>OY757016.1:109483143-110683143 GCA_963580285.1 Lucinisca nassula
TATCAAAGCTAAGCCTTGAAAGTTTATGAATGGATCTCCTTTTAGCCATGTGAAGTATTACCTTTTCAAATAGGAGCAAGCAGTGTTGGGGGCATAGTGTTTCTTCACGTGATGTTGACAAACTTGACATTGTATGTAACCGATCAGAGTCTTGCAACACATCTTCTCATGATAGTTAAACATTTCTGCCAAGTAATCTGAAAATTCATTCAGGAATAACAAAGTTGTTAACTACTCCTTTTTAACCTTTGACCTCTACGTATGACCTTGATCCTCGAGGTACTGACTGAGTCTTGTAGCGCGAAACATGATGATGGGTAACATTTCTGCTAAGTGATCCGGGAATAAATCAAAGCACTGAGAGTTACTGGTGGGTCGATCGTCTCTGAGTGTAGGTTGGGAAAATAGTCCTGAGCTGAGAATCTAACTGTTCGTTTTAACTTAAGCTAGCACAGTAGATCTGATCAGACATCGCGTTATGTGGCGTTCTGATTATGTAGATTCTGTTTGCCAATGCCCAAGTGCATGAGCACAGTCCACACCCGCTCCCGCCTATCGGTGGCTTGAATAAATAGATGGGGCTGCATAAAGCTTCCACGCAGAGCTGACAGTCCCGTAACATTGGAAGTAACGTCTCCAAATGCTCTATATACAGTGTTGGTGGGGACGTTTAAACCTTAAATCAAACAAACGAGCTCAGTCCAGATTTTTCTTCTTACGATGCGCTCTGACGTCTTAGGATAGTGCTTGGGTTTTGTTCAACAGAGTGGGGAGGGTTCAAACGCAGCCCCACCCATCTTTTGGAAATTATCTCAGATTCATGCAGTTTTTTACCCTCTGCAAAATACCTGAAAATCGCATCCTCAACCTGCCCCTTTTCAGGGTCTGCGTACGGCCCTGAATCATGTTCAAAACTGTTGTTGCATACATACAAGGCGAACAGTGCCGACCCTGATCAGAAGCAATGTACTCTATAGCCGATCTTAGTCTACGCTGAATGTCTAAAAACGGTACCACCTATAAAGTCTGGGCTACTCATTTTTTCTCTTAAACATTTCCGTGGCCTAGTGGTTAAGAGCGCTGACTCTTGATCATTAGGTCTCTCACCGCTTTGGTTCGAACCTCGCTCGGGTCATATGTGAGACGCCAAGGTCTGCAAGGCCAGGTGGTTTTTCTCCGGGTACTCCGGTTTTCGCCCACCTCTGATTAACGATTGGCTCGATATGAGTGAAATAATCTTGAAAAGGGCCGTAAAACCAAACCCCCCCCCCCCCCCCCAAAAAAAAAAAACAACATTTTGAGGGCTCTAAAATTAAGTTCTTAGCAGAAGTGCGAAAAGTCTATTTTTTACTCGACTAGGCATACATTTGTGTTACAGTTTTATAAATGGAATTTCCGAAAAGACGTCACATGACAGTAGGGCCTGGATTAAGTTATTGTTTTTCTTTAACTACGAGAGCGACCTGGCAATTTATACTATTTCGTTTAACCCTCAAATTATAAAATGCCACTGTTTAAGCAAACAGTGTGCCACCGGACTGAGCATACGCCACATTCCGCGGCGTCTGATCTGGGTATTATCCAGCACACGATTCCTGTCAAGACTATAGATAGCTCTTGTTATAGCCTAGTCACTAGGCGTTAAAATGAATACTATGGAATTAAAATCATCTTTTGCATTAAAATGAACAGTGTATAAAAGTTTAGCTAGTCTAGTCCCTCTGGCTCAATTTTAACCTAAGATTTGAGACTCTACCAAATAGACTTGCCATTACTAAGAAGGTGATAAATTTTTAAACCAATAAAAATACCCACAAAAAATGATCAGACTTTTATTATCAGACTAGTAGCTAGTCTACTCTTGTTACATCGATAAAAATAGCATAACGTTTAAAGTTCTATTTATAAACAATAATATTGGTTTTCCCAAATCAGTGATGGTCACGTGGACAACTGCATGAATACCGTTTTGCCATTTAGTAAATTTGGGTCGATCGTAAACCGATTGATCCAAAAAGCTATTGACTGAACACGAAAAATGACCCTTTTTGACATTTGACCACTGTGACCTTGACCATGGAGGGTACCGACCCTGGGTCTTGCTTGTGACAAATTGTCTCATGATGGTCAATATTGCTGCCAAGTTATTTCCAAATCCATCCAGGAATAACAAAGGTATTGACAGGACACAAAAAAATACACTTTTCTTTACCTTTCACCTCCATGACCTTGACCTCGGGGGTACCGACCTGGGTCTTGCATACGACACATTGTCTCATGATGGTTAACATTTCAGCCAAGGAATTTCCAAATCCATCAAGGAATAACAAAGATATTGACGGACGGACGGACGGACAGCGCCAATGTCATAATACATGTACTTCCTTTTTTTCCAATTGTCGATTGATTGATTCGAGGTATAACGTCCTCGTCGACACTGTAAATGTCATTTGGAGACGTTGCTTCCAATTTTGTTGGACTTTTGCCCGTCATTGGGATGAAATGACATCTCAAGCCCTGTCTACCATTGAAACCAATAGGGTTTTTAAGGATGGACGGACCGACTCGAACCGCTTTGCTTGGCAGGCTTAGATCCTCTAAGCGGTTTACCAGTACTCGTGTGCGGGTCGGATTCAGCTCTGCGTGGAAGCATCATGCTGCTCATCTATTCTTCAAGCCCCGATGGGCGGGGCCAAATTGTCGATTGTATTGGAGTTTAACGCCCAATCAACACTGTTTATAGGTAATTTCGGAGCCAGTCAGTTTACCTATCCACCTTTTTCGTGGACAAGCTTATACGAACGTGGTTAACCAGGACGGTGCATATTCTTTCGAAAGAAACTGACAACTGCCCTCCTTGAATCAGCGGAAAGGAGAGAATGGCCGTAGAAAAGATTCCATGATCAATCCCCTCGAAAGAATTTTTGCCGACCGTTGCAGGTATCGAAACCCGCGTCCTCCTGATCACCAGTCGGACGCGCATCCGACTGAGCTACCGAAGCGGCTTTTTTTTCCAGAACTGGCCTATAAAAATCAAAGCACTGAGAAATCTGGTTGGTCGATTGTCCCTGAGTGTAGGTCGGAGAAATAGTCCTGGGCTGTAATTTAAATTGTTTCATTTAACCCTTAAATTCTCGTTTTTAAGCTTGATTTGTTTGTTTGATTTGAGGTATAATGTCCCTGTCAACACAGTATAGGTCATTTTGGAGACGTTGCTTCCAATTTTGTGGGACTTTTACCCGACACTGAGATGAAATGATATCTCAAGCCCTGTCGCCCAATGAAACCAATAGGGTTTATAAGCATGGATTGAACCTCACACCGCGGTTCCTGGACAGGCTTAGACCCTCTAAGCAGTTTACCAGTACTAGTGTGTGGACGGTTTCAGCTCTGCGTGGAAGCATCATGCAGCCCATCTATTTCTTCAAGCCCCGATGTGCGGGGGCGGATCGTTAAGCAATAAGTCTCGATCTTGATCAGATGCCGCTTTCTGTTGCGTCTGTTCTGGGTATACACTGTTCGCCAAGTAAAACTATGATTCTTTGATAACCCTCCTTACGCAACACCCTGACCTCAAAGCGGCTACTGTAAAACCTGGTATAGTGGCCACCTCTATTTAACAAGCAAACCTGTCTTAAGCAAGCATACCATCGGTTCCCAAAATAGGAAAATGCATTAAAATTCACCTGTATTAATCAAGCACCTGTCCTAAGCAAGCACAGAATACATTCTGATCATCCCTTTGGTGATCTCTCTCTCTCTCTGTCTCTCTCTCTCTGTCTGTCTGTCTGTCTCTCTCTCTCTCTCTGTCTGTCTCTGTCTGTCTGTCTGTCTGTCCTCTCTCTGTTTCTGTCTGTCTGTCTGTCTGTCTGTCTGTCTCTCTCTCTCGTGACAATAGGATGACAAATCCAGGCGAAAATATGCATTCTTTCATTTTTCCAAAAGGTTACTTTACTGATTAAATATTGAGGCACTTTCCTTTACTCGTACAAATGTTTTGGGTTCTCGTACGATTCGCCTCATTGAGTGCTCACCTTGTAATACGGTTGATAGAAAAAGAAAATAGAAAATGCTGCCACTATTCACTCAGTACAATGTAATTTATACGAAACTGTTAACGTTCTCTCTCTCTCTCTCTCTCTTCTCTCTCTCTCTCTCTCTTCTCTCTCTCTCTCTTTCTCTCCTCTCTCTCTCTCTCTCTCTCTAACGTTCTCTCTCTCTCTCTCTCTCTCTCTCTCTCTCTCTCTCTCTCTCTCTCTCTAACATTCTCTCTCTCTCTCTCTCTCTCTCTGTCTCTCTCTCTCCTCTCACTCTCTCTCTTCGAGAAATACTGTATGACCAGGAGGAAACCATTCTCACTAAATCTGGATTCAGTCTGGATGATCATAATCTACTCCTTTCGCATAAGGTATAGCTTTTTAAGGGTTCGACGAAATGCGTTCAAGCTTAGGATCCCCTTTCGAGCCTAAACGCAGAGACAATTGGCCATTCAATGCGTTTAGTAATTTGACTTCAAAAGCTGGTTAGAAGAAGAAGAAGGAGAAGAAGAAGAAGAAGAAGAAGAAACACAACGCTTTATACTCAGTGCTTATAAGCATGGTGAATATTGACTGAACAAAAATGACAGTACAATTTAGGGAACAGCCGAAGAGCATTTCTAGCAGTAATTTTATAATTATTATTTAATTCAGTGATTAGAGCCATTAAGAAGCAATAAAAGCTGAAGCTGAACAAAAGGGCACCTGTTGGAGAGAATGGAATATTTTATCAACATTGTGTTTGAACAGCGGATGCAGAATATATTCTGCCTATAAAGCCGTTTGATACTTTTATTTACGCTTCTTACAAAGCAGGCATGTCCATGAATGTATTAATTTTTTTCATAAACGAAGTTTGTGGGGGGGGGGGGGGGGTTTGGTATTCTGGATTCAGCTTGTGTGTGTGTGTGTGTACGCGCATGCATCCATCCGTGCATCCGTCTGCATACTTTCCGGACTCCCGCAAACAAAGTTTTGTGGGGAAGTGGGGGGGTGGGGGGGGGGGGGGGGTGGTATACTGGATAAAGCTTGTATGTGCGTGTGTACATCGGCCCTCCATCCGCATACTTTCTGGACTCTACAGTCAGTACTTACCTACCCGTTTCCACCTAACTTCATACATGGCTTTGCATACGAGTTCGATCATCGTTAAAATCTGACGCGTATCATGGGAGTTAAAGCCCTTTTTTCTTCAAATAATGCTGAAATTAGCCGTTCCCGGACTATACAGTCTATGTTTCCCCAACTAATTGCAACCAAACTTAATACATGACTTTGCATCCCTTGAGACCTCGGACGACTTCGATCACCGTCAGAATCGGAGTTATGGCCCTTTGTTCTTCAAATACATGTAATGCGGAAATTAGCCATTTCCGGACTCTAAAGTATGTTTCCCAACCGATTTCAACCAACCTTCGTACATGGCTTTGCATCCATGAGACCTCGGAGTAGTCCGATTATCTTCAAAATCAGATGCATATCAAGGGAGTTACGGCCCTTTGTTCTTTAAATGATGCTGAAATTTGCTGTTTCCGGACTCTACAGTCTGTGTTTCCCAACCGACTTCAACCAAGCTTCAAACATGGCTTATAATCACGAGACACTATACGAGTTCGATCATTGTCAAATTCCGGCACGTTTCATGGTAGTTACAGCCCTTTATTCTTACTTGTGGTTCGAAAATGACTGATATTGTACCTTTTATATGACAGTCATGGCCCTTTGTTGCTCTCCTATTTAAACAAAATGCTCAAAGTCGCAATGTCTAAGCTTGCTCACTTTCCTACACACTTCATGAAAAAAATGCTTGGCCGACATTCAATTTATTGTCACTTGCTTATGGCGGTGTGTGGGGGGGAGGGGGGGGGGGGGAGGGTAGGAAGAGTATTTAAGTCGGTCTTCAATGACATCTTGATCCAGTTTATTTAGTTAGTTAGACATTAAACAAGACCTGTCACTGGACACGGTTGGTCGCTTGAACACGCCTTTCATCATATAACAAGAGGGCCATGATGAACCTGGATCGCTCACCTGATCAATACTGGAGGGAATATAGTAAGTAGGAGTGGAGGGTTTGAGCAAATTTGATTGACAGTGACCCAAGGAACATTTCTGGGAAAATCTATCAAAATCAGACTAGGTCATTGGAGGGTTTGGCTATCATGTTCGTTTGAGCAAAATCGACCCATAAGCCTAGCTACAGTGACCTGACCTTCAGCCAAAACCCCTGAATGTTGATCTTGCTTGAGAATATTATTATACCTAACATTTGTGTAAAGTTACATAAAATCCATTGATAAATCTAGGTGCTAGCTAGAGCCATGAAAAAGTTTTCCCTATATAAGTTTTCCCTATTAAAAGCCAAAGGTGCAGAGGCAGCTTTTGCCCAGGGCGATTATTGAACAATCTTGGTAAACCATTAGGTCTAAGTCTGCCGAGGCAAAGTGGAGCGAACCATGTATATACACTTTTTTGGTTTGATTGGACGGCAGGAATTGAGATATCATTTCATCACAATATCTGGTAAAAGTCCCACAAAATTGGGAGCAATGTCTCCCAAATGACATAAATAGTGTGCACGGGGACGTTAAACATCAAATAATAATAATAATAAAAACACAACAAAACGAACAAGGACAGAAGGCCTGCCAGATGGACGCCCCAGTGGCAAAAGATACACCTTCACCTCGCCCAACCAGCCCCCAGGGCAGAAATTAGTAAAACCCTGTAAACCCCAGTTTCCTCAAAATTAAGTGAGGTTTAGAGGAATGTTCATTACAGTCTCTCTCTCTCTCTCTCTCTCTCTCTCTCTCTCTCTCTCTCTCTCTCTCTCTCTCTTCTCTTGACATTAGGATGACTAATCTTGGCGACAACATGCATTCTTTCATATTTCCAACACGGTTACGTGTTATTGATGAAATAGAGGTACTTTCCTTTTACTGCAACAAATATTTTTGGTTCTCGTATGAACCGCATTGAAAAAGAGAATGATGCACTCCCTGCCCAGTACATCCCACTTTTCACTCAGTACAAGGTCATTTATACGAACCTGTAAACGTTCGCTCTCTCTCACTCTCTCTCTCTCTCTCTCTCTCTCTCTCTTCCAGAAATCTAGAAATACTGTAAGACCAGGGAGGAAACCATTCACACTAAAGCTGGGATCCGTCTGGATGATCATAATCTACTCCTTTCGCATAAAGTACAGCTATTTAAGGGTTCGACGAAATGCGTTCAAGCTTAGGATCCCTTTTCGAGCCTAAACGCAGGGACAATCGGCCATCCAATTCGTTTAGTAATTTGACTTCAAAAGCTGGTGAGAAGAAGAAGAAGAAAGAAGAAGAAGAAGAAGAAGAAAAAGAAGAAACACAACGTTTGAATAGTCCAGGAGAAGTGAGTGAGTGTTTGAGTATACGTCCCACCAACAGCTAAGGTCATACGGAGACGGGACATCAGTTTAAAGACTGTCTGGAGAAGCCTCGGATCGATCCTGGGATCCCTGGTTTACAACGCGAGTAGCGTAACCAATACAGCACAGAGGCTTCCGAGTCCAGGAGAACTACAAATGATTGACAGAATCTCATAGTTTAATGAGCTATAAAGTACGGTGGTATATTTAGGACATTCAGTAATATTTTTTCGACAATATTATATCGAGCGCTCGACATAATATCTCGAGCGCTCGACATAATATCTCGAGCGCTCGACATAATATCTCGAGTGCTCAACATATTATCTTGAGCGCTCGACATAATATCATGAGTGCTCAAAATAATATGTTGAGCTCTCGATATACTATGTTGAGCGCTCGAGATATTATATTGAGAGCTCAAGATATTATGTCGAGCGCTCGAGATATTATGTCGAGCTCTCGAGATATTATGTCGAGCGCTCGATATAATATTGTTGAAAAAATATTACTGAATGTCCTAAATATACCACCGTAATAAAGACATTAACATTAACATGTTTATCTTTAATTTTGGCAGAGCTGCAAATGTGATATTGCGAGAAATCAGTTGTGTGTTACTCTATCTGCCATAGAGGGTTTAATAATTGAGAGCTGGGGGCCCATCGGAGCTTGAAGAAATAGATTTGGCTGCATGATGCTTCCACACAGAGCTGAAACCAAACGCACATATGAGTACTGGTAAACCATTAACGTCTAAGCCTGCCGAGGCAAAGTGGTGCGAGCCGGCCCGTCCATGCACATATCATTTATTGATGTGATTGGACGGCAGGGATTGAGATGTCATTTCATCTCAATATCGGGTAAAAGTCCCACAAAAATGGAAGCAACGTCTCCGAAATGAGCTAAATAATGTTGACTGGGACGCTAAACCTCAAATCAAATCAAACAAAGCAAACAAAGACTGAACGTTTGTTAGATTAATTTTCATAATTGCACATTGAACTGATCATTACGGTAACACATCTGCGCGGCATTTTCCACATCTCCAAAATGGCCACTTTTGATGAAAACCCGTGGTATTTTTCTGCAAATAGATAATAACGAGTACCCACACCCAATTACAGAAATAGGAGAAAATAATAATGTTTCTATTTGCAAACCCCAGCAGGTGCTGGTCCCGGTAGCTCAGTCGGATGCGCGTCGGCAGCATTCTTTCACGGAGATTGATCATGAAATCTTTTCTAAGGTCATTCTCTCCCTTCCGCTGATTCAAGAAGGGCAGTTGTCAGTTTCTGGTGAAAGAATGTGCAGAGTAATGTGTAACTTTAAAATCTGGACTGGACTTGTGTACTGAGACATTGTTCAAGCCTAGGAAACTGATTAGAGGTTCTAAGCCTGCCCAGGAAAAGTGGCGCGAGTTGGCTTGTCCATGCAAATAAACCCTTTTGGTTTAATTTGGGCTTGAGATGATGTCATTTCATCTCAATGTCGGGTAAAACCCATACAAAATTGGAAGCAACGACTCCAAAATGGCCTATGAAGTGTTAACAGAGAATTTAAATCTCAATTTAAACGAACAAATTGTTCAAGCCTACTCTCAGAATCAATTGCAGTTATACATTATACATTTTGTTTAGAAGCCTTCGTGATGTAGTGGTTACGCTACTCGCCTTGTAAACCAGGGGTCGCAAGATCGATCCCGGGCTTCTCCAGACTTTCGGATGAGTCTTAAAACCGAGGTCCCGTCTCCTATGCCCTTAGCTGTTGGTGGGGCGTAAAACTCAAACACTCACTGATTTGAGGTTTAACATCCCCGTCAACACTGTATAGGTCATTTTGGAGACGTTGCTTCTAATTTTGTCGGACATTTACCAGACACTGAAATAAAATGACATCTCAAGCCCTGTCGCCCAAAGAAACCAATAGGGCTTATAAGCATGGACAGTCAGACCCGCACCGCTTTGCCTGGGCAGGCTTAGATCTTCTACGTAGTTTACCAGTACTCGTGTGCGGTCGGTTTCAGCACATCATGGAAGCATTATGCAGCCCATCCATTTCCTCAAGCCCAGATGGGCCAGGGCCGGTTACATCATACAACCCCAAAAAGTGTAAACAAGCCGAAAATAATGTCAGCGAGCCGATGGATGGGTGGGTGGGTAGGTTCCACTCGGAACAATATTGAAATAAAGAATTTATGAGCATTAAAGCACAAAATAGGAACCCGGCAGTAATTTTTATTGTTGCATTCCTCATGTTAGTTTTACGTCCGCCAACAGCTAAGTCATACGGCGATGGGACCTAGGTTTAAAGACGCATCCGTATTACGAAAACACGCCTATACACATACATTGTAAACTTTACCGACGAAAAAAAGAAGATCTTAAGAAGAACAAGATGTGTTTGTGAAACACGAATATGTCCCGGGGCATGGTCATTTTTTCCTTCGAAGTTGATCACAGGTCAAGATCAAGGTCACATGTCAAGATCAAGGTCACAGGTCAAGATCAAGGTCAGAGGTCAAGATATTTTGTTTGAGTAGGAAGACATTGTCACAAGGAGCCTACATGCTCAATATAAAGTTTCGAACTCAACAGGGTCAAAAGATATGACCAATAATACTTTCATCTTTTGGTTGGATGTTGTCGGTCGTCGTCGTCGTCTAACGTCATAGTCTTCTGACGTCAACACTTTCAAACGACATCTTCAAAAGACAACTCCTCCTGTACCCTTTGTCCAATTCCATTCAAACTTCACAGGAATGTTGGCTAGGTGACTCCCTACCAAAATAGCTAAAATTGTTCAGATGGTCACCAGAGCTAAAAATAGAAGAAAAAAATCAAACGACAACTCCTCCTGTACCCTTTGCCCAATTTCATTCTAACTTCATAGGAATGTTGCTTAAGTAATTGCTACCAAAACCGCTTAAACGATCCCTCTCCAATGAACAAGATGGCCACCAGAGCTAAAAACTAGAGGAACTATCACTAAAGGCGATGATTAATACCCCCGCCTCAATACTTGACACAGACAGCAAACATAAACAGTGTCCACTGAGTCCATTCAGGGACAATAACTCCATAATTGTTGGACAGATTCTCCTGAAATTTGCGTCTTGCACATCTACTTATCCTAGTGAATAAGTATGACAAGTATCCATTGAATTCGACTGATAGTGAAGGAGGAGTTCAGCAGACAAAATTTTGCAGCAACCACTTTTCAGTGATTCAGGGGCAATAACTCCATAATTGTTGGACAGATTCTCCTGAAATTTGCGTCTTGCACATCTACTTATCCTAGTGAATAAGTATGCCAAGTATCCATTGAATTCGACTGATAGTGAAGGAGGAGTTCAGTGGACAAGATGTTTGCAAGCAAATCAGGGTGAATAAAGTATGTTTCCAATTGATTCAGGGGCCATAACTCTGTAAATATGGGACAAACGTTAGTGAAATTTGCGTCTTACACATATATCCCTCCTGGTGAACAATTATGGCAAGTATCAATTGAATCCGACTAATAGTGAAGGAGGAGTGAGCGGACAAGGTTTTTTAGCACATTTTTGCAAATCAAGGGCCGTATTTCCGTAATTATGGGACAAACTTTATTGAAATGTGCGTCTTGCACATCTACCCCTCCTGGTGAACAATTATGGCAAGTATCAATTGAATCCGACTGATAGTGAAGGAGGAGTTGAGCGGACAAAATTTTGCAGACAGACCACCCGACCGCCCGACAAACCAACCGGCAGGCTGATTCCAGGATTCCCCCTTCAAACTCATATTGCGGTGGTATAAAAAGAAAATCATCTAAATTTGCTTCAAACGCAACTCCTCCTAAAGCCTGAGGCCAATGTGATTCAAACTTCACATGAACGTTGCCTAGGTGACTCTCTATCAAAATAGCAAAGCTCGTTCTGCTCTGACAAACAAGATGGCCACCAGAACTAAAAATAGAAAAAATCTTGAAACGACAACTCTTCCTTTACCCTTGGACCGATTTCATTCAAACTAATGCTTAGATAACCATCTACCGAAATAGCTAAAACGATTTTGCTCGGATGAACAAAATGACTGCCAGAGCTAAAAATAGAAAAACATCGTAAATTTGCTTCAAACGCGAACTCCTCCTAATCCCTTGGGCTAATTTGATTCAAACTTCGAAGGAATGCTGCCTTGTTGACTCACAACCAAAATAGCTAAAATCGTTATGCTATGACAAATAAGATGGCCGCTAGAGCTAAAAATAGAAAAAATATCTTCAAACGACAACTCCTCCTCTACCCTTGGGCCAATTTCATACAAACTTCGTAGGAATATAGATGACCTTCTACCAAAATAGCTTAAATGATCCCGCTCCGGTGAACAAAATGGCCACCAAAGCTAAAAATAGAAAACATTGTAAATTTGATTCAAACCAGAACTCCTCCTAAACCCTTGGGCCAATTTGATTCAAACTTTGCAGGAATGTTACCCAGGTGACTCCCTTTCAAAATTGCTAAAATCGTTCCATTCCATTCCACCAGAGCCAAAAATAGAATGTACTAGAGACAGTGATACTCAGGTGAGCGAATCAGGGCCCTCTGGGCTCTCTTGTTCATTAGACCTACAGCTGTTGACTGGGTGGTAAAACCACAACACACATATTGAGGCGGTTATAAAAAGTACCAACAATCAATTTTTAGCAGAAATTTTCATAATTACACCAAAACTTAAGAGCCTTACCTGAGCAGTTTCGGGATATTTTGCTCACACGCTTTCCCTGTGTTAAAATGCCAAAGTCCAATGACGGAGGCTGCCATACTATAAGCTCCCCCCCCCCCCCCCCCCAAGAGCCGTCGACTCAGGTGAGCTAAAAGCTTCATGCAGATGCAGATGACAGATGCCGTCAAGGCCAGAAATAACCCCACCCCACCACCACGGTAGCTCCTGCAGGGAGCACAATGAGCCAGGGCAGCAAACTCTACATGACTGTGTGCACAGTGAATATTGAAAATAGCCTGCACACGTTCACGTTTTGATCAAAGGCTTCACTTGACTTCTTCATGCTGACAATGAATACCCTGACCGGACTGTGCCAATGTGCAAGCTGATGTGTGTATACAGAAAAAACTTCAATATTGTATATATAAATGTTGCTGCACCCCCGCCCATCGGGGCTTGGAGAAATAGATGCGGCTGCATGGTGCGCCCAAGCAGAGCTGATACCAACCGCACCTGAGTACTGGTAAACCGCTTAGAAGATGGAAGCCTGCCAAGACAAAGCGGTGCAAATCTGACCGCCAATGTATATAAACCCTATTGGTTTCATTGGGCCTGGGATGTCAATTCAAAGTCCCAACAAGGGGACAATGATGGCCCTGGGTCGCTCACCTGATTCATAGTGTAACAAGTGGACCCCGGGGACAGGCCCCAGGGCTATAATTTGCATAATCTTGGTAGAGGTCTAAAAGGGGATGCTTTCATACCAAATACCGAAGACCGGAGCCTTCTTGTTTGAGACATACAGATTTTTAAAGGTTTTCCATATATGAATCTATATAAAACCTGTCGTCCCCGGGACTGCACCATTTTTGCCCAAGGGCTATAATTTGAACAATCTTGGTAGAATTACACAAGACGAAGCTTCATACCAAATATTAAAGACCTTTGCCTTCTGGTTTCAGACAAGATTTTCAAAAGTTTTCCCAATATAAGTCTATGTAATCAAGTGGGCCGTGGAATGGGCCCATTTTTAGCCCCAGGGCTATAATCTGAACAAGGTTGGTTGAGGTCCACTAGATGAACTTTCATACCAAATATCAAAGACCTTGGCCTTCTGGTTTCAAACGAGAACATTTTCAAAGGTTTTTCCTGTATAAATCTATGTAAAACAAGTGTGCACCGGCATGGACCCATCTTTGGCCCCGGGGCTATAATTTGAACAATTTGACCTAGGCTTTGTGATTTCATACAAGAGATTTTTAAAGGTTTTCTCTATATAAGCCTATGTGAAACCAGTGGGCCCGGGAAGGGGCCTTTTTTGGTCACATGGCTATAATTTGAACTATTGTTTAGAGGTCCACAAGATGAAGCTTCATTCCAAATAACAAAGATTCGAGCCTGCTGGTTTCAGGCAAGAAGATTTTAACGGTTTTCCCTATATAAGTCTATGTAAAACGAGTGGGCCCGGGGCCGAGCCATTTTTCGCCCCATGGCTATAATTTGAACGATCATGGTTGAAGTCCACTAACAAAGTTTCATACTAAATATCAAAGAACTGAGCCTTCGGGTTTCAGACAAGAAAATTTATTAAGATTTTCCCAATATAAGTATATGTAAAACCAGCGGGTCCAGGGGATTGGGCATTTTTGGCCCCAGGTCTATAATTTGACAATCTTGATAGAGGTCCACTAGACGAAGCTTCATATCAAATATCAAAGACCTGATACTGATGTTTTAGAGAAAAAGGCTTTTAAAGATTTTCCTATCTAAGTCTATGTTAAACCAAAGGGCCCCGGGGCGGGGGCTTTACCTCAGGGCTATAATTTTCAACAATTTGATAGAGGTCAACTACATGTAAATGAAGCTTCATACCAAATATCAAACACCTGGTCATTCTGTTTTCAGACCAGAAGTGTTTTTAAAAGATTTTCCTATATAAGTCTATGTAAAACCGGTGTACCCCGGGACGGTGGCAGTTTTGACCCTAGGGCCATAATTTGAAAATCTTGGTACAGGTCCATTAGACACAACTTCATACCAAATATCAAACACCTTGGCCTTCTGGTTTCAGACAAGAAGACTTTTAAAGGTTTTCTCCCATTTAAGTCTCTGTAAAACCGGTGGGCCCTGGCGCCGGGGCAGGCATTTTTTTGCCCCAGGGCTATAAAGTGAACAATCTTGGCAGAGGACAACTAGATACAACTTCATACCAAATACCAAACACCTCGGCCTTCTGGTTTCAGACAAGAAAATTTTTAAAGGTTTTTCCCTATATAAGTCTATGTGGGTGGGTCTATTGGTGGGCCCCGATGCCGGGGCATTTTTGGCCCCAGTGATATCATTTAAACAATCTCGGCAGAGGTCCACCAGATACAACTTCATACCAAATATCAAACACCTAGGCCTTCTGGTTCTAAAGAAGATTTTTAAAGATTTTTTCCCTATATAAGCCTATGTAAAATTGATGAGACCTGGATCGGGGGCATTTTTGGCCCAAGGGCTATAAGTTGAACATACTTGGTAGAGGTCCCATAGACAAAGCTTTATACCAAATATCAAAGACCTGGGCGGTACAGTTTCAGAAAAGAAGATTTTTTTTAAGTTTTCAGTAAAAAAAAATCAATTTTTGCTCCTGTTACCTAGATGTCCAACGGACCAGAACCGTTTGAACAACTTTGAAAGGAGACCACCTAAGGATAATTCCTGTGAAGTTTGATCAAAATCCAATCAGTGGTTTAAAAAATTGTTTACGCACGCACGGATGCACGACGGACGACGGACAAAAAGTGATCCCAAAAGCTCACGTCGTCACTACGTGACAGGTAGCTATTTACAAAGAGGGTTTAGAGATGAACCCCTAAGATGCCATGAAAAATATCTATCGGAAAATGTTCTCTGTTGCATATTCTTGCAGGTTTTGCATCTTGGCAAACTGTGTGGACCCTGATCAGACTGTACCTCTAACAGCGTGGACATTGATCAGACTTTTCCTAGCATATTTTGCTTCTCATTTTTTACGTTTCCTTAACCAGGTTGATAGTTGCTAAATGCAGTATTTGAGAGTCTACAATGTATGAATACAAAAGATTGAAATTATTATTACTGTCGGATTCACCTTAAACTGGAAATGGCTCTGCCACTCAGGAAGAATTCATTTGGCAGAAGTGTGTGAATATATAGCAAAATAATGCAATAACAGTTGAAAAAAATCAGCTTGGTCTTCTGCTCTGAATCATGTTTTTTTTTTTTTTTTTTTTATTATTTTCGTTTTAAGGCCCTTTCAAGATTGTTTCACTCATATTGAGCCCATCGTTAATCAGAGGTGGGCGAAAACCGGAGTACCCAGAGAAAAACCACCTGACTTTCCGTTGCAGAACTTGGCGTCTCACATGATCAAGAGTCAGCGCTCTTAACCACTAGGCCACGGAAGCCCGTTTCTGAATCATGTACATGTACTTTCATTTCATGACTATTATATCTAAAGCATGATCTCACAATGTGCTAGTAACTTATCCTGTCCAGGAACAATGAAGGGAACGGACTGGCCCAACATGACCTTAGCTGTTGACTGGGTATTGAAACAAAAACTGTATCAGAGAACCCTTTTATTCTGTATATTCTGTTGCAGTGTGTTGGAGTTTATCTGACTGAATATCAGGGAACTGTAATTAAGAAGGGCAAGAGGTTGCTCCCTCCTGTTTAATTGCTTCAGCCCTCGCTGACACTAGAATTTACTAGAATTTAATGATGCATCAAAATGAGCTAAGAATCTGCCTACATGTATAGCGCATCTTGCTTGGCTGAAGAAGAAGAAGAAGAAGAACAAGAAGAAGAAGAAGAAGAAGAGAGATAGAGAGAGAGAGAGAAATCCAGATAAAAATAGGGGTTAAATTGCCCTTTAGGAGACATTATCACTGTACTGGCTAAGAACGAAGTAAAATTTATTTGTATGTTTATTGATTTTGAGTTTGATCGTTTCATTTGAGGTTTAACGTCCCCGTCAACACTGTAAATGTCATTTTGGAGACGTTGCTTCCAATTTTGTGGGACTTTAACCAGACGTTGAGATGAGATGACATCTCAAGCCCTGTCGCCGAATGAAACCAATAAGGTTTATAAGCATGGACGCTCCGACTCGCACCGCTTTTCCTGGGCAGGCTTAGATCCTCTAAGCGGTTTTCCAGAATTCGTGTGCGGGTCGGATTTAGCTTTGCGTGGGAGCATCGTGCAACCCACCTATTTCTTCAAGCCCTGATGGGCTGGGGCCTTATTTATTTTAAGTATAATGGCCCATGGCGAGGCGGTTGAAACCAGTACCCACAATCTATCTTTTTTGCCAAAATAAGAAAAATAATGTATACCCATGTAAACCCCAGTTTTACTGTATACAAGATAAACGCCAAATGGCATTATGGACATTTTTTTTGAAAAAAAAAATGGTCAACCAAAAGGTAAAACGTAAAAAGGTAAACCGGGACGCGGATGCCCGGCCGTCCGCTCGACCGCCCGCCTGCCCGCACGGACATCGCTGTTCTAAAGGACGGAATTTTTCCTTGAAAAAAAAAAAAACGTCCAAAACGTGGGATCAAAATTATATAGGCGTGCTTGCCTGATGATAAAATGTATTCGCTAGATGGCAAACTGTGTAGAAGCCATCTGATCTGGACCTACATTGTTTGCAAAGGTCGACATTGCCGTGTTCAACGGGATAAGGACTAACAAAGGACCGACTACACTGGAACCAGTCCAAAAGTTTAACCAATATCTTCTCCTTTGTATTAGCAATGAATTTATATTTTTCTCCTCTCTAATACTTTCTGATCTCCAAAACTTTTGGTGCTATGGGATGGAAGTCATTGCTTTTGAGCTGGGTTAAAATTAATAAGCATATTCTTATAAGTGAAATGATTAAACGAATGGACTGTTTCCAGTCTAAGGACCGACAGACGGACAGAACCGTAGCAAAACAATGTGTCTCCTCCCCTTTCAGGGGAAGGGGGCATAATAAATAAAATAAATAAATAACTAAATAAATAAATAAAATAAATAAATAAAAATAAACTGTAAATGAATAAAAAATGAACCTATGAATTCCGTCGTTAAGACTGATCTTGAAATCTTTTCCTAGTCACTCTTTCCCTTCCTCTGATTCAAGAAGCGCTTCTGGTGAAAAGGATGTGTGCACTTATACTCAAAATAAATAAATAGATAAATAAACTTTACTTCTGTTATCGGCCCCCGCCCATCGGGGCTGGCTGCATGATGCTTCCATGCAGAGCTGAAACCGACCCGCACACGAGTACTGGTAAACTGCTTGTAGGATCTAAGCCTGCCCAGGCAAAGCGTTCCGAGTCAGCCCGTTTATGCTTATAAACCATATTGGTTTCATAATTGGGCGGCAGGGCTTGAGATGTCATTTCATCTCAATGTCGGGTAAAAGTCCCACAAAATTGGAAGCAACGTCTCCAAAATGACCTTTACAGTGTTGACGGGGACGTTAGACCTCAAATCAAACAAAATTACTTCTGTTACTCAGAGATATTCTAAGCCAATGGCCCAATGCAGTGATAATGTCTCCCAAAGGGCAATTAAGCCCCTATTTCCTTAAAGACCGGCCCTAGCTATCAGTGGCATTCCAGTAAAATGGCCATTAATCTGACTTTAATATAATTTATGTTGTTGTACTGGTCAGCTGTAAGGTCTGGCGATTTGTTGATTTCTTACACAATGTTGCAATATGTAATTGATGTCAATGGCATGTACATGTACTTTGGTTTGGGTTTTACGGCCCTTTCACCATTATATCACTCATATTGTGCCAATCGTTAAACAGAGGTAGGCGAAAACCAGAATGCCCGGAGAAATACCACCTGACCTTCCGTTGCAGAACTTGGCGTCTTATATGTGGCCCTAGCAAGGCTCGAACCCACGGCGGTGAAAGACCTAATGACTATGAGTCAGCGAGGTATGCACAAGATAGCCTGCTCCCAACAAAACGAACCATACTTTTTTATACGTACATGTCTGGGCAAACAATGCAGAGGACATTTGACGCCTATTCAAATATATTGGTAAAATTTTAGCACCAAAATAAATAAATAAATAAATAAATAAATAAATAAATAAAGATAGAACTAAACTTTTCAGGTAACAATCCTGATATTTTTCATGTTTCTGCTCGAAACACAGACCGTGGGCAATCGATAGAATCGCCTCGGCGAGGCTGTTTTTATGACTACCCATAATCTATGTTTTTCAGATAAAAATCCTGATATTTTTCATGTTTCCGCTCAAACCACAGACTGAGGATACTCGAAAGAATCGCCTCGGTGAGGCTGTTTTTACGATTATCCACAATCTATGTTTCTGAGCAGAAAAAGAAAAATAATGCTTATCCCAGTCAACTCCAGTTTTACTATTTCAAAATGGGGTTTAAGGGTCAGAATTATATAGATGTACTCGTAATTTGTGACAATATACAGATCGCGAAGGTAAAGAAAATAAAAGCCAAAAGTGAACTAAGGCCCCCAAAAATAGCCGTGTTTTCGCTAACCCAACGACCCTGCTTCAGACACTGACTCTACTAGTTTTATCAATAAAGAACAAAATAAAAATTTAAACACCAACCCTATCATTTTCAATATCCGACCCAACCCAGTGTCGTCTTTGCATTTTCCCATAGTATTACAATTTTGTAGTTTTGGTCATTTAGTACCTTCAAAAATACAGAGCTGAATTTTTTGAGCATTTAAAATGAATTATGATATACCATCCAAGTATCAACATGACAACTTTATTAACAAAAAACATGTACACGCCAAAAACAAAAAATACAGGCCCGACCATGTATTTTTCGAGGGAAAAAATAAAATAATAAAAAAAGGTTTCTCCCACCTACTGACCAAAATTTTTTTCAGCATGCATTACGCAAACACGCCTAAACAATTGCATTGCCACCTTCATCGCCGAAAAAATGAAAAGTTTAAGATGAAAAATTGTGATATTTTTCTTAATTCTGCTAAAAATATAGATTGTCGGCACTCGTTAGAACAGCCTCATCGAGGCGGTTCTAACGAGTACCCACAATCTTTATTTTAGAGCAGAAATAAGATAAATAAGGTATACCCCCGAAAACCCCAGTTTTACGATATAAAAGTGGGGTTCAAGGGGGTCAAAATTATATAGGCGTGTTTTCGTGATGGATAGTAGAATTTACGCCTAGGTAAAGGTATCAAACACTTGTTCTTAAATATCGAGGCGATTGCGTATTTGTGATTGTCGTATTTCAAATCCACAAAACGCGTTTTGTCACACACTCAATGCGTATTGTTTTTGAATAAGTGCATCTGCGTCAGCATGCATACCCAATGCGTATTGTTTACCGATACGCTCAATGCGTCTGCATGATTAAAACTTCGCAATACGCGCAATGCGTATTCGTTTCATATACGCACGATGCTTTTGCACACGTAAACTTTGTCACACACGTATTTGCGTATTTCTGTTTATTTTGCGACTTTTTGCTGTGAGGCCAGTTGTTCAAAACTAATGATGTCGTTAGCTAACATATCGTTAAGATTTTGATCATTCAGTATGGTGAATAAACTTATATTTTTGCTGAAAAAAAAATGTGAGCAAAAGCTGCTAACATTTTTTTCAGCAAAAATACCAAAATTTTAGATATTGAACTTGCTAGAAGAGTTAACAGTATGACCACTAAAGAGCTAGTTAAGCTAACAATGCTTTGAACAACTGGCCCCTGATCTGTATCTACACTGTTTGCAAGTTAGAGCATATTCTGGGTCAACAGGGCAAGGGTTTATCAAGTTATTCATTTTTTTAGGTTCCGCCTGAGTCAGGATCCTCCATTTTCAGCCAGGTCATCAAGTAGCTCAATGTCATCTGCACCATCAGTGCAAGACTTTAGTCCACACTGGATTGATCCGAGGAACCCAGATGCTTGGAGACCAAAGTCTAGCAGATCTATACCCAGCAAGTGCCAGTAAGTTTCTTGGACAAGACAACTGGCCTGGCATATTGTTTAAATTACCCTTTTTAATGTAGATTTGTTTGTTTGTTTTGGAGTTTAACGGCCCAGTCAACACTATTTTAGGTCATTTTTGAGCCGGTCAGTTTACCTATCCACACTTTTCCTGGGCAAGCTTATACATAAGCAGTTAACCAGTACCGTGCACATTCTTTAGCCAGAAATTGGCAACTGCCCTTCTTGAATCAGCGGAAGGGAGAGAATGACCATAGAAAAGATTTCATGATCAATCTCCACGAAAGAATTAGCCGACCCCGGCAGGTATCGAACCCCCAACCTCCTGATCACCAGTCAGACGCGCATCCGACTGAGCTACTGAGCCCGGCTTTTTAATGTAGAGGAGAAAAGGTAAAACATGTGGTGGGAGGATGCAGCATAAACTGCTTCTCATGAAAATCTGCTCCACACTGTCTCAGTAGTGTTACATCATGTAAACAAGTCTGTGTAATGAATGCCCCCTCTAAACCCCTTTTCAGATACTGAAAACTGGGGTTTACAGGGGAATACATTATATTTCTTAGTTTTGCTCCAAGCCTAGGTTGTGGATACTTGTGAGAATCACCTCAATGAGGCAGTTCTAATGAGTACCCACATTCTATGTTTTGTGTATAAATAAGAAAAACTATCACAAATTTTCCTTAGAAAAGTCACCACTTTGGAGATATGAAAGAATGCATTATGTCACATAGTAGTGTTTTGGTAATGGTTATGTTTCAACTGAAGATAGCTAGATTGGCCCAGTGTACCATCAAGTAGACCTGGGGTTACAAATCACTCATCAGAGGTCAGTTAGTCTTCAACAGCTTTTGTTGTTTTAGATTTTTCTTTGGGGGGGTGGGGGGGGGGGGTTTAGTTTTACGGCCCTTTCAAGATTATTTCACTTTTATTGAGCTGATCATTAATCAGAGGCTGGCAAAAACCATAGTACCCGGAGAAAAACAACCTGAACTTCCATTGCAGAACTTGGCGTCTTACATGTAACCCCATCCAGGCTCGAACCGCAGCGGTCAGAGACCTTATGATTAAGAGTCAGTGCTCTTATCCACTAGGCCATGGAGGCCCGTGTTGTTTTAGAAATTATAAAGATTTGCTTTGTTATTAAACCACAAATGTGATGGGTTAACCCATTTCGGACTGGAAACCCCTAAAGGGGTACCTTGGCAAACTGGGCCTCCACTGTTTGCTAAAAGTTCAGTCTTTTTCCAAATAAATTTTGATGAAAACACAACCTGACACCCCTAAATTTTGAAATGAACTCCTGCTTTATATTAGGAGGAAGATTCCATTTGGTACAAAAAGGGTCAAAGTACCTTTACAAAATAAGAACAAATTATCACTCTTGATGGACTGTTGCATCACTTGTCACCAAAACACGCCTATATAATTTTGACCCCCTTGAACCCTACTTTTATATAGTAAAACTGGGGTTTACAGGGGTAAACCTTATTTTTCTTATTTCTGCTCTAAAATATAGATTGTGGGTATTCTAAAGGGTACCAACAGTCTATATTTTGAGCAGAAATAAGAAAAAATATCACAATTTTTCATCTAAAAATGTTCATATTTTCAGTGCTAAATGTTTAATGTATTTGTGTAGGCGTGTTTGTGATCATAGTTTTAAGTGCTGACCAGCAAGTCTCCTTTTTTCCAGCAATAGCCTGAAATGAAATCTAAAAAAAGAAATTTAATTGCTTTCAGAAAATCCTTTTCTTTTTCTTTTTAATAAGTCTTCAAAGAATTTTCAAAAAGCAACTATATCAGTATAGTTATCCATCATGAAAACAGACCTATATAATTTTTATCCTCTTGAACCCCACTTTTATACCATGAAACTGGGGTTTATAGGGGTAAACCTGATTTTTCATATTTCTGCTCAAAATATAGATTGTGGGTACTCGTTAGAACCGCCTCGATGAGGCGGTTCTAGCGTGTTCCCACAATCTATATTTTGAGCAAAATTAAGAAAAATATCACCAGTTTTTCATCTGAAAATTTTCATTTTTATTCAGCGGTAAAATTTGCAATGTAATAATAATTTGAATAGGAGTGTTTTTGTGTTGACATAATTATTCATCTTTTTCAGCCGATATGTTCTTGTCAGTAAACCAAAGGATACCACACAGGCTCCAGTCCCCTCCCCACTGGAGGAACAACTTCTCATAGAAAGGTTCCCTAGAATGGGAGCCAGAGTTCTACAGACAATGCCAGAACCAATGCCAAAAGTGAAGAAATCCTACAATATGGAATACAGTCCTTTTGTTTACCAAAGATTTGTATGATAGTTGCTATGATGATAATGGTTTCCATAGGAACATTCACTGGAACACAGACAGTGCAGTACCAGTGCCAGAAACGATGAAAATCAAATGGTGGTATACCAAAGAGATGTATGCTAGTTGCCATGGTGATAAATTTCCATAGAAACAGTCACAAAGGGTTGTCATGGTGTTGTTATGGTGTTAATGGTTTTCATAGAATAAGTGTTAGGGTAAAAAGAATGACATTTGACAGAAGGAAAGTGATCAAAAAAATGGTAACCATTATGAGAACACGCCGATACAAAATACAGTGTAAATTTTATCGCTGGAAAAAGGAAAATTTCAACATGAAAAACTGTGATATTTTTCTTATTTCAGCTCAAAATATAGATTGTGGGTACTCGTTAGAACCGCCTCGATGAGGCGGTTCTAACAAGTACCCACAATCTATATTTTAGAGCAGAAATAAGAAAAATAAGGTTTACCCCTGTAAACCCCAGTTTTACTATGTAAAAGTGGGGTTCAAGGGGGTCAAAATTATATAGGCATGTTTGCGTGATGTGAGATTGTCAAGGGAAAATGGTTCTTGAAGCAAACAGCACATTCCTTGCAAGATGGTGCATTGGTTAATGTTGCCATGCATAATAAATGAGCTTTGCCAACCAAACATATCTCTATGGGCCACAACAAACATTAAACAGCTCAGATTTGTGATTGAATCATCAGTGTTGGAAATACTTGCTAGATTCACCCCAATGAGGCAGTTCCAGGGTGAAACCCATAACACATGTTTGGTACAAGAAAAAAGAAAACTTCCTTACAATTATCCTTGGTACAATTGATTCCTCCTTTAAAGAAGCATTTCGTTCATAGTTGCAGAAATCAAAGAAAAATCAAAGAAACAAGCCAATTATTTTATTAACCATGCATTAAAGTCTATTTAATATAAAAAGCTAAAAGGTTGCCTTTGGAAACAAACGAAAATTGGAGACTCGGTTTTATTGAGTCTCTTCATACACAGCAATGTAGTTTGCAAGGCTGTAAATGCCCCCTAGCACAGGCTTCAGTGGTATTCGATTTTCAATGTAACCAGAATGAGCTCAATGATTCCAAAGGAGAAGACAATATAATCTGCACAATGATGAAGCAGGGGGCGACTTTTTATAGCCTCCCCCACCCCACAGCACTTAACACCAGCTGCAGTGAGGTAAAGGTTGCCTTTGGATACAAAGAACACATATAAGAATGAAAATCGGAGACTGGATTTTATTGATTCTCTTCATACATGGCAATGTAGGTTGCAAGGCTGAATACCCTTGTTTTGCTGAAGTAATTTTGCCACACCCATTTCCGACTGTCAAACAAATTAATTACTTGATATGTTATATTCATCTAAAGTCGCAAACTGGATGACAAACAGTGTAGGTCCTGATCAGATGGCTTCTTCAGAAGCCATCTGATCTGGATCTTCACTGTTTGCAAAGGAGTGGTTAACATGTTCAGCAGGCTGAAGGTTAAGCTAAATATCGGAGAGTCCAAAACTTTGGAATTCAAAGAATCAGCAATTTGTGCCTATTTGAAAGATCTTATAGCTGTTTAAGTTTAAAATTTTCTTATCTGTGATATTATCTTCTGTGATATTGTGCAACAGTATGATAGTATAATCTGTGATATTCTGTATAGAAATATTCCATTTAGGAGATGAGTACATAATATTTGTTACAAGTTACATTGTGCTGATGTAGTTATTTATATCACAAAGTTGTAAATATCTGATACTGAGTGGTACATGATGGATGGTTTTATTAGGGCCCCGCACTGAAAGTGTGGGTGCCCTATAGTAATCACTCTGTCCGTCCGTCTGTCTGTCTGTCTGTCCGTCCGTCCGTCTGTCCGTCCACAATTTTTTTATAGCCCCGCTTTGAAAAAGTGGGGCTATATTGGATTTGCCATGTCCTTCTGTCATTCCGTGATTCCGTTAATTTGTGTTGGCTCCATAACTTTGTATCTGCTTAACATATTTTCATGAAACTTCACACAAATGTTAAACACCATAAGACAATGTGCAGAGCGAAGGAATTATAACTGTGGATTGCCTACTTTTGGAGTTATTGCCCTTTGAACATTTTCCGTAATTCCGTAATTCCGTTAATTTGTGTTGGCTCCATAACTTTGTATCTGCTTAACATATTTTCATGAAACTTCACACAAATGTTAAACACCATAAGACAATGTGCAGAGCGAAGGAATTATAACTGTGGATTGCCTACTTTTGGAGTTATTGCCCTTTATGAACATTGAAAAATGGCAATTTTAATTGTGTCCGCTTCATAACTCGAAAACCGTTTGAGATATTTTTAGGAAACTTCACACAAATGTTAAGCACTATGAGACGATGTGCAGAGCGCAGGAACCATAACTCTGCATTGCTTATTTTTGGAGTTATTGCCCTTTGAACATTGAAAAATGGCAATTTTAACAGTGTACGCTTCATAACTCGAAAACCGTTTGAGATAATTTCATGAAACTTCACACAAATGTTAAGCACTATGAGACAATGTGCAGAGCGCAAGAACCATAACTCTGGTTTTCGTATTTTCTGTGTGTCTGTCTGTGTGTCTGTCTGTGTCTGTTAACAATTTTCGTGTCCGCTCCATAACTTTAAAACCTATTCACATATTTTCATGAAACTTCACACAAACATTAAACACCATGAGATGGTGTGCAGAGTGCAGGAACCATAACTCTGGATTGCCTAATTTTTGAGTTATTTCCCTTTGAATATTGAAAAATATCAATTTTAGCCGTCTTTGCTCGATAACTCAAAAACCGTTTGAGATAATTTTATGAAACTTCACACAAATGTAAAGCACCATATTACGTGTGCAGAGCGCAGGAACCCAAACTCTGGATTGTCTACTTTTTCAGTTATAGGCTTTTGAATATTAAAAAATGGCAATTTTAACTATGTCCGCTCCATAACCGTTTCTGATATTTTCATGAAACTTCAAATAAATGAAAAGCACCTTGAGATGATGTGCAGAGTGCAGGAACCATAACTCTGGTTTGCCTACTTTAGGAGTTATTGCCCTTTGAACATTTAAAAAGGCAATTTTGACTGTGTCGGCTCCATAACTCACAAACCATTTGAGATATTTTCATGACACTTCACACAAGTGTAAAGCACCATGAGACAATGTGCAGAGCGCAGGAACCCTGACTCTGATTTGCCTACTTTAGGAGTTATTACCCTTTGAACATTGAAAAATGGAAGATGAAATTTAGTATAAACATGGACATTCTGGTAATGTATCATGCTCATTGAAATGAGGGACAAGGGCTCACAACTCTTAGAGTTTTTCCAGATAATGTAAAATTTTCAACAGTTATTTCTTGTTCATAACTGTTTTCTCTGCAGCTTAAATAACTTTCTTCTCTGACAGCGCTGAAGCGGGGCTATAGTCAGATCCTCTGACAGCTCTAGTTTATCCTCCATAACTTTTTATTATTCCTGGATGGATTTAAATATTACTTGGCATCACTCTGTCCGTCCATCTGTCTGTCTGTCCATCTGTCCGTCCACAAATTTTTTTATCCTCCATAACTTTCTTATTCCTGGATGGATTTAAATATTACTTGGCAGAAATGTTTACCATAATGTGATGGAGTGTTGCGCGCAAGACTCAGGTCCGTACCTCAAAGGTCAAGGTCATACTTAGAGGTTAAAGGTCCAAAAAGGGTCTTTCCTGTGTCCAATTAATAACTTTGTTATTATTCCTGGATGGATTTAAATATTACTTGGCAGAAATGTTAACCATAATGTGACGAAGTGTCACACGCAAGACCCACAGCCGTACCTCAAAGGTCAAGGTCATACTTAGAGATAAAAGGTCAAAAAAGCGTCTTTTTTATTGTGTCCAATCTATAACTTTCTTATACCTGGCTCTCAAAGTAAATCTTTAAAAACTTACCATTATTTCTTCTAACAGTGAAGGCAATGCTTAAGTATCTTTTTCCGTCCCATTAAATGTTAGTATGCATCATCTTGGAAGCTGTTGTTTTCGTATCAAGTGTGCGCTAATTAAGTAGATTTTTCACCATGATTTTATGACACGATTTTGAAAAAACTAAGCGCACGGTGCGGTAATTAGGGCGAATACGGTATATATATTCTTGTTTCAATTAAATTTGTTAAAATGGAACCACATTTATCAAGTTTCTTATGCATCTGGGACAGAACTTGAGTGCATTTTGGAACCTGAAAATCAGCAAAGTGACAGCAAAGTGACAGCATGATCATTGTCAATAAAGGGGACACTACATATTCCAAAAGGTTTGTGTCAGCCTTTGACTCAACTATTTAAGAATGGAAGTATTAAGAACAAATTCGTAAACTTAAGGGGAATGGGAACACCTGGCAGATTTTTCCACCATTTTTCAAAGGGAGACAACCTTCGTGACTGCCTGTTGGCTTTCCTATAAGACCTGTCCCACTGAAAAAGGGGTCTACTCTTAAAGGAAAGAATTTGCTCCTCGGAAGCAAATTCTTTCCTTTAAGAGTTGACCCCTATTGACATGGGAGACAAAAATACTTTTGCAGGAGTTGCCTCCCCTGAAGGTGTTCCTATTCCCCTCTTGTCAGATCGTTTTTCAATATTCTATAATGCACGTTTTTGGAGGCAATTTTATTTTTTCAGGAAAACTGCTAAAAAAAAATCGGTGATTTTTGCAACCCAAATTGGGGGATGGGGGTTTATAAGAGCATGGGCGTCTAATAGAGATTTTATGGTACTTGTGTATGACATATGAATCAAATAGCCCCCCCGTCCATTGGGGCTTGAAGAAATAGATGGGCTGCATGATGCTTCCACGCAAAGCTGAAACCAACCCGCGCACAAGTACTGGTAAACCGCTTAGAGGATCTAAGCCTGCCCAGGCAATGCAGTGCGGGTCGGCCCGTCCATGCTTATAAACCCTATTGGTTTCATTGGGCGGCAGGGCTTGAGATGTCATTTCATCTCAATGTCGGGTAAAAGTCCCACAAAATTGTAAGTAACGTCTCCAAAATGACCTTTACAGTGTTGACAGGAACGTAAAACTTCAAATCAAACAAACATATGAATCAATTCTCTATCAACTTTAAATTATCATGCCAGTTTTTTCAAGGGGAGAATCTTTCAGAATTTCTTGATTAGTTTCCTGTAAACCTTCTAGAAAGGCTCAACGCTTACAAGAAAAATTGTTTCTCAGGAGCATATAAGAATCTTACATTGGTGCGAGGGGATGGATGGAAAAATCCATCCTGATGGTCACTGTCCGGCATCACGAGGCTTGCCAAGTGATGCTAGACAGTGATCCCAAGGGACGGATTTTTATATCCACCCTCAGACCCATGTAGGATTCTTTTTCTTGCATACCTTCCATTTCTGAGCATGGGTTGTTAATACTGCAGTCACTTTGGTTGCCCGACGTCCGTTATATTGTGATGACACTTCAGTAATGTTTAGTGACATCACATAGTGGCTGTGACGTCAACCTTAATGAAGACGCATAATTATGAGGTTGTATTCAGCCAGCGAATTTATCCAACATGCAAAAATATTCAATTCTGAGTAAGAACACCAGGGTTAGAACGGAGTTTCTTTCCCAAGCTAAAACTATGGATTTCCTTATCTGATGTGCAAGAAAATGCTTTTTTTAGCTCACCAGAGCCGAAGGCTCCGGGGGAGCTTATAGAATAGGCAGTTGTCCGTCGTCTGCATCTGTGTCTGCGTCTGGTGACGTCAACACTTTTAAACGACATCTCCTCTGAAGCCGCTAGGCCGATTGGGCCCAAATTTCATCTGTAGCATCCTTGGGTTGGGGGATTGAAAGTTTGTGTTTTTTATGAAATTCGGCTCATTAGTTTGGTTGCTATGGCAACTTAGAGTTTCCATAGACTTATAATGGGGAAAATTGAAAAATGGCATTTACTGCCAAGCAGCTGCAGATATTTTGAAAAAACTTTCATAGAAATATTCCTTAGGTAATCTACTATCTGTCATATGATTTTAAGCCTACTGCTCATTTGTATTGGTTGCCATGGAAACCAAATTGAAAAAATAGAAAAAAAAAAATACTTAAAAAATCATCTCCTCAGAAACCTTATGCTCTATGAGGCTGAGAGTTTATGAAAATATTCACCATATTTGCCTTTACAGGTTTTGTGTTTTTTATGAAATTCGGCTCTTTAGTTTGGTTGCTATGGCAACTTAGATTTTCCATAGACTTATAATGGGGAAAATTGAAAAATGGCATTTGCTGCCAAGTTATTGCAGATATTTTGACAAAACTTTTATTGAAATGTTCCTTGAGTAAATGTCTCTCAGCCATATGCTTCAATGCCAACATGGGGGTCCCCCAGGTTAAGCCGGGGCCATGCCCCACCCCCTCCACTTCATAAAAGGCCATATAACTCGGAAACCATCCAGATCCCCACCCCAAAACCGTATATATTCTTGTTCCTTATGATAAGATGCATTCAGTGACACCAACCTGGGGGTCCTCCAGTACGTGCCGGGGTCATGCCCCACCCCCTCCATTTCATAAAAGGCCCAATATCTTGGAAACCTTACAGATCCCCACCCCTAAACCATATATATTCTTGTTCCTTATGAAAATATACATTCACTGACACCAACTTGGGGGTCTCCCAGGGTGTGCCTGGGCCTTGCTCCACCCCTTCTTCTTCACAAAAGGCCATATATCTCAGAAACCATTTAGATCCCCACCCCAAAACCATATATTTTCTTGTTCCTTATGATAAGACGCATTCAGTGACACCAACCTGGGGGTCCCTCGGCTTGTGCCGGGGTGATGCCCCACCCCCTCCATTTCATAAAAGACCCAATATCTTGGAAACCTTACAGATCCCCACCCCTAAACCATATATATTCTTGTTCCTTATGAAAATATACATTCACTGACACCAACTTGGGGGTCTCCCAGGGTGTGCCTGGGCCTTGCCCCACCCCTTCTTCTTCACAAAAGGCCATATATCTCAGAAACCATTTAGATCCCCACCCCAAAACCATATATATTCTTGTTCCTTATGATAAGACGCATTTAGTGACACCAACCTGGGGGTCCCCCGGCTTGTGCCGGGGTCATGCCCCACCCCCTCCATTTCATAAAAGACCCAATATCTTGGAAACCTAACAGATCCCCACCCCTAAACCCTATATATTCTTGTTCCTTATGAAGAGACTCATTCATTGACACCAATTTGGGGGTCTTGCTGGGTGCGCTGGGGCCTTGCCCCACCCCTCCACTTCACAAAAGGCCATCTATCTCAGAAACCATTCAGATCCCCATCCCAAAACCTTATATATTCTTCTTTCTTATGATATGACGCATTCATTGACACTAACCTGGGGGTCCCCAGGGATGTGCCGGAATCGTGCCCCACCCCTTCATTTCATCAAAGACCCAATATCTTGAAAATCTTACAGATCCCCACCCGTAACCATATATATTGTTGTTCCTTATGATAAGACACATTCATTGACGTCAACCTGGAGGTCTTTCGGGTCAAGCCAGGGCCTTGCCCCACCCCACCACTTCACAAAAGGCTATATATCTCAGAAACTGTTCAGAGCCCCACCCCTAAACCATATATAATTATCTTCTTTGTGATAAGACACATTCAAATAACACTAGCTTGGGAGTCATCCGGACTGCCTGGGTCATGCCCCACTGCTTTACTTTATTAAAAGCCATATATCTCAGAAATCATTCAGATCCCCACCCATAAACTATAATATTCTTGTTCCTTTTGATAAGACTCGTTCAGTCACACCAACCTGGGGGTAACTTTGTGCTACAGCAATGCGCCCCGCCCTTCCACTTTAAAAGGCCATATATTTCAGAAACCATTCAAAACCCCACCCCATAATCATATATATTCTTGTTCCTTATCAATAGCACACCCACTTGGGGGTCGCAGGGGCCATTCCTCTCCTCTCCACGTGATAGAAGGGCCTCATATATCAGAAACCATTCAGATTCTCACCCATAAACCATATATATATATATTCTTGGTCCTTATAGGGACAACAATCTTGGGCTTTCCTGGGATCAACAGGACATGCCCCAACCCCTCCACCGCTTAAGAGGCCTTATAACTCTGGTATACAGATCCCCACTGCTACACCATATTTATTCTTATTCCTTATGATAAGACGCATTTAGTGATACCAGCCAGGGCTCCATTTTGTCCATGCGCTACACCCTCTACTTAATAAAAGGCCTAATGTTTTAGATACTGAGTCCAGATGGATGCTCATTTGGATATAGGGGTTCATTTGGGAGACTTTATCCATCATAGTGCAGATTATATTTTCTGGTCCTTTGGGATCATTGAGTTCATTTAGAATCATTTTGAAAATAGAGTTCTGCTTAAGCCGGTGCTAGAGGGCGTGGCCGGTGTAGCACTTTTCAGTACTGGTCATGAACATACTCAATAAAACCGAGTCTGCTATTTTCGTTTATTTGGTGTATTCTTTGCTTCCAAAGGATCTAACTATTCAGAACTTATTTATAATTGGTAGATTAAAATGATGTCATGTTAAAATAATGTACATGGCTGTCAATGGGCAGTGCCCGACTGAGCTCTGGTGAGCATAGTGGCCCATGGGCCTCTTGTTTGTTGTTGTGTTGCAAATTTGCCTTGCCTGAAAGTGTATTTTTTTCCTAAAAATGGTTGAGTATATTTGCATTATACATAAAAATTTCCTGTGCATTAATGTTTTGTGTAACAAACATTGAAACAAACATTGAAAATATTCTGTTTAACAGATAAACAAAATGCTGTCTTACTGGTAACCAGGGCTCTAGAAGTCCGATTTTTCACCGGTCCAGACCGTTTTTTGAAAATGAAAACCGATTTTGCTGAAAAATTTTGCTGAAAAATCGGTTCGAAAAAAAAACCCCAATAAGCTAAAATCGAAGTGAAAAAACAGAGAAATTATACCTGGTTAGGTGTCAAACTGTTTATTGTGCCAATAATATAATCCAATTATCTCTCTCGGGTATGAATTTGAGTTTGACAGTAAACACGTTTTCGAGATCTCGCCAGGAATCGCAGACTCTCGCGGGATTAAGGCTAATGACAAAAACGTCAGCAAAAACGTGATTAAGCGGTGCGTGATTGTGATATCAAAGAAGCCTTGATCGTGTTTGATCTAATGGCAATCAAACATAATTTGTTTATTTCAGGCTTGTGTAATCGTAAAATATGTATTTATATTCTTTAAAACCTGGTTCGGCCATGTAAGATTTTCAATGACTCTCGTTCGGCCATGTATTGGTTCGAGAGTAAAGAAATGTTTTTTCGATTTTTTAACCCGTTCAAAACGTTTTTTTTTTAGAAATACGCTCTATTAAAATAAATGACATAAACAGGTGTATGTGTGTTACGTCCTTGACTGCATTAATGTGTATTGTGTAAACGGAAACCGTATGACGTCATTTTCCGACCACGTGGCTGCCATATCAGTCGCCATTTGTAAACAAAGCAATTTGGGCAAAATAAAATGCGTGAAATAAGAGAAATATTTTAAATGTTTTAAAAAAGGAAGAAAATATAGTGACCATCGAACTGGTCTCTGACTGCCCCATGTAGGTTGTTTCCCTTTAGTAGTCTTCAGGTTCGGAGTGACCCGGATATTGGGAAAATGAAAGTAGATGAAATCTGGCGTAGAAAATGAAAGTAGATGAAATATTAACGATGTGAGCAATAATTGCTGTTTATAATCAAGATACTGGTGCTCATATCCGTTTACAAGTGTAAGAGGAACATCGGTATGTCATTCTTTGCGCTAATAACACATTTTGAAATCGCCAATGGCGTTTACGGAAATTACCGAAACCGATCTGCAATTTCAGTATTTTTTGGTCACCTTCTGGACCGATTGGGATTTCAAAATTTCTAGAGCCCTGCTGGTAACAGATCCAGAAATTCTGTAAAACAGAACAACAGACTTATTCTGTATAGCAGAAGAACCAAACTATTCCGTAAAGTATGACATCTTTATTATGTTAATGTAACAGTAACACACACAGAAATCCATGGCTATTCTGAACCCTAGTCCTAGCGAATACATTAATTTAGCAACACCCATTTCTGACTGTCAAGTGATGTAATGTATTACTTCAAATTCACAAAATGAATGACAAACAGTGTAGATCATGATCAGATGGCTTCTTCAGAAGCCATCTGATCTGGATCTTCACTATTTGCAAAGGTGAAGCCATCTGATCTGGATCTACATTATTTGCAAAGGTGAAGCCATCTGATCTGGATCTACACTATTTGCAAAGGTAGGGCTGCCATGTTTTGTAGGACAAGGGTAAAACAATCATTTTTCATGTACATTCTCTGGGATTTTTGTCATATATGTATTTTTACAAGAAAAATGAAAAAGATTAGGACTACTGCTTGAATAAAAAAAATATGTTTAAATGGTTGAAATTTGTCATGTATGTTTTGATATTTTAATTTTAACAGTGAATTAATTCATTTAGCCCTGAGGTTGTGACACTATGGTATACTTTACTGAGAAAGAATTTTGTACTACATCATCATCATCATCATCATCTTGTTTTATTTTATGGCCTTTTCAAGATCGTTTCACTGATTTCAAGCCAATCCTTAATCAGTGGTGGGCGAAAACTGGAGTACCCTGAAAACAACCTAACCTTCTGTTGTAGATTTGTTTGTTGGAGGTTTTTTGTCACTCATTACGCAAACACGCCTATTCCACCTTTATCGCCGTAAAAATGAAACTTCTTTGATGAAAAATTGTGATATTTTTCTTATTTCTGCTCATCGAGGTGGTTCTAATGAGTACCCACAATCTGTATTTTAGAGCAGAAATAACAAAAATAAGGTATACCCATGGAAACCCCAGTTTGGCTGTATAAAATTGGGGTTCAAGGGGGTCAATATTATATAGGCATGTTTTCGTGATGTATTGGCACTATTTAGGTCATTTTGGAGACCTTGATTCCAATTTTATGGGTCTTTACCCGACATTGAGATGAAATGACGTGGCAGCCTGGATAGCTCAGTGGTAAGCACGTTTGACTCATGATCAAGAGGTTGTGGTTTCGAATCCCGCCACCAGAGGCTAGTTGTATCCTTGGGCAAGACATATAATGCCACTGCCCAACTCCACCCAGGTGTAAGTGTGTAGCAGTGGTGTAAAAGTCACTGCTTCTCTCTCCTGTGCATTAAAATATCAAGAATGAGTGTTGGAGAGTGATTCAAATAAGCTTGCTTTCATTGCAATCAAACTAAAATAAATTAGTATTAACTAAATGTCATCTCAAGTGCTACTGCCCAAAGAGACTGCTAGGGTATGAGGATTGGTCCATCTAGCACCACTTTTCCTGGGTAGGCTTAGACCTCAGCCGTTTACTAGAATTCAAGTTTGGTCAATTTCAGCTCTGTACAGAGGCACCATGCAGCCCAATCTATTTCTCAAAGTCATGATGGACAGGGGTGCTCCTGCTGTAGAAATTGGTGCCTCACAACCATCAGCATTAGCAATAATTATTATTTGACTGTGAATATCATCTCATACCTAGGGCCTCAATACCTTGTTTAACCCATTTAGTACCAGTAACCCCAAAATGGGTACCCTGGCAAACAGTGCAGGCCCAGATCAGATGCCGCAGAATGCAGCATCTGATCAGGGCATCCACTGTTTGCTAAAAGTTCAGCCATTTTCCAAATAAATTTTGAAGAAAACACAACCTGACACCCCTAAATTTTGAGGTGGACTCCTGCTATATATAAAGAGGAAGATTCCATTTGGTACAAAAAGGGTTATCACGCTAACAAGTCTGTGTCATGTACACCCTTGTAAACCCAGCTTTACAATATGAAAGTGGGGTTTAAGGAGGATGGGAACACCTGGAAGATTTTTCCGCCATTTCTCTAAGGGAGACAACTTTCAGGTCTTCCTATTCACTTTTCTGTCCCAAAGAAAAATGGGTCTACTCCTAAAGGAAAGAATTTGCTCCTAAGGAGCAAATTTTTTTCTTTAAGAGTTGACCCCTGTTGACATGGGAGACGAAAAACCTTTTGCAGGAGTTGCCTCCCCTGAAGGTGTACCAATTCCATTTAAGTGGGAAAAAATTATATAGATGTGTTTTCGTGATGCCAATTAACATATTGTGGGGTTTTATTTTTCCCATAAGTACATGAATTGGGATACCACAGCTCCTGTCCATACTTATTCTAAAATTTGAACAAGTGCAAATTACTGCTTAATGTTGTGTCTAAAAATTTGGTTTGATTTGAGGTTTAATGTCCCCATCAACACTGTAAAGGTCATTTTGGAGATGCTGCTTCCAATTTTGTGGGACTTTTACCCGACATTGAGATGAAATGACATCTCAAGCCCTGCCGCCCAATGAAACCAAATGGGTTTATATGCATGGACGGTCCGACTCCTACCGCTTTGCCCTGGGCAAACTTAGATCCTCTAAGCGGTTTACCAGTACCCGTGTGCGGGCCGGTTTCAGCTCTGTGTGGAAGCATCATGCAGCCCATCTGTTTCTTCTAGTCCCGATGGGCGGGAGCCGTGTGTCTAAAAATGCTGGATTAGTTGAAAACAGTGTAGACCAAGATGGAACACCATACTCTGCTGTCTCTCATCTGGGTCTACATTATTTGCTCAGATCCTTGCTCAAACCAGTCTATCAAAATATATATACACTAAATATGGTGTGAGAAGAGGAAAAAATGGTATGGTGAATTTACCACGAATTATTACGCCTTATGTTCCTGTACAGCACGTGAACAAGTCCGTGAAATGAACAGCCCCTTAAACCCCACTTTATATAGAGAAACCAGGGTTTACGGGAGTATTCATTATTTTTCTTATATCTGCTCCAAGACATAGGTTGTGGGTGCTCGTTCATACCGCCTCATTGAAGTAAAAATAACACAAATATAACTGATTTTCATCAGAAAAGTAGCCATTTTGGAGATGTGAAAAATTGCACTATGTTGGACGAGTGTGTTATCTTAACAATTTCCAGAGCAAATTTCTTGACAAGTTGAGAATAAAAATGTTTTATTACCTCTAGCTCTTGTATGTTATTTTGTTTGTGATTTTATTAATTTATTATAGCATGTTTATATTTGAAAAGTTGTCTTTTGGATAATAAAACTTCAAAATGAGAGGTTTGCCTTGATAAATAGCATCCCATTTTGTTGTAAGATTACTGTACTCCAACACATACTTTGTGTTGAGGTTCTATGTCCCTGTCAACACTATTTAGGTCATTTTGGAAAGGTTGCTCCCGATTTTATGTGACTTTCATCTGACAATGAGACGAAATGACACCTCAAGCCCTTCTATCACAAGAAACTGTTAGTACTTATATGTGGGTACTCCCACCCTTGGCAGCATTTAACCCTTTTGTACCAAATGAAATCTTCCACCTTATATATACCAGGAGTCCATTCCAAAATTAAGGGGTGTCAGGTTGTTTTCTTTGAAATTTACTTGGAAAATGTCTTAACTTTTCGAAAACAGTGTAGGCCCTGATCAGACGCCACGTTCTGCGATGTCTGATCTGGGCCTGCACTGTTTACCACATACCCCTTTCGGGGTTTCCGGTACCAAATAGGTTAGTAACTCACCAGTGTGACATAGTGCTTTGTTTAATATCTCCAAAATACCCTGGTAGTATCTTTTCTGACGAAAATTTTGTGATGTTTTCCTTCTTTGTACTCCAAACATAGGTTGTGGGTGCTCATTAGAACCACCCCAGTCAGGCAGTTCTAATGAATGCCCACAACCTATTTCTTATGTGCTTGTTAGAACTGCCTCAAGGAGGTAGTTCTAATGAGAACCCATGACCTATGTCTTGGAGAAGTTAAGAAAATAATGCACACCCCTGTAAACTGCTTTTTTCTCTATATAGTGTGGGTTTACAGGGGTTTTCATTAACTTCACGAAAACACACCCATATAATTTTGACCCCCTTGAATCCCACTTATATAGTAAAACTGGGATTTACAGGGTTTACTTTATTCAGAAATAAGAAAAATATAAAAAAATTTCATCTTAAAATTTTCGTTTTTTTCGGTGGTATAGTCTTAAGGTCTACAATGTATAGGCGTGTTTTTGTTATGAACAGACTTGTTATCATGATGATATATAGCTCATACTAATGCACTTGCATCTGATGGGATCATGTCAAAACTTTTGAATGTTTTATACTGTGATTGGTCAAAGATCTGACATCATTATGTAACTTTGATTTTCATTGGCTGACGATTGGCTTTATGCAGCTGACAGCTGTTACAGTATTTGACAAATAACCTACAATATTTATATCTTATAAATGAGTAAGTGCATTAGATTGGGTCGGCCCCCGCCCATTGGGGCTAGAAGAAATATATGGGCTGCATGATGCTTCCACGCAGAGCTGAAACCGACCCGCACACGAGTACTGGTAAACAGCTAAGAGGATCTTAGCCTGTCCAGGCAAAGAGGTGCGAGTCAGCCCGTCCATGCTTATAAACCCTATTGGTTTCATTGGGCGACAGAGCTTGAGATGTCATTTCATTTCAATGTCGGGTAAAAGTCCCACGAAATTGGAAGCAATGTCTCCAAAATGTCCTTTACAGTGTTGACGGGTACGTTAAACCTCAAATCGAACAAAAAAAAAACAAATTAGATTGCGTATGACTTCATTGAAATTGCCATTCATCATGTTAACAAGCCCGTGAAATAAAGACCCCCAATAAACCCCACTAAACACGCCTATATAACTTTGACCCCCTTGAACCCACTTTTATATATAAAACTGGGATATCAGGGGTAAACGTTATTTTTCTTATATCTGCTCCAAAATGTAGATTGTGGGAACTCTTAAGAACCGCTTCGATGAGGCGGTTTTAACGTGTACCCACTATCTATATTTTGAGCATAAATAAGAAAAATATCACAATTTTTTGGACCCAGCCCATCAGGGTTTGAAGAAATAGATGGGCTGCATGATACTTCCATGCAGAGCTGAAACCGACCCCCACACAAGTACTGGTAAACTGCTTAGAGGATCTAAGCCTGCCCAGGCAAAGTGGTGCGAGTCGGACCGTCCATGCTTATAAACCCTATTGGTTTCATTGGGTGGCAGGGCTTGAGATGTCATTTCATCTCAAGGTCAGGTAAAAGTCCCACAAAATTGGAAGCAACGTCTCCAAAATGCTCTTTACACTGTTGACGGGGACGTTAAACCTCAAACCAACCAACCAAACAAACAAATCATCATAAAATCTTCATTTTCGGTGAAAAAATTTACTATGTATTTGTATAGGAATGTTTTCGTAATGTACAGGGGTATACATTAACCCATTTAGTAGCAGAAACCCCTAATGGGGTACCTGGGCAAACAGTGCAGGCCCAGATCAGACGCCACAAAACGCGGCATCTGATCAGGGCCTCGACTGTTTGCAAAAAGTTCAGTCATTTTCCAAATAAATTTTAATGAAAAAAACAACCTGACACCCCTAAATTTTGAAACAAACTCCTGCTATATATAAGGAGGAAGATTCCATTTGGTACAAATTGGGTTAACCCTCCTCTCTGCACCAACATCATCTCCTCCTGAATTCTAAGTGGGATTGTGCTGTTCAGAAACTTAACCCTTATCCTGCGGAATATTCAGTTTAGCCACACCCATTTCTGACTTTGAACCAATCAGATTACTGGATGTGATTTATTCCTACAAATTCATAAACTGTATGTCAAACAGTGTAGATCCTGATCAGATGGCTTCTTCAGAAGCCATCTGATCGGATCTACACTGTTTGCAAATGTAGGGGTGGCCATGAACGGCAGGATAAGGGTTAAGAGGTGGCATCAAGGGAACATTTTTTTATTTGTATTGGAGTTTAACTGCCCAGTCAACACTATTTTAGGTCAGTTTTGAGCTGGTGAGTTTACCTATCCACACTTATCCTGGGTAGGCTTATATACTGTAAGTTGTTAACCAGTACAGTGCACATTCTTTTGCCCAAAATTGACAACTGCCCTTCTTGAATCAGCAGAAGGGAGAGAATGACCATATCAAGGGAACATACAGATTCAGGATTGCTATAGGTAATCTCATCTAATAGACAGGATGGCCACCACAGCACAATGTGACATAATCAGCCTAATACAGGTGAGTGATTCCAGGCCCATTTGGGGCTCTAGTTCTGAATTTACTCATGTAAACCCCCTCATTAAGGCAGTTCTAACAAGTACCCACAACAATCTGCTTTAGAACAGATATGTGAAAAAAAGTATACCCATGAAAACCCCAGTTTTCCCTCTATTAAGTGGTTTACAAGTGTGTTCATGTTACCGACTGGCCAGTTATCCAACACAAGATCACAAGTTTGACACATACATGTATCTGACAAGTTTTGACACACATCCCACTGAGCTTTCAAAGCCAGCCATTGACAAAGTGCTGCAGTGCATACATGCAAGAACATGTAATCCTTATAGACTTCAAGGAAATGAAAACATACCTGTGTGAGAAAATACTTTCTTTGACCCAAAATTACAGGCGACAGTTGTTCAAAACCAGCGAAGTTATAAGTTAAAATACTCTTAAAATTTTGATTGTTATATATGGCAAGTACGCTTATAATTTTGCTGAAAAAAAAATGTGAGCAGCTTTTGCAAATGCATTTGCAAAAGCTGCTCACATTTTTTAGCAAAAATAACAAACTTTCTGATATTGTTCTTACTAGAATAGTTAACAATATGACCACTTATGAGCTTGTTAAGCTAACGAGGCTTTGAGCAACTGGCTCTTGTACTTTTTCTAAAATATATGTGTTAAAATATAAGTGTTATTTCTGCTGCAAACAAGGATTGTGCAAACTCTTTAAAACAGCCTCAGTATGACAATTGTATACTCGTGGACACTTCCATTGCTATATTGGACAAGTTCATTTGCCATATAAGGCGTATCAGGCCTAATTTTTTCGTTTTCAATTTTTGAAGGAAAATTTGTTAGCAAATAGTGAAGGTCCTGATCAGACGCCACATTCTGTTTGCCAAGGAATCCCTTTAGGTTAGGGGTTTCCCACATGCAATGGGTTAAGATTCCACAATAAAAATAAAGAAATAGTTATAGCTTGTAAATGTCACTTTTTATGCCCCCGCATCATATGATGCCGGGGGCATATAGTTTTTCGGTTTTCCGTACGTGCGTACGCGTGTACGTCCGTCTGTACGTGTGTGTGTACGTACGTACATACGTACGTACGTGATCCTGTAACCTCAGGTTAAAGTTTTTGTAACAGGTAGAGCCTGAACTTTTAGAACTCATATCTTCCTAACCATTTGATGGAACTGGTTCATATTTGGTATGATGATAGATATAAGTCCAAAGTTTTACTAAGCAATACCCCCACCCATGCCTGTGACCTCAAGGTCAAGGTCACAGACTCAGAAATTTTCAATGTTAAAGACTCAGGTTAAGGTTTTTGTAACAGGTAGACTTGAACATTTTAGAACTCATATTTTCCAAACCATTTGATGGAATTTGTTCATATTTGGTATGATTATAGATATAGGTCCAAAGTTTTATTCAGCCATACCCCCACCTATGCCCATGGCCTCAAGGTCAAGGTCATGGACTTAGAAATTTTCCATGTTAAAGACTCCAGTTAAGGTATTTGTACCTGATAGAACCTGAACTTTTATGATAGCTTTGGTTCATATGATGATAGATATAGGTACAATGTTATATTCAGCAATACCCCCACCCATGCCTATGACCTCAAGGTCAAGGTCACAGACTCAGACAATTTTAATGTGAAAGATTTTAAAGAGCTCAAATTTTCCAAACTATATTATGGATTTGGCTTATGCATGCTATGATGATAGATACAGGTCCAAATGTTTATTTGGCAATACCCCCACTCATGCCTATGGCTTCAAGGTCAAGGTCACAGACTTAGAAATTTTTAATTAGATATTTTAAGAGTTGATATTTTCCAAATGATGTGATGGATTGAGTTGATATTTGGTATGATGTTAGATACCTGTCCATTTTATTCAGCGATACCCCCACCCATGCCCTTGAGCTCAAGGTCAAGGTCACAGACTTAAAATTTTTTAATTATCCCCTCGCACAACATAGCTCTAGCGTCTATATTTCTTCACTGATTTCAATATAACTTCACACAAATGTTCCTTATGACAATATCTCTAGCGAGTTCCACTTTCAAGGTCATGACCTCAAGGTGAAGGTCACTGGGGCTATTTTTAGAAAAACTTTGTCATTGCTCTAGCGCTTACTTTCTTCACCGATTTCAATATAACTTCACACAAATGTTCCTTATGACAATATCTCTAGCGAGTTCCACTTTCAAGGTCAAGGTCACTATAGCTATTTTTAGAAAAAACTTTGTCATCGCTCTAGCGCTTACATTTCTTCACCGATTTCAATATAACTTCACACAAATGTTTCTTATGACAATATCTCGAGCCATTTCGACTTTCAAGGTCAAGGTCACTGTGGCTATTTTTAGAAAAACTTTGTCATTGCTCTAGGGCTTACATTTTTTCACCAATTTCAATATTACTTCACACAAATGTTCCTTATGACAATATCTCTAGCAAGTTCCACTCTCAAGGTCAAGGTCACTGTGGCTATTTTTAGAAAGACTTTGTCATCGCTTTAGTGCTTACATTTCTTCACCGATTCCAATATAACTTCACACAAATGTTCCTTATGACAATATCTCGAGCGATTTTGACTTTCAAGGTCAATGTCACTGTGGCTATTTTTAGAAAAACTTTGTCATCACTCTAGCGACTACATTTCTTCACTGATTTCAATATAACTTCACACAAATGTTCCTTATGACAATACCTCGAGTGAGTTCGAATTTCAAGGTCAAGGTCACTGTGGCTATTTTTAAAAAAACTTTGTCATTGCTATAGCGCTTTTATTTTTTCACCAATTTCAATATAACTTCTCACAAATGTTCCTGATAACAAGGTCACACTTAGAAAATTTTGTTGCAACATGGATTTTTGGGGTGAGGCGGGGCCCTTGGTGGGGGCATCTGTGTCGTCTGGACACATTTCTAGTTCAGTAATGATCTATGTATAAAGTTTGGTTTACTAGGATATTAACAGACTTGTGAATGTAAATAAAAACAAAGACTCTTTAGTCTAATACCTATTTATTTTAGGCGTGCCTCAATGTATAAAAATTGAATGCTCTGATTAGCATATGAATAGTATACTTTCGTTATATAAGCTATCTTTATTTTGGCTCTAAAACTTACATGCACAAAATTTTGATTATTTTCTTATTCATCCTTTGAACTTCTTCCCTGATATGCTTCTTAGTCTGCTCTTGAAGTTTTAAAACTTTTTCATGCTTAGCTCAGCAAAAGGACTTTTTATGATGCTGTTTTAAAGAACTGTTATGTGTAAAGTATGCTAGGATAGATATGTCCTATTTTGTCTACAGAACAGTGTCTATAGGACAGATAATGTCGACAGAACAGGTTAGGTAATGTAGAGTTCCAGCCACAAAAAATACAAACAAATTGGACAATTTTCCTGTTCAGATTAAACATGTTAAAAGAGAATGTTATTTGTCCTGTTCATAAATTTTAAAATGCCAACATTTGTTAGCATTTTAAAATCTATGAATAGGATAAATTTTACACTCAAGTGAGCTGAGCATGATAATGGTTCATAACCTTGGCCTCTATTACGATAACACACCCGTGTGACATAGTGCATTTTTTTTTCACATCTCCAAAATGGCTACTTTTCTGATGAAAATCCTTTATATTTTTTTTATAAATGCTCAAAACATAGGTTGAGGGTGCTCTATAGAACCGCCTCACTGAGAACCACCTCAGTGAGGCGGTTCTAACGAGTATCCACAACCTATGTTTTGGAGCAGAAATAAGAAAAATAATGTTTACCCCCGTAAACCCCAGTTTTATCAATATAAAGTGGGGCTTAGGGGGTCTTCATTTCACAGATTTGTTCATGCGATGTTGGTAGATTCTTTATTTTTTGGCAAACCACAGTTAAGACAAGACACCTATGTAAGATAATGCACAATGGTTAACCCTAAAACTGGCATATTGTTTTGGATGGAAATCTGTTTATATTTTTATTCATAGTTTATTCCCTAACATATATTGTGGGTAGTCTTGTGGGTGGTCATCAGATCTGCTTCAATGAAGTGCATGGTTCCTATGAGTCCCCACAGCCCATGTTTTTTGCGTAGAACTAAGGAGAATTATGTTTACCCTTGTAAACACCATTATTTATGCCCCCACTTCTAAGAATTGTGGAAAGGGCATTTTGTGTTACCCCTGACTGCCCCTCTCCCTCAGTGTCCGTGATGGCATTAGCAATTTGCATTTAAGTTTTCCTGACCCTTGCCATGCTGAGCCCAGATATGCCTTATCTTTCAAACAATGCAGATCCAGATTAGATGGATCTACATTGTTTGTCATTCAGATTGTGAATTTGTTGCAGTAATTTGAATCAAGTAATCTGATTGGTTGATAATAAATAGTGGGTGTGGCAGATTAAGCTATTCAGCAAGACAAGGGTTAATCGTGCTACCAGGCAGGGGCACAAGATTTTGAAATATTTTTTTATTTTCACCAGGAAACAGGATTTGACATTTCATGCAAATTGTCTCCTATGGAGACAATTTGCATGAGATGTCATGTCTTGTTTTCCACGGAAAAATAAGAAAATATTAAGAATTTGTCATCCGTAGAATCAGCCCAGAGAGTGGTAAAGGTTAAACACTTTCGTCTTGTTTTATTTACTGATTCTGTTTTACAAACCAGACTTCATTTGTTCTGTTAAACAATTTGAATGGACTATCATAACCTGCTGTGAAATAAAAGCCTTCATGCACTTTTCTATCTTTTAGCATGCTACTCAGTTCTCGAGCCTCGGCGAGGAATTTGTTGTCATCAGCAAAGCCTCCAAATGACCTTGTGTATACAGTCATTTCTGGAAATTCCTCAATGAATACATCTGGATTGGTGGGTTTAGGAGGGTCAGCTTGGTGATCCGGCGGGATGTAGAACGAGACAGTGAATGTATTCTCACAGTTCGGACCTGCACCAGGAACCACTCTCGTAGCTACAGGTGCTGTCATCTCAACCTTGGCACCTGGAAGGAAAATGGAATCCCAGGTTAACTCATAAACTACCAATCACTACTATTGTTGTTTGCTTTGCCATCGGTCCTTTACCTTAAAAGTACCTTTTTTCAAACAGTGTGGACCCAGAGCTTGTCAGCTGACTTTAGAACTATAGCCTTTGCCTCCTGTTTCCAACACGGCTGCTGGACCTAAGGGTTGGGATTTCCTGTCCCAACTGAAGACAAGAGGCCCAAGAGGGCCTGTCGCTCCACTGTTTAAGTTCAGTCAATTGTCATATTTATTACATTAACCCATTGGATACTAGTGGACTCTTCCATTGCTATATGTTGGACCAGTCCATTTGTCATAAAAGGTGTCAGGCCTATTTTTTTGTTTTTATTCTATATTATTGATGGAAAATCCTGTTAGCAAATAGTGCAGGCCCTGATCAGAAGCGGTGTTCTACCAGTTCTACCGTTTGACAAGGTACCCCTTTAGGGGTTACCCGTATGTAATGGGTTAAAAAAGATAAGTGATCCACCAAAGGAATATTCATTCTAAATTACAATAGAAGCCATCCAATTTACCATTTTGAAGATCTTTTATTCTAAATCCTTGGAGCATAGTCAGCTTAATTTATGTAGGTGGCCACATAACATTGCTACATTCTAAATATCAAAGCTCTGGGCCTTATGGTTTCAGAGAAGTTTGTTCCATTATAAGTCTGTGGGAGCTATTGAGCCCGAGGTTTGGCCAATTTGGACCCCAGAGGCAACACAGTATGGGAGCAGAAGTGAACGGCCATTTGCGATTGAACTGGACTTGCGATTTGTACATTGGACGATCAGTCCCTTGGGATATAACGTTATCACATGGTATCTCAAATATGTAAACAAAGAAGACATTTGCGTGAGGTTTTTGTGTGGGCATGGTTGGTAGAATTTATGTAGGTGACCACTTAACACTGCAACATACTATATAGATCTAGGCTCTGGGCCTTATAGTTTCTGAGAAGAAGATTTTTGAAGATTTTCCCATTATAAGTCTATGACAGCTAATGCGCCTCGAGGCATGGCCAATTTGGACCTAGGCACATGGTTGGCAAGATTAATGTAGGAGACCACTTAACGTTGCTATTCATTAAATATCTAAGCTCTGGGCCTTATGGTTTGAGACAAGAAGATTTTTTAAGTTTTTTTCCCATTATGAGTCAATGGAAGCCAATGAGCCCAGGGGCATGGCCAATTTCGACCCCAGAGCCATGGATGGCAGGATTTGTGTGAAAGACCATTTGACGCTGCTGCATACTAAATATCTAGAGCTCTGGGCCTTATGGTTTCAGAGAAGACTTTTTTTTTAGTTTTTCCCATTATAAGTCTATGGAAATTAGTGAGCCTCTGGGCGTGGCCAATGTTTTACCCCAGGGGCATGGTTGGCAGGATTTACTTGAGTGACCACTTCACGTTGCTGCATACTACTTATCTAAGCTCCCGGTCCCTGATGGTTTCGGGGAAGAAGATTTTTAAGTTTTTCCCAATATAAGTCTATGGGAGCAAATAAGCCTCGGGGCGTTGCCAATTTGGACCACAGAGGCATAGTTTGCAGAATTTATGTAGGTGACCACATATTTTTGGTACAAACTAAATATCTTACCTTTAGGCCTTATGGTTTCCGAGTAAAAGATTGTTGCAGTGTTTCACTTTATAAGTCTATGGAAGCTAATGAGCCAAGGGTGGTGGCAATGGCGGCCATGTTTTTTGTCTGATCAAAATTTCTTCAAGGAATCTGACACGGTCCACCCAAGGAACATTATTGCAAAATAGGAATGAAATCCACTGAGTGGTTTTGGGGGAGAAGTCTCTGGAAGCTAATGAGCCAAGGGGAGTGGCAATGGCGGCCATGTTTTTTGTCTGATCAAAATTTCTTCAAGGAATCTGACAGAGGTCCACCCAAGGAACATTTATGCAAAATATGAGTGGTTTTGGAGAAGATTTTTAAAGATTTTTTCTGCATGTAACAGAATTCTTTGAAGGAATTTAGAAGAGGACCGTGAGGAACATTCCTGTGAAGTTTGGTTACAATCGGCCGAGTAGTTTAGGAGATGTTTAAAGAAAAAAGTTAACACATGGATGCACGACGGACACAGGGCCATAACATAAGCCCCTCTGACCTTCTGCCAGTGGAGCTAAAATCTGTAAGAGAAGTTGCGATGGAAAGAGGTATCTACTGTATAACAATTGAATGTTTCACAGTGTGGAAAAAGTGACAAAAGTTGATCCGAGAATTATGTTCAAACCACATGCACATCCTCATACCATGGCAAAAACACATGCGAAGTTTCAAAATGATTGGAAGAGGTGCAATGACAAGGGGTACCTTTTGTATATCAATTGAAGGTTAAAATGACTTCACGGTATGGAAAAAGTTACAAAAACTGATCTGAGAATTATGTCCAAACAACATGCACATCATCATACCATAGAGAAAATACACTCACAATCTCAAAATGATTTGAACAAAACTGTAAAAGGAGTTGCGATTATACACCCAGTGTAAAATGTTGACACAATGACGGATGGTCGAACAACTGGACGGATGGACAGACAAAAACTTGCATGCCTTAGATGTCTTCCTGCTAAAGCAGGTGTGACAAAAATTAAGGAAGAACATTTTTTGTTTTAAACACAAAAGAATCAAATTTAAACCTTTTTCATTTTCGCCTCCAATGAATTTGAAGAGTCTCCGAAAACCTGTTGATGTGGCTTCCTTGTATTCTATAGACTCAACCTTAGTGCTCACCCATTTTGCTGGCTTATACTGACGTTCTTCAATTCCCTGAAAGGTCAAAGGTCACTTATAAAACACATAGGCTACTTCAAGCGAAAATGTGTTGGCAGACATTCATGTTCAGAAAGGACACAAAACAGCCTGCATACAGTAAAATTCCTATATTAAGACCACCTTTGGTACTGTTCAAAAGTGGTCTTAAAGACCACTTTTGAACAGCCATAAATGTGGTCCGTTTCAAGGGGGACACAGGGTAAAGAAAAAAAAAATAATAACTAAAACCACTTAAATATGCCTTTTAAACAAGAATTACCGCAAAAATCCTAAAAAAATCGGACACCTTGATGCTATAATTCTATAAATATAAATTCTATAAACTTGCTATAATTCTCCTAAAATTTTACACAATCTGTTTCACGATCCAGCAACGAGTCTAAACGGTGCAGACAGGATGGCAAACGGTGTAGACCCTGATCAGACTGCTCCTTCAGGAGCAGTCTGGTCTGGGTCTGCACTGTTTCCTTAGGCCTATCTGTCCCAAATTCTTAGGATCATGGCAGTAGTCTTAATTTTAGCTGGCCTTTAATAGGGGAATTTTAATGTATCAACTCAGATAGAACTCCGCCTACTCTAAGTGCATGAAAAAATTTTGGGCCAACATGCATCCTTGTAGTGCACAGCAAAGACTCTGATCAGACTGTACACATGTGCAGTCTGATCAGAGTCTTGACTAAGCACGTGTAGCAGGGCACATGTTTGCTTAAACAGGCCTTTATGAAACATTCTAGTTTCATTTATTTACCTTTCTCATTTTTTCCAGTAATGTATTTAAACAGTCTCTGGAATCCCTTGCTTCTGGCTTTTTCATGAGCCATATCTTTCACAGTGGTTGAGACCCACATAGCTGGCTTGTAGTGGTGCTCCTCAGAACCCTAAAGCCATTAACCCATTTAGTACAAGAAACCCATAAATGGGTACCCTGACAAACAGTGCAGGCCCAGATCAGATTCCACAGAACGCGGCGTCTGATCAGGGCCTCCACTGCTTGCTAAAAGTTCAGTCGTTTTCCAAATAAATTTTGATGAAAACACAACCTGCCACCCCTAAATTTTAAAATGGACTCCTGCTATTTATAAGGAGGAAGATTCCATTTGGTACAAAAAGGGTTAAGATCATCAGCATAACAAACATATATAGAGGCCCTTGTTACTTTTTGTCATTGTAAGGAATATGCAGTTATAAAGAATCCCAATATGGATGGATGGATGGATATTTTGTTTAAAGACGCTCAACCCTAATAGGGCATATAGCGTCTAAAAATAATTAGGTACGAGATATAAAATTGTTATTGAAGTTTAAAAGTTAAAATATTAATGATTACAGTTTGTTAAAAAGTCCGATTTCTTTAAGAAAATTGATTAATTGATAAGATGGTATGTCGTTAAAAAGATCTTTCATTGTTGTAACATTAAAATATTTTGAGCGGATATGATAAAATTCTACACATGAAATGAGAAAGTGATTAACTGTGAACGGTTCGTTACAGGATACACAGAAAGGTGCTTGTTCGTTTTGTAATATGTAAGAATGAGTTAGTCTTGTGTGTCCAATACGGCATCTGGTAATTTTAGTCTGGTCTTTCCTACTGTAATTTGAGAAAGAGCATTTACTGTGAAAATTAGGTTCTATTTTGAATAATTTATTATCGGTTTCTTTTTCCCAAATAGATTGACATTTGTTTTTGATATATTTATTAATGTTAGATTTAAAATCTGAAAAAGGAATTTTAAAATTTGTAACATGCAAAGATAAAGCAGATTTAGCTTCTAAATCCGCCAACTCATTTCCACGAATATTGATGTGACTGGGAATCCAGCAGAAAATAAGCTCCTTGGAGAGAGAAAGATAGTGGAATTTTCTTAAAATTTGTTGAATTAAGGGATTTCTGTGCTGTTGATCTTTAAGAGCCTTTAGAACTGAAAGAGAATCTGAAAAAATGATAAATTGTTTTTCGTACTGATCTCTAATATGATACAGTGCAACATCAATTGCTTTCGCTTCAGCAATAAAATTAGAGCTATTATCAGGTATTAATCCACAGCTCCCAGTACTTTCCTTTGATGTTGGCAGTACTGATAAATTTTGATAAATGTATTGTTATCATGTACTGATATCATGTACTGTTATCATGTACAGTTTTGAATGGACCAATCAGCTGAGCTACAATTAAAATGGGAAGGGGCTTCTAGCTCTGCATGACAAAATTAACATTGTGGGTATTCCTTAAAATTGCCTCGCCGAGGTTATTTGAATGAGTACCCACATTTTTAACAGCTTTTACTTAATGGCAAACAGTGCAGATCCTGATCAGACTGCTCCTTCTGATCTTAAAATGGGAAGGGGCTTCTAGCTCTGCATGACAAAATTAACATTATGGGTATTCCTTAAAAAAGCCTCGCCAAGGTTATTTGAATGAGTACCCACATTTAAAATAGCTTTTACTTATTGGCAAACAGTGCAGACCCTGATCAGACTGCTCCTTCTGATCTTAAAATGGGAAGGGGCTTCTAGCTCTGCATGACAAAATTAACATTGTGGGTATTCATTAAAATTGCCTCGCCGAGGTTATTTGAAAGAGTACCAACATTTAAAATAGCTTTTACCGAATCAGTGCAGACCCTGATCAGACTGCTCTTCTGATTAAGTTTCTCAAATTCTCCATAAAATCAAATTGTAGGTACTCGCGTGAACCGCCTCATCTAGGCAAGTTAACGAGTACCCACAACATGTTTTTGTGGGATGAGGCAGTTCAAATGAGTACCCACTACATACCTTTTTATGGAGAAAAAATATCCCTGAATTATCACAAAATACACTCCCATTTACTGGGATGCATGCAGCAAAAGTTCAAAGTAAGTCCTTTCACTTGAAGGTTCAGCATTAAAATGCCCCAGTGATAAACATCAGGTTAAAAAAGCATGATCAAATAATCTGTGGTCAGTTGGATTTAGACCAATCAAATCCAATTGAATATTAATGAATCAGAGAAGCTGACAGTGTCCTTTCAGACAGGACAATCCATTTTCCAGACGGGGTAAATCAGGTCAAATAAAAGAAATTAAAATTAACAGTAAATAAAACAAATATGCTTTAATAGGTTTTATCTATTACCTTTAAGTGGAAGTTACAAAAAGCTGTGGATTAAAACAGATATATCCAATTGTTTTTGAGAAATATTGGTAAATATTTGTACTGATTGACATCTGTACAGGATAATAAGACTCGCCCTGGCGGGCTCGTCAAATTATCCTGTACAGATATCAATCAGTACAAATATTTACCAATATTTCACAAAAACAATGGATATATCTATTACATCTAATGCTATCAGTGAAATTCGGACTAATGACAGAACAAGCAACTTTCTCATCTTGTTTAGAACCGTCAGTGTAAATGGGAATGTGATGTTTAAAATTGGATTTGATTTCTAAAAATTCGTTCTTAAATATATGCGATTCTACTTCGGATTTTTTATTTTTCTCTAAATCTAAAATTATCATTGGTGGTTTCAACACCCATGGTTCTTTCGATGGAAAAGAAAACGATTGTATATTTTTAATATTTATATTGGCCTCTTCGAGTAACGGTTTTATTCTCAGGCCAAGAGGTTTTATAGCAGATGGTTTGTTATTGTAGAATCTTTCATAATTTGGATTAAAAACCGAGTCATATGCGGAATTTCGTGGATTAGCAGCTAATTTGGTAGCATATTGAAGAGACAATTTCTCTCTTCTTACATAAAGTGATGGTTCATTTGATTCAGCATAAAGACTTTCAATAGGTGAAGTGCGAAATGCACCTAGTGCTAGACGTAAACCTTGATGATGTATAGTATCTAAAGATTTTAAATAAGGTTTCCTAGCAGATCCATAGACTATGGAACCATAGTCCAATTTGGAACGAATTAAAGATCTATAAAGATTTAAAAGAACAGTGCGATCTCCTCCCCAGTCGGAACTGGACAGGACTTTAAGAATATCAAGAGCTTTTAAACATTTAGCTTTCAAAGCTTTAATATGAGGAATAAAAGACAATTTGCTATCAAATAAAAGACCCAAAAACTTCGCCTCAGTGACGACTGGAATTGGACTGCCCTATATTGTTAAAACTGGATCTAAATGCAACTTTCGAATTTGGCAGAAATGAACATACTGAGTTTTTGTTTTAGAAAATTTAAAACCATTTTCTGTTGCCCAAGTTTCTATATTATTTAAACACCTTTGGAGTTTAAATTCAATGGTTTCCATATTTTTGGAACGATAAAAAATTCCAAAATCGTCAACAAAAAGCGAACAATCTGGGTCTTTTACACAATTAACTATATTATTAATTTTTATGCTGAACAAGGTTGGTGATAAAATACTACCTTGTGGTACACCTTGTTCTTGATCAAATGTGTCCGATAATGTATTTCCTATGCGAACATTAAATGTTCGATCGGACAAGAAATTTTGAACAAAAAGTGGCAATCGGCCTTTAAGGCCCAAGTTGTGTAAATCTTTCATGATGCCATATTTCAAAGTCGTATCATAGGCCTTTTCTAGGTCAAAGAATACAGCTACGACATGTTCTTTTTTGATAAAGGCATCACGTATAAATGATTCTAAGCGAATCAAATGATCATTAGTAGAGCTGTTTTTTCTAAAACCAGCTTGAAATTTAGTGATAAGCTGGTTTGATTCTAAAAACCAAACCAACCTATCATTAATCATTCTCTCCATTGTTTTACATAAGCAACTTGTCAAAGCAATAGGTCTGTAATTAGTGGCTTCAGTATGATCTTTATTAGGTTTCGGAATAGGAATAATGATAGCTTTTCTCCAGTTTTCAGGGAATTTTCCAGTGATCCAAATGTCATTTAGAATATTTAATAATGTTTCCAATGCTTTGTTGGGTAAATGTTTTAAAATTTGATAGTGTATGTCGTCAGGACCAACAGCAGTATCATGAGATTTATGGAGATCATCTAATAATTATTTAGTAGTGAAAGGTAAATTATATTTTCATGATTTAATGAGGAAAAATTTAAATTCTTTTTCTCTTGTTCTTGTTTAATATTTTGGAAATTTTCTGAATAATTTAAGCTAGAGGAGTTTTTCTGAAAATTTTCCCCCCAAGGCATTGGAAATGTCTTTAGCCGTTGAACATATATTTCCGTTCGATTTGATATGGACATGTTTATTTGATTTGTTTTTGCCACTAATTTTTCGAATCATGTCCCATATTTTCTTAGTTGGTGTTCTGGTATTCAGTTTGGAGACGTATTGCTGCCAAGATGCTTTTTTGGCCGATTTTATTGTTTTGCGATCTTTAGCTCGCATGTGTTTGGCATGGATAAGATTTTCTTTTGTTGGTTGTTTATTGAATTTTCGTAATGCAGATTTTCTTTTATTGAATGAAGTTTTAACTTCGTCATTAAACCAAGGTCTGTTTCTTTTTGAAAAAGTCGAGGATTTAGGAATACATTTTTCAGCAATATCAATCAATTCATCAGTAAAATCTTGTATATCACTTGCAGTTTTAAAAAGTTCAGGGTCGAGTTTTTCATTACATAATTGATTAAAATTTTCCCAATTTCCTTTACTCAAATTCCATCTGGGGTGACGATCCTCATGGGTCGATGCAATTTCTTCAATTACTATCGGAAAATGATCGCTCCCATGGAGATCGTCCACAGCAGACCAATCAAAATCTAGATAAATATTTGGAGAGCAAATTGAAAGATCTAAAGCAAAATAATTTCTTGTGGGAGAATGAAGATATGTTGGTTGTTTATCGTTAAATAAACATAAATCATTTTCAGCAATAAAATTTTCTATGATTTTTCCTTTGTCATTTGTATCCGAGCAACCCCATAATTTGCTGTGACTATTAAAATCTCCTAATAATATATAAGGACTAGGTAATTGATTTGTTAAATTTTCTAATTCTTGTTTAGAAAAATTATAGTGTGGTGGAAGGTAGACAGAACAAATCGTTATGGATTTGGATAAAGTGACGTTTACAGCAACAGCTTGTAAATTAGTGTTTACATCTATTTTCCTATGAGGAACGTCAGATTTTACCAGGATTGATGTACCTTCTGATGCCTTCTGATTATCCGTTGTGATATGATTGTTCATACTGTAACCTTTGAGATTAATATTATCTGTAGTTTTCAAAAAAAGTTTCTTGGAGACAAATGACATTAGGAGAAAAAAGTGTAGATAAAATTAAAAGTTCGTTAAAATTGGCTTTCAGTCCTCGACAATTCCATTGAATTATTGACTTCTTATCCATGGTTGAATGGAGAGAAGATTAAAACAAGGAATTTAATCCTTTATCTTTTATTAGGCTTTGAGAACGTGGAGGGATCAACGTCCAACTCCATGTCCTCAAGGGCGCCGTACTGATTAGCCAGTTTTACTGGATCAGCAGACGCCCCTTTACTGTTTGGGTTTGATCCTTTATGCTTTACATTGCCGTTTTTTTTTTTTTTTTTTTGATCTGCTGTCCCCGACGTGGATCGGGAGTGAGATCTGCTAGAATGTTTGCCGTTAGGTTGTGAACTGGTCTGTGAAGTTTGTCTAGATTCTGTTCTTGAATGATGAGTAGATGTAGTAGGTTGTGATGATGTAGTAGGTTGTGAAGATGTAGGTTGTGACGATGTGGTTTTGGGTTTTACAGAAGAGGTTATAACTTTAGAATGGGGTTTAATTTCAAAATCTTTTTCGTTGAATTGTGTTGATGTTTCTTTTGTTTCAGGTTTACTGGCAAGGGATTTGACAACTTTGGCGAATGTGTTTTCTGGTTTGTTTTGTTGTATTTTCTTTGCTTCCAAATAGGTGACGTTTTGTGTAACTTTAATTTTCAAGATTTTTTTTTCTGTTTTCCAAACTTCACAGACATTGGATTTAGACAAATGATCTTTTCCGCAGTTCACACATTTTGGAGAGTTCTTGCAGTTGGTAGTGTGATGGTCGGTACCACCACACTTCTCACAAACAGATCCGTCAGGGACAGTACAATCATTTTCGTGGTGCCCAAACCTCTGACAATTGAAACAACGCAGAGGATTGGGCACGTAGATTTCGACCGTATTATCCTGTAGAAGATTTTCAGCGATTTCGGCAAGGAAGTAGAGTTGAAAGTGAGAAGAAGTGTATTTGTTTCAATGAGATTTCCGTCTTTTTTTGCTTTAAATCTTTTACACGCCGTTACACCTTGTTCTTTTAGATATTCGATTATGCTGGCTTCTGATTCGTGTTTTAGCATTCTGTCACGGATAATTCCTTTACAAGAGTTGAGTGTTTTATGCTCCGTGACAGAGACGTTCATATTAAAGAATTTGTTTACTTTTAGAAGGTTTTCGGTTTGTGTTTTTCTGTTGGTTTCTATTAAAAGTGTTCCATTTTTTAGTTTTTTGACGTTTTTTGGCGTTCCAATTAATGATTCTATTTGTTTTTCAATTACGAAAGGAGAAAGAGTTGTAACGGCTTTATCTTCCTTGCTCGAAATCACTAAAAATCGAGCGAAATTGTCATTTGCTTTGAAATTGAAAGTCGGTTCCGGGTCGTCATCGGATAAATCTAAAAATGCTCTTTTCCTAGTGTTGGATCCCATGGTGATAATTTTTGATTCGATAGCTATGCGCCCCACCCTCCTTGGAGCCCTACAAGGGGACGTTTAATGGAAATGGATCTCCTATTTCCAACGCCAAGGCTACATTGCTACTATACTCGATGACAGGACCAGAGTCCTTCCGCTCCACTTCTGCTTTATGACTCCCAACTATGCACCCAGATTTCAATGAAAAAATGAGGAACAGTTGGGACCCATCCCCACCCATATTCTCTCCCTCACAGAAGTTTCTGCTGAATTTCCCCAGTACAAGCCCACCGATTAATCCATCAGCCGCCGCCCATCAAATAACACTCAAAGATAGGGGAATAAGAAAAAAATACACCCGGTTTGTACCATAAAGATACGTAATAAAGACAGAAGGAAGATAAGAACAAGCTGTGCGATTCTAGAGCTTGGCACGACTGAGCCGATTGATCCCAATATGGAGTAGAAGAATATGAATAAACCCATTGCATGTGGGACATGACAAGCTGTAATTTCAGCCATGTCAGAGGTGCCTCAAAGAGAGCTCTTCACCGGACCACCATATTTGACAGACATAACCAATAATCAGGTAATGTAAACACAAGTAATCTCTTTACTTATCACCATTCTAAATAAACTTCTTTTACGACCAATTATGCAATGAAATGTCCACAATCTTTAATAAATATGCCATTTACAGGTAATTTATTATGAATATGGAATCCTGACAAACCCCCTTCCGAATGAGTCCAATATAGTACCAAATACAAATAAAGGCCCTGGTAAAGAGTATTCTTTTAATTCACTACTTTATTAAGTATATGTAGAATAATGAACGCCTAGACAAATAGGCCTGACACCCCTTATATGGCAAATGGACTTGTCCAACATATAGAAATAAAAGAGTCCACTAGTATACAAGGGGTTAAAGGGCCTTTACAAGAAACAAGTGCTGTGGATTGTTAGAGTAGCCTCAGCTCTAACAAATATCCACAGCCTATGTTATTGGAAGTACCATACAATGTTCTTGAATAGCTCAATTTGCCCCATACAACCAAAATTTTTGACTGAAATCCTTTAAGGAAGTGAAAGAAAACCTATGTCCTTGTCAATTACACTTTTCCTTATATGAATACGTACACACGGTGAAAGAATCCGCTTTTATAAGAATGATTCTGTGAAATTTATTGGTTGGTTAAGGACCATTTTGTGAAATATGTAGAAGTCATTTACATCAAGTCAAGTAATCTGATTGGTTAAAAGTCAGAAATGGGTGTGGTTACTTAGATTCCTGTTTCATACATATATTGTGGGTAATCATTAGAATCAGCTTGATGAGACGGGTCTCACAACTACCCAAAATATATGCTTTTATGCAGAAAAATATGGAAAACAACATACAGCCCTACAAAACTCACCTTTCCCTAATATAATATGTGGTTTCCATGAGCGTCACTTATGCAGACTTGTCAAGGTGGTGATTTGCTTCTGAACATCAAGAACAAATGGTGGTAAAGTGGTCTTGATGGGCCTCCGTGGCCTAATAGATAAGAGCACTGACTTAGTAAGTAAGCAGGTCTCTCACCGCTGTGGATTCGAGCCTGGCTCGGATCATATGCTTCAACGGAAGGTCAGGTGGTTTTTCTCCGGGTACTGCGGTTTTTGCCCACCTCTGATTAACGATCGGCTCGATATGAGTGAAATAATCTTGAAAGGGCCGTAAAACCAAAACCAAAAAAAAAAATGATCTTAATTACAACCTTCTTACCTGCGTAAGCTACTGCTTAGAGGGTCCAAGCCTGCCCAGGCACAGTGGTGCAAGTCGGACAGTCCATGCATATTAACCCTACTTGTTTCATTGAGCAACGCTGGAGATGTCATTTCCACAAAATTGGTAGTAATGTCTCCATAATGACCTTTATAGTGTTGACAGGGTGGCGGGGATGGTAAACCTCAAATCAAACAAAACCTGCGTAAGCCTGCACAAATCTAGATACAAATTTGCTTTTAGCTGGCTAGTGTACTTACACCTTCTGTCTTGACCAGTTCATAGTCTGGCTTGTTGAGGCCGGTGCCAAGGATACTTTGTCCTACAGCCTTGATAAAACTCATAGTTGGTAATATTCGTCTCTTTATTAATACTGAAAACAATGGATACATTACGATAACACACCCATGCGACATAGTGCATTTTCCACATCTCCAAAATGGCTACTAATCTGATGAAAATCCGAGATATTTTTCTTATTAATACTCAAAACATAGGTTGTGGGTGCTCGTTAGAACCGCCTCAATGAGGTGGTTCTAACGAGTACCCACAACCTATATATTGGAACAGAAATAAGAAAAATAATGTTTACCTCCTAAAATCCAAATTTTTGTCGCGCCTGCTATTGGCATGGCGCAATATAGGCGCCCGGTTTCCGTCCGTTTGTCCGTTCAGCTGTTCGTCGGTCCATTTGTCAAAGCGTCAACATTTGCGACCACCCTAGCGTTCGCCCTAAGGTTCAAGTTTATTTCTCAAGAACTATAAGAGCTTCATTAATTATACTTGGTACAAACTTGAATCTGGGGTTGGCAACTTAAATGCAAGCATCCCAATTTGACCTTGACCTACATGTTATGGTTCACTGACTTTGTAAAATATTGCGACCACCTTAGCGTTTACCCTAATGGTCAGGTTTATTTCTCCAGAACTATAAGAGCTTCATTAATGATATTTGGCACAAACTTGAATGTGGGGATGGCAAGTTAAATGCAAGCATCCATATTTGACATTGACCTAAATTTAATGGTTCACTGACTTTGTAAAATATTGCGACCACCCTAGCGTTCACCATAATGGTCAAGTTTATTTCTCAAGAACTATAAGAGCTTTATTAGTGATACTTGGTACAAACTTGAATCTGGGGATGGTAATTCTTAAATGCAAGCCACCCTATTTGACCTTGACCGACATTTTATGGTTCACTGACTTTGTAAAATATTGCGACCACCCTAGCGTTCACCCAGATGGTCAAGTTAATTTCTCAAGAACAATAAGAGCTTCATTAATGATACTTGGTACATACTTGTATCTGGAGATGGAGACTTAAATGCAAGCATACATATTTGACCTTGACCTACATTTTATGGTTCACTGACTTGGTAAAATATTGCAACCACACTAGCGTTCACCCTAATGGTTAAGTTCATTTCTCAAGAATTATTACAGCTTAATTAATGATACTTAGTACAAGCTTGCATTTAAGAATGACAACTTTTATGCAAGCATCTATGTTTGACCTTGGCCTAGATGTCATGGTTCAGTGACCTTGCACCCCCACAGGCGCGACATAGCCTTCGGCGGAATTCTTGTCTCTATATAAAGTGGGATTTAGGTGGGGGTTTTCATTTCACGGACTTGTTCACGTGATGACAAGACCAATGAATCTAAATTTCAAATCCAAATTTAAATACAAGAACACACCTATACAAATGCATTGTAAATCAAACTGCCGAAAAAAAAGATGGAAAACTGGATAATTTCTTAGTTCTGCTAGAAATACAGATTGTGGGTACATGTAAGGTGGTACTTACAAGTACCCACAATCTATATTTTAGAGCGGTGATAAGAAAAATAAAGCTTACCCCTTTAAACCCCCAGTTTTACTATTTATAAAAGGATCACTAACACTGCATGATACCCCACCACTGCATGCCAATTCCAAACACGCTTCCTTTCTGCTAAGGTCCATCCATATATTCCATTAAGTAAAGGACTATGGATAGGATGAGAATTGTTAACGTCCATAACTCTGTCAAATGTTAATGTATTTTGCTCATTAACAATCCCTAACCACACAGCCCCAATATTTAGCCCCCGCCCATCGGGGCTTGAAGAAATAGATGGGCTGCATGTTGCTTGCAGGCAGAGCTGAAACCGAACTGCACACGATTACTGTTAAACCACTTGGCGGATCTAAGCCTGCCCAGGCAATGCGGTGCGAGTCGGACCGTCCATGCTTATAAACCCTACTGGTTTCATTGGGTGCCAGGGCTTGAGATGTCATTTCATCTCAATCTAGGTTAAAAGTCCCACAAAATTGGAAACAACGTCTCCAAAATTACCTTTACAGTGTTGACAGGGAGGTTAAACCTCAAATCAAACAAACAAAACAGCCCCAATATCAATGTAAACGCTACATTCGAAAAAGTTTATCCAAATATTCCATTAAGTAAAGGAATAAGAGTCCGAATACCATTTAATGGGAAGTGTCAATGGCCATAACTCTGTAGAATGTTAACACTTTATGCCCATTAATAGTCTCAAACATGCTTCCTATAGTGGTCTATATATCTGTGAAGTTTCATCCATGTATTCCATTTAGTAAAGTAAAAGGTGTCCAAAAGCCATTTAAAGGGAATTGTTAACAGCCATAACTAATGTCAAATGTTAAGGTTCTTGTTTATGCCCTTGTACATCAAAAATCCCAAGCATGCTTCCTATAGTGGTCTATACAGCTGTATAGTTTCATCCATATCCATGTATTTCATTAAGCAAAGGAATAAGTGTCCAAAAACCATTTCATTGGTATTGTCAATGTCAAATATTAATGTATTTGTTAACACATTTTGCATATTAACAATCCCAACAATGCTTCCAGTAGTGGTCTATATATCTGTGAAGTTTCATCCATATATGCCATTAAGTAAAGGAATAAGTGTCAAAAACAGTTCACGACCATAACTCTGCCAAATGTTAACATATTTTGACCATTAACAATCCAAAACCAATATTCCGCCATTTGTAAATGCGACATCTTACCTGTAACGTTACGCCGGCCTCAGTGGCTCAGTCGGATGCGCGTCTGACTGGTGATCAGGAGGTCGCGGGTTCGACTCCCGCCGGGGTCGGCAACATTCTTTCGTCGAGATTGATCATGAAAACTTTTCTACGGTCATTCTCTCCCTTCCGCTGATTCAAGAAGGGAAGTTGTCAGTTTCTGGCGAAAGAATGTGCACTGAACTGGTTAACCGCTTACGTATAAGCCTGCCCAGGAAAGTGTTGATAGGTAAACTGACCGGCTCAAAAATGACCTAAATAGTGTTGACTGGGCCGTAAAACTCCAATACAAACAAACAAAACCTGTAACGTTACAGCGTATCTAACTAATGTGCATATTTAATCCACTAGTGGATTACCAAATTATTACCGTTATTACATTCTCAGCCGCTACGTCATATGAATGTACATGTAATGTCATGCTTTTTTACATGTAAACTATATTTAAATATATGTCATTATGAAAGAAGGGTACTCTGGGTTGCATACTGTATAATTTTTCATGTCAACAAAACAGAAACACTTGTATTTCCGATGAAAATTTGTAAAACAATTTGCATTTCTTATTTGTGCAACAAATATGGACTGTTGGTACTCATTAGAACTGCAATATTGGAGCAGTTTTAAACAGTAATCTATGAACCTGAACAAATATAACGAAAAAATGTATACCTTGTAAACCCAATATTTCCCAATAAACAATGTAAGGTGGGGTTTACATGGGTGCTAACTTCACAGACTTGTTAACTCAATTGTCGGGGAACTTTAATCTGAAAAGAAAGTCACTCATTAAGAAAACTTCCTCGCCTGTCGGGGCTTGAAGAAAAGGATGGGCTGCATGATGCTTCCACGAAGAGCTGAATCCGACCCGCACACGAGTACTGGTAAACCCGCTCAGAGAATCTAAGCCTGCCCAGGCAAAGCGGTGCGAGTGTCGGACCGTCCATGCTTGTAAACCCTATTTGTTTCATTGGGCGACAGGGCTTGAGATGTCATTTCATCTCAATGTCGGGTAAAAATCCCACAAAGTTGGAAGCAAGTAACGAAAGCTTTACGATTGACACATGTTTGAACATGTTTAAATCATGTTTAAACATGATATTTGGACATAATTGATCATGTTTTTATGATGTTATAACATGTTAGGAAATGTTTGAACATGTGTGTGAAATGGCACCATGGTCAAACATGATTAGATATTAACTGTGTTCAGCCATGTTTGACAATCATAGAAATATGATAAAACATTGAAACATGTTCTTGAAATCGGGTCCAGCATCATTCGGACATGCATAGTTATGTCTAAACATATTCAAGCATGTACAATCAACATGTTGAAACATGTTACATGCACCGACAAGCCTGGCATGTAACATGTTCAAACATACATGCACCAATATATCATGTTTGAACATGTTTTGACATGTTCAAATCATGTTTTGATATGTTCAAACATAACCACAAAAACATGTCCAAACAGGTTCTTTTATATGCATGCAGACTGTAGTGGAGCTGATCCTAATGGCTCCAGCAGTGACTATGCAAAAAGTATATGATAACAGACATATTTTCAAGATTTCCAGATATCTGTTACGAAACAAGCTAAAAAAATATGGAACATTTATTTTCAGCTACAGAGGTAGGTTGCTGTGTTGATGCCATGATGGGTATTTTGGAATATGAACATCAAGGTCTGAAATGCCACATGTTTTTAAAGACTTTTGATTTTTGGTAGACAGGTTCCAAATGCAGATTTTCAAAGTGCATATTAATCCAAATGAACATTATCTGTTTGTTTTTTTTTTTTTTTTTTTACATTACAGGACCAACTAGCCCCGGTCTCCCCTATACTAGTTTTAAAAACGAGTACAAACTGAGATATTACATCGACCCGACATGACCCATATTCAAACTTGACTGAGATATTGTAAAGATGATCATTCTGAGCAAGTTTGGTGATGATTGGACCAAAACTGTGGATTCTAGTGTGTTCACAATGTTTTTCTTTGATTTGACCTTTTGATTTAACTTTTGACCCGACATGACCCACATTCGAACTTGAGCGAGGTATTGTCAAGATGATCATTCTGAGCAAGTTTGATGATCGTTGGACCAAAACTGTGGCCTCTAGAGTGTTCACACGTTTTTTTTTTGTGATTTGACCTACCGACCTAATTTTTTATCCGAGATCCATATTCCAACTTGACCGAGATATTGTCAAGATAATCATTTTGAGCTATTTTGGTGACCATTTGACCAAAACTGGCCTCTAAAGTGTTCACAAGGTTTTTCTATGATTTGACCTACGGACCTTCTTTCTGACCGGACACGACCCATATTCGAACTTGCCCAAGAGATTGTCAAGATAATCATTCTGAGCAAGTTTGATGATATTCGGACTAAAACTGTGGCTTCTAGAGTGTTCACAAGGTTTTTCTATGATTTGACCTGCTAACTTACTTGTTGATCCGACATGATACATATTCGAACTTGACCTAGCTATTGTCATGATGATCATTCTGAGCAAGACTGATGATGGTTGGACCAAAAACTGTGGCCTCTAGAATGTCACACGGTTTTTTGTTTCTATGATTTGACCTACTGACCTCCTTTCTGAACCGACATGACCCATATTCGAACCTGACCGAGATATTGCCATGATGATCATTCTGGGCAAGTTTGATTATGATTGGACCAAAAACTGGGCCTCTATAGTGTTCACAAGAAAAGTTTACGGACGACGCATGACGAACGACGACGCCGGACATCTCACAGTCACAAAAGCTTACCAGAAGGTCAGGTGAACTGAAACAATAATCAAAGGGACATAACTCAAGAACTAAGAAATGGGGAACTATCATTCTTGTGCGCGATACATCAGCTTGTCCTAATAGATATTCCTATAAAGTTGCATTAAGGTATCCCTAATGGTGCGTACAAGAATGATTACAAACGGACGGACAGATGGCCGGTATAATACGACCGTTCTTTTCAAAACAGGCGTATAAAATAGACGAAGAAGACGGCGAAGAAAAAAGGAGAGGAGGAGGAAGAGCAAGAAGAAGAAGAAATAGCGAAATCTGCATGTGTCTAGGATGTTATTGCCTACCATAGTTTCCTTGTTTGTCGTAGGGACCACACTTACAAGAAAGAATTTGCCCCCTAAAGGGAGCAAATTCTTCCCTTTAAGAGTGGTCCCCATTTGGTAAAAGATTATTATTTCTAGTATTTTCTTTGGGTTTGAGTACAAATTATTTTCTCCTGAAATTAATATTAACAGTTTTTATTGTCTTTACCATTTTCTTCGAAGATTGTAAAAAAAAAAATAACGAGAAACAACCTCAAGCTCCGGTGGTTACGCCCCTGGTCCTGACAGCTTGAGTTTTCACAAGTATTTTGAACCTCCATGTAATGAGCGGATTGTGCGCCGTACTAGCACATTCTGTGTATCGTCTCGGACCCATCAATGGACCCATCAATACTATTGATGGGTTCGAGGTATCGTCTGCTAGTGCTCTCTGCAGTGGGTGGTTGCGACCTTTCAACTACATCACGTGTGAAAACAGCCTGGGAGAAATTCAAGGAGTTGCTACCAGTTCTCTCTTCCCGCCACCTCTCGTTCAAGAGACGTGGCCGTGTGTATAGCTCTTGTGTGCGGAGCGCAATGCTCCATGCCAGTGAGACATGGCCATTGACAAAGCCAAACCTCCAACGTCTACAGCGAAATGACAGGGCAATGATCAGACAGATCTGCAATGACAAGCCACAGGACACTGTCATCATCAGGTCCAGTGAGTTACTTGAGCGTCTTGGCATTGAGGACCTGGACCTCATCCTGAAAGAGAGAAGGCTTCGCTGGTATGGCCATGTGGAACGCTCCAACGGTGCAGTCAAGACTGCCTGTGACATACGGGTAGGTGGAAAGCGGGGGCCAGGAAGGCCCAATATGACCTGGAGGCAGCTAACAGAAAGAGATTGCAGAGAATGGAAGCTCTCTGCTATCGACCCTCATGATAGACAAGCCTGGAGATCTGGTGTAAGATCTGCTATGTGTGCAGCAAGCCAGCTACCTGGAAGGGGGCCACTTATGTGGACGTTGCCCCTGTACCTGCACGTTAATCAAAACTCCGTTGATGATGATGATGATGAATAGTAAATTGATTGGGAAGTAAACACCAGTGAATACTCGGCGAGAGAGGCACGAGTTCTCCATCAGTGCAGTAAATATAGATATCTGAATTTCAACGTCAAAAACAGATATCTGTATTTATTCTAGAAATTCAGATATCTGCACACAAAAGATATCTTTTTTTCAATTTCAGACATCTCTAATTACACGAAAATACAGATATCTGTTTTTAACATTAGACATTTAACACGATAACACATCCGTGCATCGTAGTGATATTTTTTCACAACTCCAATACGGCTACTTACTTTTCTGTTAGAATTATTTACAGTAAAATGCCACTATTAAGACCACCTAAAATTATGAGTTAATCTGCTGTTAAAAGCTTATTGAGAAGGTTTCAATTAATCTTTCTTCCCGGTGTCTCCTAGTAAGAGACCACATTTGCAACTGTTCAAAAGTGGTACCCTGGCAAACAGTGCAGGCCCAGATCAGACGCCGCAGAATGCGGCGTCTGATCAGGGCCTACACTGTTTGCAAAACGTTCTGCCAGTTTCCAAATAGATTTTGAAGAAAACACAACCTGACACCCCTAAATTTGAAATGGACTCCTGCTATTTATAAGGAGGAAGATTCCATTTGGTACCAGAAGGGTTAAATATGACTGATTATCACTACAAGACTTGCTAACATTTTGTACATGTCAGAGAAGCGTGATAGCTCAGTGGTTTGTACTGGCCTCTGATGCTAGAGGCCCCCGGTTCGATCCCCGGAGGCGGTGATTACTTCGGTGTCCGAACACACTCCATTGGCATCATTTGCAGGGATGAATGTCATAAAGTGCACCGTCCTTTGGATCGGGGCGTTAACTGGAGGCCCCCCTGTGCAGAAAGAGTCATCTCCGGTGCAGGTTAAAGACCCTTACGGTAATTACATGGTTTAGTACTGTGTAGGCTTTCAACCCTGCAACCTGGAGTGTATGTAATGCACACCTGCGAGTAATGGTCAAATGTGACTGATCGCAATATAAGTCGAAAGAAAGAAAGAAAGAAAGAGAATCGTATATATTTGTCCATTACCTCAATTTCCTGTAGTGTCAACTGCACTTTAAGTGATGACATTGACCTTTGTTTGGACTTCTATCCACATGTCACTGTTTACAAACTTGGGCGAGTCTACTACGATATCAGGTATAACGGGTTGGTGTGGAAATAATTGATATGTCGTAACAATGGGATAAAGCATTTTCTTTTGCGCTTCGATATTATTTGAAGTATAAATACAGTGTTTTGATATGTTGATGATTACATGATGATAAGTTATTGAAAAAAAAATCTATCCCATGTACCTTCGTCACCAACGAATTTTGGTTCACGCGAACCGAGCAAAAAAACGTGTTTTTCTTGCTTTATGAGGCGAGGAAAGATTGCTCACTTTATACTTGCCCAACTCGTAACACGTCTAAAATGGAAGTAAGTGTAATATAATTGTGAATTTATTTGTTCTGTTTTGTTGAGGTTTAACGGGCAGCCGTTTAACGTCCCAGTCAACACTGTAATGGTCATTTTGGAGACGTTGCTTCCAATTTTGTGGGACTTTTACCCGACATTGAGATGAACAGGTCTGGGAGTTTGTCTTTATTTTTATGGACAGTCTTTAAAAATAGCTAGTCTTTAAATCTATGGACTCACGTGTCTCTAGAAAGTAATGCAAATCGTAAGAATTTTCAAAAATTCGAAAATCGCAGAACATGTGTTACGCAACATTCTTTATTACATGATAATCTGCGCGTAGCTGAAAACTGAGTATGATGCGTTGTCTTGTTGATTAATTCAAGAACTTAAATAATTGATTCTGTGTAGTTATAAAGGTTTTCTCCCTTACACTATAAACAATGAAATATGTCACCTGATGCGTGGCACACTTGTTGTAAAGTACATGAAGGGAGAAAACCTATATAAATACTCGAAAAGTAGACAACAGTTCGAGAAAAAACTTTCTGTGTATGCAATTCATCATGTAACGGATAAGTTTATATAATACACATTCTGCGATTTTTGAATTTTTGAAAATTTGTTGGATTTGCATTGCTTTCTACAGACACGTGAGTCCATAAATTTAAAGACTGTCTTTATTTTTATGGACAGTCTTTAGAAATAGCTGAACTCTCAGACCTGATGAAATGACATCTCAAGCTCTGCATGCCGCCAAATGAAACCAATAGGGTTTATAAGCATGGACAGTCCGACTCGCACCTCTTTGCCTGGGCAGGCTTAGATCCTCTAAGCGGTTTACCAGTACTCGTGTGCGGGTCGGTTTCAGCTCTGCGTGGAAGCATCATGCAACCTAGTCCAACAAGTTAGACGTACCAGAGGAGTTTGAAGTTATCTCACAGAAACATGAAACAAGCCTAAACACCCCAGTTTCCTTATAGAGTGACGCTCTATAAGGAAATATGGGTGTTTAGGCTTGTTTCTGTAAACACCCCAGTTTCCTTATAGAGTGACGCTCTATAAGGAAATATGGGTGTTTAGGCTTGTTTCTTGTTTCTGTGAGATAACTTCAAACTCCTGTAGACGTACGCATACACTCATTTATAGATTTGTTTTTTATAGATGTGCATGCGTTCCGAAGAATAACAAAAACATAAATATCAGCATATAAATGTAAAATAAGAATGTCTGGAACGCAGAACTCTCATCTATGGGAGTACATGGAACCCATCTATTTCTTCAAGCCCCGATGGGCGGGGGCTGATTTGTTCTGTTTAAATAAATCATCTTATGAACAAAGGCTCACATTTTCTGCCTCGTGACTTTCTTTTTATCTAGGCTTTTATGAAGTTTGTTTGTTTGAAGAGTTTTACTTCCCACCAATATCTAAGATCATGGAGACGGGACCTCGGTTTTAAAGACTCATCCGAAAGGCTGGAGAAGCCCGGGATCAAACCTACGACCCCTGGAAATTGAGGTTTGACGCACCCGTCAACACTAATAAGATCATTTTAGAGATGTTGATTCCACTTTTATGGGACTTTTAACCGACACTGAGATGCAATTGTTAAATTTATTTGTCCTGTTTAAATCGCATGATGAACAAAGGCTCACATTTTCTGCCTCGTGTCTAGGCTTTATGGATCACTATGACAGAGTTTATATCTCTTTGTTTGTTTCATTTGAGGTTTGACGCTCCCGTCAGCACTCCTGACCTTTTCTTGGAAGAAGAAAGAAGAACACTATAATGAGATCATTTTGGAGATATTGCTTCCACTTTTATGGGACTTTTACCCGACACTGAGAGGAAAAAGCAGCTCAAGCCCTGTCGCCCAATGAAACCCAGAGGCTAAAATACATTGGACAGTGAGACTCTCACCACTTTGGCTGGGCAGGCTTAGTCCTTTTAAGCGGTTTACCAGCAGTCATGTGTGGTCAGTTTCAGCTCTGCGTGGAAGCATCATGCAGCCCAATCTATTTCTCCATGCCCCGATGGGCGGTGGCGAGACTGTGGGTACTCAATCGTTAGAACCGCACATGAGTACTGGTAAACCGGTTAGAAGGACTAAGCCTGCCCAGGCAAAGTTGTGTGAGTCGGACCATTCAAGGCACATAGGCCTTTTTGTTTCTTTGGGCGACAGGGCTTGAGATGTCGTTTCATCTCCATGTCGGGTTAAAGTCCCAAAGTCTCCAAACTGACCTTAATAGTGTTGACGGGAACGTGAAAACTCAATGCAAACAAACAAAACCCACGATCCATGGTTTTGAGCAGAAATTAAAAAAAAGTATACCCATGTAAACCATAGTTTTGCTGTATAAGGGGCCAATTTTATATATAAATTTATATAGGCGTGTTTTTGTGATGAATATTTGTTTTAGCTCACCAGAGCCCAGGCTTTGGGGGAGCGTATAGTATAGGCCGTGATCCGTCGTCCGCGTCCACGTCCGTGACCGCGTCAACATTTTGCAAATGACTTCTCCTCCAAAAACTGCTGGGCCGATTGAAAATTTCATGCTGAGCATCCATGGGATGGGGGAACAAAAGTTTGCTCGCAGGGTCCAGGTCACATGACCAAGCTGGCCTCCATGCCCATATAAGGTAAAAACCCTTAAGAAATCTTCTCCTGAAGATTGTGATGAAATTTGGTATGTAGCACAGGGAACTCGGGCCCATCATAGTTTGCTAAATGATGACCCTCGGATGACCTTGACCCATTTTACGCCAAGGTCAAATTTGGTAACATAGACTTTTGTACGGGAATAGTCAAAACAGCATAACTTTTTTAAACTACTGCAGCCTGTGACCTGAAAATTAGTAAATGAAGTGGGCAAAATGTGCTAGTGAAACTATACTAGTTTTCAAGGTCAAGGTTATTCCTTGACCATGGCCCAAGGTCATTCAGATATGAAAATTAAAAATTTGTTTTTCACTGAAAGAACTAGGCTATTTGCAACCAAATTTATTTTGTCTGAAAATTTTTTAGAACAAGGAAATGAAATTTAATTAATTTGAGTTTGGTCACATGACCAAGATGGCCGCTTTGCCCAAATAAGGTAAAGACCCTTAAAAAATCTCCCCCCCCCCCACTGAACCAGTGCCCGGGACGATTGTGATGAAACTTATGTGGCATTGGGGACTCGGGGCCCATCATAATTTGCTAAAATGATGACCTTCGGACGACCTTGACCCAATTTACGGCTAGGTCAAATTTGGTCACAGAGACTTTTATATGGGAAAAAGTCAAAATAGCATATAATTTTACCTCGCCAGAGCGGAAGGCTCCGGGGTAGCGTATAGTAACTGAAATGACTCCGGGGGAGCTTATACTATAGGTAGTGGTCCGTCGTCGTCGTCTGTCGTCAACATTTTCAAACAACTTCTCCTCTGAAATTACTGGGCCAATTGAAACCAAATTACATATGGAGCCTCCATAGGAAGGAAGAAAGGAAATTTGTTCGTAAGGACTATGTCCCATGATCAAGATGGCCGCCATGCCCATATCTGGTAAAAATCTTAAAAAATCTTCTCCTCTAGAACCAAATGGTGGGTGGCCTCGAAACTTGGTATGCAGCATCAGGGACTTCGGTCCTACCGAATTTGTTCAAATGATGACCCTTGAATGACCTTGACCTATTGTACGCCAAGGTCAAATTTAAATACATAGACTTTTGTATAAGTAAAAGTCCAAATTGAGTATACATTGAAAACAGTTGCAGCATGTGATCTGAAAATTGGTAGATGCAGTTAACTAAATAAGTGGATGAAGCTACATTAGTATTCAATGTCATTGCCATTTTTGGACCTTGTCCCAATGTCATTCAAATATGAAAATTTATTCTTGTTTTCCACATAAACCACTGGGCCATTTGTAACCAAATTTCATATGAAAGCTATAAGGAACAAGGAAATGAAAATTAATTAATGTGAGTTTTGCTACATGACCAAGATGGCCGCCATGCCCATATAAGGAAAAAACCCTTAAAAATCTTCTTCTCCATAACCAGTGGACAGACTTGTAATGATACTTGGTATGTAGCATTTGGGACTTGGGCCCATCATAATTTGTTTAAATGATGACCCCCGGATGACCCTGACCTAATTACCCCAATGTCAAATTTGGTCACATTATATGGGAAAAAGTCAAGCTGAATATTTTTGGAATAAATTGGTAGATGCAGCTAGCTAAATGAGTGAATTAAACTATAGGAGTGTTCGTGGTCAAGATCATTCCTTGATCTTTGCCCAAGGCATCCAGATATAGAAATTAAAACTTATTTTTCCACAGAAACCACTGAGTCATTTGTAACCAAATTACATACAAAAGCTTTTAGGAACAAGGAAATGAAAATAAATAATTTGGCGTCTGGTCACGTGAGCAAGATAACCCCTATTCCCATATAAGACAAAATTCTTCAAAGATCTTCTCGTGAACCAATGAGCCAATGGTCATGAAACTTGATATGTGGCATTTGGGACTCGTGCCTACCATATTGTGTTCAAATAATGACCCTCAGATGACCTTGACCTATTTTATGCCAAGGTTATATTTAGTCACATTGACTTTTGTGTGAAAACTATGTACATGTAATTTTCAGAAACTATTGCAGCTTTATTGTTATGTATTAGCCAATGGCCTTAGGACCTCTGGTGAGCGTAGTGGCCCATGGGCCTCTTGTTATTATTTCTCATTTAAAGCATACATTGTGGGTACTTGTTTGAATCACCTTATCTAGGTGATTCTTACAAGCACCCAGAATATACGTTTCTGCAAAGAAATAAAGAACCCATAAACTATGTTGTATTAACCCAATTCCACCTTATAAGTTTGGAGTGGTCTATTTTCAATTACAGGGGTGTCAGGGTTGTTTTGTATTAAGTAAATTGTACAAAAATGTATGTTCTTTGAGCGAACAGTGTAGACCCAGATCAGACGCCGCGTTCTGCGGCGTCTGATCTGGGTCTACATTGTTTGCCAACGTCCCAAAAAAGGGACGCTAGGCATATATGGGTTAATATACATGTAGGCTCGTTTCCATTGACAGATGAAGACACTAATTGTCCTAGTAACAGTATTTGTTGGGGCCAATGCTGTGGCGTTAAAGTTCAAGCCAAAAAGACCATTAATGACTGATTCCTCTCCTCCTTGGTGTAAAAGTCTGGACTGTCCATCCTTTAAAGTACTAGAGAAAACCGAGGTAAACAGTTCTTTCAGAATAGAGCTTGTATAGGAGGTGTAGAGGATAATTGTGGAAAAATGTTCCGTATTTTTGTTAAAATTGTTATTGGTATATGCGATTATGCTCTTGCAAGAGGCAATTCCATCCTGAACCCACAACATAAATGTTTATCCAAAGGTACAGAACTCATCGCGTATACAAGTCCGTGAAATGAAACCCCTATTAAACCCCAGTTTATATAGATATATCTGGGTTTACAAGGGTATACACTATTTTTCTTATTTCTGGTCCAAGACATAGGTTGTGGGTACTCGTTCGAATCGCCTCAATGAGGCGGATCTAACGAGCACCAACAACCTATGTTTTCAGTATAAATTAGAAAAAGTATTAGAGATTTTCATCAGAAAAGTAGCCATTTTGGAGTTGTGAAAAATGCATTTTGTCGCACGGGTGTGTTATCGTAATGAAAAAAAAAAAAAAATCCGCAGTTACCAGTACCCTTGTGAAAGTTTGGCCGTTAAAGATTAAAATCAGCCAAAGACCCTTGCAAAGCGAATAAAGAACTTGGTGCGGGGAACATAAAAACACGCCTATACAATTACAAATCCATTTAACCACCCAAAAATAACAATTTTCATTTTAAAAAAGTGTGATATTTTTCTTATTACAGCTTAAAATATAGATTGTTGGTACTCAATAGAACCGCCTCAATGAGGCGGTCCTAACGAGTACTCACAATCTAATAGAAAACTATCGAAACTATCGATAGTTCAAAACACTATCGGCGATAGTCATCGATGTTTAACTTTACCATAGATGCAGTACTATCGGCCCAGTGCCTATCGCAATGCATCGATGGTCCGATGCATCGTTACACTCCTACAATCTATATTTTAGCAAAATATAGATTGTAGGTACCCGTTAGAACCGCCTCAGTGAGGCGGTCCTAACGAGTACTCACAACCTTTATTTTAGCGCTGAAATAAAAAATAAGGTTTACCCCTGTAAACCCCAGTTTTGCTATATAAAAGTGGGGTTCAAGGATGTCAGATTTATATAGGCGTGTTTTCGTGATGGACATCACCATCTGAGCCGCGCCAAGCGAATTTGGGTCTTCGAGCATTCCGTCATGACAAATTTTAACTGCGCATGCCCAGCCATTCAGAGGGGCCAGGGATATGGCTTTCTGTCTGAAGGTTCCTCTTGATTCACTGCTTTTATGAGCGAGCAGCGAAGGTTCTGGCGAGACTGCGCGGATGCGCAGGCTCGCCTGAACCTTCGCTGCTCGCATAGGCGATAAATACCAAAATCGCTTGACGGGGCCCATCTAAGAATGGAAAATTAACAATGTTAGATGAAACAAAATCCGTCCAAAATTGATGTTTCGTTGTTTATTACACCTGTGGACACAAAAGCGTTCAAACTTTGATGAGCTTCATGTCATTCTGACTTGAAACATGAACATCATATCAGTCAACTGCCAGACAGAAATAAATTCCAAACACAAAGTGATGTGCATTTCATTGCTGACTCCTGTACTGTCCAATCAAAATACATCTCAAATGTCAATGGGAAAGTGTTTTCCAAAATGAGGCCAATCAATTGCTTGATCTAGTTTTAGAATTCTTTGATGAATGACATTTGCTTGTCAAACTAACTTGATGCAAAGAGATTCATTGAAAGTTATTTCATAGGAATTTGAACGCTTTTGTGTCCACAGGTGTATGTAAATCTAAACACGGGACCCATACCTTTGCAAACAGTCTAAAACCAGAGCAGAAGCTTTCATATCAGAATCTACACTGTCATTCAGTTGGCGAATTTGGCACCCCCGCCCATCGGGAAATAGATTGGTCTGCACGATGCTTCCGCGCAGAGCTGAAACCAACCGAACTTGAGTGCTGGTAAAGAGCTTAGGTCTAAGCCTGCCCAGGAAAAGTGATGCGAGTCGGACTGCTCCTTAAACCCTAGCGGTTTCTATGGGCGGTAGGGCTTAAGATTTCATTTCATCTCAATGCGGGTAAAAGTCCCACAAAATCGGAAGCAACGTCTCCAAAATTACCTTAATAGTGTTGACAGGGACGTTAAACATCAAATCAAACAAACAAAAACAAACACGGGACACTGTAAAACCAGAAAAGAAGCTTTCATATCAGAATCTACTGTCATTCAGTTGGTGAATTTTAATGAATACATTTCACGCAAGTATAGTACATGTAGTCAGAATAATTGGGCCCCGTCAAGCGATTTTGGTACGTATCGCCTATGCGAGCAGCGAAGGTTCAGGCGAGCCTGCGCAGCCGCGCAGTCTCGTCAGAACCTTCCCTGCTCGCTCATACAAGTAGTGAATCAAGAGGAACCTTCAGACAGAAAGCCATATCCCTGGCCCCTCTGAATCACCGGGCATGCGCAGTTAAAATTTGTCATGACGGAATGCTCGAAGACACAAATTCGCTTGGCGGGGCTCAATTATAGTGTACATGTTGCAGGATAAGGGTCAATTGTCCTTAATTTCAGGCCTATGAACTGCGGCAGTATGATTTATCAGCCTGGGTGTCAACCAACATGTTGAACATTGACCACAGTCAAGCCCAGAGAATGATGTTTATGAAACTCTTCAACTATATCCAAGGTGCCAACTCAAAAAGTAAGTTGTGCGGTTTTCTTGTTTGTACATTTGTACACATTGTACAAAAATTAATTTGTTTAGAATAGTTAACTTTTAATATATACATTACTTTTTTGTTGCGCCTTCTTTAAGCATGACGCGATATAGGAGTCCGCTTTTCCGTCCGTTCGTCACGTCAACAGTTGCGTCCACCCTAGCGTTTGCCCTAATGTAAGAGACCATTTCTCAACATCTATTAGAGCCTCATTAATGATACTCGACACAGCATTGCATCTTTTGATGGCAACATGAAAGCATCCATATTTGACCTTGACCCATATTTTATGGTTCACTGACTTTGTAAACTATTGCATCAACCCTAGCGTTCACCCTAATGTAAGGGTCCATTTCTCAAGAATAAGAGCTTCATTAAAGATACTTTATAGAATCTTGCATTCTTATGCAGGCGTCCATAATTGACCATGACCTTCATTTTATGGTTTACTGACTTTGTTATCCCCACGCTTTAGCGGAGGGATATTGTAATCGCCTCCGTCCGACTGTCCATCCATCCATCTGTCCGTCCGTTATGCTATCTCCTCCTAAACTATTAATCGGAATCCAACCCAATTTGGTATGTGGGTTGCTTACATAAGTGGGGTGTGCAACAGCACATTTATTTTTGGCCCCGCCCCCAGTTTGTTTCTTTGTTTGATTTGAGGTTTAACGTCCCCGTCAACACTGTAAAGGTCATTTTGGAGACGTTGCTTCCAATTTCGTGGGACTTTTACCCGACATTGAGATGAAATGACATGTTAAGTCCTGTCGCCCAATGAAACCAATAGCGTTTATAAGCGTGGACAGGCCGACTCACACCGCTTTACCTGGGTAGGCTTAGGTCTTCTAAGCTCTTTTTACAAAATCAATTTTATAGATTTTGATACCAATTTTTGCAGGAGTAATGATTCTTGAAATATGTAAAACATGTTGAACGGGATTTTGGCTGCAACACCATGGTCATGTCCCAGGGGTCGGACTTTGGTGGCGAGGTTGGGGGTTCAAAATTGAAGTTTTTCGGAATATAGTCATGTGGCATATCAAATCAAAGGGGATACTTTGTAGAATATAATACGAGTAAAATTTTGACCTGGGGTCAGATTTTTGACTTGGGGAGGGGCCAAAAGGTCAAAATTTTAAGTTTTTCAGAACATTATCATGTTGCATATCTCAAACTGAAGGGGATGAAAAGTAGAATATAATACAAGTAAAATTTTTACCCTTGGGTGAGATTTTTGCCCTTTGAGGGGGGTCAAAAGGTCACATGTCAGTCAAATTCTATTGCAAATTAGTTGGGAGACATAAAACAGAGATAGAGCGGAAAGACTCTGGTCCTGTCATCGAGTATAATAGCAATGTAGCCTTGGCGTTGGAAATAGGAGATCCATTTCCATTAAACGTTCCCATGTGGGGCTCCAAGGAGGGTGGGGCGCATAGCTATCGAAACATAAATTTCAACCATGGGATCCAACACTAGAAAAAGAGCTTTCTTAGACTTATCTGATGACGACCCGGAACCGGCAACTTTCACTTTTAAAGCAAACGAAAATTTTGCTAGATTCTTGGTGATTTCGAGCAACGAAGGAAAGTCTGTTACTTCTCTTTCACCGTTTGTCATAGAAAAACAAATTGAATCGCTTATCGGAACTCCTAAAAATGTAAAAAGAACAACTAAAAAATGGTACCCTTTTAATCGAAACAAATAGAAAATCCCAAACAGAAAACCTCCTCAAAATCAACAAATTCTTTAACCTTAACGTCTCTGTCACGGAGCACAAAACATTAAATTCATGTAAAGGAATAATCCGTGACAGAATGCTGAAACAAGAATCAGAAGCCAGTATTGTGGAATATTTAAAAGATCAAGGAGTAACAGCCTGTAAACGTTTCAAAATTCAAAAAAGACGGCAATCTCATCGAAACAAATACTCTTCTTCTGACTTTCAATACCACTTCGTTGCCGAAATCACTAAGGATATTTTACCGAATAATACCGGTTGAAATCTACGTGCCCAATCCTCTGCGTTGTTTCAATTGTCAGAGGTTTGGGCACCACGAAAACGACTGTACTGTCCCTGACGGATCTGTTTGTGAGAAGTGTGGTGGTACCGACCACCACACTACCAACTGCAAGAATTCTGCAAAATGTGTGAATTGCGGAAAAGATCATTTGTCTAAATCCAATGTCTGTGAAGTTTGGAAAACAGAAAAAGAAATTATGAAAATCAAAGTTACACAAAACGTCACCTATTTGGAAGCAAAGAAAATCCAACAAAACAAACCAGAAAACACATTCGCCAAAGTTGTCCAATCCCTTGCCAGCAAACCTGAAACAAAAGAATACTCCACTCAGTTTAATGAAAAAGATTTCGAAATTAAACCTCATTCTAAAGTAATTACCTCTACTGTTAAACCAAAAACCACATCACAATCTACTTCATCGTCACAACCTACTACATCGTCACAACCTACATCTACTCATCAGTCAAGACAAACTTCACAGACCAGTTCACAACCGAACACCCAATCTAGCAGATCACACTCTCGGTCCACGTCAGGGACAGCGGATCGAAAAGACAAAAAAGACAAAGAAAAGCATAAAGGATCAAACCCTAACAGTAAAGGGGCGTCGGCTGATCCAGTAAAACTGGCTAATCAGTACGGCGCCATTGAGGACATGGGGTTGGACGTTGATCCCTCCACGTTCTCAAAGCATAATAAAAGATAAAGGATTAAATTCCTTGTTTTAATCTTCTCTACATTTTATCATGGATAGGAAGTCAATAATTCAATGGAATTGTCGAGGACTTAAAGCCAATTTTAACGAACTTTTAATTTTATCTACACTTTTTTCTCCTAATGTCATTTGTCTCCAAGAAACATTTTTGAAAACTTCAGATAATATTAATTTCAAAGGCTACAGTATGTACAATCATATCACAACGGATAATCAGAAGGCATCAGGAGGTACATCAATCCTGGTAAATTCTGACGTTTCTCATAGGAAGATAGATGTAAACACTAATTTACAAGCTGTTGCTGTAAACGTCACTTTATCCAAATCCATAACGATTTGTTCTGTCTACCTTCCACCACACTATAATTTTTCTAAACAAGAATTAGAAAATTTAACTAATCAATTACCTAGTCCTTATTTATTATTAGGCGACTTTAATAGTCACAGCAAATTATGGGGTTGCTCGGATACAAATGACAAAGGAGAAATCATAGAGAATTTTATTGCTGAAAATGATTTATGTTTATTTAATGATAAACAACCAACATACCTTCATTCCCCCACAAGAAATTACATGTATTTTGCTTTAGATCTTTCAATTTGCTCTCCAAATATTTATCTAGATTTTGATTGGTCTGTTGTGGACGATCTCCATGGGAGCGATCATTTTCCGATAGTGATTGAAGCAATTGAATCGACCCATGAGGATCGTCTCCCCAGATGGAATTTGAGTAAAGCAAATTGGGAAAATTTTAATCAATTATGTAATGAAAAACTCGAACCTGAAATTTTTAAAACTGCAAATGATATACAAGATTTTACTGATGAATTGATTGATATTGCTGAAAAATGTATTCCTAAATCCTCGACATTTTCAAAAAGAAACAGACCTTGGTTTAATGATGAAGTTAAAACTTCAACCAATAAAAGAAAATCAGCATTACGAAAATTTAATAAACAACCAACAAAAGAAAATCTTATCCATGCCAAACATATGCGAGCTAAAGCTCGCAAAACAATAAAATCGGCCAAAAAAGCATCTTGGCAGCAATACGTCTCCAAACTGAACACCAGAACACCAACGAAGAAAATATGGGACATGATTAGAAAAATTAGTGGCAAAAACAAATCAAATAAACATGTCCATATCAAATCGAACGGAAATATATGTTCAACGACTAAAGACATTTCCAATGCCTTGGGGGGAAATTTTCAGAAAAACTCCTCTAGCTCAAATTATTCAGAAAGTTTCCAAAATATTAAACAAGAACAAGAGAAAAAGAATTTAAATTTTTCCTCATTAAATCACGAAAAATATAATTTACCTTGCACTACTAAAGAATTATTAGATGCTCTCCATAAATCTCATGATACTGCTGTTGGTCCTGACGACATACATTATCAAATTTTAAAACATTTACCCAACAAGGCATTGGAAACATTGATAAATATTTTGAATGATATTTGGATCACTGGAAAGTTCCCTGAAAACTAGAGAAATGCTACCATTATTCCTATTCCGAAACCTAATAAAGATCATACTGAAGCCACTAATTACAGACCTATTGCTTTGACAAGTTGCTTATGTAAAACAATGGAGAGAATGATTAATGATAGGCTGGTTTGGTTCCTAGAATCAAACCAGCTTATCACTAAATTTCAAGCTGGTTTTAGAAAAAAAAAACAGCTCTACTAACGATCATTTGATTCGCTTAGAATCATTTATACGTGATGCCTTTATAAAAAAAGAACATGTCGTAGCTGTATTCTTTGACCTAGAAAAGGCCTATGATACGACTTGGAAATATGGCATCATGAAAGATTTACATAACTTGGGCCTTAAAGGCCGATTACCACTTTTTATTCAAAATTTCCTATCAAATAGAACATTTAATGTTCGCATAGGAAATACATTGTCAGACAAATTTAATCAAGAACAAGGTGTACCACAAGGTAGCATCTTATCACCTACCTTGTTCAGTATTAAAATTAATAATATAGCTAAATGTGTAAAAGACCCACATTGTTCGCTTTTTGTAGACGATTTCGGAATTTTTTATCGATCCAAAAATATGGAAACCATTGAATTTAAACTGCAAAGGTGTTTAAATAATATAGAAACTTGGGCGACAGAAAATGGTTTTAAATTTTCTATAACAAAAACTCAGTGTGTTCATTTCTGCCAAATTCGAAAGTTGCATTTAGATCCTGTTCTTACTATATACGGCAGTCCAATTCCAGTCGTCACTGAAGCGAAGTTTCTGGGTCTTTTATTCGATAACAAAATGTCTTTTATTCCCCATATCAAAGCTTTGAAAGCTAAATGTTTAAAAGCTCTTGATATTCTTAAAGTCCTGTCCAGTTCCGACTGGGGAGGAGATCGCACTGTTCTTTTAAATCTTTATAGATCTTTAATTCGTTCTAAATTGAACTATGGTTCCATAGTCTATGGATCTGCAAGGAAATCTTATTTAAAATCTTTGGATACTATACATCATCAAGGTTTACGTCTAGCACTAGGTGCCTTTCGCACGTCACATGTTGAAAGTCTTTATGCTGAATCAAATGAACCATCACTTAACGTTAGAAGAGAGAAATTGTCTCTTCAATATGTTACAAAATTAGCCGCAAATCCACGTAATTCAGCATATGAATCTGTTTTTAACCCTAATTATGAAAGATTTTATAACAACAAACCATCAGCGATAAAACCTCTTGGCCTAAGAATTAAACCATTACTCGAAGAGGCCAATATTAATATAAACAATATTCAGTCTTTCTCTTTACCATCTAAACAACCATGGACGTTAAACTCTCCAAAGATAATTTTAGACTTAAACAAAAATAAGAAATCCGAAGTAGAATCACATATTTTTAAGAACGAATTTTTAGAAATCAAATCAAAATTTAAACATCATATATCCATTTACACTGACGGTGCGAAACAAAATGAGATAGTTGCTTGTTCTGTCATTAGTCCAAATTTCACTGACAGCATTAGATTACCTGATAATAGCTCTATTTTTACTGCTGAAGCGAAAGCAATTGATATCGCACTCTATCACATTCGAGATCAATCTGAAAGACATTTTATCATTTATTCAGATTCTCTTTCTGTATTGAAAGCTCTCAAAGACCAACAGCACAGAAACCCCTTGATTCAACAAATTTTAAGAAAAATATCATTACCTTTCCGTCTCGAAGGAGATCGTATTCTGCTGGCTCCCCAGTCACGTAAATATCCGTGGAAATGAGTTAGCCGATTTAGAGGCCAAATCGGCATTGGCGTTAAATATAACTAATTTAAAAATTCCGCATTCAGATTTTAAATCCAATATAAATAAATATATAAAAAACAAATGTCAATCTATTTGGGAAAAAGAAACCAATAATAAATTAAATAAAATACAACCAAATTTTCATAGCAAATGCTCTTTTTCGAATTATAGTGGGAAAGATCAGACGAAAATTACAAGATGCCGCATTGGACACACACGGCTCACTCATTCCTTTATATTAAAAAACGAACAAGCACCTTTCTGCATATCTTGTAACGAACCGTTCACAGTTAAACACTTTCTCATTTCATGTATAGAATTTTATCATATACGCACAAAATATTTTAATGTTTCAACAATGAAAGAGCTTTTTAACGAAATACCATCTTATAAATTAATAAATTGTCTTAAAGAAATCGGCCTTTTTTACAAACTGTAATAATAAATATTTTAACTTTTAAATTTCCATAACAATTTTATATTTAATACCTAATTATTTTTAGACGCTATATGCCCTATTAGGGTTGAGCGTCTTTAAACAAAACATCCATCCATTCATTCTATTGCAAATACATGTACATGTTGTTATTGGGTACTTAGCCCATATGGAGAAAGCGTGGGGATTTGTGATGGCTTGCCATCGACTACATTCTAGTTAAATATTGGGATAACCTTAGCATTCACCATAATGAAAGAGTACATTTCTCAAGAACTACAACAGCTGTATTTGTGATAGGTGGTACAAGAGGGCAACCCATACACCTGTGGACACAAACGCGTTCAAACTCCTGTGAAATAACTTTCAATGTATCTCTTTGCATCAAGTTAGTTTGACAAGCAAATGCCATTCATCAAAGGATTCTAAAACTAGATCAGGCAATTGATTGGTCTCATTTTGGTAAACAATTTCTGAATGGCATTTGAGATGTATTTTGATTGGACAGTGCAGGAGTCAGCAATGAAATGTACACCACCTTGTGTTTTGAATTTATTTCTGTCTGACAGTTGACAGATATGGTGTTAGGATATATTGAATGATGTTTCAAGTCGAAATAAAATGAAGCTCATCAAAGTTTGAACGCTTTTGTGTCCACAGGTGTATTTCACATTGACCTACATTTCATGGTTCACTCACTTTGTAATGTTTTGCGAGAACCTTAGCATTTACCCTATTTCTAAAAACAAATCTAATATTTAAGTGCCTCAGTAATGATACTTGGTACAAACTTGCATCTGGGCATGGCTACTTTTATATAAGCAGCCACGTTTGACCTTGACTGAGCCAACATTTCATGGTTTTCGGACTTAGAGCCCTCAAAGGGGCGACATAGCTTTCAGCGGAATTTTTGTACTTTTTAGTAGTGAAGTCAATACATATACCTGAAACAAATACACTTGGTGAAAGATAAGATATTTTTACATTGTGAAAAATAACACAACCATGTGATTTTTCACAGTAGCAGCCTAGCCCCAAGGTTATAATTTTTTTACGCTCAACTCATCTGAGCATGAAAGTTGTGATGCTCATAGAAATTAAAATACTAAGAAGTTGAGCGATTTTTCTTTCTCAGATAGCAGAGAATGTTATTTGCCCAATTGTTGGTATTTTAAAATTTGTGAACAGGACAAATTTCATGCTCAAGTGAGTTGAGCATGAAAAAAGTTTTATAACCTCGGGGCCTGGACTCCTCACAAAGACACCCCTATATAATTTTGACCCCCTTGAACCCAACTTTTACATAGTAAAACTGGGGTTTACAGGGGTAAACCTTATTTTTCTTACTTCTGCTCTAAAATATAGATTGTGGGTACTCGTTAGAACCGCCTCGAAGAGGCATTTCTAACGAGTTCCCTCAATCTATATTTTGAGCAGAAATAAGAAAACTAAGTTTTTTTTCATCTGAATTTTTTTTTTTCGGCGATAAAATTTACAATGTATTTGAATAGGCGTGTTTTCGTAATGTGCTTTTTTGCATGTCTGAAATGCTGAGATAATTGTGCAAGGAGAAGTTTGTTTGCTTTTCGCTTTTCGACTTTCAGAAGTTAGTTTGCTTTTCACTTTTCGACTTTCAGAAGTTAGTTTGCTTTTCACTTTTCGACTTTCAGAAGTTAGTTTGCTTTTCGCTTTTCGACTTTCAGAAGTTAGTTTGCTTTTCACTTTTCGACTTTCAGAAGTTAGTTTGCTTTTCACTTTTCGACTTTCAGAAGTTAGTTTGCTTTTCGCTTTTCGACTTTCAGAAAGTAGTTTGCTTTTCGCTTTTCGACTTTCAGAAGTTAGTTTGCTTTTCACTTTTCGACTTTCAGAAGTTAGTTTGCTTTTCGCTTTTCGACTTTCAGAAGTTAGTTTGCTTTTCACTTTTCGACTTTCAGAAGTTAGTTTGCTTTTCACTTTTCGACTTTCAGAAGTTAGTTTGCTTTTCGCTTTTCGACTTTCAGAAGTTAGTTTGCTTTTCCTTTTCGCTTTTCGATCATATGTCTGTTTACTGATGTAACTGTTAAGTGTCTTAGTACATGAGTGAGTGAGTGAGTGAATGAGTGAGTGAGTAAGTGAGTGAGTGAGAGTGTTTTACGTCAATCAAACTGCTCATGCCGTATGCAGATGTTCATTAAGTCAAAAATTCTTTTTGTTTTTATTTTCGACTTTCAGAAGTTAGTTTGCTTTTCACTTTTCGACTTTCAGAAGTTAGTTTGCTTTTCACTTTTCGACTTTCAGAAGTTGGTTTGCTTTTCGCTTTTCGACTTTCAGAAGTTGGTTTGCTTTTCGCTTTTCGATCATAGGTCTGTTTAATGATGTAACTGTCGATCATAGGTCTGTTTAATGATGTAACTTTTAAGTGTCTGAGTACATGAGTGAGTGAGTTAGTAAGTCAGCGAGTGAGAGTGTTTTACGTCAATCAAACTGCTCATGCCATATGCAGATGTTCATTATGTCAAAGATTATTTTTGATTTTCGAATTTCGCTTTCCGCTTTTCGATCATAGGTCTTTTTAATGATGTAACTATTAAGTGTCTGAGTACATGCGTGAGTGAGTGAGTGAGAAAGGCGAAAAGCGAGTAGCAAAAGGAATCTGTGACATAATGAACATCTGCATATGGCATGAGCAGTTTGATTTACGTAAAACACTCTCACTCACTCGCTCACTAACTCACTCACTCACTCACTCACTCACTCACTCACTCACTCACTCATATACTCAAATACTTAACACTTACATCATTGAACAGACCTATGATCGAAAAGCGAAAAACAAAAAGCGAAAAACAAAGCATCTGTGACATAATGAACATCTGCATATGGTATGAGCAGTTTGATTGACGTAAAACACTCTCACTCACTCACTCACTCACTCACTCATTCACTCACTCACGCATGTACTTCGACACTTTACAGATACATCATTAAACAGACCTATGATTGAAAAGCGAAAAGCAAACCAACTTCTGAAAGTCGAAAAGCGAAAAGCAAACCAACTTCTGAAAGTCGAAAAGCGAAAAGCAAACTAACTTCTCCTTGCTAGATAATTCACCTTTTCCCCGATAAATACCAAAAATACATCACACTCATGAAAATTCTAATATTTTTAAATCAATGAAATATTTTTGTTTTTACCTCAAATTATATATTCTCTATTTATTCAGTTTGATGACTTGAACTTGAAACATACAAACACTTTTCTTTCATCTTTAAATGACATGCTTAAAGGGATACATTTGAAAAACACATTCATGTCTTTTAATTACAATTTGCACAATGTTTCTTATTTCTGCCCCAAAACATCAATTGCTCTCAGTCGCCAACACACCCTTGCGACATAAGGCATTTTTTCATACCACCAAAATGGCTACTTTTTGGCGAAAATATGTGATATTTTTCATATTTATGCTCCAAACATAGGTTGCGGGAGCTCGTTAGAACCGCCTCATTGAGGCGGTTCTAACGAGTACCCACAACCTAGGTCTTGGAGCAGAAATAAGAAAAATAATTTAAACCCCAGTTTTTTCTCTATATAAAGTGGGATTTAGTGGGGTGTTCATTTCACGGACTTGTTCACGTGATATCTCCATTGAGTGTGGGTCACTTCTATCGAGTGCCAAGAAGAAAATTTAAACTGTAATGCCTGTAGCACCCCCCCCCCCCCCCCCCCGTTGGTATGCGGGATTCACTGGCATTCGCGTATCAGTTGAATCCAAACATGTGCTTACTTAACCCTTGTCCTGCTGAATATTTATATATGCCACACCCACTACCGATTATCAACCAATCAGATTACTTAATGCAAATTATTGCAACAAATTTACAATCTGAATGGCAAACAAGATGGCTTCGTCAGAAGCCATCTGATCTGGATCTACATTCTTTCAAAGATAAGGCATATCCGGGATTAGCATGACAAGGGTTAAGATAGTTTTAAAAATGAATATGGAACCACCTGTAGAGAAACAGAAGTCTCCGTCGTGTAGTGGTTACGCTACTCGCTTTGTAAACCAGGGATCGCAGGATCGATCCCGGGCTTCTCCAGACCTTCGGATGAGTCTTTAAGCCGAGGTCCCGTCTCCGTATGACCTTAGCTGTTGGTGGCACGTAAAACTCTAACACTCACTCACTGTAGAGAAACACGAGCTTCTTTGCTTGTGTTTCAAAGTCGTTCATATTTGATATTTTCCAGAAGAGAAGATTGATATGACAGTGCCAGTCCGAACCCGAATCAACCCGGGACAGGGTCCAGCCTGTGAGGACAATTTTACCATGTCATTTTTCCTGTCACCTAAAGTTAAAATTCCTCCCAAACCAACAGATTCTACAGTGTTCGTTAGTCATCTGCCACAGACATTTACAGTATATGTGAGGTAGGTATATAATCATATGCTATATGAGGTATATAATCATATGCCTCCCCATATGAGGAGGGGAGGGTAACTAGGATAGTTATTTCTCTTCATGAACCTTGGATGGTTTGGTGAGGCGAAGGCGCCATCTTTGATATCGGAACAGAAAGATTTCTGTCGTGTCCACTTTAGCCCATTTAGTACCAGAAACCCCAAAACGGGTACCCTGGCAAACAGTGCAGGCCCAGATCAGACGCCGCAGAACGCGGCATCTGATCAGGGCCTCGCTGCACGATGCTCTCACGCAGAGCTGAATCCGGCCCGCACACTAGTACTGGTAAACCGCTTAGAGGATCTAAGCCTGTCCAGGAACCGCTGTGCGAGGCGGACCGTCCATGCTAATAAACCCTATTGGTTTCATAGGGCGACAGGGCTTGAGATGTCATTTCATCCCAATGTCGGGTAAAAGTCCCACAAAATTGGAAGCAGCGTCTCCAAAATGACCTTTACAGTGTCATATATATATATATCCATTTCTCAAGAATTAGAGGGATTCATTTATGTTACTTGGTACAGACTTGTATCTAGGGATGGCAACTTAAATGCAAGCATCCGTATTTGACCATGACCTTTATTTCATGTTTCAATGACTTTGGGAAGTATTGCGACCATCCTAGCAGTCGCCTTAATGTTCAAGTCCATTTTACAGGAACTATAAGAGCTGCATTAATTTAATTGCATTCAGACTCGCATCTACGGATGGCAATTTTAATGCAAGCATCCGTATTTGACCTTGACCTAAATATCGTGGTTCACCTTATTTGTGAAATATTTTGATCACCCTAATGTTCACCCTAATATAAGAGTTCATTTCTCAAGAGCTATTAGACATCCATTAATGATACTTCGTGCAGACTTGCATCTACAGCTGCAAATTATAATTCAGACATCCATATTTGACCTTGACCTACATCTCTTGGTTTATTGACTTTGTGAAGTATTGCGTCAACTCTAGCATTCACTCTAAGGATCAAGCCCATTTCGTAACTCTTATCCTGCTGTTCACAACAACCCTTTCTTTAGGACGCGGGTTCGATACCACATTCTTTCGTGGAGATTGATCATGAAATCTTTTCTACGGTCATTCTCTCTTTTCCGCTGATTCAAGAAGGGCAGTTGTCAGTTTCTGGCGAAAGAATGTGCACTGTACTGGTTAACCACTTACGTATAAGCTTGCCCAGGAAAAATGTGGAAAGGTAAACTGACCGGCTCAAAAATGACCTAAAATAGTGTTGACTGGGCCTTTAAACTCCAAAACATACAAGCAAACAACCCTTTCTTTTGCAAACAGTGTAGATCCAGATCAGATGGCAGGTCCAGATCACATTGACATTCAGTTTATGGCTTTGTTAGAATAAATTACATCAAGTATTCTGATTGGTTAAAAGTCAGAAATGGGTGTGGCTAAATTGAAAATTCAGCAAGAGAAGGGTTAAGGACTATAGGAGATTCTTTAATGTTCATAACAACAAGTTTGCATCTAGGGATGACAACTTTAATGCAAGCATCCAGGTTTGGCCTTGACCTGTATTTCATGGTTCGATGCCTTTGCACCAACACAGGCACGACATGGCCTTTGGCGAAATTCTTGTTAGCAATTCTGAATCTCTATGTGGCCTGGATACCTCTTGTCGAGTTTCAGTCTAATCAAACTTTCGGTTCAGAAAATGTCATTTGAAGAATTTCAATATGGCCACCATGCCGGCCATCTTGGATATCTTAATGGCATGTTTTCAGAAATTCTTAATTTCAACGTTGGTTTAATTGCTCCCATTTCTTCAGCTCAATCTGACTTTTGGTTGTAGAGGATAAGCATTTGAAAATGGCCACCGTGGGGGCAGTCTTAGATATAGGAAAAGAAAGATTTTATCAGTTCTGATTTTCAGTGTCGTCGGCCCCCGCCCATCGGGGCTTGAAGAAATAGATTAGCTGCATGATGCTTCCACGCAGAGCTGAAACCGACCCACGCATGAGTACTGGTAAACTGCTTAGAGGATCTAAGCCAACCCAGGCAAAGCGGTGCGAGTGTCAGACCGTCCATGCTTATAAACCCTATTGGTTTCATTGGGCGGCAGGGGCTTGGGATGTCATTTCATCTCCATGTCGGGTAAAAGTCCCACCAAATTGGAAGCAACGTCTCCAAAATGACCTTTACAGTGTTGGCGGGGACGTTGAACCTCCAATCAAACAAACAATCGAACAAATTTCAGTGTCTTATCAAGTATAAACTTGATCTAACTAATGGTTCTGGAAGGGATTGTGGTTTATGGGTCAACATCGGTTAACAGGTTCGTCGGTATGCAAATCAGTAATAACTTTTTTTTTGCCTGAACATTTTTGTCGTGTCCTTAAGAGCAACGCTTTGTATAATTCTTGTATGCTAATCACATTATTGCAAAATTTCTATGCAAGAAATTAGTCTTTTATGTATATCACTGTAGCATGGTTTGTGTGCAAGGCATTGTAACAAAGCCTTTCATATGTCCCATTGAAGTCTTCTATGCAATTCATTTTAACAATTTCACAATAACGTAGTCGTAATGTCGGTACAGTGCCGATTGACGGCAATGCGCAGAATGTTGCGCAACCGAAATTAAGGTCGGCCTCCTTAAATGCACATCAGTACTATAAAAAGTGTTTCATGTATATCACTGTCACATTGTCTTGTATGGAAATCATTATATCAAAAAGTCTTTCATGTATATCACTGTCGCATTGTCTTGTATGGAAATCATTATATCAAAAAGTCTTTCATGTATATCACTGTCACATTGTCTTGTATGCAAATCATTATATCAAAACGTCTTTCATGTATATCAATGGAACATAGTCTTATAGCAAAGATGTTCATGTTTATGACTGTTTCATAGTCTTGTGTGCATATTCTTATAACGTCTTGTACGTCTAATACATGTAGGCATGTCTTGAATGCATTTTATTCTTACAGTGTCTTGTAATAAACAGAAGTGAAGGCAATGATCAGGAATCGATACAATCGATACAGCTCCCACCTGAGACACCAGTCTTGTGACAATGGCTTGTTAAAGAACCCGATGGTATCGTAAAGATGTACAGTAAAATTCCTGTATTAAGACCACCTTTGAGACTGTTCAAAAGTGGTCTTCTAGACCACTTTTGAACAGTCCCAAAGGTGGTCTCAGACCAGACCAGATGATATTGTATGCAGAAAAAGCAAAGAAAGAATAGTTTTAATTTTCTAAATAAGCTTTTTAAAGCAGAATTAGTCTCAATTTTTGGTGGTCTTAATAGCGGAATTTTACTGTAGTTTAACTAATTATTGTTTTTGTTTGTTTCAACAGTCAGTTCGGTGGTTACTACTGGATGATCAACGATTGGATAAAGAAAGCCTTGGAATTAGCAGCTGACCTCGACAAAAATGGCTTAACATACGAGAAGCACTATTTCTATATCAACGGTTATGACAGTCCATGGACACTCTTCAACAGACACAATGAAGTCTGGTTTGTCAAAGTGTAAACTGCTCACTAAGCTTCTGAAAGGGAGAACTGTTTTCAAAATACAGTAAAATTCCTATATTAAGACCAGCTTTGGGACTGTTCAAAAGTGGTCTTAAAGACCACTTTTGAACAATCCAAAAGGTGGTCTCTGACCAGAGGTCATTGTAGGCAAAAAATTCAATGAAAAATTAAGTGTACCCTTCAAAATAAGCTTTTTACAGCAAAATTAGTCCCAATTTTAGGTGGTCTTAATAGCGGAATTTCACTGTAGTCATTTGGGGAAGTTCATTATCAGTTTAACGGCTTGGAAATTTTGTTTGACGCCAATGTACATGTATCAGGGCTCGTATAAATGCCAATGTACCTACCCTAATGACAATTTACAATACATGTTCCCCAATCTAATGCCTTCTGTCTTGTATGATTTATATTTGCACAAGAAATGAAATGCTCCGAGGAACTTAAAATTAGTTGATAATAAAACGACATAACTTGATGACATCAAGTTTCTGACAGAAAATCACAGAATAAACTGTCGCAGTTGTTTGCTGTTATCCAATCAGACATCATGTTACATTTACAAGTCAATGTGTGTGTTGGTTGTATAATGCAGCAGATACATACCATATACAATGTAGCTGTTGTTACAATGTTAAACAGAAACAGGGTGCCTGTGAGGAATACAGATTTTGATATACATCACGAAAACACGCCTATATATATAGTAAAACTGGGGTTGACAGGCCTATATACATAGTAAAACTGGGGTTTACAGGGGTAAACCTCGTTTTCCTTATTTCTGCTCTAAAATATAGAATGTGGGTACCCGTTAGAACCGCCTCGGTGAGGCGGTTCTAACGGGTACCCACATTCTATATTTTGAGCAGAAATAAGAAAATTTCACACTTTTTATCTGAAAATTTTCGTTTTTTTTTTGGCGGTAAAGTTTACAATGCATTTGTATAGGCGTGTTTTCACAATGATATGCAAAGCTTCAGACAAGGAAGTGTAAGAAATATAATTAAGGGACAATTTCCCTATCGTTCCCTCTCGTTTATACCGTATACAGTGTAGCTGTTGTTGCAATGTTGAACAGAAACAGGGTACCTGTGAGGAATACAGATTTTGATATACATCACGAAAACACGCCTATATATATAGTAAAACTGGGGTTGACAGGCCTATATACATAGTAAAACTGGGGTTTACAGGGGTAAACCTCGTTTTTCTTATTTCTGCTCTTAAAATTTAGAATGTCGGTACCCGTTAGAACCGCCTCGGTGAGGCGGTTCTAACGAGTACCCACATTCTATATTTTGAGCAGAAATAAGAAAATTTCACACTTTTTATCTGAAAATTTTCTTTTTTTTTTTTTTTTTGGCGGTAAAGTTTACAATGCATTTGTATAGGCGTGTTTTCACAATGATATGCAAAGCTTCAGATAACGAAGTGTAAGAAAATTAATTAAGGGGCAATTTCCCATATTTCTCTTTAGAAACAATATGCTGTGGGTATACATGTATGTTACAATCCTTAATGTGCTCAATCACAATTTGATGTTTTTCTTTTTCAGAATCTCTTTTAACTTTGAAAGTTCCAAAGATGGCAGTTTTTCAAAAAAAAAAGAAAAGAAAATAAGGCTTTGCATTATTTTGAACTGTCTGCTAAGAAACTAAGGCTTGACATTTATTGTTAATTGCCTGCCTAGTAGAGACTCCAATGAAATTTCAAACCCAAACTTCTTCGAAAAAGTACATGTAAAATGTACAGAATACCATCTGATGCAGGTTTACTTGCCACAAATTAGAATAAACAGTTCTGTAGATATCTCTTAGTCCATTATGAAAACACAACTATGCAAATGTATTGAAAATTTTAACGCGAAAAAATGAAAATTTTCGGACAAAAAAAAACTTGTCTTGAAAATTGTACCTCCAAAAAATGAATATTTTCAGATAAAAAACTCGGATGAGTTTTCATATATCTGCTCAAAACATAGATTGTGGGAACTAAGAACCGCCTCGGCGAAGTGGTTCTAACGAGTATCCACAGTAAATGTTTTTGAGCAGAAATAAGAAAAATAATGAATATCCCTGTAAACCCGTTGAAAAGAATACTTGTATAAAATAAAGAATACCATCTGATGCAGGTTTGCGGGCCGATTATAAGTCATCACGTGAACAAGTCCGTGAAATAAAGACCCCCTAAACCCCATTTTATATAGAGAAAACTGCGGTATACGGGGGTAAACTTTATTTTCCTTAGTTCTGCTCCAATACATAGGTTGTGGGTACTCGTTAGAACCGCCTCAATGAGGCGGTTCTAACGAGCACCCAAAACCTATGTTTGGGGTATAAATAAGAAAAATGAAACAAATTTTCTTCATTTTTTTTTGTATTTTGAAAAATTCACTACATCACACGGATGTGTTATCATAATGTATAGCCAATTCAGAAGATATCACTTTACATTACAAAACACGCCTATCTAAATACATAGAAAATTTAACATAAAAAGAGAGATTTTCAGATGAAAAATTTTGATGTTCTTTATATTCTGCACAAAGCATAAGCTGTGGGTACTAGTTAGAACCGCCTCGGTTCGTCGGTTCCAACGAGCACCAACAATTTACATTCTGGGGCACAAAAACCATAAATAATGTATACCCTTGTAAACCCCACTTTTACAATATATTAAGGGGAACAATTATATTGGTGTTTTTCAGTAGTGATCAAACAATTTTTTTTATATATTTCACTTATTTCTGCTACAAATATAGATTGCGGTTGCTTGATATTTTGTTTTTGGCAAAGGATAAAGAAACTACGAGGACTGTTCAAATATGAATGCAACTAAGCACAAAAAGAAAATGATTCCGTCATAGATTTCGATGAAAAATTTATTTTGTCCCCTCAAAGTATTCCCCTTTAACAGATATACAAACTTTCAGTCTTCTGATCCAACCATTGAATGCATTTTGATAGTCTTTTCGAGGTATACTATGAAGGCACTGGAATATTGCAGAACCGAGGTGTTTGCGCTGTACAAATTTTCGACCAGAAAGGTATTTTTTCAGCCGCGGGAATAAAAAAAGTCACACGGGTCAAGGTCAGGGGAATACGGGGGGGGGGGGGGGGGTGAGGGAGTTCAACAACCTTTTCCTGCTTCAGATAGTCTTGCACAATGAACGCATTGTGCGATGACGCATTGTCATGTAGCAGTCTGACATTGGCCAAACCAGTTGCGGGTCTTCGTTCTTTGAAATATTTCTTCAATTTTCGAAGAACTTTATTCTTGTAAAACTTCGCATTTACAGATTTGCCTTTAGGCACAACAACTTAAATAGCAGGGCCCTGATTTGAAAAGAATATGGCATACATTACCTTCTTGACGCTCATGGTCCGCTTTGCAATGCATGGTCTTTTGCAATACTTTGTTGCCCATATTTTGTTCTGAATCTTTCGTTTTGGCTCAAAAAAGTGAACCCATGTCTCGTCACCTGTGACGACATTAGCGATAGAGCGTGCATTGTAATTTGGAAACTTTTTAAGCAACTTCTTGGCACACTGAACGCGTGTCTTTTTCTGCTCATCTGTCAACAAATGGGGAATCCATCTAGCACAGATCTTTCTCATTTTCAAATCCCGTTTCAGAATTGTATGAGTTGCTCCTAATGAGATGCCAACCATACTAGCTATTTGCCTAGTGGTGTATCATGCATCGTTAGCAACTATTTCTTTCACTCTAGCAACCATCTTGGCAGGTGTTGCTCTTTTCGGCCGACGATCATGTGGTGCATCTTCTGTTGAGCCTAGCCCACAGCTGAATTTCTTACACCAACGAAAAACTGTCGGGAAAGACATTTCATTATGCCCATAAACCGAACATATTTCATCAAAAATGTCTTTGCACCGTATACCAAGAATACAACGATTCTTAATATAGGACCGTATTTCAACGGCGTACTCTGACCTTCTTCCAACCATGTTTTGTATTAGTATACAAGAGAAGACAGTGTTTATCGAACGATATACATGGCTAAAGTGGACGGATTTTAACAGGTTTGGTATCAATGTATAGGTACAATGTTTTTCTACGCTGTGATATTTATTTCCAGGTGATTTTCGCATTAGTGCATGAGAAAACGTTCTACTTGCATTCATATTTGAACAGTCCTCGTAATAGGCCTATATACGGAGGACCCATATCATAGGGGCTTGAATCATGAAAAAATTAAAAAAAAAAAAAAAAAAATTTTTTTTTTTTTTTTTTTTGGTACTATTATAGAGACAAGGGGGGAAACTTCGGCTCAATATTTTGGGGGGTTACCTCATTTTACCCAGTGTATCTTTTTCGCAAATGCAGTTTTTTACCTGCTTATTATGAATTTTACAAGTTAAATAAGTCCACTTTGCAAAAATAATCCGCCTCTGTCTGCCACTTGCAGGAAACATGTTTTTCTCGCATGGATTAACTCAGCAAAGCAAAATTCGGCATAAACGTGTGACAAAAATTTTCAGGTTTTCATCAATCACAACCGAACTAGTGATACTGGGGGAACTTTTTTCGCTTTCATCCGTTGTCTTTCATTTAACTTTTGCTCTCTTTGCCGATTTGAACCCAAAAAGATGTACTCGCAGCTCTAAATATAGTTTTTGCAACTTTTGCTTCGCTTTCCGCAGTGTTCTGTCAATGATCGGTACAGAAACCCGGGCGCTTGTCATAATCGTCGTGTTTAAAAAGCGGGACGTGCAGGACAGATATAATCCGGAACTTTGGAAACTACGTCCGGCAGTGGAGTTGTTACTGTTAAAATATGTGTGATAGCCTTGATTTCTTCTTTGATTTATTTATTTTTTCTAGGACTACGTATACACGTATTACGCAGATAAGATAACTGGATGGTGTTTCTACGTATAATGGGCTGTGCTCTGGGAATTTTGTATTGTATCGCTTTGCGGTCAACTTCCAATCAGCCGCTGTAACTTTTTTGACACATGCGCAGAAAAGGAAATAAAATGTTTACTAAAAAGCAGAAGACGGCCTTTGATCTGATAAAAAAGAGGCTCATCTGCCTTGTTTATGTCCAGGCTGGGACGGACACAACCCACGTTATCGAGGAGATTGCTAGAGAGGTCCGTATTGAAGGGAAATGTTTGTCAGTTTCTTGCACAACGGGTATCGTATAAAATCTATGTGTTTTTAGCAGAGTGCTAAAGAACGTGTGTACATGACGTTTGTTTGTTTGTTTGATTTGAGGTTTAACGTCCCCGTCAACACTGTAAAGGTCATTTTGGAGACGTTGCTTCCAATTTTGTGGGTCTTTTACCCGACATTGAGATGAAATGACATCTCAAGCCCTGTCGCCCAATGAAACCAATAGGGTTTATTAGCATGGACGGTCCGCCTCGCACTGCGGTTCCTGGACAGGCTTAGATCCTCTAAGCGGTTTACCAGTACTAGTGGGGGTGGGGGGTGGGGGGGGCAAGATTCAGCTCTGCGTGGAAGCATCATGCAGCCCGTATATTTCTTCAAGCCCCTATGGGCGGGGGCGGCTGTGTACATGACGTCGTCACCTTATGTTTAAACGCTCGTTCCCGGTACACGCCGACGGTTAGCTAAGCATAAAAAATAAATAAATTAAAATGCAGCAGTGTTAAGCTAAACGGTTCAGAATTTTAGTTAAAAGAGATACGGCTATAGAAATAACTTGAAATGGTTTTACAAATTTGAATTCATAGTGGTCGGAATGACTGACGACTTTAAGCGTGTGTTCTTATATTGTTACCTAAATAACAATGGCTGTTTTGGTGCCAATAGGCCTGTAGGAATTTTCCTTCTTTTTATTTCTTTGTGATAAGTGGAATTCAAGGAAAAAGCGTTTCAACATGTATTTTGTCTAATGTTTGCTGTTCTCTCTCTCTCTCTCTCTCTCTCTCTCTCTCTCTCTCTCTCTCTCTCTCTCTCTCTCTTTCTCTTTCTCTTTCTCTTTCTCTTTCTCTTTCTCTTGTGGAGGTCTTAAGATTAAGTAGAGGGGTATGGAAATATTGTGTACTGTTCATTCCAGAGGTAGAAAGAACGGTGTACAGACCTAAACTGCACTAACCTGGCCCAATGATTATAATACTTTTTTTCATGCTCAACTGATAGGGTATGAAATGTATCCGGCTCATAAATAAAAAAAATTTAATGTGAAACACATAGAATACAGTGTAGTTCATACTTCCGTGAACGCATCGAGTCACATGATTTTCAGTGACATCAAATGACGTCATTCTAAACCATGGTTCTCTCCGGGCGTTGGTGAGGTCAACGCTGTTCCTCTCTTTGTAGTAAAATGGCGTGTAAATGTTTTTTAGTTTAAAAAGGTTGCCCTACAAGCATTATTTTTTGCCCAGCGATGAGGGGCAAAGAGTGTAATTATAAAACAATAAACTTAATTTTTCTGCTTTGCATGAAAGTATGAACGACAGCGAGTCGCTACAAAGTTTACATGAACCCCTTCGGGGTCACTTTCTTTGCACACAACCCACTGCGTTCGTACTATCTTGAACAGCAGAAAAATAAATTTCATTTCTTAAGTGTTTGCTTTCTTTGCCTCATACTGCTGCCTCACTCTAGGGTTTATTAGTTATCTCATTATGTCAGTCACTGCAAAACACCCACATTGAGCCGGAGGTAATTTTGTTTTAAAAACCGTCTTCTGTAGCATGTTTTGTTATCCATGCAATTAGGGGAGCAGCTTCTCAGTTTCCCCTTAAATGTACATTTTTAAGTCAGAATGACATGTTCTTATCAACTTTTTAATGAAATGGACATTCAATTTGTCATCAGACTGCTGTCAAATGTCAAAGAAAGCAGGTCATGAAATGTACATGCAATGGTTTTTATTTCATGCGTAGCACTTTACATGTAAACGGATGCTTTAGACACAAACTTTAGCGGCTCACTGGAAAAATGATGACGATATTCTTCAGGAGGTATGACTGGCATTTTGTTGTGTTACATTGATGTGAATGTGCTTTATCGCTTATTAATTTCTGTATATTTGTGCAGTTCACAACGCATTCTTTAAAGTTTTCGGACCTGCCCATCAGGTTTAAAGAAATAGGTGGGCTGCGTGACGCTTCCAAGCAGATCTGAAACCGACCGCACGCGAGTACTGCTATACCGCTCAGAGAATCTATGCCTGCCCGGTCAAAGCGGTGCGAGTCAGACCGTTCATGCTTATAAACCCTATTGGTTTCATTGGGCGACAGGGCCTGAGGTGTCATTTTATCTCAATGTCGGGTAAAAGTCCCACAAAATGGATTCAACGTCTCCAAAATGACCTGTTGATGGGCACTTTAAACATCTAATCAAACAAATAAATTCCTTAAAGTGTTTGGGTGAGAAAAATAATTAATATTGCGGTCGTGGCTTCGGCTCGTTTTCAGTTAATTAAAGTCTCATGCTCGACAAAACCCTACATGATACATAACTAAACTGAAAACGTGCTTGAAAATTCCTTGTTTCGGCCTCAATCCCATCATACATTCTATTATTCAGTTCTTATCTAAGCAGGAAACGGCCCCCGCCCATCGAGGCATGAAGAAATGATGGTTCCACGCAGAGCTGAAACCGACCCGCACACGAGTACTGGTAATCCGCTTAAAGCATCTAAGCCTGCCCAGGCAAAGCGGGGCGAGTCCGCCCGTCCATGTTAATTAACCCTATTGGTTCATTGGGCGGCAGGGCTTGAGATGTCATTTCATCTTAAGGTCGGGTAAAAGTCCCACAAAATTGGAACCAGCGTCTCCAAAATGACCTTTGCAGTGTTGCAGGGGACGTTAAACCTCAAATCAAACAAACACATCTAAGCAGGAAAATGTATGAACTGTTAGTATTTAAAAATAGCGAGCATTACAAATTTAACGCTCGACTGAATTGAGCATGAAAAACGTTTTATAACCTTTTAATAGCCTGGTCGAGAAACACTAAGATTGGAATGCCTCTTTACTCAACAGCACCAAAATTAAATGTACTATATATTGAAAAGGCCCCATTTCTCACTTACTTTCCAATACACTCTAGGCTAATACAAGTACTTTTTCAACAGATCTAAGCACTTCACAATCAAACCTTTCATAAAAGTCATCTATTTTAAGGCATTCAAGAGTTCTGCAACGGAAGGCCTGGTGTGTGTGTGTGTCTTTTTTTTTTTTTTTTTTTTTTTTACCGGATACTACGGTCTTCGACCACATGTGATTAACAATCGGCTCGATATGAGTGAAATAAACTCGAAAGGACCGTAAAATGATCCCTGCTCCACCCCACCCCCCTCCCCCAACCAAAAAAAAAATCAAGGTTGATATGCTCTAGCTTATTCTGACCTTTTTTGTATGACGTGTTGTGGTATGTTGTGGTGCCTATTCAGATTAATACAAACTTGCTGAGCAGAAGAATTGAGCAGTATATTTTTTTTTTACCCAAGTCCCTACATCAATGGATTTGGCCGAATTCATAAATAGAAGCGTCCACTTCAGAAACTCGCGGATGAGAGAGCATGTGTGTGCTGCACTGTAGGGGTTCTGTCCCCTTAAAATCCCTGTTGGAAAAGGACCCAATGGGCCCAACCTAAGTAGTGCTTATTGTCACTTACTGGCCATTAGCGACCCAGGATCAAAATTTTAAAACATAAAAAGGAATATGTTGCAATAGGGAACAAATTGTTTCCATGCTGCATCATTTTGAACATTTACGTATTGGTGGCATTTTTAACAAGCTGGCTGTTTTTTTTTTTTTTTTTTTTTTTTTTTTGTTTTTGTTTTTTTTCTTTTTCTTTGTTTATTTCTGTCTACACAGGCATGAGTGAAACTGTTTTGAAAATAACACAAAACGTCCACGATTTCAACAAAAAATACATTTCACTTTTTCTGAGTCCGGTAAGGAGATAACTACGGCTAATCCTTGCCTTCTTAAATTTAGCCACCCACATAGCTCAGTGCCCCAGACGCTAAAGGTCCAAGGTTCGATCCCCAGCAGCGGTGACAAAATTTCGGCGTCAGAACACGTTCCATTGGCATCATAAATTTTGCAGGTATGAATATCATAAAGTGCATCGTCCTTCGAATCCGGACGTTAACTGGAGACCCCCTGTGCAGGGAGAACCATCCCCTGTGCAGGTTAAAGAACCCTACCGTAATTACATGGTGATTGTGTACTCTTTCAGCCTTCAAACCTGGAGTATATGCAGTATACATCGTCTGTGTCCCCTCTTGGGGTTTAGTTGAAAATGGAAGAAAAATAGCGATAATGCTATTTTGTCACTACTTCGAACGGTATAAAAATTAAACAGCACCGGTCGTTCCGGCCATTAGTTCATCGATAGAGTAGCCCGGAATCAGCAGAAAAACCAAGCTTCGCGACGATTGTTTTCTTGATCTGTTACATAAATCGATGTAAAAGTAGTAAAATCTAAATTTAGAGCTGCAAATACATCATTTTGGATTCAAATTGGTCAAGAGAGGTTCATTTTAATGAAAGACATCAATTGAAAGCGAAAAAAGTTTCCTCCGTAACACTACTTCGCTTGTGATTGATGAAAACCTGAAAATTTTTGTCACACGTTTATGCCGAATTTTGCTTTGCTGAGTTAACCCATGCGACAAAAACATGTTTCCTGCAAGTGACAGACAGAGGTGGATTATTGTTGCAAAGTGGACATATTTAACTTGTATATTTCGTAATAAGCAGGTGAAAAACTGCATTTGCGAAAAAGATACACTGGGTAAAATGAGGTAACCCCCCAAAAAATTGAGCCGAAGTTTCCCCCCTTGTCTCTAAAATAGTACCTAAAAAAAAAAAAAAAAAAAAAAATATTTTTTTTTTTTTTTTTTTTTCATTTTTTTTTTTTTTTTTTTCATGATTCAAGCCACTATGACCCATATTACAGCCCAGTCACATCATCGTAGGTACAACGTCATGATGTACACTCAGTGGCCATAAATGAGTTCCCAAAACTGTTTGACGTTGTGATGTCTGTAAACTCTACCTACATTTCCAGATCAAATTACTAAAAAATAAAAGATCCAATGTATGGTATGTTTACTAGATGGTATTGTTTATTCAATACCAATAACAAATACAGTCCAACCTGTATTAAGCAAGCACCTAAGGGATAACCAAAATGTGCTTGCTTAAGACAGGTGCTTGCTTAATACAGGTGAATTTTAACACATTTGCCTTTTTGGGGAACTGAATGCCCACTTGCTTTAGACAGGTTGCTTGCTTAATAGAGGTGGCCACTAAGACAGGTTTTACTGTATAGCAATTTGTCTCGGAAATCTTGCCATACATAGCTCTGGTATATTTTTCATTTAGAGTACCGTGGTTTTAAAAAAAGCTTAAAAATTCTGTGCTGGCTCATAGATTTCTTCTTATTCTGAATGATTAAGATTTTCTCCTATAATCTATATAATTTTGGTTACTCTGATGTCTTTAGTATGATGGACAGCTGAGAAGCCAAATATGTTTTTTTACATTTTCCCAATTGAATTAGTACATTATTAGAAGTGGGTGGGGTAATTCTACCCCTGACAGAAAAATAGTTGCTATGGAAACTCCAAGTAAGTAGGCTGCATAGTTTCTATCTAAATTAGTGACGCACTCTCTTATATTTTAGTAACAATCATTGAAAGGAAGTATCTTTCTTTCATATAGGAATTGTAGGCGTCAACGGTTGATAAACGTCTAGATGGATGTTAGTCTTTATGGGGGTACCCATAGAGATTGACAAATTTATTGGACACTTTTATACAAAAGATGAAGTCTTTTGTAAACATATAGTCTAAAATGGTGCTTTTTATTAATAATATTTTACAAAATTTTACAACATATTTTTATCTTGTTTTATGGCATGCAAAAAGTGCACGGCTGTTCAAATTAGCCCATTGTTTCCTGGATCTCCTTGCTGCTTGAATACCCTAAGATATAATGAAACAAACAGTTTTTGCTAGAAAGTATGATTCAATATCTCTCAAATCAAATATACAACAAAGTCCGTTTTTTGTTTGTTCCCTTGGGGTCTATCAACAAAAATACTTGCTTTTCGGTGATTTTGACGCATTTATGTTCCATCCGAAAGCAGGTTAGATTTCACTTTAAGTGTTGTCTCTAGGTAATTTTATACACAATCAGATTGTGTTCCATTATTTTGCCAGCATTCTTACCAATTTATATCTAAAACGATAAGAAATTGATATTTTTATAAATCTTTTAGTACACCTACCCTGATTTTTCAAAGGAAAGGTGCTAATCTGTATGCTGTCTGATGTTGTCATGGCAACTGACGACATCATTATTGTAATAAGTGCTGATGTAAACATATACCCTAAATACTTAGCTGGAACAATTAGAATTCGAGTATGATTTGTAATTAGGTAGAAAATTGCAATTCTTTCAGATCATATTTTTCCCCAATTTCTTGTCGGCCATTTTGGAAACTCATTTATGGCCACTGAGTGTATATCCAACGTCACATCTGCGTCGGTGCAACATCATGACGTTGCACCGACGTTGATTTGACGTTGCCCTAGTGACATGTGCCTGCTGGGAATGACAGTATTTGTCCCCTAACATTATACCAGTATATAGAATTTGCTGCTATAAGAAGCGTAATAAATAAGGACTAGTATTTTATTTAATAAATGACACTTCCTAGCAAATGTTTTCAGCCAATGTCCACATCATTTAGTGTACTCTATTCTTGAATATCTCATTAATATGCCTAATCTTGCACTAAGTATTACTTCCATTGAAATTTTCGTTATAACAAGATTTGTCGTTTTATCTATCTATCTCCAGTATAGTCAAACCCCTCGCGGGGACATAGACTTTGACGCGCGTCAACCGCCAAGAAGGTTAAAAGTGTAGTAAAAGCATAAAAGACAGAAAAGAAATGTTAAAAATAGATAAAAACAGGGCAGGAGTACTATGGTGAGACATGTTCAATCTGGCTTACAGCCAGACTGAACTCGGGGCCGGACAGGGTGACAACGCCAGGGGGCAAGGCATTCCAGTGGACAATAGTTCTGGGAAAAAAAGAGTACTTGTGATAGATAGTTTTTGTATGTATTTGCTGGAATGCCTGAGAATGAGAAGTTCTGGAGGGTCTAGAGAGAGGGGTCACGGAGTTAGGTATTGGGATGGCAACCCTGCTATGCAGAATGTTCTGGAACATAACAAGGCGTTGGTCAATCGAATGTCGGTAAAAGGTTGACTCTATCCTTGTGCACCACCATATTTTTCTGTGTATAAAGTGGGTTTTTGTGAGAAATTGTTAACCTTTAACAGGTCTGAGAGTTTAGCTTTTTTTAAAGACTGTCCATAAAAATAAAGAGTCTAAAAATTTATGGACTCACGTGTCTCTAGAAAGCAATGCAAATCGTAAGAATTTTAAAAAAATTCGAAAATCGCAGAACATGTGTTACGCAACCTTCTTTATCACATGTTTATTAGCTGGAAACTGAGTATGATTCGTTGTCTTGTTGATTAATAATTCAAGAACTTAAATAATTGATTCTGTGTAGTTCAGGTTTTCTCCCTTACACTTTATACAATGAAATATGTCACCTGATGCGTAGCACACTTGTTGTAAAGTACATGAAGGGAGAAAACCTAAACAAGAATATCTTCCGTAGACGTTTTATATAAATACTCGAAAAGTAGACAACAGTTCGAGAAAAAACTTTCTGTGAATGCAATTCATCATGTAACGGATAAGTTTATATAATACACATTCTGCGATTTTTGAATTTTTGAAAATTCTAACGATTTGCATTGCTTTCTAGAGACACGTGAGTCCATAAATTTAAAGATTCTCTTTATTTTTATGGACAGTCTTTAAAACTAGCTATTTTCTCAGACCTGTTTAAGATACCAAGAAAAACTGAATCTGACAATGTTGTCTTGCAAACTTTTTTAGCTCACCTGAGCACGAAGTGCCCAAGGTGAGCTTTTGGGATCGGTCTTTGTCCGTCGTCCGTGCGTCCGTCGTCAACTTTTGCTTTAAACAACTTCTTCTCCAAAACTGCTGGACAGATTTTGATCTAATTTCACAGGAATGCTCCTTGGGTGATCCTCTACCAAAATTGCTCAAACTGTGCCGCTCGGATGAACAAGATGGCCACCAGAGCTAAAAATAGAAAAACCTTTAAAAGACTTCTTCTGCTTAACCAGTGGATGAATTTTGAAATTATTTCACAGGAATGTTTCTTGGATGACCTTCTTCCAAAGTTGCTCAAACCGTTCCGCTGGGGTGAACAAAATGGCCGCCAGAGCTAAAAATAGAAAAACCTTTAAACGACTTCTTCTCCTTAACCAGTTGATGGATTTTGAAATTATTGCACAGAATGTTCCTTGGGTGCCCCTCTACCAAAATTGCTCAAACCGTTCCGCTCGGGTGAACAAAATGGCCACCAGAGCTAAAAATAGAAAATCATTTAAACGACTTCGCCTCCTTAACCAGTGGATGGATTTTGAAATTATTGCACCGGAATGTTCCTTGGGTGCCCCTCTACCAAAATTGCTCAAACCGTTCCGCTCGGGTAAACAAAATGGCCGCCAGAGCTAAAAATAGAAAAACCTTTAAAGGACTTCTTCTCCTTAACCAGTGGATGGATTTTGAAATTATTTCACAGGAATGTTCCTTTGGTGAACCTCTACCAAAATTGCTCAAACCGTTCCGCTTGGGTGAACAAGATGGCCGCCAGAGCTAAAAATAGAAAAACCTTTAAACGCATTCCTCTCCTTAACTAGTGGATGGATTTTGAAATTATTTCACAGGAATGTTCCTTGGGTGACCCTCTACCAAACTTGCTCAAACCGTTCCACTCTGGTTAACAAGATGGCCGCCAGAGCTAAAAATAGAATAACCTTTAAACAACTTTTTATCCTTAACCAGTGGATGGATTTTGAAATTATTTCACTGGAATGTTCCTTGGGTGACCCTCTACCAAAATTGCTCAAACCGTTCCGCTCATATGAACAAAATGGCCGCAAGAGCTAAAAATAGAAAAACATTTAAACGACTTCTTCTCCTTAACCAGTGGATTGATTTCGAAATTACTTCACAAAAAAGTTCCTTGGGTGACCTACCAAAATTGCTCATACCGTTCCGCTCGAGTGAACAAAATGGCCACCAGAGCTAAAAATAGAAAAAAACCTTTAAAGGACTTCTTCTCCTTAACCAGTGGATTGATTTCGAAATTACTTCACAAAAAAGTTCCTTGGGTGACCTACCAAAATTGCTCAAACCGTTCCGCTCGGGTGAACAAGATGGCCGCCAGAGCTAAAAATAGAAAACCCTTTAAACGACTTCTTCTCCTTAACTAGAGGATGGATTTTGAAATTACTTCACAGAAATGTTCATTGGGTGACCCTCTACCAAAATTGCTCAAACTGTTCCGCTTGGGTGAACAAGATGACCGCCAGAGCTAAAAATAGAATAACCTTTAAACGACTTTTTCTCCTTAACCAGTGGATGGATTTTGAAATTATTTCACTGGAATGTTCCTTGGGTGACCTTCTACCAAAATTGCTCAAACCGTTCCGCTTGATTGAACAAAATGGCCACCAGAGCTAAAAATAGAAATACCTTTAAACGACTTCTTCTCCTTAACCAGTGGATGGATTTTGAAATTATTTCACAGGAATGTTCGTTAGGTGACCCTCTACCAAAATTGCTCATACTGTTCCGCTCGGGTGAACAAAACGGCCGCCAGAGCTTCTCCTGCTTAACCAGTGGATGGATTAATAGCCTTGGGGCCAAAAACCGCCCGGCCCCCGGGCCCACTGGTTTTACATAGGCTTATATAGGGAAAAACTTTTAAAAATCTTCTTGTCTGAAACCAGAAGGCCCAGGTCTTTAAAATTTGGTATATAGCTTCGTCTAGTGGACCGCTACCAACATTGTTCAAATAATAGCCCTGGTGCCAAAACAGCCCCACCCCGGGGCCCACTTGTTTTAAATAGGTTTATATATGGAAAACCTTTAAAAATCTTCTTGTCTGAAACCAGAAGGCCCAGGTCTTTGATATTAAGCTTCATCTAGTGGACCTCTACCAAGATTGTTCAAATTATAGTCCTGGGGCCAAAACCGGCCCTGCCCCGGGGCCCACTGGTTTTACATAGGCTTATATTGGGAAAACCTTTAAAAATCTTCTTGTCTGAAACCAGAAGGCCCAGGTCTTTGATATTTGGTGAGTAGCTTCGTCAAGTGGACCGCTACCAAGATTGTTCAAATTATAGCCCTGGGGCCGAAAACGCCCCAGCGTCAGGGCCCACTGGTTTTACATAGGCTTTTATAGGGAAAACCTTTAAAAATCTTCTTGTCAGAAACCAGAAGGCCCAGGTCTTTGATATTTGTATGAAGCGTCAGCTAGTGGACCTCTACCAAGATTGTTCAAATAATAGCCCTGGGGCCATAAATGTCGCCGCCCAGAGACCCTTTGGTTTTACATAGACTTATAAAGGGAAATTTTTAAAAATCTTCTTCTCTGAAACTGCAAGGCCCAGGTCTTTGATATTTGGTATGGAGCTTCATCTAGTGGACCTCTACCAAGATTGTTCAAATTATAGCCCTGGGGCCACAAATGCCCCCCCCCCCCCCCACCCCTGGGCCCTTTGGTTTTACATAGACTTATATAGCCCTGGTGCATAGGTTTATGTAGGGAATATCTTTATAAAAATCTTCTTCTCTGAAACCGCAAGGCCCAGGTCTTTGATATTTGGTGTGTAGCTTCATCTAGTGGACCTTTGCCAAGATTGTTAAAATTATAGCCTTTGTTGATGTTTGGTATGAAGCTTCACCTTTAAGACCTTCCTCAACATTATGCACATTAAAGGCCTTGGGCCAATAATGGCCCTCCCTGGGGCCCACTTGTTACACTATGGATCAGGTGAACGATCCAGGGCCATCATGGCCCTCTTGTATAAAATTTCACAACAAACTGTGGACACACTGTTAGCAACAATGACTTTTTAAAAAAGCTACTTGTACACCACCGTATTTCTATATATGGAGTAGGTTTTGAAAGGGTTTTGCTGAGAATTGAAAACTTAAGACACCGAGAAAAAATGAATCTCAAAATGTTGTATGTCTATGTCTGCTGCATTATCTTACAAACTTTTCAAAACATGTTTGCAAAAAGGCAAATAGTGTGGACCAAGATCAGACTGCTCCTGAAGGACCTGGATCTACACCTTTTGTAACAATGATGCTTTTTAAGTCTCACGCAGATGGCAATTGTTGTGACTGATGTCGGAAGGGTTAGCGTGGTGTGATTAATGACGTCGATCATCCAACTGCAATAGGTATTCTGTTGCAATGTTATTTTTGTATTGTTTAAGAGGTAAAGTCTCATATTTGTGAAACTCATATTCTATAGTATACATGCACCAGTATATGTTGCACAGAAATTCCATTTTGTATTTTTGTAGCAAGAATGTTTACTTTGCACAATTAATCACTATTTGATTAAATTATGAAAAAATAAGCCGCCTTCCTTTTTTCTGTTACAAAGCCGTGGCCGATAGAATGATTTTAAATATGCACGATCATACACTAGTGGTCATTTCAGTTGAAATTTATGAAACTATAGCCTGACGCTCGTTTCATATTTCATATGAAGTTTAAACATTGGTTTATTTGTAAATATATGCTCATAAGCCGGATCACGAGCTGAAGCTTGTATCGCGTAAGCATGCAGTAGAAACCTTCAGATGGCCCATAAGGTAAACAAACCTTTTCAAATACATTGAAAATTTTACCACAAAAAAACAATTTTTCAGATAAAAAAAAATCTGATATTCTTATTTCTGCCCCCCCCCCCCCCCCCCCCCCCAAAAAAAAAAAATTGTTGGTACACGTTAGAACCGCTTCTGTGAGGTGATTCTAACGAGTACCCATAATCTACGTATTTGAGCAGAAATAGGAAAAATAAGGTTTGCCACTGTAAACCCCAGTTTTACTATATAAAAGTGGGGATCAAGGGGGTCAAAATTATATAGGCGTGTTTTCGTGATGTATTGAAAACCTTCAGAAGGCTCATAACGAAAACGCGCCTATTCAAATATATTGAAAATTGTACCGCCAAATAATGAAATCTTTCAGCTAAAAACTTCTGATATTTTAACATAGATCGTTGGTACACGTTAAACCCGCCTCGGCAACGGAGTACCCACAGTCTATTAAGCAGAAATAAGAAAATATTGTATACCCCAATTCCACTATATAAAAGTGGTGTTTTTAGGGAGGAGTGTTTTCGTGATGTATGTCCTGAATCTAGCCTAATTCCACACATGTGAGTTCGAGTATAAACAAAAATTTAAATAGGGCCTATTACGTTACCATGGGTCTTGGGTTCAGTTCCGGACTGGATGAGTCTTTAAACAGAGAACCGAGGTACCGTCTCCGTATGACCTTCGCTGTTGGTACGACGTAACACACACACACACACACACACACACACACACACACACACACACACACACACACACACGCACGCACGCACGCACGCACGCACGCACGCACACACGCACACACACACACACACACACACACGCACGCACACACACACAGAGTCTATTATGTTAGCATTTCTACTAGCCGTAATTTGGCTGCACTTGTTGCAACACACAAGCGTTTGAAGTAGGTGGGGCAATTTTATTTTCACTTGTTGACTCGTGGGAGCGTTTTGTTATAATATAGGAGACCGGCACGTACAGGTTTATATATAAAACCAATATCAACCCTTTTGTTCATTTTGGACAAGAAGCGGACCTGTAGGCTCGGCTCACCAGGGATTTAAATGTAGGGTTCAAATATAAAAAGACCCTGACAAGAATTGTACGTAGCAGCTTTCTTCTAAATAACAGTGACCACATCTCCGACTTAAAGGATCGCATTTACCTGACGTTAAGTTACTAGTAATTCGTCTGTGGCCGGTCTCGGTAGCTCAGTCGGATGCGCGTTAGACTGGTGATCAGGACGACGCGGGTTCGATACCTTCCGGGGTCGGCAAGATTCTTTCGTGGAGATCGATCGTGAAATCTTTTCTACAGTCATTCTCTCCCTTCCGCTGATTCAAGAAGGGCAGTTGTCAGTTTCTGGCGAAAGAATGTGCACTGTACTTTTAACCGCTCACGTATAAGCCTGTCGATGCAAGAAAAGTGCTGAGGCTCAAAAATTACCTAAAATAGTATTGACTCAGCCGTTAAACTCCAATACAAACAAACAAAACAAATTCATCGATCACGTGCCGGGAGAAATTCGCTGTTATTATGTGAGTTTTTCATTTAACTCACTGATAAAATTCGCATTTTCAGCAAATCACACACATAAAAAAATTAAACTTTGCTCTTAACAGAGATGGCTCGTTAACCCATGGTATGCGGGAAACCCCTTAAGGGGTACCTTCGTAAACGATGCAGGCCAAGATCTAGATCAGACGCCAGGGCCTCCGTGGCCTAGTGGATATGTGAAATAATCTTGAAAGGGCCGTAACCCCCGCCCCTCGCACCGCAAGAAAAAAAAAACAGACTCCGCGTTTGCTAACAGAATTTTCTGACGAAAATGGAATAAAAACGAGAAAAATAGATCTGACACCCCTTATATGACATATGGACTTGTCCATAATATAGCAATGGAAGAGTCCTCCAGCATACACAGGGTTAACCATGGCTATTTCGATCAGGAAAAAACTGCTATAACTGAAGATAGTAACATACAGTACAATCCCGCTATTTAGACCGCCTAAAATTACGACTATTTCTGCTTTAAAAAGCTTATTTAGTATGTTGCAGTTGTTCTTTCGTAGTATTTCTTCATACAGTGTCCTGTGGTCAGTGACCACCTTTGGGACTGTGTCCCAAAGGTGGTCTTAATATGGGAATTTTATTGTATTTGGCCATCTTTTCATGCTTTATCGTGTGTCCTGGACGATATACCTTTATTTCAAAGAAAATCGAAAAGATAGTCCTATTATCCCCCACCCACTCCCCCGAACATATCCCGGCGGTTTAGTTAACCCTCAATGGTCTCAAGCTATCCCTCTCGAACACATTTTCATGGTCACAAAGATGTTCGAGCCATTTAACTTCTTTGATTAAGAAATATAGCACAACCTCTTTATAACACTATTAATGGGAAGCAGAAACCGTGTTAGTTAAACAACCATGTTATATCCATTCAGTAACACCAACCTATACCTATGGATCCCCCGGTGTGCAACGCGGCCATGCCACAACACCTCCGATTCACAAAAAGCCAAATATCTCAGAAACCGTTCAGATCCCAATTCCTTAACCATATAAAGGGAGCTTACCACTAAATATTTTCCATAGGCGACAATAGTAACCTTTTACATGCTCCCACAAAAACTACACATGCAAAACTTTTCAAACCTTACTCATTTATAGAGCCATCCTAGCTCAACAAGTTGATGAGAAAAACTCCACATGTTGCCCGTCTCCTTTTCAAGTTATGGTCCGCCATGTTTGTTTACATGTAGATTCGCAGTGAATTCAAGCCGGCTTTTTAAAGGAGAGGTGACAATATAAAATCAGCAACAATTTCTTTGAGCTTGCAGATATAATTATAAAACACACCTCATTTTATTTCCTTATAACTATCCTTTTCTCACATTGAAATGTCACATGGGATATTTATCCAATGGAAGCCTGCCTGGTATTTAGACTGCAACTAAAAGCTCTGTCCCAAAGTGATAAAATCCAGTACATCCCGTATTTAGTGCAAAGCTACCTATAATATACTGTGCCAAAGTTATAATGCAACAGTGTTTCGTATGGATTATAATGAGCAGAATGTATATATATTCTACGAATCGTCTATATAATAACACTGGCCAATTGCCCAAGCACCCAGCAGCACTTTGCTGTTAACATTCTGTTTCGATCTGTCCAAGAAACGAACCATATTCTGGAGCTAGGGTGTTTGTTAAAAATGAAACACATTGTGATTTTAAAGAACGCGGCATGTGACACGCATTCGTACACCTGAAATGAAGGTCGTTTTCTGAGAATCCTACTGCGAAATTTTAGAGAAATGATTAATTTTATTGTTAATCAATGGGTTTTCTTTAATTTTGATCACAAGCGATGACCTGTTTTCATTTCCAGCCAAGAAATTATGGAACTATGGCATAAACAGGCCTCATATTTTTCAGGCATCTGCAGAATTTCAGGCTTTTAGAGCTTGATTTTTTTCTTGATTTCAGGCTTTTAGATTTTGATTTTTCCTCCCTGTATTGTGTTTAAAATGACGATTTAACCTTAACTTATTAAGCCACATCCATTTCTGACTATCAGCAAATCAAATTACTTGATATAATGTATTCATTCGGTTCACAAATTGAATAACAAACAGTGAAGATCCTGATCAGATGGCTTCTTCAGAAGCCATCTGATCTGGATCTACACTGTTTGCAGAGGTTATGGTTGTCGTGTTTGTAAAATCGGGCCTTTCCAGTGTTCAGGCATGGAAAAGCTTGGTCAGTATGAGGCCTGCATAAAGGGTCCTGATCGCAATTTCAGAATTTGTTGAAGGCAGTTCTAAGTCCTGATGCAATAATTCCACAGAATTTTGTTTTCTAACGCCCAATAACAATAAAAGTAAACGGGGTTCACAAGGTTTTCATTTAAAAATCCCATTGTTGGATTTGTCACCACTTTAATTTTCTGTTGTTGTCTATGGAAGGTTCTGTAAAATGCCAACACGTAAGTCACTAAAACTTTCTTGTTAAATTTTGAGACAACTGGATAGACATTTTTAAATCACAACATCTTTCCTTATCGAGCGATCATTTAAAAAGAAATTCTTGAAAATTTGGCATTCCAGATGTCCCCGGAAGCGCATGGATTCAAAATCACCGTTTTGACAAATCAGATTCGACCTCTATGAACCATGCTCTGGAAACCGAAAACAATGAAACCAAATCATTCATTGGTGATAGTTCAGCAACATATGTCATCCAGACTATCCTGTACCAGAAATTACCTCGAAAATTAAACCATATCCTTGTTGCGTTATGTGTTTGGCTCAGTATACATTCTTGCTTCTTAATATAAGACACATTCAGCGCAACCAACCACGTGGTCCCCCTGGGTGGGTTGGTCCTTATGATAAAAACAAGAGGACCATGATGGCCCTGGGTCGCTCACCTGATCCATAGAGTAACAAGTGGGCCCCTGGGAGGGCCATTATTGACCACAGGCCTATAATGTGCATAATGTTGAGGGAGGTAAAAAAAGTTGAAGCTTCATACCAAATATCAACAAAGGCTATAATTTGAACAATCTTGGCAAAGGTCCACTAGATGAAGATAGACACCAAATCTCAAAGACCCTGGCCTTTCAGTTTCAGAGAAGAAGATTTTTATAAAGATATTCCCTACATAAGCCTATGTAAAACCAAATGGCCCCGGGCGGGGGCATTTTTGACCTCAGGGCTATAATTTAAACAATCTTGATAGCGGTTCACTAGATGAAGCTTCACACCAAATATCAAAGACCTGGGCCTTGCTGTATCAGAGAAGAAGATTTTCTAAGATTATCTCTATATAAGTATAATGTAAAACTAAAGGGCCCCTGGGGAGGGGGCATTTGTGGCCCGAGGGTTATAATTTGAACAATCTTGGTAGAGGTCCACTAGGTGAAGCTCCAGACCAAATATCAAAGACACGGGCCTTGCAGTTTCAGAGAAGAAGACTTTTAAAGATTTCCCTATATAAGTCTATGTAAAACCAAAGGGCCCCGATGTGGGGGGTGGCATTTTTGGCCCCAGGGCTATAATTTGAACAATCTTGGTAGAGGTCCACTAGATGAAGCTTCATACCAAATATCGAAGACCTTGGCCTTGTTGTTTCAGAGAAGAAGATGTTTCAAGACTTTCCCTATATAAGTCTATGTAAAACTAAAGGGCCCCGGAGCGGGGGCATTTTTGGCCCGAGGGCAATAATTTGAACAATCTTGGTAGAAGTCCACAAGATGAAGCTTCATACCAAATATCAAAGACCTGGGCCTTGCGGTTTCACAGAAGAAGATTTTTAAAGATTTTCCCTATATAAGCCAATGTAAAACCAAAGGGCCCCAGGGCGGGGGCATTTTTGGCCCTGGCACTATAATTTGAACAAACTTGGTAGGGGTCCACTAGATGAAGCTTCATACCAAATATCAAAGAGCTGGGCCTTGCGGATTCATAGAATAAGCTTTTTAAAGATTTTCCCTATATAAGCCAATGTAAAACCAAAGGGCCCCAGGGCGGAGGCATTTTTGGCCCTAGCACTATAATTTGAACAAACTTGGTAGGGGTCCACTAGATGAAACTTCATACTTAATATCAAAGATTTGGGCCTTGCGGTCTCATAGAAGAAGATTTTTAAAGATTTTCCCTATATAAGCCCATGTAAAACCAAAGGGCCCCAGGGCGGGGACATTTTTTGCCCCAGCACTAAAATTTGAACAATCTTGGTAGGGGTCCACTAGATGAAGCTTCATACCAAATATCGAAGACCTGGGCCTTGCTGTTTCAGAGAAGAAGATTTTTAAAGATTTTCCCTATATAATCCTATATTAAACAGCAGGGACCTGAGGCGGGGGCATTTTTGGCCTAAGCACTATAATTTGAACAATTTTGGTAGGGGTCCACTAGATGAAGCTTCATACCAAATATCAAAGACCTGGGCCTTTTGGTTTCAGAGAAGAAGATTTTTTTAAGTTTTTGGTGAAAAAAACACTATTTTTGGCTCCTGTGACCTAAATGTGCAACGGACCGGAACCATTTGAACAACTTTGAAAGGGGACCACCTAAGGATCATTCTTGTGAAGTTTGGTCAAAATCTGATCAGTGGTTTAGGAGGAGATGTCGTTTGAAGAAAAAGTTCACGCATGGACGCACGAACGCACGCACGTACGGACGGACGCAAGCATGACGGACGACGGACGAAAAGTGATCCCAAAAGCTCACCTCGTCACTACGTGACAGATTAGCTAAAAAATCAGTGACACCAGTCATTCACTTTCCTGGGGTCTGCTTGGGATCATGCCCGACCTCTCCATTGCATAAAAGGCCTTATATCTTAGGAACTGTTCAGATCAACGGCCAGAACCTTATGTATTCTTGTTCCTTGTGGTAAAATGCATTCAATAATACTATCCAAGGGTCTACCTCCACTTCGTAAAAGGTCTAATATTTCAGATACAGAGTCCACATTTTGTTTGTTTGTTTGATTTGAGTTTTAGCGTTTGTTTGTTTGTTTGATCCCCGTCAACACTGTATATGTCATTTTGGGGACGTTGCTTCCAAGTTTGTGGGACTTTTACCCGACATTGAGATGAAAGGACACCTCAAGTCCTGTCGTCCAATTAAACCAATAGGGTTTATACACATGGACGGTCCAACTCGCACCACTTTGCATGGGCATGCTTAGATCCTCTAAGCGGTTTACCAGTACTCTTGTGCGTCGTCGGCTTCAGCTCTGCAAGGAAGCATCATGCAGTCCATCTATTTCTTCAAACACCGATGGGCGGGGCCGACGGAGTCCACATGGGTGCTCAATTGACTATGGGTGTTCGTTTGGGAGAATTTATAATTGGTAGGTTATAAACTTGTATTGAGAAGCCTCCGTAGTGTAGTGGTTATGCTACTCGCCTTGGAAAGCAGTGGTTTCAGGATCGATCCCGGGCTTCTTCAGACTTTCTGAAGCGTCTTTAAACCGAGGTCCCGTCTCCGTATGACCTTAGCTGTTGGTGAGACGTAAAACTGAAAATTAACTCTATCATATATTGTTCCTGGATGGATTTTGAAATTACTTGACAGAAATATTAGCCACCATGTTGCGATGTGCCGTACAAAAGATTTTGGCCGGTACACAAGGCCTTACAGCGGATTACTTACCACGGCTTATTTTCCGCCGCTTGCGAAGCTCTTGTTTCATATGTGCGGTCATCCTCGCCCAACGGTTCGCCTTTGAGAAATAGATTGGGCTGCATGGTGCTTCCGCGAAGAGCTGAAATGCTACTGAGGCTCTAAACTATTATCCAGGCAAAGTGGTGCGAGTCGGACCGACCCTGGATATTAGCCCTTGCGGTTTCTTTGGGCCGGTCGGCTTGATATGTCATTTCATCTAAGTGTCAGGTAAAAATCCCACAAAATCGGAAGCAACGTCTCTGCTAAAATGACCTCATTAGTGTTGACGGAGACGTAAAACATCAACGAAAAACAAACCAAACTTGGGTACGAAAATTTGGGTAACATGGATCAGGTAAGCGATTCAGGGCCATCAAGAACCTTTTATTATTATTTTTTGTTTGGTTTACGGCACTTTTAAAGAGAATTTTATTTATTAGAAGCCGACCATTAATCGGATGTGGGCGAAAACCGGAACACACAGAAGAATTCTAAACAAATAAAAAAAGAAAAAGAAAAGTCGATTAACTTTTTATTTTTAATTTTTATATCTCGCCACACGATAGTGGTGGGGTATTATGATATACTGTCGAGTGTCCGTCCGTCCGTACATCGGTCGGCCGCACCATTTCCGATCGATAACTTGAGTAATTTTTCATGGATTTTTTTTTTCTAATTTTGCATACACGTTTATACCGGGAATGAGTGGTATTGGATTGTTAACGGGCAAAATCCGTTAATATTTGACAGAGTATCGGCCCTTTTTAGTTCCAGATAAGGTTTTTTTTTGGCGTTTCCGATCAATAACTTGAACATTTTTCACGGATTCTCTTCAAATTTTGTATATACATTGGTATTGGGTATGAGTGGTTTTGGATTGTTAATGGGCAAAAATACGTTAACATTTGACTGAGTTATGGCCATTAATATTTCCCATAAATCGTTTTGGGGCACTTATTCCTTTACCAAATGGAATATATGTGTGAAGACTTCACTGATATATAGTCCACCACAAGAAGCAGGTTTTGGATTGTTAACAGGCAAAATGCGTTAACATTTGACAGAGTTATTGCCATTAACAATTTCCATTTAATAGTTTTTGGACTCTTATTCATTTATTTTAAGGACTAATTGGATAAAATTTTGTATATATATTGGTACTGGGAATGTGTGGTTTGGGAATTGCCCATAGCATAAATACGTTAACATTTGATAGAGTTATTGTCGTTAACAATTTCCATGAAATGGTTTTTGATCACATATTCCATTACTAAATGGAATATATGGATGCAACTTCACAGATATATAGACCACTATAGTTGTTAATTGACAAAGTACGTTAACATATTCGACAGTTATGGTCGTGTACAAGTGACATTGAAAGGCTTTTGGGGCTCTTATTCCTTAACTTAATGTAATAAATGGATGAAACTTCACATATATATACTATTAAAGAAAGCATGTTCGGAATTGTTAATTGCAAAATACGTTAACATCTTGTCACAGTTATGGTCGCTAACAATTCTCGTTAATTTTTTTTTTTTATTCTTTTACTTAATGGAATATTTGTATAAAAATCCATAGATATATAGACCATTTAAAGAAGCATGGTTGGGATGGTTAGTTGACAAAATGAGTTAACATTTGGCAGAGTTAAGCAAACCAATAAGGTTTTTATGCGGGGGAGATCTTTGCTAGGGCCGGCGTATGCCTAGGCGGTTTACCAGTACTCGGGTGCGGTCGGTTTCAGCTCTGCGCGGAAACATCATGCAGCCCATTGGGCGGTGACCATATATACTGACCGGAAATAGAAACTATACACTTTTAAATTGCCTCTCCTGACATAACAAGAGGATAATTCAGTTAAAAATTACTGATTAAGGATTTGGCTATCTATACAGACGTGAATCCTGTAGCGATTTTAAGAAAATCCGGTATTCAAAATAAAAGGTTTTGGGGAAAATGTTAAAAAGTGCATTTTTCACAAAATCTGTTTGCAATTGAAATTTGACTTCAACTTTTTTGGCGTATAGGTAATAAGTCAAAAGCAAAGAATAAAAAAAGAACATAACATCTAAAAATTATCGAAAAATAAACATTTTATTGAAAACTATAAAACCGCATTTTCCAGCGAAATTTTCAAAATAATGTTTCAAGCCAAGAAACTACCGAAAAGTGCTTTCAATCGTTTTAGAACCTTCAGCTGCGTCTTAGCTATTCATTAAAACAAAAATCGCAATAAGAAATGCCATACTTTTCTCCCATTTCCGGTCTTTTGGTCCAATATTTAAAGGTCGATTTCATTTCAACCATTGCGAAAATTTTCATTTTGTAAACAATATTCTCAACGTGGAATGATGAGTATCAATTGGTAAAAATGGGAATCACATTCGCGACACAAAATGTTTGACTCAATGGAAACTTGAACACCAAGATTTTGACCCTTGCCTTGAATATGTGGTCTTACCCGTTGAATCGTAGCTATCAGTACAGTACAGTACAATTCCTTTATTTTCAATCCAGGTCATACAATGACATATGGACAATAATAGCATGTTCAACATATAAAATGAAGCATAGTGATCAACAGTTTTTAGTGATATATCGTGTTAAATATTTGACATTCTGAATTTGTAGTTTCTTTTCTTTCGGATCAGACATTTGCTTATTATAGACAAGCGTCTGGTCCAAAAGGAAAGATATGGTTCGTATGGGTGGGGGTCAATCGGGGCAGTGATTAGTACAAATAATAATAATAATAATAATAATAATAATAATAATAATGATAATAATAAATATGCTTGTTAAACAAAATCTGTGGTTCGAGCCTAGGTTCAGGTATTCTCAGGGTCATCCGGGGAAGGGCCAGTGCTAATCAGGTAACTATCACTAGCCCCAGCCCGTATCCAAAAGTCGTTATCTAGTAATACCAAATTTCCGTTAGCCGGCCTTACGTTACAGAGATTGTTGTCTCACATATGATCTCCGTACGCCCTGAACCACATCGGTGGGAGTCCTAATAGTTGGGAGTCGTAGCTCTGAACCACCAATCCTAGAGCCGAAATAAGTACGACAAATTACGTAAACCCCACTTTTCTCTGTGTGAGTTGGGGTTCACTGGGATATGCAATACACAGGCGTCGAGATGCCAAGGTAAGTGCTGCGGAGCCACCAGTGACACTGCGCAACGACTTGCGCAGTCTCATCGGGGCATTCTTCGCACGCTCTTGCGACAGCAAAGAAAGACTAGAACTATTCACGTTTTTGCTTCCTCGGGCATCATGCACATTTTAAGGTAAAATAACCCCTATCTTGCTGTTCGCAACAACTCCTATCTTTGCAGACAGTGTAGATCCAGATCAGACGTCTTCGGCCATCCGACCAGGATATACCCTGTCTGACACTCTGCTCATGAACCTGTAGCAATGAATTATATCACGTTTGATTGGTTGATAGACAGAAACGGGTGTGGTTTAAATGAACATTCAGCAAGACAAGGGTTAAAACAAGTCTATCAACTTGTCATTCAATGCAACTCATTTTAAAAACCTGTAGTCTCGGGCGTAGCTGTTTTAGATTACTTGTATATTGACTTTAAATTTGACAGATAGTACTCCCGAGAACCTGTCATCATAATATGACAAATTGTCAGCGCACTTCTGTCAAGCAGTGTTAAAAGTACCGGTTATTGTGAGGCGCAAACTCCAATTTTACCTCAAATCCATTATTGTTGTCGCTGCAGGTATATTTTGCCTAGTCGCGGCTCAAATAATCTAAAGTGTCAAATAAAATAGCGGTTTTTCCAATATTGATCTGTTGATGTATAATCTATTTTTGGAATGATATGTTTTGGTTTCGCTCGTGAAATAAGTGGCTAAAATGACCAACAGGCAATACTTGATTCATTTTCATCGCGGTCGGATATTAAATTCAAACCGTTTTTAAAGGTGTTAACCGTGGCTTGGAATTTTGTTTCTTATAAAGGATTTGGATTATTTGGCTTCATATACCAGCATTAATCAAGCTGTCAGCCTGTTTCGAGGCCTAAAGAGGTAAGTAATCTTATTAATGTTGTTAACATATACCGAGTGGTTTTTGCGACCTCTTTAACAGTGTTTCGGTGATTAGACCTTGAACATGGGAGCCGGGTTAAAATGAGTTCATGGTAAATAGATAAGTCGATAGATTTACTTATAATAGGTGAAGAATAAATAAATAAGTAAATAAATAAATAAATAAATAAATAAATAAATAAATAAAATACTTTATAATGAATGAAACAGATGTTTCCACACGGTATATTAAAAAAAAAAAAAATAAAATAAAAAATAGAGCTCAGTATCTTGGTACTGTTATTGCACCGTACTAACGAGAATTTTTGCAAATAATGCTAATTGTTTTAGTTTAGATTCTGAGCTGCAGTTCATTAGTTCTTTAAATTTCAAAATGTTTGGACGTGTAAAGTAGTATCTAGAGACATATTTTTGTCGTTCTTCATGAAAATATGGACAAACTAGACAGTAATGGTATTCGTCTCCGGTATCTTGTAGGTTACATAATGTACATTTACGGTCTTCAAGCTCTATTCCTAACCATCTGCCTCGTTCACATGGGAAGCGATGGTTACCAGTTCGTAGTTTTGCTAAATTTAAGTACATGTTTACAGGGAGTTTAGTCAAATACTGTTCTAAGTGGATGTTTTCTTTAAAAATACGGTAATTAATTCCTTTCGAAGATTTATCTAAATTTGCCGCCCAAACTTGTAGGTATTGGTCCATCAATGATTGTTTTACTATACAAGCACAATTAGAACTTGGTGATTCCGATAACCAGATATCTGGTCGGCCGATTTCGTCAAAGATGTTTTTGATTTTGCTTATCCATTTAGAATTTATTTCCGGCGTTGTTCTCAATTTATGGTACATTAGAAATGACAATTTGGATGTTCCTTGCCTTAGGAGACGAGTCCAGTAGTTAACCATGCGACATTTGATTGTTATATCGAGCGGGTATCTGCCAAGTTCTCCATATAACATGTATAGGGGCGTGCTTTTCCGCGCATGGATTATGTTCCGCAGAAATTTTGTATGTATTGTTTCAAGTAGTCCACAATTTTCGTATCCATAGACCTCAATTCCATATGTTAATATAGGTGTTATTGTTTGGTCAAAAAGTTTGAGTTGGAGGTCGACAGGTAGATATAGGTTTTTGATGCGCATAAGTAACAGATGCATCGCCTTTTTGGCCTGTTCAACTACGTGTTTACGAGCGTTTAGGAAACTTCTGGATTTCGAGAAGAATAACCCTAAATACTTGTAGTTGTCAGTTATTTCCAGAATGGTGTTATCAAGTTGGAACGAGAACTGGTTTACTTTGCGAGATCCGAAAATAACTATCTTGGTTTTGTTTTTGTTAATGTCGAGTTGCCATTCCTTACAATACTGTGAAAAGATATTTAGGCTATTTTGAAGTTCTTCCGCACTATCCGCAAGGATCACAGTGTCATCAGCGTAGAGAAGCACACATATTTTAAGATATGTGTACATTATATCGGTATCACAGTCTACTGCTATGCCTGCTTCTGAGAAATAATCGTCTAGGTCATTCAAAAACAGGGAGAATAATACGGGTGAGATATTATCCCCTTGTCTCACCCCGCGGTTACTGAAAAAGAAGGGTGAATCTTCTCCTTCGACCGTTACACAGGATTTTATATTAAGGTACATATTTTGCAATATCCGTAAAAAGTTGCCATTAATTTCATTATACATAAGTTTTCTCCAGAGCCCCACTCGCCATACCGAGTCAAAGGCTTTGGAGAAGTCTACAAAACAGCAGAATAGTTTTTTATTTTCATGCTTTAAAAGTTCTATTATTGAGTATAAAGTAAATGTGTGGTCTATGGTCGAGTAGTTTTTTCTAAAGCCAGCCTGGTTCTCCTTAAGAATGTCATTTTCCTCGAGATAGTTTGTAAGTCTTTCGTTCAGGACGGCAGTGAACAATTTTCCCATGCAACTTAATAACGTGATAGGGCGATAGTTGTTCGGGTCATGGATGTCTCCTTTGTGTTTATATATGGGTTTTATTCTTCCTTCTAACCACTGGTCAGGTAAATATCCTGTATCTAATATGAGGTTAAAGAACTGTTCGTATACTGGGAGCATTTTATCTTCTGTTAATTTAAATACTCGTTTAGGATTTCGTCTTTACCGGGGCTTTTCGAGTTTTTCAGTTTACGTATACATTTACTAATTTCGTCGCGACTGAAGGGCTGGTTGAGATATTCATTGTGGGGTTGCTGTGAAACATTTGTGGGGTTTTGGGGGGCCAGGTCGTCCACTGAATCGTCATTGGAAGAGTAAATATCGGAAAAATGATCATAAAATTGGTCAAGTGTGGGCATATCGGCTTGTTTCTTATTTCTGAGACTGTTGAGAAACTTCCAGTATTCTTTAGGCTGATATTTTTGCATTTTACGGAGCTTATTTTGTTGTAATCTTTTGTATTTGCTAATGTGGGTATTCATGATTTTTTTGTACGAACGGCTTGCCATAGATAATTCATGTTTGTTAGCGGATGTTTTGTTACGGTTGTGTTTACGTCTAGCAAGATAATATTTCTTACGCGCATTCTTGCACTGCGGTCCGAACCAGGGACGGTCTTTATTGTTTGTACTTTTATGTACATGCCGTCTTACATCTGAGATCTTTTTAGCACACATTTTAAACTCGTTGCATATTTGTGAAGCGATTTGGTTTACTGTATCTTTTGTTGTTTCCGTGTTTCGACACGATTGTATCTGTTGCAGGATTTGTTCGACCGGGGCCTGTTCAAAGTTTTCTATAAAATACTCGTATTCTTGTGGTTTTATATATGGCTTAAGCGTATTTTCGCTGTGGCGTTTACATTGCACATTGATGTTTCTATCTAGAGTACCCAGTTCTAAGGTGAGTAGGGCGTGGCCATCGGAAAATAAACTATCAACCTCGTTTATGGAGAAATCCTGCAAATATTCAAAAATACAGGCAGATGCCAATGTATAGTCAATAAGTGATACGTTACGAAAGGTCAATGCCCCTACGTTCCTATCTTGGCCGCATCGGCCGTTTAAAATGTACAGGTTGTTGTTTTTACATAGATCAATGAGGCGGAAACCACTATTATTTTTCTTTTTATCCTGCGAGATTCTAGCCACTTGTATATTATATTTCTCAAGAGGATTCCTTTGGTTAAAATGTTCCATAGTATCTTGGTCAAAATCGAACTGCTCAGCTAAAAAATTGTCAGCCTCCGTATAATCAGTTAAATCTCCGGTCTGAGCATTAAAATCACCCGTTATACAAACATAATCATAGTCACTCATCACTGATGTAATTTCCTGCTCAAAAAGTTCAAATTCATCTTCACTAAAGAAACGGGACTGTTGTGGTGGTATATAAACTGCACCAAGTACCAGATCTTGCTCGATTTTAAGAATTTGCTTTGATATTTTTACCCATGAAATGTATTCTGTTTCAGAGCTCATTGGTTTAATAAACTGCCTAATACCATCGCGTATCAGAAAACCTATCCCCCCGCTTTTCCTTATGTAATTTTGTTTTCGGGGTTGGTTAATGAAAGTGAACCCCTCGCTGGAAATTACATCGTATTCATCTAAATTTGTTTCACTAACTGACAAAATATCAAAGTTTTCAACTAGCTTAGCAAAATCAGGGTATAAAATTCGGCGTTTTAGGCCGCATACATTAAGACTACCGATTTTCAATTTATTGGCCCTAGAATTTGAACGTTCTGTGTATGCGGATCTACCCTGGTCGGGGTTACTATGTTCAGAGTCAGTGTTCAAAGTATCAGCATGTTGGTCAGGGTTATAGGTTCTCAAGTTCTGTGTGGGTGAGAAATCTTTAGTTAACGTCTTTGAATGTTTATTAGGTTGGCTATCGAACACACTTTGAGTGTCAATTAACCCCCTTTTGACCTAATATTTATCACCGGGGTTTTCCCTCACTATCGGCCCACCCCTGTCTGCCATGTTAGACAGTCTGTTCATGGCTTCGTCATAGTTTGTTACACGGTCGTCTCCCTCATCTAACGTTGTGCTACGCGTCGTAGGTGCAGAAACCGGTTCAACCTGCAGTTCGCCGGTGCCTGAATCAGCTTCACCCCCGGTCTCCATTTCCTGATCTGGTCTCTGTTCTTCGTCCGGGCCCGGGTCTGAGTTACCGGATTTACTATCGGATTGCTCATCATCTGGAATGCTGGCGGTATCCAAGTTACTATTCTCGTCGCCTCGGTTATTTTCAGTAACCCTCTCTCTTTCGGTCTGTCTCCTTATTTCTCTGTCTTCGCTGTGCGTGTTTGTTCTTGATCCTCTTAAAACTTCGTACCAATCCGGGAATTTATCACAGACCACTTTCCCGTTTACAACTAGTTTGGCTGGGAATCTGATTGATACTTTGGCTCTAGAATTTTTTTCTTTCTCAGATTTATATTTCGGCCAAAGTTCGTTTCTAGCATCGACGATTTCTTTCGGGTAGTCTCTATGTATACCCATATTACTGCCTTGTAGCCTAAAGGCATTTTCCAAGATGATTTCAGTGTCTTTATAGTCACGGAAAGAAGCAATTATTGGTCTAGGTTTATTTCTGTTTGTTGCATTCCTGAATCTCATTCTTTTGAGGGTACCCAGCCTATGCGCTCTATGAATATACATATTTATTGAGTCAAGGTTTAGTTTATCAGCTAACATGTTCTTAACTAGTTCCTCACAGTTCTCCTCAGTGTTCGTTTCTTGGAAACCTCGAAAGATAAGATTATGCCTCCGATGCCTAGTTTCTATATCTATACTTCTGTACTCGAGCAGCTTCACTCTGTCATTGGTCTTACATAACTCTACCCCTAAAAGGTCAACTGTATCTACCACTTCATTCAATGTTACCTGTTGTGTTTCGACACATGACATAAGTTCAAACAATGACACTAATTTATCGTCCGTGGACAAGTCCTTGAACTGGTTTTTTGACAATTTCGAGATTTCAAGCTGTGTTCCCGTAAAACGCGGTGGTTTAGGGGGCTGGGGTGTTCCTCCGGACGACCCTGTTGATCTACGTTGCCTCTTCCTACTTCGTGAAACCATTTCAAACCCTTCTTCATCTATTTCGCTTAGCACCGAAAACCCATGACGACCTCGCTCCATGTTGACGTGGCCACCCGTGGCAAATCTATTTCTAAAATTCTCGAACATGGTTCAATATTTGTCAGTACTCACGTCACAACCACTTTTCACAGACACATAGAAACAATTTAAGACTATTTCAGTCCAGCAATACCACGTATAAATATCTCTATAATTTCAAAACAGTTTTAAACTCTCTCCGGTGTCGCGAAACGTGTCACCATGCTTCAGGTCCGATAACTCTCCTCTATCGTTAAACAGTTTGTTCAATAAATCAACAGCAAACATGCCACTGATAATAATTTATTTAACTGGAATTCAAATTTCATTAGAATGTTTTGCCAGCGACATTTTAAAAACGAGTGTATAGTTTCTATTTCCGCTGAGTATATGAATGAATTCATATAAATTGTATTGTAAATAGATGTATGTTACAGTTTTCTACAATAAGATAATATGATAGTGATAAGTGACTACATTTAGTAGAAACTATTATCTTGCAGTCGACCCTTGTCCTGCTGAATAAGTTAATTTGCCACACCCATAGCTGACTGTAAACCAATCAAAATACTTAAAATATTTATTCAAATTAACAAACTGACAAACCGTGCAGATCCTGATCCTGGCTACTTCAGAAGCCATCTGAACTGGGATCTACACTTTTTGCAGTTTAACAGGTTAACCCTTTTTGTACCAAATGGTATCTTCCCCATTATATATACCAGGAGTCCATTTCAAAATTAAGGGTTGTCAGGATGTTTTTTTTTTTTTTTTAAATTAATTTGGAAAATAGCTGAGCTTTTTGAAAACCAATGTAGGCCCTGATCAGACGCCGCATTCTGCGGCGTAGAATGCGGCGTCTGATCTGGGCCTGCAAATGCGGCGTCCGATCTGGGCCTGCACTGTTTCCCAGAATACCCGTATTGGCGTTTCCGGTACAAAATGGGTTACGGGTTAACCCATATATGCCTTGTGGCCCTTTTTTGGGACATTGGAAAACAGTAAAGACCCATGTCCAGAGCAGCGGCGCCTGAGTCTACACTGTTTGCTTCAAGTACGCTCGTTTTTGCAAAACTTACTACACACAAAACAAACCTGACACCCCTATAATTGGAAATGGAACACACCAACTCATTAGGCGGCCCCCACCAATCGGGGCTTGAAGAAATATATGGGCTGCAGGATGCTTCCACGCAGAGCTAAATCCGACCCGCACACGGGTACTGGTAAACCGTCCATACTTATAAACCCTATTGGTTTCATTGGGCGACAGGGCATGCGAGGTCGTTTCATCTCGACGTCGGGTAAAAAAGTCCCACAAAATTTTGAAGCCACGTCTCAAAAATGACCTTTGCAGTATTGACGGGGACGTTAAAACAAACAAACAAACAAGCCAACTCATCAGATGGAATATTCTATTGCTATAAATGAGTTTGCTAATCTGCTGCTTGTCTACACAGTGCAATATTATATATATATATATATATATATATATATATATATATATATATATCAGTTTTGAAATTTATAATGTGTTCGTATTTTGTTTGTTTGATTTGAGGTTTAACGTCCCCGTCAGCACTGTAAAGGTCATTTTGGAGACGTTGCTTCCAATTTTGTGGGACTTTTACCCATATGTTTGTATAATAACTGAAATCTCTGTGAAGACATAGTGTGCGAAAACCAGTGGGCAAATGATTTCATATTCATGGAGGCCCTGTATAAGTAAAGGATTTGCGCCCAGATAGGACACAAACACCCAGATAGGGTACAAACTGGATGTTGAAAATTATAATTTCGGTGTTGAAAATTAAATTTCGGGACCGAAGTTGTAAATTATCATACGTAACTCGTGTGTGTGTGTTAGTGTGTGTGCGTGCGTGCGTGCGTCCGTGTGTATGTGTGTGTTACGCCCCCACCGACAGCTATGGTCAAACGGAGACGGAACCTCGGTTTATAGAATAGAGTAGCCCTGATCGAACACACGTACCCTGGTTTATAAGGCGAGTAGAATAACCACTACACCACAGAGGCATCTCAACTCATTTGCTGATTTAAATTGCCATCAAATTACAAGCATGATATATTTTTTGCTACCTGAGAAAACAAACCGTCTCGCTTGTACATGAAAGTTGGAGCGTGATAGCTCAGTGACTAGTGTGTTAAGAGCTGGACCTTCCAGTTCTTAACTGTTCTTCTAAATGTGGGAATTAGTTCAAAACACAGGAGACAGGATAAAGTTCTATTTTCCAGTTTTAATAATGTTCATCAAAAACTCAATCAAATAACAAAACGTTCTTTTAATATACGACAGTAACTGGTTATATCCAAATTACATAAACATTAAAATTCACAATAATTTCAGTCTTATAATTTCAACAATATTCTGCTGGAAAACTCCTAGCCTAAATTATATGTACTTTATTTTGCTTCTGAATCCTTCAGTTGGAAATTCCTAACTGACTTTTAATTTTTCAAAACTCAACAAATCCACGCTAAATTCAAATGTAACGCCCCTAAACAAGCAAACAATAACTTATTAACCAATGGAGTGATCGCGTTAACGTGAGATGCTTATTGCATAAAAAGTATAAAAAAAAAACAATAAAAAAAAAAAAAAAAAAAAAAAAATGGCTTCCGTACGGAACCCGGGAAGGGACATGAATTTTTTTTTTTTATAAGTTGTGCGCACAAGATAATATCTTGTGCGGACAAGATATTATCTTGTGCGGTCAACATATTATCTTGTGCGGACAAGATATTATCTTGTGCAGACAAGATATTATCTTGTCGGCACAAGATATTAAGTTGTGCGAACAAGATATTATCTTGTCCGCACAAGATAATATCTTGTCTGCACAACATAGATCTTGTCCGCACAAGATATTATCTTGTCCGCACAAGATATTATCTTGTCTGCACAAGATAATATCCTGTCTGCACAAGATATCTTGTCCGCACAACTTCCCAAGATCTATGTTGTGCAAACAAGATAATATGTTGTGCGAACAAGATAATATCTTGTGCGCACAAGATATTATGTTGTGCGAACAAGATCATATCTTGTCCGCACAGGATAATATCTTGTCCGCACAAGAAAATATCTTGTCCGAACAAGATAATATCTTGTCCGCTCAAGATATTATCTTGTTCGCACAACATAATAAAAATAAAAAAAACATGTCCCTTCCCGGGTTCCGTACTTCCGCTACCAAACTGACACATTGAGTATGAATTGCATCTCAGTACCTACATACATGTTTGTTTAACAAAGTGAAAACTTGATAGGCCTATTCTTCTATTCAATTTACGGCTTCCTTCTTGAGATGAATATATGATTACTTAATTCTATAGCAAAACATGTTAAAAGCTAGCCCGATAATCCTAAAATGAGACCCGTTTCCTTGTTTCAAAAACATAAAGAATAAATCAAAAGTATCTTTTGGACAAAATTTTCAAAATTCTAAAATAGGAATAACAGTTTCAGAATCCGCTTTTCATAAGGAACATTTTGATACCAAACATTATCGTTTGATTTACACATTTAAATTTATAGCAAAAAAAAAACGAAATTTTACATCATAATAAGTGCGCTACATGTAATTAAAATTTGTGGGTCCGAACACGCTCCATTGGCATAATTTGGTAAAGATCGGGACGTTAACTGGAGCCCTCCCCCCACCCGCCCCACTGTGCAGGGAGTCATCCCCAATTAAAGATCACCTGTGGTCAAGGCGAAGTTATTTAGCTTTACCACTGTCTAGGCTAATTCGGCAGACTAAAATTGGTTACATTTTTCTTTTCTTTTTTCTCCGAAGAAAATGTTTACATTTTTCTTTTTTTTTTCTACCCAGAAAACAGGACTTGACATCTCATGCAAATTGTCTCCATAAGAGACAATTTGCATGACATGTCAAATCGTGTTTTATGGAAAAAATATGAAAATATTTAAAAATGTAAACCCAAAAATGCTGAAATAAAAAAAATACCCAGTATGTACAGCGTTAAATCTCAACCGGGAACACTAAGGGGCTGCCACGGATCAAACTGCGCGTATGCACACGCGGACCAAAAGTAGACACCCCACCTCCCGTGCTGGGATTCATCCACAGCACAGGTTAAAGATCATCTGTGGTCAAGGCGAAATAGGATTTAGCTTTACCACTCTCTAGGCTAATTCGGCAGACTTAAATTGTTGCCATTTTTCGTTTTTTTTTCTCCCCAGAAAACCGGACTTGTCATCTCATGCAAATTGTCTTTTCTAGAAAAAAAAAAAAGAAGAAAATATTTAAAAATGTTAACCCCAAAATGCTGAAATAAAAAAATACTCAGCATGCACAGCGTTAAATCTCAACGGGGATAAAACTAAGGAGCTGATCAAACTGCGCGTAGGCACATGCGGACCTCATTACGCAAACACGCCCATACAAATACATCGCTACCTTTATCGCAGAAAAAATGAAAATTTTAAGATGAAAAATTGCGACATTTTTCTTATTTCTGCTCAAAATATAGATTGTGGGCACTTGTTAGAACCGCCTCATCGAGGCGGTTCTAACAAGTACCCACAATCTATATTTTAGAGCAGAAGTAAGAAAAATAAGGTATACCCCAGGAAACCCCAGTTTGACTATATAAAAGTGGGGTTCAAGGGGGTCAAAATTATATAGGTGTGTTTTCGTGACCTGAACCTTTGTTATTTGCAACAGGGGTACAGTGACATGACTCAATTAGCAAAGTATAGCCCAAAGAAAAATTTAACAGCTAAAGCTCTTTCTATAAACACATGCGACCTCGAAATACTTATACAATCTATAAAGTAAAGATTGCTTATATAAATCCACATGTCAATATTTACAAACATTATTATTATGGTTTTCCGGGTCGGACTAGTCTAATAATTTATCCAGTAAAACAGGTTATAATTTAAATCTTGCTTTTCCTTGTTATGGTGAAACGCACTTCCTTTCCCTTCCATATTTTTTTGGAAATATAATTTTCGAAGTTTTTGATCAGTTTCAAGATTTTATCAGAATTGGATAATAAAACTATCATTTATTAAATCTTTGGTAAGCAACCTTCTTCACCACTCATTGGCAATGGGCTGAACCATTTCCGTTCAAGGGAGCAGGGCAAAACACGTGCTTCTAGTTTTATGTAAAACTTTTATGTAAAACTTTGCTATATAAAATGCGAAGAAACGCCATTTACTTCAGTTGCGAATCATTTGCAAGCTCTACGCATCAAATTGAAGGTAAGTGAAATTATTATATGATTTTATCATCTTCGATTTTTAACAAAATTGAATCTTCCTAGGGTTGAGCACGGATCTTTTGTTGTAAAGTAATTTTTGCAATTTGCAATGACTGGAACCTTAAAACATGTTAAGAAACGTTAGACAAGGCTGAAAGTCTTGTTCACCATCAAGGTTCAAAAAAGTACAGTGAAATTTGGCTATTAAGACCACCTAAAATTAAGACTAATTCTGCTTTAAAAAGCTTATTTAGTAGGCTGCACTTATTTTCTCTTTGTGTTTACTGCCCATAGTTTCCTCTGGTCATTGACCACCTATGGGACTGTTCAAAAGTGGTCTTAAAGACCACTTTTTAAGACCACTTTTGAACAGTCTCAAAGGTGGTCTTATGATAGGAATTTTACTGTACTTAATTGAGCCTTGATGTTTTTTTTCCCTCTTTTGTTTTAGCACTTCTATAAATGTTTTTTTGATGATGAAAAGTGGCCCATATTACGAAAATACTTTGTGAATTTCTACCGTCGAAAAATTGAGATTTTCAGATGAAAAAAAAATGACTATTTTTCTTATTTTGCGATTAGAAATAGATTAGGGTACACGTTAGAACAGACTGATCGAGTCGGTTCTAACGAGTCCCCGCAATTTATATTTTAGAGCAGAAATAAGCAAAATAAGTTTTACCTTTTTAAACCCATTTTTTTTACAAAATTGCATGTCCCTTCCAGGGTGCCGTATCTGTGACTACCGAGTGTAAGGCTGAATGAACTTCACTGAACTTTTTGCCAACGGTGAAGGCACTTGTATTTTGTTCTGCAGCCTCGACAGAAATGGGTTAAAACGGACGAAAGGGCCTCAGTTGTGCAAATATCCTGGTTTACAAGCCTAACGCTGTTAATACATTTAAATACAATATTTTTGCTAAAAATTTCAGTATGCCAATGCCCGATACATTTTTCCGCAAAATATTAACCCTTATCTTGCTGAATATTCATTTAAGCCACACCCATTTCTGTCAACCAATCAAATTACTTGACGTAATTATTGCTTCAAATTCATAAACTGAATGCCAAACAGTGTAGATCCTGATCAGATGGCTTTGCCATCTGATCTGGATCTACACTGTTTGCAAAGATAGGGGTTGTCGTGAACAGCAAGATAAGGGTTGATGATCCACCTTTGAACCCTGTGAACTGACAATTTCGTCTGCCACTCTGGTTTGCGCCAGATAGCTCGCGTTTTCTGACTCATGAAATTCAGTATTTCTGTCTTTTGCCATTTGTATTAACCCATTTAGTACCAGAAACCCCTAAAGGGTTACCTTGGCATACAGTGCAGGCCCAGATCAGACGCCGCAGAATGCGGCGTCTGATTAGGGCCTCCACTGTTTGCTTAAAGTTCAGCCAATTTCCAAACAAATTTTGATGAAAACACAGCCTGACACCCCTAAATTTTGAAATGGACTCCTGCTATATATAAGGAGGAAGATTCCATTTGGTACTAAAAGGGTTAAAGTTACACGTCCGTCATTCTAAGTTGCATTGCAAGGTTTACAAAATTCTGCTCTTAAACGTTCCAGCAGTGTATGCTGATCAGACGTGTGGTTTAGGTCTACAGTGTTAGCTAGTTTCATTTATAAAACGAACCCTTGTGACTGAATGCTCGGCGTGGGTACTGGTCAGAACTGCCTTAAAAAATACGATATTTTCTCATTCTACTTGACACAAATATTATAAGGTTCGTTAGAACAGACACTTTGAGGTCGTTCTAACGATTACCCACAATCAGCCCAGAAGGTTAAGAATGTATACTCTCGTAAACCCTAATTAAAATATTTTTACAAGCCTTTAGGGTATTCATTTTGAGCGGTTTAATCGAGCACTTACAATCCGTGTTTGAAGCAAAAATTTAAGTCCCAAAGGTGGGTTTGAATATAGGAATTTTATTGCTTTTGTATCAACAGTTCGTAGCCATGGAAACATTAACAAACCGTCTTCATTTCTTAATTACAGTAAAATTCCTGTAGTAAGCCCACCTTTGGAACTGTTCAAACTTTTTATGCCCCCAACTTTAAAAAAGTTGGGGGGCATATTGCTTCTGGCTTGTCCGTCCGTTCGTCCGTTCGTACGTCACGCTTTCTTGTGCATAGCATATCTTTAGAACCGTGTATGCTAGTGTTTTGAAATTTCATATATGGGTTCCTCATGAAAAAATAGTTGACCCGTATTTTTTTTCTTGTCCAAATTATCTCCCCTTCTTGAATTATTTCCCCTTTAATTAAATAACATAGAATTCTCGTTAGCAAGATATCTCAAAAAGTATTTGAGCTACAGCCTTGATATTTGGTATAGTGATTGGGACTAAGGAGGAGATTACCTGATTAAATTTTCAACCAATTCTATAAAATTTTGTTAGAGTTATGGCCCTTTGTAATTTTTTGCCACTCAATTGTGTTGCTTTCTGGTGCATAGCATATCTTTAGAACCGTGTATGCTAGTGTTTTGAAATTTCATATATGGGTTCCTCATGAAAAAATAGTTGACCCGTATTTTTTTTCTTGTCCAAATTATCTCCCCTTCTTGAATTATTTCCCCTTTAATTAAATAACATAGAATTCTCGTTAGCAAGATATCTCAAAAAGTATTTGAGCTACAGCCTTGATATTTGGTATAGTGATTGGGACTAAGGAGGAGACTACCTGATTAAATTTTCAACCAATTCGATAAAATTTTGTTAGAGTTATGGCCCTTTGTAATTTTTTGCTACTCAATTGTGTTTCTTTCTGGTGCATAGCATATCTTCAGAACCGTGTATGCTAGTGTTTTGAAATTTCATATATGAGTTCCTCATGAAAAAATAGTTGACCCGTATTTTTTTTCTTGTCCAAATTATCTCCCCTTCTTGAATTATTTCCCCTTTAATTAAAAAACATAGAATTCTCGTTAGCAAGATATCTCAAAAAGTATTTAAGCTACAGCCCTGATACATGGTATAGTGATTGGGACTAAGGAGGAGACTACCTGATTAAAGTTTCAACCAATTCTATAAAATTTTGTTAAAGTTATGGCCCTTTATAATTTTTTGCCTCTCAATTGTGTTTCTTTCTGGTTCTTCTAAAATTTCAGCATTGCAGCCAAATAAAAAAAAGATATCTCAATTACTGTTAGGGACAAGCAGTGTTAGGGTCAAGCAGTGTTAGGGTCAAGCAGTTGGGGGCATTGTGTTTCATAAACACTGGCTCTAGTTGAAAGTTTCAAAGGTGGTCTCTGACCAGAGGACACTGTATGCAGAAAACACAAAGAAAGAATGACTAGCACTAACGCCTGTTAATTAAGCTTTTTAAAGCAGAATTAGTCTAATTTTAGGTGGTTTTAATGTATTTTTTTTATTTCAGATGAAGACCATTATTGTGTTCCTATCAGTATTTGTTCTGGCTAATGCCGTGTCTCTGGGCTTCAGTCGAAACCGACCATCACAAACCCAATCCTCTCCGAGCTGGTGTAAAAGTCTGGACTGCCCGTCGTTTCGAGTACTAGAGAAGACTGAGGTAAGCTCCAGCATAGCAAAAACTTCCAAGTCCGCATGCTCGGCCAGCCAAGAAGTTGCGATAAAGGTTTAATACATGTCTCTGAAAATATTTCTTTTTTATAGAATTGCCGAATATAGTCGTTTTTGAAGGGGTTGGGCGCGGGCCTGGTATGAGGTGGGGCTTGGGGTGGGGGCACTGTTACAACGCATAATGTAGTAATGTAGTAATTTCTTCATTTTGAAATTTTTACTACATTATGCGTTGGCATAGTCGACGCGAAATGAAATAAAATGTCGTTTTTACTTCATTATGCGTCGATACTAAGAGGTTTGAGCAAAATGAAAGACTTATTTCATTTTGCGGCGATGGGTGGCATACTTAATTTTACTTCATTATGCGTCAACAGTTTGTTTGTTTGATTTGAGGTTTAACGTTCCCGTCAAGACTATTTAGGTCATTTTGGAGACATTGCTTCAAATTTTATGGGACTTTTACCCGATATTGAGATGAAATGACATCTCAATCGCTGCCGTCCAATTAAAAGCAATAGGGTTTATATGCATGGATGGGCCGACTCGCAGCAGTTTTCCTGGACAGGCTTAGACCTTCTAAGCAGATTACGAGGACTCATGTACGGGCGGTATCAGCTCTGCGTGGAAGCATCGTGCAGCCCATCTATTTATACCCCCGGCATACGAAGTATGCAAGGGGGTATATAGTTTTTGTCCATTCTGTCTGTCTGTCTGTCTGTCTGTCTGTCTGTCTGCCTGTCTGTCTGTCTGTCTTTTGTTTGATTTGTTTGATTTGAGGTTTAACGTCCCCGTCAACACTATTTAGGTCATTTTGGAGACGTTGCTTCCAATTTCATGGGACTTTTACCCGACATTGAGATGCCGCCCAATAAAACCAATAGGGTTTATATACATGGACGGGCCGACTCGCAGCAGTTTTCCTGGGCAAGCTTAGACCTTCCAAGCAGATTACCAGTACTAATGTGCGGTCGGTATCAACTCTGCGTGGAAGCATCGTGCAGCCCATATATTTCTTCAAGCCCCTATGGGCGGGGGCGCAGTGTGTCTGTCTGTCTGTCTGTCTGTCTGTCTGTCTGTGAGTTAACATTTATTTTGTGTCAAAGATTTCTCAAGAACTACTATACGTAGAAACTTGAAATTTTGTATACATGACAATCATGACTACTTGTATTGTGGGAAAGAAACTAGGGGCCATGGGGCCACATTCCTTAGAGTTATTACCCTTTGCTATTTTATACCCCCGGCATACGACTTATGGTTTACTAATGGCTGTAGCCGGAAGTATTAGTGAGCATATGCTCACTTCATTATCTAGTTCTTCAAGCCCCGATGGGCTGGGGCGAATATGCGTCGACAGTATGAGGTATGTTCTAAATGAAAAAAATGCACATGGTTAAAGCTACATTTTCTTTGTGATTTTGACCTTCAGTGTGCTTTTGTGGAAGACCGTCTTTTGGACTGTTCAACTGTGGTCTTAAAGACCACTTTTGAACCGTCTCAAATGTGGTCTAAATTGTAGGAATTTAACTGTATTGCTTCCTAAGTCTTTTCGAAGACAGCTATGTTCTACCATCATTACTTCATTATGCGTCGATATGGTGCATATCAACGCGAAATGAAATATTTTTTTTACTTCATTTCGCGTCGACTATGCCAACGCATAATGTAGTAAAAAAAATCAAAATGAAGAAATTACTACATTACTACATTATGCGTTGTATCAGGGCACCCTCCCCTTTACGTTTTTAGCCTGGCCTTGTACAAAGTAAGTGAAGCAGGTTAACAAGCACGTATAAGATTTATATAGATAAAGGTAGGTTCACAGGAAAATCCATTACGATAACACATCCCTGTGATATAGTGCATTTTTTCATACCTCCAAAAAGGTAATTTTTCTGATGAAAATATTTGAAATTTTTCTTAGTTATACTCAGAACATAGGTTTTGGGTGCTCGTTAGAACCGCATCATTGAGGCGGTTCTAACGAGCACCCACAACCTATGTCTTGGAGCGGGAATAAGGAAAATAATATTTACCCCCTTAAACCCCAGTTTTCCATATATAAAGTGGGGTTTAGGGGGGTCTTTATTTCACGGACTTGTTCACGTGATGTATATTTTTTTTTCTGCAGAAAAACGAGCATGCGCACTTATTAGAACCGGTTCAGTAGAACTGCCTCAGTTAGGTGGCCAAGCACCCATAATCTATGTTTGGACTGGAAATGAGAAACATGAAAACCTCTATCTGAAAAAAAAAAAAAATAGCTTACTCAAATGTTCATGTTACAGCCCTGTAAATGTGAAAGTGGCTCCGCTCCATTCAGCAAGGTGGTCACACGAGATAAAGGTGGAAAGAAAAATAAAAACTTTCAATGAGATCTTCCAAGCCCATGGATGGATTCCAAAATTTTTACCGAAATGTATCTTTCACAGTCCTATAGGCCTAAGTGTCAAAATGATTCTGTATCAATGAACAATATGGCCACCACAGCAAAAAAATCTTCCTGGGACATTTTCGAAGTCAATGATTCTATTTCAAATATTTTCATAAAAAAGTCTTTCATTACACCTCTACCAAATCACTGCATGTAAAATGGTTCTGTGCCTCTGCCATCACAAAGCCAATTTAAAAATAATATCAGGCAAAACATTCTGTTATAGCCATGCCTCAAAGTTGATAAACAAGCTTAGGTTCTCTGGGGCTGAAACTAGAAACAATCTCGGCTTCATTTCACGTTATTTAACAGAAATGTTATATATACATGTACATAAAATGTAGTTCTGTACCAACATTGTTCAGCTGGCCGACGAAACTAAAAACAAATTGCCCTACAAACCACATAAAGCAAACTGTTTGATTTAAAACATTCGGTGAAGGTGCGATGGCTCGATCACCGATGGCTTGTTTACGTCGTTTTTTTAATTTGTTGAAAGTTCTAAACTGCGGATATTGTAAGTTACTTTGATTCTCGACGGGGAGCATGGGGCCATATTCCCCGTCTGAGTGCGATATATCCCGGGGGCAAATGTCGCTCTCAGACGGAGAATATGACCCCATGTTCCCCGCCAGGAATCAAAATAACGAATTTGTTATACTGGAAAGCTTTTTGACGATATTTTGTACATCCAAAGGATTCTTCTGCATCATGCGGTTTTTTTTCATCAAACGCACCCTGCTAGACGCACTACGTGGATCACGCTTCTCAGTGGGAAAATATTTGTCATGTTGGAAAGAGATTTTTGATAAAGGAAAACAATGAAACTACGTACCGAATTTATAAATTCATTAGCTGGAAATTATTGTGGCGCGTGAAATTACATTACGCAAACACGCCTATACAAATACATTGCCACCTTTTTCACCGAAAAAATGAAAATTTTAAGATGAAAAATTGTGCTATTTGTCTTCTTTCTGCTCAAAATATAGATTGTGGGCACTCGTTAGAACCGCCTCATCGAGGCGGTTCTAACGAGTGCCCACAATCTATATTTTGGAGCAGAAATAAGTAAAATAAGGTATACCCCCGGAAACCCCAGTTTTACTATATAAAAGTGGGGTTCAAGGGGGTCAAAATTATATAGGCGTGTTTTCGTGATGTTTTGCTTACTGCAGTAAATCCAAAAAGGCGGACATCGCAATTCACCGAAGGTGATATATATTTGCTCACGGCGAGTATGGAAGATAATTACCCTAAAAGCCTGGAAATTTCTTTGCAGTATAACAATAATATGTTTAAGACACAGACATCTTGAAAATGCACTGCACATGACATTTCCTTATTATATAATAAATAGATTAGCTAAAACACCACTGAACAAGATGGCCACCGGAGCTAAAAATAGAAAAAAATTCTTTCAGTGACATCTTTATTGACATTACAAAGAATGAATGTTTTTTGTTATCATAATTTCAGGCCTATGAGTTGAGAGAGTATGACACGTCAGCATGGGTGTCAACAAACATGTTGAACATGCCCCACAGCCAAGCTCAGAGAACGCTGTTTAAGAGGCTTTTTAACTATATCCAGGGCAATAATTCTAGACGTAAGTTTTGATATATGCATTGTTGTAGGCCCCCGCCCATCGGGGCTTGAAGAAATAGATGGGCTGCATGATGTTTCCACGCAGAGCTGAAACCGACCGCACACGAGTACTGGCAAACCGCTTAGAGGATCTAAGCCTGCCCAGCATAGCGGTGGGAGTCCATGGTTATAAACCATGTTGGTTTCATTGGGCAACAGGGCTTGAGATGTCATTTCATCTCAATGTCGGGTAAAAGTCCCACAAAATTGGAAGCAACGCCTCCAAAACGACCTATACCTTTGTGACGGGGACGTTAAACCTCACATCAATCAATCAAACATGCATAGTTGTAGTTATTTACCATTGGCTGTCTTTACAACATTTTTTTCAAGAAGAGCTAAAAACATAATACTTTTCTCATTATGAAAACATGCCTATTCAAATATATTGGTAAAATTTTACCACCAAAAATAATATATTTCAGATAAAAAACCTGAAATTTTTCATATTTCAGCTAAAATGCTAAAAACATAGATTGTGGGTACACGTTAGAACCGCATCGACGAGGCGGTTCTAACGGGTACCCACAATACTTTTGAGCAGAATTAAGAAAAATAAAGTATAGCTCTGTAAACCACAGTTTTACTATATAAAAGTGGGGTTTAAGGCGATCAAACTTTTATAGGCATGTTTTTGTGAAGTTTTGGTATTTGGTGATAACTAAAGAATAATTTTCCGTTTTACATGTACGTTATAACGTAATCTATGTTGTGGGCATTCATTTGGATCGTCTCGCTGAAGTGGGGCTCAGGTGAAGATCCACAGTTTTGTTTGTTTGTTTGCTTGATTTGAGGTTTAACGTCCCCGTCAACACTGTAAAGGTCATTTTGGAGACGTTGCTTCAAATTTTGTGGGACTTTTACTCGACATGGAGATGAAATGACATCTCAAGCCCTGTCGCCCAATGAAACCAATAGGATTTATAAGCATGGACGGTCCGACTCGCACAGCTTTACCTGGGCAGGCTTATATCCCTAAGCGGTTTACCAGTACTTGTATGCTGTCGGTTTCAGCTCGCGCAGCCCATCTATTTCTTCAAGCCCCGATGGACGGGGGCCGAATATCTACAGTATGTTTTTGAGGAAGATGGGTGAAATAATCGTATTTCCACCTTCTCCGATTCTGTGATTCCAACGTTGAGCTCTTAACGTGGTGGGTGGCATAAATATATTCACCATATCATATCAACAGCGTCCCTGTAATTTACACCATTCTAAACCATGTGTGTTTTGCAACAAAAGTTTCTGAGTGTGACATTCAGCTCGAATGTCAGCTATATGTTTCAAGCTTAACCCTTTTCCTCTTGAAAATTTGACTAGCCTCACCCATTTCCGACTATCCTCCAATCGAATAACATGATATAGTGTTTTCGTTCAAATTCACAAACTGAATGACAAACAGTGTAGTTCCTGATCAGATGGGCCCTGAAGATCTACACTGTTTGAAAATGTAAGGGTTGTCGTGAACAGCAGGATAAGAGTAAACCAAGGTAAATGTTACAGATTTACAACATCACGTGAACAAGTCCGTGAAATGAAGACCCCCCTATACCCTACTTTATATAGAGAAAACTGGGGTTTACGGGGGTATAAATTATTTTCCTTATTCTTGCTTCAAGACATAGGTTGTGGGTACTCGTTAGAACCGCCTCAATGAGTATTTGTTAGAAAATTCTTGCTTCAAGACATAGGTTGTGGGTACTCGTTAGAACCGCCTCAATGCAGTATTTGTTAGAAAATTATCACGGAATTTCATCAGAAAAATGGCCATTTTGGAGATGTAAAAATTCACCAATTGGTACGGCTGTGTTATCGTAATGAAAGAGTAATAACGTGATATAAAGCTTGTATCACCACGACGGCATGCGTGAAAACGAATATATTTCCAAAACTTATGTCCGTTGTAAAGTTTATCAACGACCTTTGAGAGTTCAAGGTTCAAGCGTGACAAGACTATTCCATGTTTTAGGGGAAGCAGGTTTCGGATTTCTTTTTTTATCACAGGAATTTAAAATTATAAATACGTTTTTTTGATAATGCCATTATGTTGAAGTCGTGGCCAAGTGGTTAATATGATGCAGTACGATCCTCAGTAAAACTATATCGCCCAATATAAAATCCCAACTGAAGCGATTTACCTAAAACGCGGACTAGTCCAAAATTAAAAGAGCAGTCACGTCTCACTGCGTTTTGAAAGACTATAAAAATGTTACTACTTTTGTTAATTCAACTGTAAACATAAATTCTGGGTGTTCGCCTCAAATACCCACTGTTTATAATTTAGACCAACAATAAAACGGGCCCCTCCATCGGGGCTTTGAGAACTAGATTGGGCTGCATGATGCTTCCACGCGGAGCAGGAACCGGCTTCCACGCTCGCACAAGACTGCTGATAAACCGCTTAGAGGGTCAGAGCCTGCCCAGACAAAGTGATGATAGTCGGACCGTCAGCTTTTTTGTTCGTTTGGGTTACAGATCTTGACATGTCATTTCATCTCAATGTCTCGAAATTAGGAGCAGCGTCTCCAAAATGACCCAAATAGTGTTGACAGGGACTTAAAAGTCAAATTCAAACAAAGACCAAAAGAAAGAGAAACACTTATTTTCCTTTCAAACCAATTCTGCTCTATTTGAAGTGGGCTTTTCAGGACTATACATGTATTTCACGAACATATCAGAGAATATGTAAACTTTCTACATGTTATGACCTGAGACTGGTGAACTCTAATTTCACCTTGATCATAATTTCACACCCTGAATGCATGTATTTATCTTCGTCGATTTCCGGAGATGGCGATATTGTTATACAATACATAGAGGTCGGTTTTGTTTGTTTGTTTGATTTGAGGTTTAACGTCCCCGTCAACACTTTAAAGGTCATTTTGGAGACGTTGCTTCCAATTTTGTGGGACTTATACCCGACATTGAGATGAGATGTCATTTCATCTCAGTGTCGGGTAAAAGTCCCACAAAATTTGAAGCAACGTCTCCAAAATGACTTTTACAGTGTTGACGGGGACGTTAAACCTTAAATTAAACAAACAAAACACTTGGGAATAGTTCTTGATTGTCTATCAGTTTGATGCAGTATATATGTATCAGTCGCAAAGCAAGGCGAAAGAAATGTGTAAACAAACTTCTTCTTCATTCTTTGTTTTTAATGCGGACACAGCTGCGAATGTACGCAAGTTGTGCTACACCTCTGGTCGCTGGACTAAATGTATATATCTTTATAAACCCTACAGTCTTATACCTGTAGATACAAATCCATACAAACTTTGATGGGCTTCATCTCATTTTGATTTCATGTTTCAGTCAATATAGAAGCCTCCGTGGTGTAGTGGTTACGCTACTCGCCTTGTAAATCAGGTGTCGCAGGATCGATCCCGGGCTTCTCCAGGATCCCGTCTCCGTATGACCTCAGCTGTTGGTGGGACGTAAAACTCAAACACTGACTGTTTCATTCAATATTTCCTTACATCCTGACAGTCAACTGCAGTCCAGGAATATATTCAAAACTCAAGTGTTTGTACATTTCATTGTACACTCATGCACTGTCCATTCAGAATACATCTCGAATGTCAATTAGACCTAAAACTAGAAGTAAGTGCTTGCCGCATTGAGACCAATCAATGTATTTTTCTTGATCCAGTTTTAGCGTTCTTTGATGAATGACATTTGATTGTCAAACTAACGTGATACAAAGAAATTTATTCAGTGAAATGTACTTCATAGGCGTTTGAACAGTTTTATGTGGGGTTAAGTTTGTTTGTTTGATTTGAGGTTTAACGTCCCCGTCAACACTGTAAAGGTCATTTTTGGAGACGTTGCTTCCAATTTTGTGGGACTTTTACCCGACAATGAGATGAAATGACATCTCAAGCCCTGTTGCCCAATGAAACCAATAGGGTTTATTAGCATGGACGGTCCGCCTCACACCGCGGTTCCTGGACAAGTGAATGGGAACACCATGAAGAGTAGATCCTTTTTTTCAGTGGGACATGGCATACAGAATAGCGAATAGGAAGTCCCGAAAGTTGTCTCCCTTTAAAAAATGGCGGAAAAATCTGCCAGATGTTCCCATTCCCCTTAACAAGGGGATTGGATCATTACACTGACTGGTTAACTACGTGATGGAGCTGTTTAAATGGCATATACCATGTCTGGATCTGTTCATCTTATCTATCTTATTTTTGTTTCAGAGGAGAAGATAGACATGACGGTACCAGTCCGAACCCGAATTGTCCCGGGACAGGATGATTATACCATGTCATTTTTCATTTCCCATCAAGTCACAGACCCTCCACAACCAACAGACGGTACTGTATCCATTGAGCAATTACCAGAGAAGTTTACTGTATATGTTAGGTAAGCAAAGAAACAAGTATGGTTGGTTGTTGATGATAATTTAATGATATTTTTTTCTTTGTTCTCCAAAGACAGCTATGATATGGGTTGTCATTAGATGCGGTTCTAATGAGTACACACACCAAAGGTTTATATGAAAAATAAGGGAATCTAATCATTCAATTATCACCAAATACCGAAGGGTTAACAGATGTTATGGGTAACGTTTGTAGGCAGTTTAAACTTTTGAGTACGAAATATTTTTGTAACAGTATCTAAGATGCAAATCCATGTAAAGCCATCGTTCATGAAATTTGTATTCAAAGTGTTACAATGACTTAAATGCAAATCCTTGTATACAAGTCTGGTTAACAATCCCTGTCACGGCATTTTTGTATGCAAATCACAATAATAGTGTATTTGTTTACACATTTGTGTAGACAGATCTTGTACGCTAATCCAAATAATAGTGTCAGTGTAACAATTTCTTGTAAACAAATGTGTTTAACATTGTCTATGTACATATATACAATTAATTGTAACGGCGTCTTTGTACAAATCAGTGTGCAGACCCCTGTAAAGAAGCCTGTGTTTACAAATCAATGTTACAGTGTCTTGTACGCAGACCCCTGTAACGATGCCTTTGTTTACAAAGCAGTGTTTCAGTATCATTGTTTTCAAATCAGTGTAACAGTATCGGGGCTTGAAAAAATAGATGGACTGCATGATGCTTCCACGCAGAGCTGAAACCGTCCGCACACTAGTACTGGTAAACCGCTTAGAGGATCTAAGCCTGTCCAGGAACCGCGGTGCGAGTTGGCCCGTCCATGCTTATAAACCCTATTGGTTTCATTGGGCGACAGGGCTTGAGATGTCATTTCATCTCAATGTCGGGTAAAAGTCTCACAAAATTGGAAGCAACGTCTCTAAAATGACATATACAGTGTTGACGGGGACGTAAAACCTCAACTCAAACAGACAAAAACAAATCAGTGTAACAGTGTCTTGTACGCAGACCCCTGTAACGATGCCTTTGTTTACAAATCAGTGTTACAGTGTCTTGTTCGCAGACCCCTGTAACGATGCCTTTGTTTACAAATCAGTGTTACAGTATCTTTGTTTACAAACCAGTGTTCTCCCTTCCGCTGATTCAAGAAGGGCAGATGTCAGTTTCTGGCAAAGATTGTGCACTGTACTGGTTAACCGTTAACGTATAAGCCTGCCCAGGAAAAGTGTGGATAGGTAAACTGACCGGCTAAAAATGACCTAAATAGTTTTGTTTGTTTGAATTGGGGCTTAACGTCCCCGTCAACACTATTTAGGTCATTTTGGAGATGTTGCTTCCAATTTTGTGGGACTATAACCCAACATTGAGGTGAAATGTCATCTCAAGTCCTGCCGCCCAATGAAACCAGAAGGCTCATATGCATTGGACTATCTGACTCATACTGGGCAGGCTCATTTCTTCTGAGCGGTTTACCAGTACTCATGTGTGGTCAGATTCAGCCCTGCGTGGAAGCAACATGCAGCCCAATATATCTTCAAGCCCTGGATGGGCGGGGGCGAGACGTAATTAGTGTTGACTGGACCGTTAAACTCCAATACAAACAAACAAATCAGGATAACAGTGTCTTGTATGCATAGCCCTGTAACGGCGTCTTTGTTTACAAAACAATGTAACAGTTTCTTTTATGTTAATTCCTCTAATGGCATCTTTGTTTAAAATTATGTGTATTTTGAGCTCTAAAATATATATTGTGGGAACTCGTTAGAACCACCTCAATCAGGTGGTTCTAACGAGTATACACAATCTATATTTTGAGCACAAATAAGAAAAATATCACAATTTTTCATCTTAAAATGTTCATTTGTTTGGCGATAAAGGTTACAATGTATTTGTATAGGCGTGTTTTCTCAATGGAATCCCCTAACACTACGATGATACTTCCGTACACTAAAATAGCGTCTTTCTTATATCTAGAACTTGCATCTTTAGATGAAAATGTTCGATTTCTTATCTATAGTCCAAATATAGATTGTTGGTGCTCGTTTGAACGGCCTCATTGAGGTCGTTTGAACGGCCCCATTGAGGCGGTTCAAACAAGTACACCCAATCTGTTTTTATTTTTTTTGTGTAAAAATAAGGAAAATAATGAATTCCCCCGTTAACCCTACTTGTATCATTTGAGGGGTGTTCTTTACACAGACTTGTTAACCTAATGCATTCATTATATTTTTCTCTTTATTTCAACAGTCAGTTTGGTGGATATTACTGGAGAATTAACAGTTGGATTCAGAAAGCCTCGGAATTAACGGCTGCCCTAAACAATGATGGCTTAACATACGAGACGGAGTACTATTACATCAATGGTTATGATGATCCGTGGACCTTCTTTAATAGACATAATGAAGTCTGGTTTGTCAAAAAGGAAAATTTAAATTGAAACACAGCTCAAGATAAAGGGGGATAACTAGGATAGCCAAGGGATAATTTTCTTTATATTTTATTAGAAACATGTTGTGTGTACTTGTTAGAATCGCCTCGACGAGGCAATTCTAACAAGTACACACAACATATGGTTAAATGCAGAAATAAGAAAATTTATCCCAAACTTTATCCTCTTATCCTCCTAAATTTCTTATCCAGAGTTTAGCTCACGAAAACACGCCTATATAATTCTGACCCCCCTTGAACCCCACTTTTATATAGTAAAACTGGGGTTTAAAGGGGTATACATTATTGTTCTTATTTCTGCTCTAAAATATCCATTGTGGGTACTCGTTAAAACCGCCCCGATGAGGCGGTTCTAACGTGTACCCACGATCTATATTTTGAGCAAAATTAAGAAAAATATCACAATCTTTCATCTGAAATTTTTCGTTTCACGGCGTTAAATTTACAATGTATTTGTATAGGCGTATTTTCATAATGGAAATCCGTAAGGACATTGATCTCAGTCCTGGAACTACACACACGTCAGCATATGGGAAAATTTTCCACCAGTGTGTGATAGGGTAGAGCAAACCCATTTACACACCCATGTGAGATTGAGTTTTCTATTACGGTTGTAAATATAGATTTTTTTTCTGATGAAAATCCGTAACTTTCTTATTTTCTGCAGCATGCATAGATTGTGGGTGCTCATCAGAATAGCCTCATTGGACGCGGTTCTAACGAGCAACCACAATCTGTGATTTCGCTAGAAGAGAGAATTGTAAATATCTTTTCTGTATATACAGCATGGTTTACAAGCGTTTTATTGCTTAGACTTGTTAACTTGATGTTTTGCAATATTTTTTTTTGTTATTCTTGTTGCCATTTTCCATTAATATTTACAGTCTCATTTTCTCCTCATACATGTACGAATGTAATGATTCATGGCAATTGCTTAATCAAATTTGGGATCATGAAACTTTGTTTGAGATTTGGGTTAGTTAAGTCACTGAAGGAGGCAATATGGGGACTATAGAGGGATAAATTTTCGATCTTTTACAGATACTCAGTAGAAACTGTGATCATCAAGAAAACACCCCTGTATAATTCCGACCTTCTTGATCTCCACTTTTATTTGGTAAAACTGGTGTTTACAAGGTTAAACCTTATTTTCTTATTTCTACTCTAAAAGATATATTTTCGGTCCCCGCCCATCGCGGCTTTGAGAAATAGATGGTTAACATGATGCTTCCACGCAGAGCTGAAACCGACCGCACACCACACGAGTACTGGTATCGCTTAGAGGATCTAAGGCTGCCCATGCAAAGAAGTGCGAGTCGGACCGTCCATGCTTATAAACCCTATTGGTTTCATTGGGCGACAGGGCTTGAGATGTCATTTCATCTCAGTGCCGGGTAAAAGTCTCACAAAATTGGAAGCAACGTCTCCAAAATGACCTATACATTGTTGACGGGGACGTTAAACCTCAAATCAAACAAAATAAACAAAATATTGATTGTGGGTATCCACGATCTGTATAGTAGTGTCGGAACTCGTTAGACCGCCTCATGAAGGCGGTTCTAATGTTTACCTTCAATCTATGTTTTGAGCAGAAATAAGATAATGTATCACAATTTTTTCATCTTGAAATTGTTGTATTTCCGCCAGTAAAACTTACAATGTATTTGTATAGGCGTAATTTCGTAATGTGAATACACACACCGATGTATTTTCAAGACAAGAATCTGCCTATATAGATATCTAGAGTTATATGAGCATTTTCCTCGGGACTTAAGAACGCACTGGAATCAGTCTTGGTAAACGAGTTACATGTATAGTTATTTACCAAGACTGTTTCCAATTCGTTCTTAAGGAGAATAGATACACCTTGAGGGGAGGTAACTCCTGCAAAAGTATTTTTGTCTCCCATGTCAATAGGGGTCAACTCTTAAAGGAAAGAATTTGCTCCATAGGAGCAAATTCTTTCCTTTAAGAGTAGACCCCTTTTTCAGTGGGACAGGGCTTATAGAAAATTGAACAGGAAGTCCCGAAAGTTGTCTCCCTATGCAAAATGGTGTTTAAATCTGCCAGGTGTTCCTATTCGCCTTAAGTCCCCAGGAAAATGCTCATATAACCGTAGATATGTATACCAGGGGGATATTCTGGACAGATTCTTGTTGTTTGAGATATTGAAATCTCACATTGTATGTAATTATCATCTTTGTCATTAAAGATACAAATTCACGTAAGTTAAGATAAAGTCACAGGTTTAAAGTGACTGACATTTGTCCCGGCCTGGGGTTGATGTGAACAATCAATGTTGTGAACCACAATTTTTACCCCAAAAAGCGTGGTAACCCCCGCTATAAATACAGGGGTTACAATATTATCCATCCTTATTTCTTCTCAAAACATAAGTATGGGTACTCGTTAGAACGGCCTCACCGAGGCTGCTCTAACGAGCACCTAAAATCTATGTTTAGTGCATAAATAAGAAAAATAACAACTATTTTCATGTTGTGCACTAAGGCAAAATTTTTAGAGTCACGACTGTGTTATTTTAGGGGCCAGTCGTTCTCTTCAACCAGGGCCGCATTCAGTATTATGTTTATCTAAATGTCATACTCTTTCATCCAAGCTAAACGAAACATATTCGAGCCAACATACGGCAAAAACTACAAGAAGGTCTTTGCGACAAATGAAAACTCGCATCAAACTACATGTACTTTGAATAGACCGCAGCATAGACCCTGATACGAACCTAAGATGGGGTATCCATATATTATTTTTCTTATTTCTGCATAAAACTTACGTTGTCGGTACACATTAGAAGTGCTTCGCCAAGGTGTTTCTTATGAGTACCCACAACATATGTTTTCAGACAGAAATAAGAAAAATATCAGTACTTTTCTGATTTAAAAAAGCACCTTATCTTTATGTATTCCATAGGCTATAGAAAGCTAAGGCCCGTTTGACCATCGAATTCCCAGAACAGACTGCGGCGATGCGCAAGATGATCTGAGTGTCCGCTGTTCGCACAAATAGGTTAAGCCATAAGCCGGGTTATTTAATACTTGTTATTTGCCTGTTCAATCAGGTCTAGTTACTAATTCATGTCTGCGCCCCCGCATATCGGGGCTTGGAGAAATAGAATGAGCTGCATAGTGCTTCTCCATTCATGATGTACTTCAAGGGTTAAAATGACGGTCCGATATTGGTCCACACGTGATGAACCGATCGTTTTGCGGGTGCAATCCTAATTTTTATGCGGGGGGTATCCGTTAAAATGCAGGCACACCTAAAAATTTACGGTTCCCTAAAATTTAGAGGTTCACCCCCAAAATAGCAGTCCAAGCACAAATAAGAAGTGTAGATGGACCGGAATCGGTCGTTTTGACCCTTTTAATACACCATATACTGTCAGGAATATTCGCGTCTCTATTTATATGGATCGTCTTTTGAAGGTGCAAATTCCTGAGTAGACCCGTTTTCAGAGGAGTTCAGCTAATTAATTAGCCGTTTCACCCTTGAGCTTCTGAACAGGACTCTTCCATATCTGAATCTTTGCCAATCCATTATTACCAGTAGTACAACTGTCCCGTCAGTTACATTGCAATAGAAGTTTTGTCAATTTACATGTTATTCAAATATCTGCCGGGGTCGGCAACATTGATCATGAAATATTTTCTACAGTCAAACATTCTCTCCCTTCTGCTGATTCAAGAAGGACAGTTGTCAGTTTCTGGCGGAAGAATGTTCACTGTACTGTTAAACCGCTTACGTATAAGCCTGCCTAGGAAAAGTGTGGATAGGTAAAGTGACCGGCCCAAAAATGACATAAATAGTGTTGACTGGGCCGTTAAACTCCAATACAAACAAACAAAAACAAAACATGTTGTTATAGTAATGTCTAATTTGTATACCGGTGTAAATAGCAATAAGATTGTTGTTTATTCTTTGCAGAGATTCCATTTTCATATTTTTGTAACAATTGTTCTTACATTGTATTTTTTTTATTGTTATTTGATTAAATTGTCAAACAATCTCATTTCCCTTTTTCTGTTACAAACAACCAGATCACAAAAATTCCCATAATCAGACCAACTTTTGGTCTGTTCAAAAGTGGTAATCAGACCACCTTTTGGACTGTTCAAAAGTGGTCTTTAAGACCAATTTTCAACAGTCCCAAAGGTGGTCTCTTATTAACAGACACTGGGTGTATAAAACACAAAGAAAGAATAACTGAACCCTCTCAATAAGCTTTTAAAATCTGATTTAGTCTTAATTTTAGGTGGTCTTCATTGGGACATGTTGGTGTACTTGCCCAGACAGGCATTTGAAAAGCTTCTAAAATAGTTGTCCATGTTGACTTGCAAGTTCTAAAATAGTTGTCCATGTTGACTTGCAAGTTCTAACATAGTTGTACATGTTCACTTGCAAGTTCTAAAACAGTTGTACATGTTGACTTGCATGTACATGCTGAGTTGCAGAAAGTCTTGCCTTTGTGAACCGCCAAACTGCCAATGTAAAGTCAGTACAATATCATAGTACAATAAAATTCCTATATTAAGACCACCTTTGGGACTGTTCAAAAGTGGTCTTTAATACCACTTTTGAACAGTTCCAAAGGTGGTCCCTGACCAGAGGACATTGTAGGCAGAAAACACAAAGAAAGATTAAGTGTACCCTTCAAAATAAGCTTTTTATAGCAGAATTAGTCCTAATTTTAGGTGGTCTTAATAGCAGAATTTCACTGTATTTGGCATGAAAAGGCAAGTGGTATAATTTTTCTTTTAGCGCATGTATATCGAAGACTTTGGGCTGCTTATCAGTGCAATACTACCGAGTGTCATAGTATGTCACAGGCCACTGTGGCCAAGTGGATAAGTGCGCTGACTCTTAATCATTAGGCCTATCACCGCTGTGGTTCGAGCCTGGCACGGGTCACATGTGAGATGCAAAGTTCTGCTACGGAAGGTCGGGTGAATTTTCTCCGGGTACTTAGGTTTTTCGACCACCTCTGATTAACGAGGGGCTCGATATGAATGAAATGAACTTGAAATGGCCTTTAAACCAAAACATTCTTGTTTTTTTTTTGACGAAATTGATGATTTATACCAACAAAGATTGAAGGTGCCAACTGTAGTAAGATCTGCCTCACTGAGGCACTTCTAACAAGTCACCTAAAAACTGTTTCATGATGAACGAAAGAAAAAATGAAATAATTTATGAACTTGCAAACAGTGTAGATCCAGATCAGTCTGAAGAAGCCATCTGATCAGGATCTACACTGTTTGGCATTCAGTTTATGAATTTGTAGCAATAAATTACATCAAGTAATTTGATTGGTTGATAGACATAAATGGGTGTGGCTTAAATGAATATTCAGCAAGATAAGGGTTAACAATACCATGTAATGAACACCCCAGTAAACCGCTTTTTATTTAGAGAAAACCGGAGTTTACTGGGTTTTACATTGTTTTTAGCTCACCTGAGCCTTTAGGCTCATAGGTGAGCTTATAGTATAGCCATGGTCCGTCGTCCGTCCGACCGTCCGTCGTCCGTCCGTCCGTCCGTCCACCATTTTCAAAGATCTTCTTCTCCTATACTGCAGGGCCAATCAAAGCCAAATTTCATATGGAGCCTCAGTGGGATGGGGGAACGAAAGTTTGTTCGCGGGGTATGGATCACATGACCAAGATGGCCGTCATGCCCATATTTGGTAAAAAGCCTTCAAAAATCTTCTTCTCCAGAACCATAAGGCCAGTGGCCTTGAAACTTGGCATGTAGCATATGGTACTCGGGCCCATCATGGTTTGTACAAATGGTGACCCTGGGTTGACCTTGACCTATTTTACATCAATGTCAAATTTGCCGACTTAGGCTTTTGCATGGGGCAAAGTGAAAATTATGGATTTATAGGAAACCATTGAAGACAGTGTCACCAAAATTGGTAGATCAGGTAAAGTAACTGAATACATGAAGATCTGTGGGTGAGAAAGGTCAAGGTCATTCATTGGCCTTAGACCCAAGATGGCCGCCATGCTCATATATGGTAAAAAGCCTTCAAAAATCTTCTTCTCCAGAACCATAACGCCAGTGGCCTTGAAACTTGGCATGTAGCATATGGTACTCGGGCCCATCATGGTTTGTACAACTGGTGACCCTGGGTTGACCTTGACCTTTTTTACAGCAATGTCAAATTTGCCGACTTAGGCTTTTGCATGGGGCAAAGTGAAAATAATGGATTTATAGGAAACCATTGAAGACAGTGTCACCAAAATTTGTAGATCAGGTAAAGTAACTGAATACATGAAGATCTATGGGTGAGAAAAGTCAAGGTCATTCATTGGCCTTAGACCAAGGTCATTCAGGATCCATATTTCAGATATTTTTTTCTCCAAAACTGCTGAGCCAATTTAAGTGAAATTAAGTAGGAAAATTGTCACCAGACAGGTGAGCGGTTCAGGACCACTGGTCCTCTGGTTTTTTTTTGGTGTGTGTTGGGGGGGGGAGGGGGGGGGGGGCGATAGCCCCAGATTATTGAAGAGTGATTTTGGTACTACTTTTTGCATTAATGCAAACGACCTAATCACCACCTCGGACCCGTCAATACAGGTACATGTATTGATGGGTCCGAGTCACCACCAAGAAACTCCGTGAGAAAATATAGCGCAATATTCGAAACAGTTTAAAAAGTTCCCCATTAAATGAAACAGCCGATGGAAATAAATATTATAATTTGAATGTTTTAAAGCTTACCGTGACAGGAGAAAAGAAACTGTGAAGAGCGGCAAGGCATGTTTGTTAACCTGATTGATATAAACATCTTCATAGATCCAGAGTTTCCAATACACTTGTACATCAGTTTAACCAGTTGAACCTCTGGGCGGCGTCAGGCTTAGTTTAAACATATTTATTTCCAAACATATTTGGACATTAAGCAAACAAACAGAGTCAAAACAACATTTTAAGATCAGAACGAAAGAAGTAACTTATTTAGTTCTTTTCTTATGTCAATATCAATTTGTTAAAGTTACATATGGCAGTAAATAATTTACATGTGATCATAAAATAGGAATATGACAGTTTCAATATTTTTAGGCAATACATACATGAAGATACGATTTAGCAAGATTTGATCAAACAGAATAGAAAAATAAGGGAAAATAAAGTTAATATCAGGACAAAATATAATAGATTATAATAGAAGAAATGAGAGATAGAAGGACTTAGCTCAGATAAAGAAACAAACATTGAAGATATGACAAAACATTTCATTTGAAAAATCTTTGTCATAAAATTTAGCATAATACATGTCCCTAAGAAGGAGTGAAATGAAAGTATACACAAATCAATACATATAAGTTCACAGGTTATGATAACAAACAAACAAAAAAGAAGAAAAAAGAAAAGAAAGAAAGAAAATACAGTACAAACACAACTGGAGCAGGACATAGAGTATGGGGAGGGACAGGCAAGCTAAGCTCTTTGAACCAGTAAGTAAATAAGGTCATTAATGTATGTTAAAAATAAACAATACGCAAAAAGTGAAAGCGTATTATATTTCAAAAGCGTTTGCTACTTTGAATGTACTTCTGGACGGCTTCAAAAATAGCAACGTTTGTATCATATGACAATGATCCGTCAGGTTTGGCCCCAAGGCTAACATTTGGACAATATGGGTAGATGTCCACTAGATGAAGTTTCAGTCCAAATATTAAAGACCCCGGCCTTCTGGTTTCAGACAAGAAGATTTTAAAGATTTTTACTATATAATCAATGTAAAACATGTGAGCCCTGAGAAGAGGCCATTTATGGCCCCTAGGCTACAATTTGAACAATCGTAGTAGAGGTTCGTCAGATGAAGCTTCATACCAAATAACAAATCAAACACCTTGGCCTTCTGGATTCTGATAAAGATTTTTAAAGTTTTCCATATATTATAAGTCCAAGTCCCCAAGGCGGTTCCATTTTTATTAAAGACCTCGGCCTTCTGGTTTCAGACAAGAAGATTTTCCCTTACATAAGACTATGTAAACCTATGGTCCCCGGGGCGGGGCTATTTTTTTAGCCCAAAGGCTATAATTGGAACATTTGATAGATGTCCACTAGATAAAGCTTCATACCAAATATTAAAGACCGTCGCCTTACGGTTTCAGAGAAGATGATTTTTCAAGTTTTAAGAGTTTAAAAAATCCTTTTTTTCGATCGTATGACATAGATGTGCAATGAACCGGAACCATTTGTATAACCTTGAAAGAGAACCACCCAAAGATCATTTCTGACAAGATTTGTCAGAATCTGTAGTTCTTTAGTAAGAGATGTCGTTTGAAGAAATGGCTTACGCACGGATGACGGACGCACGCACGACGGACAAAATGTGATCACGAAAGCTCACATTGTCACCACGTACATGTAACAGGTGATTTAAAAATTAGGAACAGTTGTCAATAATGATTTCTCGTAAAAATGTTCTTCTTCTATAAAAAGTAGCTTTGCGAAGGGATGTAAAAATGTTTTGTTATGATAACCGTTTGCAAAGTAGAGCAGCTAAATTTTAATAACAGACATGTGAAAAAAGAATGTTCTTTCAAAAACTGACATTTTAACCCTTTTTGTACTAAATGGAATCTTCCTCCTTATATATAGCAGAAGGGTAATTTCAAAATTTAGGGGTGTCAGGTTGTGTTTTCATCAAAATTGATTTGGAAAATGACTGAACTGTTAGCAAACAGTGGAGGTCCTAATCAGACGTCGCGTTCTACGGCGTCTGATCTGGGCCTGCACTGTTTGCCAGGGTACCCGTTTTGGGGTTTCTGGTAACGGATACATGTGATATTTTAGGTCGATTGTTTGTGAATCGACCAAAGTTCCAAAGCACAGCGGCATAGAAACTCTTCATTGCAGATGTCCACGTGTTTATTACTGAGTGCATGTTCGCCCCCGCCTATCGGGGCTTGAAGAAATAGATGGACTGCATGGTGCTTACACGCAGAGCTGAAACCGACTGCACACTGGTACTGGTAAACCGCTTAGGGGATCTAAGTAGAAGAAAAACAAAGATCAGGAATCGATACAATTAACTTACTCCACCCATCAAAGACACCAAAGGGAAAGAAACACAAACATTAAGCGACCAGACCATAATGGAAACCTAAACAAAGGAAGGCCATAAGGACAGTTACTCTCCCACAAAATGGCCATATGGCCATCCGAAATTAAAAGACACAAGTGATAGACACAGTAAGTAACAAACAACAACATAAATAAATCGCCACAGAAGAACCGCCTTGGAACGGTCAGAGGAAAGATTTCCACTGGGGGGCTTAAATCGAATTTACGTGGCCACAATCCTCGCCCTTACTTCCGTCGCGATTTAGACAAATAATTTGTTCAGTCCGCATGAATGCCTCGTAACTCATCAGTGCAACATCTCCGTGAACACAAAAAATCAAAGAACCACAGAGGTGAGACAACGGTGCGGACGCGACAGCAAGAAACCACTGAAATGCTGGAGCAAAAGAAAACCAACAGTTAGACTCCGATGGGCCCGACCAGAGACAGAGCATCAGGCACCAACCAACATTACCTTGAACTAGATCTCTCTAATTCTCAATAAGCCTTTACGTTGGAGCCGTCATAGAATCTGAGGCCTGACCCACCGGCGTGCAATTAAAGAGGGAAGCAAAGTTGCCAACCGTGATTGGGTTAACTACCATGCATACAGTCTGTCGTATAACATCCATGTTGTACCCAGTCTTTTTATATCGAAGAATGATTTTACGAAATTGGGTGCTGAAGTCATTGCGGTTATATATTTTTCTGAATTTATATACTAAGTCACCATAAAATTCGGGTTCCGATAGACCTTGTTGCAGAAGAGATTTAAGTCCAATATTGAATTTTGAAATTAAATCAGAATGGCGTCTATAAAATTTTGAAAAGGCTTTGCGTAGTTTATGGTACCGATAACCCTGATTAAGGAGTTTAGCCGTTAATAATTTATTACGAGTGTTGAAGTCATTTACATGACTACACACTCTAGCAAATCGAATTAATTGCGAAATATAAACGCCATAGGATGGCGCACGAGGAACATCACCATCCAAAAAAGGAAAACTTACAATCTCAAAATCAAAGTCATCGCGTTTATCATAAATTTTGAACGAAACAAACCCATCAACAATAGAATGATGTAAATCCAAAAAACGGGGCCTCGGTATCAGAAGAATTTGCTTTATTTAACTGAAGTTCTGGGGGATAAATCTGACTGATCAAACCATCGAAATAGGTATTATCAATATTTAATAAATTATCTAAATATCTAGAAGTGGAGCTAAAAGCTTCAATAATTTCAGATTGGTTATCAATGGAAAGCGACAACATGAAGTCTCTTTCATAACAATACAAGAACAAATCTAATATAAATATTGTCAAGTAGAAAGGTGAGGGCATCACACACTTTCTGACATGACCAAAGTGTATAATTCTTATGCTCTTTAGAAGTGAAAAATGCATTTCTGACATTACATGCCCAGGCAAAGCGGTGCGAGTTGGACAGTCCATGCTTATAAACCCTGTTTGTTTCATTGGACCACAGGGCTTGAGATGTCATTTCACCTCAATGTCGGGTAAAAGTCCCACAAAATTGGAAGCAGCGTCTCCAAAATGACCTATACACTGCTGACGAGGACGTTAAACCTCAAATCAAACAAACAATCACTGATTGCATGTTAACGATTGATTGATGAAAACCGCCCCGCTATTCGTCAGTTTTGTGCAAAAGAAAGCTTATTGTAAAACATTGACTATGCGTATGTGCTGGAACACTGGCAAACAGTTTAGACCCAGATCAGACGCCGCCGAACGCGGCGTATGATTAAGGTTTGAACTGTTAGGTATACTTAATTATTGAAAGTAAAGAGTTAAACAAAAACAGCCCGATTCTCCATTCAGGACCACGTCACGAAAACACGCCTATATAATTCTGACCCCCTTGAACCCCACTTGTATACAGTAAAACTGGGGCTTACAAGGGTAAGCCTTATTTTTCTTTTTTTTTTTGCTTTAAAATATATATTCTGGGATCTCGTTAGAACCGCCTCATCGAGGCGGTTCTAACGAGTACCATCAACCTATATTTTGAGCAGAAAAAAGAAAAATATCACCAAGTTTCATCATAAAATTTTCGTTTTTCCGGCGGTAAATTTTGCAATGGATTTGTATAGGCGTGTTTTCGTAATGACTAACCAAGCTGTGTACCAATCGAACCAACAATGTTGTCAGTGCTTCGAGTCTTCTAACTGTTCCCAACATAGGTTATGAGCGCTCGTTAGAACCGACTCGTGCACATAGTTAGTTTTGTCACGTGACCAGTCAACTGACTTGACTTGACTTGATAGATTTTGTAAGGTAACCAGGCGCTAAAAGCACATAGGGGCTACCCCCATCTCGCTAAATGGGATTAGTTTATGAACTGCTCTTCCCAGGGCCTCCAATGTGCTGGCACTCGTCAATTCGACAGGTGTCAGCTGACCAATGGGAATATACTGAACTCTTAATCGGAGGAAGGCACAAATCGCACCCAAGGAACAGCGTTTGTCCTAAGAAACACAGTTCTGTAGCGATGTTTGAATTTTGAGTGCAGGAATCAGACCAAAGACGGGCTGTAGTATGTGATGACGTGTTGCCAATTTCGACTGCCAAATGTGTCAAAACACAGCCCTGTTTTCGAATGTCTGGCCGAGGAAAAAAGCTAACATATTATCAGTTCTGGCTTCCATTATTCTCTGCCTCCACCCCGGACATGGCAAAGAAAACGCCTTCGGTCACGATGCTTGTTAAAGGGTGATAACGCATGAATTTTTTTTTAATTTTGATCAGGCATCTAAAGTGAGCCAGGATGGGTGACTAATAGACCAGCCAATTCCGGCCATTGCAAAAAGTCCTAGTACCCGTGCTCTCATCACGGAGACCTGCCTATGCAAGTGGGGTTCAAAATTGGACAGGTGTGTCTTCGTGATGTGTTTGGAGGTATATGTTTGTTTGGGAAAGGCAGTGACGAGGCTAATCAGCCGTTTTGCAATCCCGCTAATTTTTATTTTTGAATGGTCTTCCAAAAGGCATATTTAAGGGACTTCCTATTTCCAAATACCTAGCAAATGGTGGATATTGCCGTTGCCCCGCCTATAAAGATATTTAGCGCGTGACCTGTCCCCGTTTGTATGCTCTGGTCTGGCAGTATTTATGTCTTCGCTTTGCATACTTCCGGGGACTTCATTATGTTGGTACCTAGGGGGAGCCCAGTACGGGCTTTCTCCCAGGTGCCCTCAGGATGTTGTCCTGACGCTCTCGATCGAGCCTCCTCTCGTTCCTGAAATAGAAAAGTCGGATTAGTGCTTTGGGACCCCATGTGTGCGCTCGGATCAGTGTAGTTGTGTCCAGTTTCTTGTCCCCCGGGGTCCAACCTGTACCTGTAATACAAACAAAAGTCATTCGGGCATATTGCGTTTGTGCTAATATGACCGCGCCATCCGTCACATATTTTGTCTTCCCATTCTGTGCACAGGGCGGGCCGGGCTTGTGAGAGGGGGGGAGTCCCCCCACAAAGGCACGGTCCGGCTCTTAGGGTTACTTGTTCAAAACCAAGTTAACGGGTGGCGCGGTTATTATGAATAATACCCTTCCCATGGGGGCTGCCTGTCCTGCAGCGGCATGTTACCTCATCGGAACACTCATAAGTGTAAAGCACATGAGCCGCAACCACAGTGCCCCGAATCGGCTTGTCGCCGCAGGTTCAAGCATGTCCGTGGGAGTTTTCGGGCTATGGGATTTTCTTATGATGCACCCTTGCCCGTGGTCTGTTATGATATTGAAGGTATGGGAGGGTCATTGGTTTGTCCATTGACGTGGGGTAGCTTCGGCGGGGCACCCATAAGTGCAAAGCAAATGAGCCGCAACCACAGTGTCTCGCTTTGACGCCCCCGTCTCAGGTCCAAGTGCATAGGTGATGGTTGCGTAAGCGCGGTGTGTGGGTAACCACAGCTGTTTTTCTTATATTACTTCCCAGTAATTTGTGTCTTTAAGGAATTACTTAACCACCTCGGGTATGGCCGAGCAGTGTTTTACGGGGGGCGCGAGGATATCTTGTAGGTGTACCAATTCATATCCTTATTTGAACATTTCAGATTTTATCTCTTCCCGTGCATGGGCGTTTGTTACACATTCAAACAAGATGCGTTGTGTTGTCTCTAGTTCATAGTTATCGCATTTTCTGCATAGACCCGTTGTGTTTCCTAGTTGAGTGAGGTTGGCATTTAGGCCGTTATGGTTAAATCTCAAACGGAGAGCACCACGTCTAATGTTCTGTTGTTGCTAAATTGGTGGGCAGATTTACCTACTGTGGGCTGGAGGAGTTGGTAATGCATCCAGGTGTTGGTTGGGTTTCTATCCCATAGAGCTTGCCATTTTCTCGTTATGGCGGTGTCTATGATTGTATACATCTCCCGTTTTGAAGGGAGAGTATAATCTTTAATACCTATATCTAGTGCTGATCTGGCTGTTTCGTCGACCGCCATATTACCGGGGATGCCGACGTGGGATGGGATCCAGTCGATTTCAATGTCTTGCCCTTCTCTTTTTGCCTTATCTAGTTTAGACAGGATTGAGTCAATTTGGTCAGGTCGTGTATTGGATTTTCCTGACTGTAGGGCCTGGATAGCGCTAAGGCTGTCCGTGAGTACTGTGGCTTTGGGTGTCTTAACTGTGATGGCCCATGAGATGGCCCAGTGAATGGCAATCAGTTCAGTTGTGAATACTGAGAGGTGTTGGTTTATTTTAATCGGTACGTGAAGCTTTCTCTCTGGGACAACGAATGCGGCGCCGGTTTTTCCTGTTTAGGGGTCCTTACTGCCATCTGTGTAGATTAGAGTTTTCCCGGCATGGCTGGTGCGAACATAAGAAAGGCTTTTATTTTTGATGTATTCATTTGTATTTTCTTCTTTCCTCCCCTGGACCTGATGGAGGTAACAGGAGGGTGTGTTGTGTTTGAGATCCCATTTGGATCTGTACTTGGGTGCCTGGATCTTATCGGGTATGTTGTCATCTTTCAGGAGCGCACGGACTTTCGTACAATATGGGTTGTAGTTCTTGGCTCTCCTACATGAATAGCAACCATGATCTGTTTATAGATCATTCACTGGGAGGGATTTGCCAAGTGGGGAGGATCTAGCCCAGTATTTGAGTATGAGTTCTTCCCTTCGTAGATGAAGTGGGTTAAGTCCACATTCTACCTCTAGTGCGTTGATTGGGGTAGATCGGTATGCTCTTGTTGCTATCCCGAGGGCCTGGTTTTGAATGATGTTCAGAGTTTTAAGGATATTCTCTGAAGCGGAGCTGTAAGCCTGGGCTCCATAGTCTAGCTTACTAAGAATAAGGGCTTTGTATAGGATCAGGAGTGTCTTTTTATCAGTTCCAAAGGTGGTACCTGACACTACTCGTAGTAGGTTCAGGTCTTTTTCACATCTTTCTTTGAGATCTCTCCATGTCAGATGTTTGTCGAGGATCATGCCCAGAAATTTGATGTTCTGGGCCCATTCTATTTCCCTACCAAAGAGGTATAGTTTGTTTTGAGTGGTCTTCAGATTTCGTCATTTGCTGAATATGATTGCTTTAGTCTTTAGGTTTGATACTTTTAATCCCCATCTTAGTGCCCAGGTTTCGATTTCTCTTAGAACTGATTGTAGGTCTTTGACCGCCAGTTCTAGAGTAGAGCGTTCCCCCACACCGCGCTATCATCGGCAAACTGTGACAGGCCTATATTATTATGTGGTTTCAGGGCCTCGTGAAGGGTGTTAACAATTAAGTTAAAGAGTATGGGACTTAGTACTGAGCCTTGGGGGCAGCCGTTTTCCAGGATTAGTTCCTCTGAGGTATTGTCCCCAACTCGGGTTTGAATTTTTCTATCCTTGAGAAAGCTATGGATCCACTTTAGCATGTTTCCGCTTATTCCGTATTCCTTTAGTTTGGTTATGGTGCCGGTTGACCACATGAGGTCAAAGGCCTTTTCAAGATCGAGGGCTACCGCTACTAGGATTTTGTGTTCCATGAAAGACATGTTTATATCTGATTCCAGTCGGACAAGTTGATCTGTTGTGGATCTGTTAGGCCTAAAGCCTGATTGGTTGTCTGAGATGATATTATTAGCTTCTAGGTAGTCGGAGAGGCGTTTGGCGATCATAGTTTCCATAGTTTTACATGTGCATGAGGTGAGGGAGATGGGTCGATATGATTGTGGATCCAGCTTATCCTTGAGTGATTTTTTATTGGGATTGCTGGGGCTAGTTTCCATTGTGTGGGGACTTCTCCTCTACGCCAGGAATTGTTTATGAAGTCTAAGAGTTTTTGTTTGCTATCTGGTGGGAGCTGTTTCTTCATTTCATAATGAATTTTGTCCGCTCCTGGAGCTGTGCTGTGTTTACTCTGCAGAGCCTCATTAAGTTCAAATAGGGTGAAGTCGCAGTTCAGGTTACAGCTTCTTCGGTCATCGTTGAAGAGGTCAGGGAGAGATTGGTTGAAGGTTCTCTCCTCGGTCTCTTTTATTGTTTGGAAGGCAGGATCTACGAGTCAACTGTTATAAAGCCCTATCATCTATAGTCTTTCAAAACGCAGCGAGACGTGACTGCACTTTTAATTTTGGACTAGTCGGTGTTTTAGGTACATTGTAAGTCACCTTCAGTTGGGATTTTACAATGGGCGATATTGTTTTACTGAGATTCGTACTGCATGGCCACGACTTCTACATAATGGCATTATCAAAAATCTGATTTATAATTTTAAAATCCTGTGACAAAAGAAATCTGAAACCTGCTTCCCCTAAAAAATAGAATAGTCTTGTCACGTTTGAACGGTGAACTCTCAAAGGTCGTTGATAAACTATAATGCAAGGAAACTTAAAATCGTAAACAAATATTTTTTCACCACATGCTATGGGCCCAAATATCTCGGCTTTATCAATACACTGGTATTATTGGCTGCGACATAAAACATGAAAACAAATAGACAATGATTTTAAAATGTACAAGGGTTCTGATAACTTTCTGCTGATGCGCAAACTGCTTAATAGCCCGTCCGACGTTCGTCCGTCCGTCGTTTGTCCACGCCTTTGAGCAGTTAATTAGATCTCTGCAGGCTGATCACACCACAAGGTCCCGTAGACTTACGATGGGAAAATGCCTGTCATCACCGTAGCGCTTTCAGTTTTGATCAGTTCTTTCTGAAACTTATATACATTACGAAAATATGCCTGTACAAATACATTATAACCTTTATCACCGAAAATGAAAATTTCAAGATGAAAAATTGTGATATTTTTCTTATTTCTGCTAAAAATATAACTTGTGACCCGCCGCATCGAGGCGGTTCTAACGAGTACCCACAATCTATATTTTAGAGCAGAAATAAGAAAAATAAGGTTTACCCCTGTAAACCCCAGTTTTACTATGTAAAAGTGGGGATCAAGGGGGTCAAAATTATATAGGCGTGTTTTCGTGATGGAAGTATGTTAGGGATAAAAACTCGGATGAGTTCGAAAACTGGTGAAGTCGGCTTATTTAACAGAGTTATGTCCCCTTGGTTGATGAAAATGCCTACGTTTGACCTCGTCAGCACCGTAGCCCCTTCAGTTTTGATCGGAACTTCCTCAAACTTACAAATAATTACGCTTGGGATAAATGCTTGACCGGCAGGCAAAATCGGCCTATTAATCATAAAGATAACCATAAGGTTATGTCCCATAGATTGCTGAATCAATTTTGATCGGATCTTCCCGAAACTTACACACAGGTTGGCTGGGGATAAAAGCTCGGGATTTCGAAAACTGGCACGGTCAGCCTTTAGTCTCAGAGTCACGGAAGGAATGCCAAACACATTGCACACATGCACGGAAACAGAAGCGGGGAAACAAATCGAAAGAAAAATAATAATAATAATAATAATAATAATAATAATAATAATAATAATAATAATGTTGAGGGATAAAAAAAAAATTTTCCGGTCACCCATCCAGGTACTATTCTCAATATCCATTTCTTAACAGGTATCTTGCTTTCCAGTGTATTGTAACTGGTTACTTGGACAGCGAAAACAATAATTTATAGTAAACCTAAGAAAACAAATAAAACAAAATAGAAATTTGATATCTTCTGTGAGTTTGACTACTTAACTAAATAGAAGTAAAGGCAATGATCAGGAATAACTAAGTTAGATTTAGAAGCTACAGCTTTTCAAAAAGCATAAAAGTCTAACTTCTTGGCTGAAAATATCAATATCTATAAATAGATCTGCTTTCATTTTCTTTGAAAAAAAAAAAAAAAAAAAAAAAACCTCCAGATTTGACGTCATCATTCCACGACTGAAGTATACCTAACAAAAATACTGTGCACAATATCATGCCATTACAAAAGCATGCTCCTCTTTTTCCTAATTGAGCCTGCGCATGGCAAATTCCACAAATGGGAAATATTTTAAGGACTACAATGCACAGTACTTGTTTCATTTTAACAAAATCATTAAGAAATCGCGCCTATTCAATTAAATTAAAAGTGTTAGCACAAAAAAAAAAAAAATCGGCTAAAAACTTCTGAAAATTTTCATACTTCTGCCCAGGAATAGATTGGGGGTACTCATTAGGACCGCCGCAACATGGCGGTTCTTACGAATACCCACAATCTATGCATTTGAGCAAGAACAAGAAAAATAATGTTTACCCTGTTGACCGTGCTTTCGTGACGCATACATGTACATTGTTGGTACTACTTAGACCCACCACAATAACGACTTCTTCTTAAGAGCTCCTTTAAAGTAAGTTGCAGCAGAAAAGAAGGAAATGCGTTTCATTACGTCAGCAAGTCGAACATATATAGAGAAAAGTTGGATTTACAAAGAAGTACTATGTGTTTCTTATTTCCATTGGTACAAGAATATTCTGATAACTAGTTTTGAACCAGCACAAGTGATCAAGTTTTTTTTTTGCATATGTGTATATACCCCTTCTCATTATGCATTTGTTTTGTCTCTGCGTATTTCGGTTTCCCCGCACGTCTAATTAAGGAATGACCAAAATAATTGCAGTATTCTTGAAAGGGATGTAAAATCAAAACCAAAACAACAACAACAAAAACCTTGAATTTTGGGTACAGGTCGAAGAATGTTTACTGAACATTACGTCACAAGGGCGGGTCCATCTGATACCGTTATCTAGGGATGACAATGTCATCAGTAAATGCAAACTTCTTAAATAAAAGCTGAAACTCATTCCCATGCGCAACAATAGAACACATTCTTTGAATTATAAAAGATATAAAATAAAAATATGACAAAAATTGTCGACAAGAACTGAAAACTTAAAAACAAATACCTTACGTAATAATATGATGGCAGGCATCGTTTTGAATGTAAGTTTACTGTACGCAAAAATGCTCGTGAATAACAAATAGCCGAACGGTCACAGTTACATCTCTGAATCATTGAAGATCTTGGTGTAGTGAGGATGAGAGCTGGAAAAGATAATCGCACAGAGTAATTATTTTACATTTTTTTTTCTTTTTTCTTTTTTTTTCTGTATTATTATAAAGAAAATTTATCACGTATCTTTTGAGCCTTGCTACAGGTCTACACATAGTTTTGATTGTTTTTATAAGACATGCATATGTTGTTGTTTTTTAGGCGATCGCTATTGACAGCCGGCTTTCGATAGCGAATTCGCTATTGACAGCCAGCAAACTAAATTGATGAAAATGTGTTATTGCAAATTTATTGTTTGTTTTACTTTATAAACATTTATGGACAGATTATTTAATATTATTTATTATATAATGGCTTCAGGTACTGTGATTATCCCGTCAGTTGGTCTTTACCATGGAACCTGCTGAATTTAAGTAGTGATATTACCAGCTGTTCCAATGATTTGGTGACTGTCTTTCTTCTGATACATATCATTTCTATGACTAAGAATATTGTGAAGCCTTATTAATCTTCTTAATGAAAACAAATATTTACTGTTTTGCTTGTGACTGAGGCCATTGTTGGTGGAAATTCCTAAGTTTTTAGCTCACCTGAGCCGAAGGCTCATCGGAGAGCTTATAGTATGGTAAGGCTCCGTTGTCTGTCTGTCGTCTGTTGTCTGTCAACATTTTCAAACATCATCTCCTCTGGAACCCCAATGCCGACTGGAGTCATATTTCATGTGGAGCATCCATGGGAGTGGGGAACGAAAGTTTGTTCGCAGGGTCCAGGTCACGTGACTAAGATTGCCGCCATGCCCATATAAGGTAAAAACCCTTCAAAAATCTTCTTCTCCGGAACCAGTGGGCCGATTAGCCTGAAACTTGGTATGTAGCATAAGGGACTCAGGTCCATCTTATTTTGTTCAAATGATGACCCTTGGATGACCTTGACCAATTTTAGGCCAAGGTCAAATTTGGTCACGTAGACTTTTGTATGGGGAAAAGTCAAAACCATGTTTTTTTTTTTTGTTGAAACTATTCAGTATTGCAGCCTGTGATCCAAAATTAGATGCAGTTAGCTAAATGGGTGGATGAAACTACATGAGTATTCAAGGTCAAGGTCATTCTTTGACCTTTGTTCAAGGTCATTCAGATATGAGAATTATAACTTATTTTTCTCATAAACCACAAAGCCATTTGTAACGAAATTTCATATGAAAGTTTTTAAGAACAAGGAAATGACAATTAATCAATATGAATTTGGTCACATGACCAATATGGCCATCATGCCCATATAAGGTATAAACCCTTCAGAAATCTTCTTCTCTGGAATCAGCGGGTCGATTATCATGTAACTTGGTATTTGGCATTGATGACTCGGGGGCCCATCAAAATTGGTTCAGATGATGACTCCTGAATGACCTTGACCTATTGTAGACCAAGGTCAAATTTGGTCGCATAGACTTTTGTGTGGGGAAAAAGTCAAAACCGTGTAATTTTAGCTCACCTATCACGTAATGACGAGCTGAGCTTTTGGAATCACTTTTTGTCCGCCGTGTACCCGTGAGTGTGTGCATCCGTCCGTCCATCCCTAAACAATTTCTTCAAACAACATCTCCTTCTAAAGCTCTACACCACTAATCGTATTTTGACCAAACTTCACAGGAATGATCCTTAGGTGGTCCCCTTTCAAAGTTGTTCAAATCGTTCCGGTCCATTGCACATCTAGGTCACAGGAGCTAAAAATAGATTTTTTTTACTGAAAACTTTGAAAATCTTCTTCTCTGAAACTGCATGGTCCAGGTCTTTGATATTTGGTATGAAGCTTCATCTAGTGCACCTCTACTAAGATTGTTCAAATTTAAGCCCTGGGGCCAAAAATCCACCCCCCCCCCAAAAAAAAAAAAAAAAAAAAAAGTTTTACATAGACTTATATAGGGAAAACATTTAAACATCTTCTTGTCTGAAACCATAAGGCCCAGGTTATTATTTGGTATGAAGCTTCATCTAGTGGACCTTTACCAAGGTTGTTCAAAATATAGTCCTGGGGCCAAAAATGCCCCCGTGCCAGGGCCCACTGTTTTTACATAGGCGTATATAGGGAAAACCTTTATAAATCTTCTTGTCTGAAATCAGAAGGCCCAGGTCTTTGATATTTGGTACGAAGCTTCATCTAGTGGAGCGCTACCAAGTTTGTTCAAATTATAGCCCTTGGGCCAAGAATGTAATAGAGACACTGATACTCGGGTGAGCAATCAGGGCCCTCTTGTTTCACAAGTTATCTATGCATCACATCATGGCCAAACATGCAAATGGAAAGCAAACACTTTTATAGGACAAACTGACACAGTAAAACTCAAGGCCCACAACAATTAACCATTGTCCTGCTGAATGAATTAATTTTGCCACACCCAGTTCTGTCTGTTAACCAAATAAATTGAAGAATACACAAATGTATAATGTATTTGTCCTGTTCACAAACTGAATAACAAACATTTAGATCCTGATCAATTGGTTTATTCAGAAACCATCTGATCTGGATCTACACTGTTTTCAAAAGGTAGGGGTTGTCGTGATCATCAGAACAATGGAAAATAGTGATCTGTTGGAGATGTAGATAGGACAATCCACAATGTTATTTTACCCACCCACCCATAGGGGCTTGAAGAAATAGATGGGCTGCATGATGCTTCCCACAGAGCTGAAGCTGACCTGCACACGAGTACTGGTAAACCGCTTAGAGAATCTAAGCCTGCCCAGGCAATGCGGTGCGAGTCAGTCCGTCCATGCTTATAAACCCTATTGGTTTCATTGGGCAGCAGGGCTGGAGGTGTCATTTCATCTCAATATCCGATTAAAGTCCCATAAAATTGGAAGCAACGTCTCCAAAATGACCTTTACAGTGTTGATGGGGACGTTAAACTTCAAATCAAACAAAGTATTTGTTTCCAGCCCATTTAACGTTCCTTCATAGCTCTAGACCCATTTTGTCTAGTCAATGGTTAAAGAACAGATACACGTATACTGAGAATCAGACAACTGGGCCTTGGTGTGGACATAGTTTTCCCTTGTAAGGCTTATGCTAAGGTGGGCTTAGAGGTCAAATGTCTCTCAGACTAAATGCTAAGTAAACTGTTACATGTACAAAAGCCTGATGTGAAACTGAACTGCACCACAGCTCTAGATAAGGAGGAAAACCTAGATATTTAGGTAAACTTTCCTCATATCTATTAACCAAGACTGGTGTTAACCCGGCATTTCTGGTATCTGTTGGAAAAGCAACAAGGCAATTCTAACATGTACCCATAACATATTTTAATGCCAGAAGTAATCTTGTTGCTCCTTCTCCAGAGCTCTAATGTGCCTTCTGCTATGTTGGGATAAGGCTCATGTGTGACATGAAAATGTCTTTTCGTTTGTGCACGTATACTCAGCTGTACACATTGCTCCAGATTAGCAGCTCCTAGTATATCTATCCAATTTTGGAATAAAAGAAAGGCGATCGTTATTGACAGCAGGCTGTCGGTAGCTAACATCCAAAATTTTAGAAGTGATCTGCTAACATGTACAGTAACAAGAGCTGTCGCATGGCAGCATACATGTAGCTTGCCTGTTTCGCGCCTTCAAGATATAAGGTAAAACTACTGAACCATGAAATATAGGTCACACTCAGCTAGATATATTTTGAGGTCAATGATCAGGTCACATGGAACATATATTCCAGATATTACATTTCAGAATCAAATTGTGTCTGAAATATAAGTCAAAATCATTGAACCATGAAAATAGGTCACACTGACCTAGATATATTTCTGTGTCAATCATCTGGTCACATGAAACTTATAATCCAGGATTGAAGTTTCTCCAAAAAATAGTATTCAAAATATTTTGCAGACCCACTGAATCATGAAATAAAGGTCACATTGACCTACATGTATATGTATTTTGTGGTCAGTCATCTGGTTACATTGAAGTAATATCCCAGGTTTAACATTTCTCCATCAAAATAGTGCTCAAGATAATAAGCAAAATCACTGACCCATGAAATATAGGTCACAATGACCTAGATATACTTTAAGGGAAATCATCGGATCACACAGAACTCATAATCCAGGTGAGACATTTCTCCATCAAATAGTATTCAAGATAACAGGCCAAATCACTGAACCATGAAATATAGGTCACAGTGACCTAGATATAATTCAATGTCAATCATCTTGTCACATGGAATAAATAATCCAGGTATGACGTTTCTTCATCAAATAGTATTTGAGATAATAGACAAAATCACTGAACCATGAAATATAGGTCGCAATGACCTGGATATATTTTGAGGTCAATTATCAGATCACATGAAACTAATAATCCAGGTGAGACATTTCTACATCAAATACCATTCAAGATAGTAGGCAAAAATCACTGAACCATGAAATATAGGTCACAGTGACCTAGATATATTTTGAGGTCAATCATGGGGTCACATGGAACTAATAACCCAGGTATGGCACTTCTCCATCAAAAAGTATTCAAGATGATAGGCAAACTAACTGAACCATGAAATATAGGTCACACAGACCTAGATATATTTATGGTCAATTATCGGGTCACATGGAACTAATAATCCATTATTCATTATTTGAACCTTGAAAATAGGTCACACTGACCTAGATGATCACGTAATCAAATAGTATTCGAGATAATAGTCAAAATCACTGAACCATGAAATATAGGTCACAGTGGTCTAGATATAGTTTGACATCATCAGAAGACCCTCCCAGGTACTTAAGTTCCAAATATGAGTGCTCTGTGATGAGTGACTGTTGAATATAAGCATTTGAAAAACTTTAACACAGTGTTACGGGAACGCAAACCTGCACTCAGATGGCCGAGGTGACAACAATAGCTCCCCAAGTACTCCGTACAGGCGAGCTAAAAATAATTGCATATACATTATTTAGACTCATTTATTTATTTATTGAGATTCTCAATAATCTATAAAACAAAATATTTATTTATTTATTTATTTTAGCCACAGCATGGAGTTACATCTTGTAGAGTTCCAACCATTTATGCCTTAAGTATAATGAACACTTTAATAGTTCATATTATTTTGATTAAAAAATTTCATTTGTTTGAAAAAAGTTTAATAGTTCACTTAAATATTCTATGATTATTTCATTTTTAGCTCGTCTGTTTTTTGAAAAAAAAAAAAACTTTCGAGCTATTGTCATCACTCCGGCGTCTGCGTTGTCGTCCTGCGTCGTCCTGCGTCGTCCAAAAAAAAACTTAACCTTGGCTATAACTTAAAAAGTATTAGACCCATCATCACAGGAGCTACATTTTGACCAAGGACCATTACAACATTGTTGATTTTGGCTGAATTATCTCCCCTTTTCCATTTTTTTTCTGAAACACATTTTTTGCTCTCATTTTAATACTATTCACAACAGAGCCTTCAAACTTCATATGAATGTTCCTTGGGACAAAACCTTTTCAGTGATACTACACTTTTTGATCTGTGACCTTGACCTTTGAACTTTGACCTATTTTTCGAAAATTCTACCGAAAACCTTAACCTTGACCATATTTCCAAAAGTATTTGGCCTGCCTTCATGAAACTTCATACACATACTCACCATCACAAGAGCTACATTCCCTACAAGTTTTATAACTCCATCTTGCAATTTGATTGCTCTTGTTTGACTTAGAACTTTGGTTTTCTAAAAGAAACTGCAGACGAGCGTTGGCACCCGCATGCGGTGCTCTTGTTATTTATGCATTCATGTTTTTTTTTATCAGATTATATTCATTTGTTAATAAGTATAAGTATCCAATATCTTAGCCGGCTGTAAATAGCGAATTCACTATCGACAGCCGGCTGTCAATAGCCACTTCCTTTTTTTTATTCTAAGATTTTTTCTTATTATTATTTTCCTTTTTTTCAATATTAGTATGTTATTGATTATTTTCAAATTTCAGCGATTCACATTAACTTGAATTTCATAATTATAGAATTTCATATTTCGAAATAGCATTACAAAAACAGTTTTGATTCTTCGGTAGTGTCGGTAGATTCATCACCCTCAGAAGCAGTCTCTGTACCTTCGTCGCTATCATCTCTAACGTCACTGTCAGAGTCCATGTGGTTAATGATTCGCTCCATTTCAGCCTCAACAGCGATGTCACTTTTGCGATCGTCATGTTCAAGCCCCCGCCCCTTTGGGCTTGAAGAAATTGATTGGCTGCATGATGCTTCCGCGCAGAGCTGAAACCGACCCGCAATGCGGTGCGAGTCGGACCGTCTATGCTTCAAAACCTTATTGATTTCATTGGGCGGCAGCGCTTGAGATCTCATTTCATCTGAATGCCGGTAAAAAATCCCGCAAAACTGGAAGCAAAGTCTCCAAAAATGACCTTTACAGTGTTGACGGGGACGTTAAACTTCAAATCAAACAAACAAACGAATAATGGAAAAAAAGAACGAAAAACAAAAATGTTATTCAAAATTCGAACCTGCGACCTTTGGATAGCTAGGTCGATAAAGTTTATGTATACAACCAATACCGCCACATCGTATTCCTCCAACGATGCCATTTCAGAATAATATACAGCAAAGATTTTGTGAATTAAGCGAGGGAAAAATTGGTAACCCCTACATAACGGTTTCCGATGGAATGGTCCGTATGACGTGTTCAGTAAACAGTCATCGATCTATAGAAGCACATTCGAGCCGCTCCAAAGAAAAGGGTTCTATGAGCACAATCATCTTGTGAAGACGCAAGTCAGTCTGCACATACGTGCAGTCTAATCATATTTTTCGATATGCCCTATATGGATTCCTTTGTGAACTAGATTTTCATCATTAAGGTTGTATACTATTTGAATTGTTCCTTAATCTGGTTTGAATCTTCGCCACCGCTTGGCATTGCTCATTTTAATCCGCTGTTTGTTGCGCCTTATCACCATCATATATATATACATAGATATATATAGCCTTGTTAACAACAAACGCGGGTCTTTGTAATCGTTTTTTTTTTTTTTTTTTTTTTTGGTTTTATTTGAGGTTTAACGTACCCGTCAACACTGTAAAGGTCATTTTGCAGACGTTGCATCCGATTTTGTGGGACTTTTACCCGACATTGATATTAAATGACATCATAAACCCTGCCGCTTAATGAAACCAATAGGGTTTATAAGCATGGCCGGTACGACTCGCACCGCTTTGCTTGGACAGGCTTAGATCCTCTTAGCGGTTTACCAGTACTTGTGTGCGGCCGGGTTCAGCTCTGCGTGGAAGCATCATGCAGCCTATCTATTTCTTCAAGCCCCGATGGACGGGGATCGACTGTGTAGTCGGTCGGATGAACATATGTCAAAGTCAAGACTGATCAGACTGCGCGCGGCATAGTCAGTGCAAGTCGGACCCATGACATCACGAAAACACATCTGTATTCAAGTAAATTGAAAATTTTACCAGAAAAAATTAAACATTATCGATAAAAAATTATCATATTTTTCACATTTATGCCCAAAAAACTGACTGTGTGTACTCGTTTAAACCGCCTCGATGAGGCGATTCTAACGTGTACTCACAATCTATGTTTTGAGCTCAAAACAGAGATTGTGTGTACTCGATATAGTCGTCTCGGTGAGGCGGTTCTAATGTGTACCCACAAATCATATTTTTGAGAAGAAAAAAAAAGAGGAAAATAATGTACAACCCCTCCATACCGGCCCCGATAGCTCAGTTGGTAGAGTGTCCGCTCCGGGGAACGGGAGGTCTCGGGTTCGATCCCGGGCCACGACATACCAAAGTCGTTAAAAATGGTACTAGCTGCTCCTCGTTTGGCACCCAGATTTACGGGGTAGAGCTAGGACTGGTCGATCCAGTGTCAGGATAATGTGACTGGCTGTGGTATCATGTAATGTGTCTGGGACATGATACTTCAGTGAGGCAGCACTATAAACGTGAGCATTGAGCTCCCTGTCGCAACCAGACACCGTCGTGATATGACTGAAAAATTGTTGAAAGCGACGTTTAACCCGAATTCACACACACACACACACACACACACACACACACACACACACACACACACACACACACACACACACACACACACACACACACACACACAAGTGTTTTGTTTTCTTATTTCTGCTTAAAAACAGATATTGTGGGTACTCATTAGAACCGCCTTCAATGCCGACTGAAAAAAAGTTCTATCTGTAACAATAAGTTTGAAATAAATCATTAAAAAGTAATCGCCTATCTAAATCAATGCATTTTTGTGTATCGGTCGTCCAGGTACTAGTAAGATTGCCTCAGTTATCGAAAGTTGGCCATGCGATGCTTCTGGGGGTAAACATATCTGTTTACGGCATCACGAGATGCTATTTAATAAAATGAGGACAGCGAATATTGCATTGAAATATCATTACGAAAACATGCCTATACGAATACATTGTAAGATTTATCGCCGAAAAAATGAAATTTTTTTGTTTGAAATATTGTGATATTTTATATTTCTGCTCAAATATAGATTGTGGGTACTCGTTAGAACCGCCTCATCCAGGCGGTTCTTACGGGTTCCCACAATCTATATTTTAGAACAGAAATAAGAAAAATTATGGTTTACCCCTGTAAATCCCAGTTTTACTATATTAAAGTGGGGTTCAAGGGGTCAAAATTATATAGGCTGGATTTCGTGCTTAAATCAGGTTTCTTTTTCTAAACAGCAAGAGCATGACAAAAATCGTCAATTTCGCTAACTCCGACATTGCGCTCGACGTGTAACGTTGCCTCAAATCTCCGAAGTAGGGAATTCGGTTGTATGAAGGATACATATTTATGTTGTTCTCAATCTCTTTGTATCGAAGAATTATTTCAAACATTTATAGCAAGCATATATTTTTCTGTAATTAAATATTCTGTTTCTACAAGTCCATATCTCTATTCTCCTTTCAGCCCCCGGCCATCGGGGCTTGAAGAAATAGATGGGCTGCATGATGTTTCCACACAGAGCTGAATCCGACCCGCACACGAGTACTGGTAAACCGCTTAGAGGATCTAAGCCTGCCCAGGCAAAGCGGTGCGCATGAGTCGGACCGTCCATGCTTATAAACCCTATAGGTTTCATTGGGCGACAGGGCTTGAGATGTCATTTCATCTCAATGTCGGGTAATCATGAGTCCCACAAAAATGGAAGCGGCGTCTCCAAAATGACCTTTACAGTGTTGACGGGGACGCTAAACCTCAAATCAAACAAATATATTCTCCTATTCTCTGGGAGACCACACAAATGACCAACAAGGATTGACGTGTCGTTAAACCACAAACAATCAATCAATCAGGTCCCGATAGGCTTTGTTTGCAGAATAATTTTAACCCTTCTCTTGCTGAATATTCATTTTAGCCACACCTATCTCTGACTTTGAACCAATCGGATTACTTGATGTAATTTATTCCTACAAATTCATAAACTGAATGTCAAACAGTGTAGATCCAGATCAGATGGCTTCTGGAGAAGCCATCTGATCTGGATCTACACTGTTTGCAAAGATAGGGGTTGTCGTGAGCAGCATGATAAGAGTTAAGTCTAACACTGAATTTTGAAACTTAATTGCAATGTCTATAAAACTTAGAAAAGGCGCCTGAAAATGTCGTCTGCGTCTGAGAATACTGTGTCTGGAAATTCCGCATGTTTATGTCGTCCGCTGCTACTTTTCAAACATATATTTGCATACAGGCAAACAGTGTGGACCATGGTAAGGCGGCTCTAAAGAACCATTCTGATCTGGGTCCACAGAGTTTGCAATAATGACTTTTAAAGTAACTATCCGAAAACATGGTTGTAACCGGAGTCTTACTGTTGAACAGAGTCCAATTTAAAAGACGGCTTGCCGGCCCCGCCCATCGGGGCTTGAAGAAATATATGGGCTGCATGAAGCTTTCACGCAGAGCTGAAACCGACCCACACACGAGTACTGGTAAACCGCTTAGAGGATCTAAGCCTGCCCAGGCAAAGCGGTGCGAGTCGGCCCGTCCATGCTTATAAACCCTATTGGTTTCATTGGGCAACATTGCTTGAGATGTCATTTCATCTCAATGTCGGGTATAAGTCCCACAAAATTGGAAGCAACGTCTCCAAAATGACCTTTACAGTGTTGACGGGGACGTAAAACCTACAATCAAACAAAAAACAAACAAAACAAAAGACGGCTTGCTCTGTAAAATGTCACAGGAATAGGAATAAACTGGAGATCCGAATGTTCTTCACTTGGTTTTTTACTAACAAAAATTTTATTTACAATATATCAATATATACATATATATCCTGTACAATTCTAGTTGAGTCACGTGACACATAAAACTGACACTTTTTACATGCACTTCAAGTTCAGTCTGCGACCAGACTCGTGTTCAAAACTGACTGACTGATACTAGGATACTAGTTTTTAACCCATTTTTTACCAGAAACCCCAAAACGGGTACCCTGGCAAACAGTGCAGGCCCAGATCCGGCGTCTGATCTGGGCCTCCACTGTTTGCTAAAAGTTTTCCAAATTAATTTTGATGAAAACACAACCTGACACCCCTGAATTTTGAAATGAACTCCACCTATTTATAAGGTGGAAGGTTCCATTTTGTACAAAAAGGGTAAAGGACACACATGCGCAAAAGTATCATTTTTATTTGTAGCGCCTCATAATATCAACGTATCACAGAGAACCACCTTGATCATCACAGGTCACACATAAGGTAAATAACAAGAAAACACACCTATATAAGGTAATACTATCTCTCATGTTTGTTTTTTTTATTTTCAGAAAAAAAATAGTATGGGGATATTTTTATTCATGTTCCAGAACATAGATTTTGGCGCCTGCCGTAACACACCGGTTACCGCAGTACAACGAACGCGACAGAGTACAACGAACGCTACTGAAATCATGACGTCACAGCAGTATTTTCGTTAAGAAAAAGGTTTATTTTAGCCCAGATACTAATCTTTTGGGGTGGTTATTTTGCATAGCTTCAGAATAATGGTATTACCATTTACTGATACAGTTGCAGAGAATTCTGTCTATTATAAACGAAACCGCAAACATTTTTCTTTCGTCTAGTGTGTTTTCACCAACCCCAGCATACTTCTGTCAATGTTTTTTGACAGTAACACATCTTTTGTGCACATGATGTTGTGATTTATATGTAGTTGCGATTTCAGAGCTTCCATTGATGCATTTGCTTGAGCCCCAGTTCATGTCAATATCCACTGAATCCGTGGATGGTTCAATGGTTGATTTTTTGTTAGGGTACACCTTACCACGGGTTATGATACACCATAACGCGGTTAGTCAGCACAATTAGGGTACAACAAACACGGTACATAATCTTCATAAATTGAAATATTTGTTTGAATTGGGGTTTAACCAGAAGGCTTATATGCATTGGACGATCTGGCTCACACCGCTTTGCCTGGATAGGCTTTGTCCTTCTAAGCGGTTTACCAGTACTGGTTTGTGGTCAGATTCAGCTCTGCGTGGAAGCACCATGCAGCCCAATTTATTTCCTCAAGCCCCGATGGGCGGGGACGAAATAAATTGAAATAAAACTCTTTAATCTGCCAGCGAAGGCATGATACATGATGCTGTTTTTAATTTCAAACGATCCATTTTGCTGTTACATACTCTTTAATGCCTTTTTGATTCTCATTATGATCTCCGAACTTATACACGTACGAATTTAAAGGGTTGGTTAAAAATCTTGGACAAAGGGGACGGGAGAACAAAATTCTGACTTTCCAGAACGTTTTTACCACATTCCCAACTTATGAACAACTGAAACCCAACTTATTTAGTTTCGGCATTGGTGGGGAGGGGAGACACTTGAATTTATAGATTCCTTTCTTTACTGCTGAAAATAGTAAGTTTTTGTAAATGGCATGGACCCACTATGAGTTAATGGCGAGTATATGGAGTGTGATCCAGTTTTGTCTGTGTCCCGAATGGGACTGTTCTTATTCCACTGTTATACTCCCTGTGTATTAATCATATTTCCACCGACATTGACTCAGAAATAAGACTGTTCGCAGACGACTGAGTGTGCTGTCGGGAAATTAGAGTTACAGAGGACTAAAATACACCTCGGAACCAAATAGATAGACTAGGATGTTGAGCATGAAAATGTGGCATGACACCATGCGAACAAGTCCGTGAAATGAACACCCCTTACTTTATATAGAGAAAACTGGGATTTAAGGGGATATACATACTTTTTATTATATCTGCTATAAGCCATGGGTTGTGGGTACACGTTAGAACCGCCTCCTTGATACGGTTCTACTGAACGAGCAACCACAACCGATGTGAAAAAATACACTATTTCGCACTGGTGTGTTACCAGAATGAGTTTTCAGGCCGTTTAATGCAATACATTAAGCAGATAACTATAGGCAGAGAACCAATAAAATTGAGGGTTCGTGCATTAATAGAACTCCTTGAGTTTCATTTCACATGATTCTCGGACTCCCAGAAATCCTAGGGCGAATTTCAATGTAGAGGGGGAGAATGTCATAGGGTATAGGTATATAGCACACTTGTACTGCCTTTCGGTACAAGCCGGCTTTTATAGCAACGTGATAGATTTGCTCATCAATCCGGCAGCCCGGGTTCGAACCCCGGCCGGGCAAAAGTTGTGTAGCAGTTTTGTCACCTGTTACACAATGTCAGTAAAAATGCCATTAATGCCCATGAAGAACAAAACTGGACCGAAAACGGCCCCTTGTGAGACACACGACAAAACTTGAGCCCAATCCTAAGTTTCACTGTTAGGTTCGGCAATAGTATACATGGTGTTGGGGTCATCTGGATGATCGGCATCGCTAAACTCAAACTCAGCCATAATGTATCTTTCTGAAATAAAGAATGTAAGTCTCTTACTTGGGTATTCTCACGACATGAATGTCGTAACAATAGAGAGAAGCATAGTTGTAAAAAAGGGAAAAAATCGCCTATGGTGAGATTCGAACCTGGGACGATCGGGTAAAATCAACTGCTCAAAACACTAAGCCAACTGTCTTCCTCAGTTGTCTTCCGCATAATCAACCAAGGCAGGCATAATGTAGGTTAGGTACTGCGGGCCGTAACACCTCACCCCCTTTCTTCAAGTCCGTAAGTTGACGCGAGGTCATTTTTGCGAAGAAAGTCAAATCCCGGGCGAGCCACCATCTTCCGACATGAAAGCCATAATGAAGGAATGGAGCATAGCTGAAAAAAAGGAAATCGACTCTGTGCCAAAGAGTCGTACCCATGACGCAGTTGTCATCGGTTATAAACCTGTAGACCAAGGAAGATAATTCAGGATTAGAAGTTGTGGGCCGTAACAGTACCAGGGGCATAGCTGGAAGAAAATCATTTGTACGAAAAAAAAAAAAAAAAAAAAAAAAGAAAACACTAAAAAGAATAACTCCGTTTACCAAATGAGGACGACTCTTACTGGAAAGAATTTGCTCCGGGAGCAAATTCTTTCCTGTAAGTCCGGTCCCCGTGGCAGAGGAGGAAACTATGCTAGCTAATAAATAGTGTTGCGTATATCCTAGACAAATGCAGTTTTTTTTTCTTCTTCTATTTCTTCTTCTTCTACTCATTCTTCTTCTTAACATTTTTCTTCTTCCTCTTCTTCTCTCTGCTTCTTTTTTTCTTCCTCTTCTTCTTCTTTTTCTACTTTTTAGCTCACCTGAGCACAAAGTGCTCATGGTGAGCTATTGTGATCGGTCAATGTCCGTCGTGCGTCGTCCGTCGTCAACAATTGCTTTAAAAGACTACTCCTCCTAAACCCTTGGGCCAATTTAATTTAAACTTCACAGGAATGTTGCCTTTGTGAATCTCTACCAAAATAGCTAAAATGGTTCCGCTCTGATGAACAAGATGGCTGCCAAAGCTAAAATTAGAAAAATCTTTAAACTCCTTGGCCAATTTCATTCAAACTTCATAGGAAAATTGCCTAGGTGACCCTCTACCAAAAAAGCTAAAATCGTTCTGCTCCGATGTACAAGATGGCCGCCGAAGCTAAAAATAGAAAAAATCTTTAAACGACTTTTCCCAAACCCCTGGGCCAATTTTATTCATACTTTAAAATAACGATGCTTAGGTGACCCTCTACCAAAATAGCTAAAAATTTTCTGGTCTGATTAACGATATGGCCGCCAGAGCTAAAAAGAGAAAAACGTTAATTTGCTTCAAATACGAACTTCTCCTAAACCCTTGTGCCAATTTTATTCAAACTTCACAGGAATGTTGCCTAGGTGACGTACTACCAAAAAAAAGCTAAAATCGTTATGCTCTGTCAAACAAGATGGCCACCAGAGCTAAAATAGAAAATAATCTTTAAACGACAACTCCTCTTGTACCCATTGGCCAATTTCATTCAAAATTCATAGGAATGTTGTTTAGGTGACGATCTAGCAAAATAACTAAAACGGTTCTGCTCTGATGAGCAAAATGGCTGCCATAACTAAAATAAAAAAAAAACATAAAAAAAATTGTAAATTTGCTTCAAACGACAATTCCTTCTGAACCCTTGTGCCAGTTTCATTCAAACTTCATATGAATGTTGCTTCGATGACTGAACTGCTAAAATAGTTAAAACGATCTTGCTCTGATGAACAAAATGGCCACCAAAGCTAATAATAGGAAAACGTTAATTTGCTTCAAATGCGAACTTCTCCAAAACTGATTCAGACTTCACAGAAATGTTGCCCAGGTGACTCCCTACAAAGTAGCTAAAATCATTCCGCTCTGATGAACAAGATGGCCGCCAGAGCTTAAAATAGAAAAAAAAATCTTCAAACGGCAACTCCTCCTGTACCGTTGGGCAAATTTCATTCAAACTTATAGCAATGTTGCTTAGATGACCCTCTACCAAAATAGCTAAAATGATCCCGCTCCGATTAATAATATGGCCGCCTGAGAGTTAAAAATAGAAAAAAACATTGTAAATTTTCTTCAAATGCGAACTCTTTCTAAACCCTAGTTTGATTCGAACTTGGCTGCGTGACACCCTTCCAAAATAGCTAAAATTGTTCCACTCTGACAAACACGATGGCCACCAGAGCTAAAAATAGAATGTACTAGAGACATTGACATTCAGGTGAGCGAATCGGGGGGGGGGGGGGCTCTTGTTTCTTCTTCTTTTTCATCTTCTCCTTTATCTTCTTTTTCTTCTTTTTCTTCTTATTTTTCTTTTTCCTCTCCTTTCTCTTCTTCCTCTTTTTTCTTCTACGTCTATTTTTTACGTTTGTATTATGTGCGTATCAGCGTACAGGTACCTACGCCCCTGGGTGTGATGGACAAACTTTCCTATCTATCCCTCACACCGATTTCTTTGGCTGGCTTGTTTCTTCGCTTGGTTGGGAGTTTAACAGCCCAGCAAACACTATTTAGGTCACATCGAGCCAGTTTGTTTACCTTGAAGGCTTATAAAACCAGCACAGTGCATATTCTTACGCCCGAATTTGACAACCGCCCTTCTTGAGCCAGTGAAAGGCAGAGAATGACCGTGTGTGTATTTTGAGTTATACGTCCCAGCAACCCACTAAGGTTATACATAGAGGGGACCTCAGTTTATCGACTCACCAGAAAGTTTGGAGAAGCCAAAAATCGAACCCAGGACCCCTGGTTTATGAGGTGAGTAAAACAGAATGATTACCAAAGAGAACATTTCATGACACACCCATTTCAGATTCTTTTTCTTGCGTTACTTAAATCTGAAAACGTAGATTGAATATGCGGTCGCTTCGGCTTCTGACGTCTATTGTGACGTTTAGTGACGTCGCATTACGGGTAGCAACCACGACTTTCTATACAAGTAGCGCACATCAGACACCCTTTGAGTTTAACACCTCAGAATTCTCGACTTTCTGTACTAACAAATTATTTTGCAGATTCTTGTGGTTGCACTGGGAGTGTTGTCTCATTGAAGTTGGATTTGCTCAGTATAGCTCATTGTTAACTATTTGAACGGTTCCTCTGTAGTTTTATGTTGTATACATGTTTATGTACAGGTTATTCTTGGGCCCCATCCACCGCTGCTTGGGAAAATAAACGGGCTACATGATACTTCCACACAGAGCTGAAACCCGTCGCACAGGACTACTGGTTAACCACTAAGAAGGTCTTAGTCTTCCCAGGCAAAGTGGTGCGAGTCCGACCGTTCCTTCATATACATGTGAACCCTATTATTCCCCTTGGGCGGTAGGTTTGAGATATCGTTAAAACTCAATGACGGATAGAAAGACTTGCAAAATTGGAAACAATTCCAAAATGACCTTAATAGTGTTGACGGGGACGTAAAAGCTCAATTCAAACAAACAAACGGGTTATTTTGTATGTGACATTTTTGATGGATTATAGCGACTGTTTATTGTGCATCTGTTGTAAAAAGTTGTCTCCATGTCATAAACACACATACAACCCAAAACACTTTTCTGTTTTAGGAATGGCCAAGCGCATAATGTACATATTGTAATTGTTCAACTTAAGGGCAAATATGTATCGTTCATCTTGGCTATTTCTTGAAAAAATGGCGCTTATAATGGGTAAAACCGTCCAGAGTCGGTTTTCCATATCCGTGTTTGTTGTTTCATTTGTTCCGTGTTCAGTGTACTCAAACACAACACATGATCCGTGGTAAGGTGTACCCGTGTTTCAAGGTAGTGGGCCAAGAAAATTCGAAACGATTCTGATATAAAATGATTTTATGAATTGTTAAAAATAGTATACTTACTTCGATGCCTAGAGACATGGAAAACCAAAGAATGCCCGTGTATATGCCATTTGTTTTTGATTGATAGACTCTTAAAACTTGAAGTTTTGTTTTTCTACCTATTTTGGCCTAATTTATGGCTTTGATTTCCCTTCTCTGACCGTGTCATAACTTAGAATTTGGACAAAACAACAAAAACACAATCTGTTGTCATCGCAAAAGCAACAGAAAAACGTAAATCGCGGTATGTTCGACAAAATAAAAGAAACATTGTACTCACACTTTTCTCCCGTCAAAAAAAACCGGTAGCGTTTGTTGTACTCAGTCGCGTCACGTTGTACCGCGGTAACCGGTGTGCGTAAGCTACCCTCAATCAATACTTCACGGACTTGTTCATGGGATATACAATGTATGAGCCATTTCTAAATAAATGAGGTCAAGAGAGATTTGGTGTAATAAAAAACTCTTCATTAAAAAAAATCATAAAAGCATGTAGTTTTAAGATACAAACATTAATTACAGAATTTTTGAGATTTTTATTCAACATACTATTTTTAAATCGCAAACAGCTATATTTTTTATTTTGTTTTGTCAATAATCTGACTAAAACATAAATGTTATGAAGTCTATATAAGTTTTGACTTTTAGCATTACGAAACACGCCTATACAAATACATTGTTAACTTTACCGCCAAAAAGAACTAAAATTTTAAGATAAAAAATTGTGATATTTTTCTTATTTCTGCTCAAAATATAGATTGTCGGTACTCGTTAAAACCGCCTCATCAAGGCGGTCTAACGAGTACCCACAATCTTTATCTTAGAGCAGAAATAAAAAATTAAGGTCTACCCCTGTAAACACCAGTTTTACTATATCAAAGTGGAGTTCAAGGGGGTCAAAATTATATAGACGTGTTTTCGTGATGGCGTCAGTAGATTCTGTCTGATGTTTCCATTGTTAACAACACGGGTAGCCGAACGTTCAGAAAGGGGCGTAGACAAAATCGGTGAGTTTGTTAACCTTAAAGGACCTTAGAATTACTAATCGTGATTGGCAGGTGACAACTGCACAGAATTTTTTTTCATAGGTAGACGATTCACAGGTAATATCGATTCACAGGTAATAACAAGTCCTATTTCCCCTGAAAAAATGGCGTTTGCTCTGAAATTTCTTTGGTGCTTTAAAAGTCAATAGATTTGCAAATAAGGAAGGCATGCCAACCCTTGACTCATCATTTAAGAAACGGCTCAACATTTAATAGATAAAATACATGAGGTTGAGTCACATATACATGAAACAACAATAAACTTAACAAAAACATATACATATGCGATAAATTTTTTATAATTATCACCATAACTCATCACGAAAATGCGCCTATACAAATACATTGTAATCTTTATCACCAAAAAATGAAATTTAAAGATGAAAAAAAAAAGTGATATTTTTTCTTATTTCTGCTCAAAATATAGAGTGTGGGTACTCGTTAGAACCGCCTCATTGAGGCGGTTCTAACGAGTACCCACAATCCCTGTAAACCCCATTTTTACTATATAAAAGTGGGGTTCAAGGGGATCAAAATTATATAGACGTGTTTTCGTGATGGGATACTAAGAAAAGGGGATTTCACATTCAACAAATGTAAATGACCGTCCATGCTAACAAACCCTATTGGTTTCATTGAGCAACAGGGCTATTTCATCTCTATGTCGGGTAAAAGTCCCACAAAATTGGAAGTGACATCTCCAAAATGACCTTTACACTGTTGACGGGGACGTTAAACCTAAAATCAAACAAACAAAATCAACAAATGTAAAGACTGCACGACACTCCTCTCTTTAATGGTAAGAAAATACTTTTCAATATATGCTAATGATTGACGCAAATGCCAAGAAGTGCCAAGAAGAAATGATCAACAGATGACTTCCTACTTTTTGCCTATTTTGTTTATTTTATTCAGAGAAAATCAGGACTCACATTTCATGTGAATAGTCTGCCAGCAGATAATTCAACTGACCTACCAAGCCCATCACGAAAACATGGCTATATGATTTTGATCCCCTTGAACCCCACTTTTATATAGAAAAACTGGGGTTTACAGGGGTAAACATTATTTTTCTTATTTCTGCTCTAAAATCTTATTTCTGCTCTAAAATATACATTGTGGGTACTCGTTAGAACCGCCTCATCGAGGCGGTTCTAACGAGTACCCACAATCTATATTTTGAGCAGAAATAAGAAAATATCATAAAGTTTTCTTCAAACAAATTCGTTTTTTTTTGGTGGCAAAATTAACATTTTCTTTGTATAGGCGTGTTTCCGTAATGTTAGTGTGTCTGACAAAATAAGATTTTTTTTAAATATATTGTACGCTACACTTTGAGAATTTTGTTAATTATTGTGATTTAAATAATTTCACTTTTCTGTCCCACTGTGCACGTCAACCCCAACCTTTGCAAACAATTTAGATCAAGATCAGGCCCCGAGGATATAAAACCTTTTCTAGGCTCAGTTCAGTTAAAACGCCCAAAGTTTCAAAGGGCCATAACTAAAAAAAAGGTTCGGACTTTTTTCAAAAGATAATCAGTTCATCTACTCATCATCCCCAACCAGTCTGTAAAGTTTCAGGGCAATATAGCTCAAATAGTTTTTGAGATATGCCCAAAAGTTCAACGGACCATAACTCAAGAAAAGAAATTCAAATGTCTTTCAAAAGTTAATCAGTTCATCTACTTATCATTCCCCATTAGTCTGTAAAGTTTCAAGACAATAGTTCTAATAGTTTTTGATATATCTTGCTTACAATCTTAAAACGCCCAAAGTTTCATAAGGCCACAACTGAGGAAAAACAATTTCGGAATTTTGTCAAAAGTTAATCAGTTCATCTACCCATCATCCCCAACCAGTCTGTAAAGTTTCATGGCAAAAGTTTGAATACATATAGAGATATCTTGCTTATAAGTGGCGTATAAGCTTGAAATGCCAAAAGTTTCAAATGGCTGTAACTCAAGAAAAAAATTCTGTTGTTTTTTTTAAGTTAATCAGTTCATCTATTCACCATCCCCATCCGTCTGTAATGTTTCAAGACGATAGCTCAAATAGTTTAAGAGATATCTTGCTTAAAACGTCCAAAGTTTCAAAGGGCCATAACTCAAGAAAAAAAAATCGGATTTTTTCAGAAAATTAATCAGTTCATCTCCTTAGCATCACGAATCAGTCTGTAAAGTATCAGGCCAATAGCTCAAAGCTTTTTTGAGATACATTGCATAAAGCTTAAAATGCCAAAAATTTCAAAGGGCCATAACTCAAGAAACAAATTTCGGATTTTTTTTTTCAAAAGTTTAACAATTCACCTTCTCACCATCCCCAATCATTCTGAAAAAGTTCAGTGCAATTCGAGATATCTTGCTTACAAGCTTAAAATGCCCAAAATTCCAAATGGCCATAACTCAAGAAAACGATTTCAGATTTTTTTTTTCAAAAGTTAATCAATTCATCTCCTCATCATCCCCAATCAGTCTGTAAAGTTTCAGGGCAATAGCTCAAATTATTATTGAGGTATCTTGCCTAAAGCTTAAAATGCCCATAATTCCAAAGGGCCATAACTCAGGAAAAAAATCGGATGCTTTCAAAAGTTGATCAGTTCATCTTCTCATCGTCCTCAATCAGTCTGTAAAGTTTCAGCGCAATAGCTGAACGGTTTTTGAGATATCTTACTTACAAGCTTAAAATGCCAAAAGTTCCAAAGGGCCATAACTCAAGAAAAATTTCGAATTTTTTCCAAAAGTTAATCAGTTCATCTACTCATCATCCGCTGGCCTCGGTAGCTCAGTCGGATGCGCGTCTGACTGGCGATCAGGAAGACGCGGGTTCGATACCTGCCGGGGTCGGCAACATTCTTTCATGGAGATTGATCATGAAATCTTTTCTACGGTCATTCTCTCCCTTCTGCTGATTCAAGAAGGGCAGTTGTTAGTTTCTGGCGAAAGAATGTGCACTGTACTGGTTACATGTAACTGCTTATGTATAAGCTTGCCCAAGAAAAGTGTGGATAGGTAAAGTGACCGGCTAAAATGACCTAAAATAGTGTTGACTGGGCCGTTAAACTCCACTACAAACAAACAATATCTCCTAATCATTCCGAATCAGTCTGCAAAGTTTCAGGGTAATAGCTTAAGTTGCTTTTGAGATATCTTGCTAACAAGCCTAAAACGCCCAAAGTTTCAAAGGGCCATAAGTCAAGTAAAAAAAAAAGTTAAGCAGTCTGTCTTCTCATCATCCCGAATCAGTATGTAAAGTTTCAGCGCAATAGCTGTAATATTTTTTTTAGATATCTTGCTTACAAGATTTCATAGCATTTTTTGCAAAGGGGCATAACTCCAGAAAGGGGCATAATCCTGATGAGAAAAAAACAAGGGTCAATTACATTTTCATATGGAATCCATATATGAAATTCAAATACATAGCATGTACGGTTCAAAATTAATGTTATGCAGTAAAAAGCAGGACAGACGGTAGGACGGAAAGACGGAAGGGCGAACATGGCAAAAGCAATATGCCCCCACAACTTCTTCGAAGTTGGGGGTATAACAAAAACACAAAATATCTAGCTTTGCAGTGGAGACAAATGCAAAATGCTTGCGACGGACAGGATGCCGTCAAAAGTCAAGTGTTTCGTTTCCTTATAGCCGGTTCTCAAAACAGACGTAAAGCGGACGTATGCGACCGTCGCAGACTCAAACCAGCATGCTTTTACACTGACAAAGTATGGTTTTGATTAAACTGCGGAGTATACATCAGACTGCAAGGACGTGCATGCTTATCCAAATCTTCATTTAAAGTGCACGCCCGTTTGTATCTTTTACTGTGAAATGACGCAAATGATCCGATGTTAAGGGATGATGACTGAATGTCAATTATATGAGCCTGGTCGTGAAAAAAAGTCTCCCTGCCCTACATGTACATCATAGTGTAGTTTATATTTTCTTGTCCTTTGGGATCATTGATTCCATTGTGGAATTTTGAAAATATTTGAGGGTCACTGATGAGGCCTAAATGGCCGAAACTAGCTGGTCTGGTCCAGAAAACATATACACTCCATATTTTCCAGTTCTGTGGTGTATTCATTGCTTCCATCATGTGAACAAGTCCGTGAAATGAAGACCCACCAAAACCCCACTTTATATAGAGAAAACTGGGGTTTACGGGGGTAAACATTATTTTTGTTATTTCTGCTCCAAGACATAGGTTGTTGGTACTCGTTGGAACCGCCTCAATGAGGCGGTTCTAACGAGCACCCGCAACCTATGTTTTCAGTATAAATAAGAAATATATCAAGAATTTTCATCAGAAAAGTAGCCAGTTTGGAGATGTGAACAAATGCACTATGTCGCACGGCTGTGTTATCGTAATGCAAAGGATAACCCCTTCTAGAACATATTTGTGACAAACTAAGGTGCAGTTCGCTCAGGCTGATCGGCACCTTCGTTGTTAGTACGGCACCACTTCGTATCTAAAATTCTCAGACTAGTACTCTTGCTATTCTGTCTAGCTGAGCCGGCTGGTGTGTGTCTAATCTGGTTATAAACCGGAAGCCACATGTTTCTCAGAACGGGGCTCATATTCATCATGTTTACAGGTCCGCCTCTAAACCCCACTTAATATAGAAATAACTAACAAGGGGTATACATTGTGCATATTTCTGCTCCAAGACAGGTTGTGAGTACCGCCTCATTGAGGCGGTGTAACGAGCACCTACAATCTATATTCCGAATAATTGAGAAAATATCATTGATTTTCACAAGGAAAGGAGCTATTTTGGAGCTGTGAAAAATGCACTATGTCGCATGGGTGTGTAATCGTAATGATAATGCTAAACGGCTATTGATATGGGTGCAAAATGGGCTAACATGTAGCATGTAAACAAGTAAAAATTTAAAAGTCAGCCAACATAAACAGCTGAATAAATGTCTTCATTATGGTTCTGTGGCTAGATATGATCTACAAGACACAGGCGAGCAGCGAAGCTTCAAATCATACTGCGCATCAAATACGAACCTACATGTTTTCCCGTACGCAAGCTCAACCAATCATTAGAAGCAGATATGGCCATAACATAAAAATAGAACATGACTACTTTAAATTGTACCTTGTCATGTCCCTAGCCATGTGCATTTACAATGATTTAGTTTACTGGAGATAACACGAAAAACTTTTCAAGTGCCCTGTTCATACCATTTATCGTTTTCTCTAACGAATAAAACCCATTGTGAGGAAATCCTCAAGGGAGGCAGTCCTTTCAATAATGTTTTGTCTCCCTCATAAAAAGTGATCTACCTTCAAAGGAAAACATCTACTCCAGCGGATACAAGTTAGAAATCACAAACATTGTCTCCTTGCAAGCATGGCTCACTCTCTTTTAATGGAAAAAGTACCTCGAACAATTGTCTACTTCTAAACCTCATCTGTTCCTCTTAAAATCACAACCTGTTTTATCTCAAACCTATATCGGAATGTAGGTATACATATACACATATACCTATATGACTGTGTATGGTCCCGTCTGATCTTAAAAATCGGAGATAAAGTGGAATCATCGCACCGATGTAGTCACAACTTCGAGATGATTGTCGAAAAAGATGCACGGTTATAAGATATTTGTCATGACATCCATTTGGTAATCTCGGATACCTGCGCCATCTCCATTTACAGATCAATGCTGGGTATAATTGCATGTAAGCGAATTTCTGATTTTCAGCACTGCTTTTGATTCAATACCCTTCCACACCGACGATATGCCTCTGGACTAGAATGTTTGCAGGACTTTTGATTCGCACAAGAATACAAACCATCGACAATGGCTTATCAAGACTGGTATGTCTCATAAGAATATAGCGTCTACTGACAATGATTTTCCATGCTGAATCCGTTTGACGCTTGATCCTGAGCGTCGCCGTACAGAGGACGGTATTTGTGTGCTGTCCATTGCTTGTTGCTGCAGTTGTTGTTCAATCAGTTTCTCTTTACAAAATGACTCTCTGTTATTATTGTCTACAACGTCTTCTTCTTTCAATGAACTGTCTCTACTTAAACTAGCACTATTGTATTTTCGTTTGGCTTCTCTGATTTGGACCATCCATGAGCTCTGAAAATATAAAATTCAATTGTAATGTCATCACAGAAAAAACTTTTTATATACATTACAGTACGACATTGACTTCACACAATGTTCCTGAAGTATTTAAATTCTATGTGAAAAACAGAAGTAAAATCAATTAATAGGCATCAATAAAATTACCTACCCCACACTTCCCATCAGAGACATCAAAGGGAAAGTGACACGAACATGAAACAACAAACCAAAATGAAAACATCACTAGCGGCAAGCCAAAAGGACAGTTAATTTCCCACAAAATCAATAAATGGTTATCCAGATATAAGCATTCCACAAATGCTAAAACAAAGTATGACAAAATTTGAGCCAGCGCAAGACAAAACCTACATTAAGACATGTGCGCCCAACGAAACTCAGATCAGCCTGGTCATCCGCACAATCTGATCAGAGTCTTCGTTGTGCGCTCTAAGGATAGCCAAGGTGCCAAAGCTTATTCATGCAGTAAGAGAAGTCTCTGTTTAGACTATATGGATCTGGTCTGAGTCCTCGATGGCCCACATGTCTTATTGTAGGTTTTGTTGTGCGGTGGCTCAAATATAAATCACGACAGAAGAACCGCCTTGGAACGGTCAGTAAAACGTATTTCACCGGGGTGTGTGTGGGGTGTGGTGGGGGGCTTAATCTGATTTCACGTGATATCAATCGTCGCCCATGGTTCTGTCGTGATTCAGACTAATAATTTGTTCAGTCCGCATGAAGGTTTTCTAACTCTTCAGTGCTTCATCACCAAGAACATAAAAATCAAAAGATTACAGAGATGAAACAACGACGAGGACTGAACAGCATGAAATAACTGAATTGCTGGAGCAAAGAAAAACTCAGGTGGGCCAATCTAGAGACAGAGGATCAGGAACCAACTGACATTACCTAAAACGTTAAGTAAGCCTTTACGTTGGAACCGTCATAGAGTCTGACACCTGACCCACCGGCGTGGGAATTAAATAGGGAAGCAAAGGTATCAAATGTGATTGAGTGCAGTCCGTCGTATAACATTAATATTGTACGACTTTTTGTATATCGAAGAATGGTTTTACGGGTACTGAGATCACTGCCATCCTGGGTTTTAAGTGAGCTGGAACACAAAAAATCAAAGTCTTTGAACACATGTATGACAAACTAAGAGATGGGGTCGTGTTCGAGTTACAGGAGTGTGATGTCTGCGTTAGATTGGCATGAATATGTTGCCAAATAAAGGGGTGACAGTTTAAAAACAACAACAAAAAAAAAAAAAAAAAAAAACAAGAGCAGTCACTTTAGGTGACCAATGCCCCCAGTGGGAGCCAATTTCTGAGTTTTTGCAAAATTTCAAAGGGAGATAATTTAGCCAAAATGAATAAAGTGATTTGACCCTCGGTAAGAATGTATCCCTTGTGATGGTGAATAAGTGTGTGAAGTTTCATGGGGTTAGGTCAAATACTTTTGAAGTTATGCTCAAGGTTAAAGTTTTTGTGACGCACAGACAGACAAGGAAACAAACAAACAGACAGACAGACAGACAGGGCAAATACTATATACCCCCCGGATCAAAGATTCTCGGGGTGCATAAAAAACACAACAAAAACAATTCAGCGAATATATCAACTTCATGTAGTATTACATAATTGTGATCATGCAAAATAGAAGTGGAGGCAATGATCAGGAATCGATACAAGCAACCCACAGTTGTTTTAAGAACTGAGCATAAATATGCAGTAAGACTGCAATGTCACGAGCATAGATGGCTCGTTTATCGTGGCTTCGAACTCGTTCCGGAGTCCATTAATTCTTTTCACTGCATAGTACCTCGCCACTGTGTGGACACATAACTTACGTTGAGGTATATCCTCAAATATAAATGTGTCAATGTAAAATTTCTGGCCCCGCCCATCGGGTCTAAGAGAAATACATTGGGATGCACGGTGCTTCCACGCAGAGCTGGAACTGACCACACATGGGTTCTGGTAAACAGCTTACAAGGAATAGCCTCCCCAGGCAAAGTGGTGTGAGTCAGGCCGTCCAATGCATATAAGCCTTTTGGTTTCATTTTGACGGCAGGGCTAGAGATGTCATTTCATCTCAATGTTGGGTAAAGGTCCTACAGAATTGGAAGCAGCGTCTCCAAAATGACCTAATTAGTGTTGATGGGGACGTTACACTTCGATTCAAACAAACAAAACAACTAAAGTTTCATCTACAATCCTGGGCTAATGGTAATTGTGGCAGCTCAGACAAGACTGAGTATGCATAGGCTAAACTAAACCTTTGCTGGAGGTGCAAGTCATTGTTTGGGGGAAACAAACACAAGGATGTTCGTGAGTGATTTTTCAGTGTCCACACAAGCATATAAGACTTGTAGTATGGAGATGTTACACTAGTTCTGAGAATCTCACCTTTATCAAGGTTTGATGTTTGATGCTATACATGTTTCAATTAGGGTTTGTTGTTTCATGTTTGTGTTTCTATCCCGTTGGTGTCTCTGATGGGAGCTGTGGGCTAATTGTATCGATTCCTGATCATTGTCTCCACTTCTATTTTGATAGCAGCCCAGATAATCGTGTGATCTTTACAAATGGACAGATTTTGCCAATTTACAATCCCATGTAAAGATAGGGACAGTTTCCTAATTTTATCATGAAAAATTATGTTTTGTTTTGTGTGTGTACTCATTACAATTCATATATCTTTTTATAGAAGATAGAAAAGATATCGCTAATCATCTTGACCTGGTACAGTAAGGTATCAGGCCTGTAAGTCAATGAGTTAAGTAGAAGTAAAACAAAGATCATGAATTGATACAATTAACCTACTCCACCCATAAAAGACACCAAAGGGAAAGAAATACAAACATTAAGCGACCAGACCATAATGGAAACCTAAACAAAGGAAGGCCATAAGGACAGTTACTTTCCCACAAAATGGCCATATGGCCATCCAAAACCAAAAGACACAAGTGATACACACAGTAAGTAAGATATCAGTGCCACCTGACCGGGTACGGCCCCGCCCATCGGGGCTTGACGAAATAGATTGGCTGCACGATTCTTCCACGCAGAACTGAATCTGACCGCACACGAGTACTGGTAAATATGTTCTATAAAAGGGTTATCTTTTGGAAGCAAGGAATACACAACAATACCGGAAAATATGGAGTGTACATGTTTTCTGGGCCAGACTAGCTAGTTTCGGCCAATAAGGCCTCATCAGTGACCCTCACAATATTTTCAAAATTCCACAATGGAATCAATGATCCCAAATGACAAGACAATATAAACTACACTATGATGTAGGACAGTGAGACTTTTTACGACCGCCACACATTCCCACACATCAGCTGTAGTGACGTCAAATATGTTCTATAAAAGGGTTATCCTATGGAAGCAAGGAATACACCACAAAACCGGAAAATATGGACTGTACATGTTTTCTGGGCCAGACTAGCTAGTTTCGGCCACATAGGCATCATCAGTGACCGCTTAAAGGATCTTAGCCTGCCAAGGCAAAGGGGTGCGTGTCGGACCGTCCATGCTTATAAACCCTATTGGTTTTATTGGGCGGCAGGGCTTGCGATGTCATTTCATCTTAATGTCGGGTAAAATTCCAACAAAATTGGAAGCAACGTCTCCAAAATGACCTATACAGTGTTGACGGGGACATCAACCTCAAATCAAACGAACAAACCTGACCCGGCAAAACAGAGGTGAAGGCAATGATAAGCAATCGCTATAATTATTTACGCACATCTGTCTTTTAAGATATCGAAGGGAAAGAAACACAAACATAAATAACTTCACTATAATGATAATGTCACAGGCAGAAAGTCAAAAGGACGGTTACTGACCAAACGGCTATCCAAAATAAAAACGAAATAAGCAATACCAATACATACATGCAAAGAATAACTGTAATACTGATAAACCACAACAGAGAAAGTGCTTTGGAACGGTTTGTAAAAAAATTACTTGTGACCTTTAATCGATTTTATGTGGCCACAATCCTCCTTCGAGAGGAAGATCCAAGGTTATGAACAAAGCACCACGATTGTGCCATAAAGCTGGGCACAAACATGTCCTCGAACATTTCTTAAAATTTTCAAATTCGAAGTGAAACACATAGCGGGATTTTTCAGGGCCCGGTGTACCAAAGACCAAAAACTCTAGGTATTATCTCGGACAAACTTTCATGGTCCTAACACTTTTCGAGCCATTGGCCTTTGAATGTATATATATTTACCTTTACAAGTTCCGTAGGAGCCTGGAGGGTAAAGACGTCAATGATTTGCTGGAATCGACTAATCTGCACCAATACAAATGCGTATTTAAGGCCGTTGGCTGAAAACACGAAATTAGAATATTAATACTCAAGTGACTTTGATATGAATATAGATATTCCGTAAATGTCGACAATAGGTAAGTCTGTTTAATGACAGGATTAGCCAAATAGGATAACAATATACCATCATGAACAGAAATATAATAAATTATCGATTAACAAAGGTCTACGTATTTCTGATAAGTCTACAGACGATTCATAACGTCATTAATTACCTTAAATAAAACAAGCAAACAAACAAAAAAATGTTTACATGACAGTCAACCCATTTTCAACGCAATAAATTCTTCATCGCTATTCATAACAGTCCATTTCGAAATTTAGGGGTGTCAGCTTAAGTAATTAAAAGAATTTATTAAGAAAAAAAAACGGCACTGTTTGCCAGCTTGGGGGAGTCTGTAAAAGGAAATATGAAAGGCAATGCGCACAATCATTTAATTGTCTTTAAAGCAGAACAGTGAATGCATAAGTAACGATTAAATACTACACGTACTTGCAAACATAATCAAACTTAGTCACATTATGTATCTGTATGTTAAAGGCCAAATTCAAAGTTTGAACGGTGAAATCTCCTACCCATAAGATGTCATTCACAACAATTGTCGTCTGTTTTTGCTGGTAAATTTAAAAGCCATTTTTTGCACAAACAGCCACCTGTTTGCCTGTATGCAAAAATATATTTGAAAATATTTCAAGGAAAATGCAGCTGGCGACATAAACAGACGTTATTACGATAACATGCTGGTGTAATATAATTGCATCTTTCATATCTGTAGAACTTTCAATGATGTTTCCCTTACTTTGTGTTCCAAACAAAGACTGTAGATGCTCATTAGATCCGCCTAACAATCAATGATTTAAGCGAAAGATAAGATATATAATCTGTACGTTTGTAAACCCACTTCGCCTACATATTGTGGATTTTGTTTTGTTAACATATTTTATCGCCTCAAATAGCAATGGAACTGAGATACAAATTCTGACAACATTTGTTGCAGTAGGGCTTACATGAGTATTAATAACACTGATTTGTTAACGTGACGGAAACCTTATTCAGTCTTACATGCTATACTGAGTTATTTTCGTTCTAATTAAATTGTATTTTAAAATATTGACGGTTTTTGAGGCTACAAAGCAGCTCCCATCAGATCAGGCAGCATGGATGGGTGTCCCATCGCGATTATATCTTCGTGTCACAAAACCATGTGTCATAGTGCATTAATTAATACATATACCTCAAAAAGGGTAGTTTTTGTCCAGGAGAACTTGTGATATTTCTCTAACCAATACCCGAAATATAAATTGTAGGTGCTCGTTAGAACTGCCACACTGAGTCGGGAGGCAGTCCAAGTGAGTACCCAAAAAGTTTTGGGACAGGAATAAGAACAATAACGTATACCCCCGTAAACCCAAGTTATTTTCATGCTGTCGAGTCATCTTCGTTGTTTCATCTCAGTAGTCGTTTAAATTTAAATCGAAGTGTTGCAGTGATGAGAAATATATAACCGCAATGACTTCAGCACCCAATTTCGTAAAACCATTCTTCGATAGAAAAAGATTAGGTACAACATAAATGTTATACGACAGACTGCATACATGGTAGTTACCCCAATCACGGTTGACAACTTTGCTTCCCTCTTTAATTGCACGCCGGTGGGCCAGGCCTCAGATTCTATGACGGTTCCAGCGCAAAGGCTTATTGAGAATTAGAGAGATCTAATTGAAGGTAATGTTGGTTGGTGCCTGATGCTCTGTCTTTGGTCGGGCCCATCAGCGTCTAACTGTTTGTTTTCTTTTGCTCCAGCATTTCGGTGGTTTCTTGCTATCGAGTCCTCGCCGTTGTTTCATCTCTGTGGTTGTTTGATATTTTGTGTTGCACTGATGAGTTAGGAGGACTTCATGCGGACTGAACAACTTATTTGTCTAAATCGCGACGGAAGTAAGGGCGAGGATTGTGGCCATGTAAAATCGATTTAAGCCCCCCCCGGTGGAATTCGTTTCCTCTGACCGTTCCAAGGCGGTGCTTCTGTCGCGATTTTTTTGTTATGGTTTGTCTTTGAGTGTTTGTGTCGCTTATGCTATTTTATTTTGAATAGCCTATTGGCCATTTTGTGGAAAAGTGACTGTCCTTTTGGATTTCCGCTGTTGGTGTTTCCATTAGGGTCTGTTGTTTCATGTCTGTGTGTCTTTCCCTTTGGTGTGTCTGATCGGAGCTGTGCGTTGATTGTATCGATTCCTGATCATTGCTTCCACTCCTATTTTTTATATAGGGAAAGTGGAATACAGGACTAAATGTTGAGCAATTCGACCCATAGATTGTGGGTTATACTCTATATACTATATACGCTTACCATAGGGAAAGGGTCCCCGCCCATCCGGGCTTGCAGAATTATATTGGGCTGCATCATGTTTCCACGCAGAGCTAAAACTGACCGCACATGAGTAGTGGTAAACAGGTTAGAGAGTCTAAGCCTGCCCAGGCGAAGTAGTGCGATTTGGACAGCCTTACATGTAAATCACCCGTGTTTTTTTGGGCGGCAGGGCGTATAATGTCATTTCATTTCAATGTCGGGTAAAAATCCCACAAAGCTGGAAGCAACGTCTCCAAATCGAGCTAAATTGTGGTGACGGGGACGTTAAACACGAATTCGGAAAAGTTTGGTTTAAAAAAATAGGGTTTAAAGGGCTATATATTTTTATTCCTATTCCGATACTACACGTGGCTTCTGGGTACATGTACACCTCAGAACCGCTACGAAGTTCGAATTAATGTGAGTGTAACAATCTATGTTTAGGACAGTATAATTCAATTCCATTGTCAGTACTGGTTTCTACGAAAGAAAAATGGGCCACATGGAAGATTAGTACTAGTTTACTAAATGTGTTACCCTCCATCACGAAACCATGCCTATATCATTTTGACCCCCTTGAACCCCACTTTTATATAGTAAAACTGGAGTTTCCGGGGTATAGTTTATTTTTCTTATTTCTGCTCTAAAATATAGATTGTGGGTACTCGGTGAGGCGGTTCTAACGAGTACCCACAATATATATTTTGAGCAAAAATAATAAAAACCAGTGCTTCAGCTGAAGTGCACGACCTTCCTGATGCTTTTAGCTTTATGAGTGTTACCATATATGGGTATGGCGGCCATTTTGGTCATGTGACCTGGACCTAAAACGGTTCCCCCAATAAATGTGCCTTATCGTAAGGAGCAAAATTATATCTTATACTTTAGTACTGTATTCTGAATCGTTTGCAGCATAAAATGCATTCTCACTTTTCCAATTACAAAAACATATGTGTCAAAGTGTGACCTAGGCACAAAGAAGGTCAAGGTCAACCCAGGGTCACCATTTTAACAATTTATGATGGGCCTACGTCCCGGATGCTATTTATCAACTTTCGTGGAAATCTGCCCAGTGGTTCTGGAGAAGACTATTTTCGAAGGGTTTTTACCATATATGGCTTGGCGGCCTTTATGGTGATGTGACCTGGACCCCATCAGCAAATTTTGGTTTCCCCCATCAAATGGAGACTCCATATGAAATTTGACTTCAATCGGCCCAACGGTTTCCGAGGAGAAGCAGTTCGAAAATTTTCACATTTTTCGCCTTGGCGAGGCTATACTAAATGGAATGTAATATTTCGCAAGTTCATTGGTGAGATCTCATTGATATCTATCTGTATGCCAAAAATTGTTTAAATATTCCAAGCGGTTAAGTCACTATCACAAATTTTCACAAACGGGTTACGGACGGACAGACTGACAGAATGACACGATGATTTAAGGGTCGTGCAATATCACAGTTTTTCAACGAAAATTTTTCTTTTTTTCGGTGATTAAGTTAACACTGTATTTGTAAAGGTGTGTTTTCGTAATGTATAAATAAAGTCGAATATTATCATTATTATTATTTTTTTCTAGAGTTATGAAAGACATCAAATCATAAATTCACATGATTGTGTTATCCCAATGCAAACAAACACACAAAACTAACCTGCAGCTTCCGATGAACTGACGTCATGTAAACCAAACCTATCAAGAGCTATTGGTTGCCGGTGGACTATGTACGTCTGTCTGTCTGGCTGACTAGAGGATGTCTGTTTTGAGTGGTTTAAATCGGACCCTGTCTGTTTCTGGAATGTTTTATTGAACAAAACATACAGATGGAGAAAACTGGATCTACACTGGTGTAAAAATTAGTGGTAACCGTTTTCAACAGTACCAGTCAAAAATACAAGCGAATATTCAGGGTGGGTTTTTTGACAAGATTTTGCCACCTTTAAAGAAAGTTCTCTATTAGGGTTACGTGTTATGTATGCACTTATACAGATTCACAAACACATACACAAAATACCCTGTATGTATGTAGGTAGGTAGGTAGGTAGGTAGGTAGGTAGGTAGGTAGGTATGTATGTATGTATGTATGTATGTATGTATGTATGTATGTATGTATGGAATAATGTATGTATGTATGTTCACCTTTAAAGATAGTTTTTCTCACGATTATGTGTTGTGAATGCATAAAAACAGACACACTCATACATGTACACACAGAACATACCCCTTTATTTACTAGGGACGTTTTGAGGTAGTACACAGCAATTAATACCCCCCTTTTCTCTCTATATGGGATATTCTATGCACATCAATGATTTGTAAACAAGATGCTAACTTGTATACTCCATGGATTTTCAGTTCTTGCGGCGTTGTCCTTACTTCCAAAGGATCAGCTTTCACTGAACATTTAACTACACCACAGCTGGTCTTAAGGGAATATGTGACGACCGTACAAAGTCTCCTTGCCCTTTATCATAGTGTATTTTTGGAATCATTGAATCCACGGCGTAATGCTAAATATATTTTAGGGACACAATATAGGCCTAATTGGCTAGTATGGACAAGAAAAAATACAGATCACGGTTTCAAGTTCTGTATTGTATCCTTACTTCCAAAGGAACAACTTTTCATATAACGTTATTCGTATCATATACGCACACAGAAGATAGAAAGCTCTCACTTCTGAACATTTCATTATAAATAGGCTGTACGGGCCTCCGTGGCCTAGTGGTTAAGAGCGCTGACTCTTCAGCGCTGTGGTTCGAGCCTCGCTTGGGTCACATGTGAGACGCCAAGTTCTGCAACGGAAGGTCAGGTGGTTTTTCTCCGGGTACTCCGGTTTTCGCCCATCTCTGATTAACGATCGGCTCGATATGAGTGAAATAATCTTGAAAGGGCCGTAAAACCAAAAAACAAAAAAAAAAATAAATAAATAGGCTGTAAAATGTATGTATTTTGGTAAGGTTCTTGATCTAGTTTTTGCGTATTTGATGAATTTAACAGTTATACAAATACTCTTTTGTTTCGTTCATCAACGGTTTGCTCCAACCTTTCAGTTATTTCAGGCTGCCATGACCTCGTCGTTGTTTCATCTCTGTATTCGTTTGATTTTATGCTCTCGAAGATATTGCATTGATGAGTTAGAAACCCTTCATGCGGACTCAACTAATCATTGTGTAAACCACAACAGAACCAAGGGTGAGGATTGTGGTCACGTAAAATCGATTTAATCCCAATCCACACTCCCGGTAAAAAGGTTTTTCCGACCGTGCATAGGTGGTTCTTCTTATGAAGTTTATTACTGTTACTGTTTGCCTTTGCATGTAAGAACTTCTAATGTTGTCTTATTGTCAATAGCCGTTTGGCCATTTTGTGGGAAAGAAACTTTCATTTTGGCTTTCGTTTTTTTTTTCGGTTTTTAGTATGGTAGAGTTTGATGCTAATGTATTTTCCTTTGGTGTCTTGGATTGCTGGTGTGAGGTAAATGTGTCAACCCCTGATCATTTCCTTTACTTCTATTTAGTAAATAAACAGTCTGGACCCTTTGCTAAAAACAAACGAAACCGTTAGTTAAAGTAATTTTAAAACGATCATAATAAAATTCTGTATACACACTAATACTATATGCTGTCAAATTATAAGCTTACTCACATTTTCCTGTAAAATTTCCAGAGTATTAGATTTTTTTTTTGAAAGAACAGTTGACTGGCTCGTTAATCATACAATACTTTTAACAAGCTGATGCAGATAAACAGTTCAGCATGTAAGTAAGATTATCAGCTAGAAACAAAATTAAAGAACAGTAAAATACAGTCTTACCTTTCTATTTGGCTTTTTGATTTTTGTGATGAGCAAAACGTCGTCAAAAAGAAATAAATAAGCATCATGAGTTTTAGTGGATTCTGAAAAAAAGCAACATCAAACTTTAATGCCATCTTATAGACAGATAGTTCGAAACATTTGAACATATGGCATAAGAGAACATCTTGTTTAGAATTAGATCAGCTCAAAAAGTTATTCGTTGTGTAACAAATTACAAATTAGAGGTCAGTTTAAACTAGATCAAACCATGGGCGCGTAGCGCAAATGCTTTGTTTATTCACTACTGACCCGACAAACTGTGATTTATCATTCAACAAATCATGCACTACATCTGATCCATTTCGATGGTAACGCATTTAAATTCGACGATAGCTGTATTGTTTCATTTTAATTCTCCAAATCTTTCGCTATTCTTAGAAGAAATCCCAAAATAGAAGTGAAGGCAATAATCAGGAATCAATACAATTAACCCACAGCTCCCATTAGAGACACCAAGGGAAAGAAACACAAACATGAAGCAACTAGACCCTAATGGAAACATCACTAGGGGAAGCCAATAGGACAGTTACTTTCCCACAAAAAGGTCAATTGGCTGTCCAAAGCAAAATAATATAAGCGATACACACACTCAAAGACAAGCCATAACAAAAACAAGAGGGCCCAATGGCCCTATATCGCTCATCTGTGTACCAGAAAATCATTAGTTTAGGAGACCACTTGACATTGCTACATACTAAATATCTAAGCTCAGGCAAAGCGGTGTCCATGCGTATAAACCCTATTGGTTTCATTGGGCGACAGGGCTTGAGATGTAATTTCATCCCAATGTCGGGTAAAAAGTCCCACAAAATTGGAAGAGACATCTCCAAAATGACCTATACAGTGTTGACAGGGATGTAAAACCTAAAATCAAACAAAATCTGTGCCTTATGGTTTTGGAAAAGAAGATTTTTTTAAAGTTTTTTTTCCAGTATAAGTCTATAGAAGCTAATGAGCCCTGGGGCTTGGCCAATTTTGACCCAAAGGGCATGGTTGGCAGGATTAATGTAGGTGACCATTTTGTGTTGCTATATACTAAATATCTAAGGTCTGTATTTCATGGTTTCAAAGATGTTTGAAGCTTTTTTCCATTATAAGTTTGTTGGAGTTAAGGGGCCACAGGATTTGGCCAATTTGGACTAAATATCTAAGTTCTGTGCTTCACAGTTTCTGAGAAGAAGATTTTTTAAGCTTTCTTCCATTTAGAGTCTATGGGAGCTAAGAGGCACCGGGGCGTGGCCCATTTGGAGCCCAGGGGCATGATTAGCAGGAAATATGTAGGTGATCACTTGCCATTGCTACATGCTAAATATCTAATCTCTGGGCCCTCTGGTTTCAGAGAAGAAGATTTTTGAAGCTTTTTTCCATTATGAGTCTATAGGAGCTAAGGGGCCCCAGAGCGTGGCCTGTTTGGACCCAAGGAGCATGATTGGCAGGAATTATGTAGGTGACCACTTGCCGTTGCTACATGCTAAATTTCTAAGCTCTGGGCTCTGTGGTTTCAGAGAAAAAGATTTTTGAAGCTTTTTTTTCATTATGAATCTATAGGAGCTAAGGGGCCCCGGGGCGTGGCCCATTTGGAACCCAGGGGCATAATTGGCAGAAATTATGTTGGTGACCACTTGCCGTTGCTACATGCTAAATATCTAAGCTCTGGGCCCTGTGGTTTCAGAGAAGAAGATTTTTTAACCTTTTTTTCCATTATGAGTATATAGGAGCTAACGGTCCCAGGGGTGTGGCCAATTTCGACCCACGGGGCTTGATTGGCAGAAATTATATAGGTTACCACTTGCCATTGCTACATGCTAAATATCTAATATCTGGGCCCTGTGGTTTCAGAGAAGAAGATGTTTGAAGCTTTTTTCGATTATGAGTCTATGGGAGCGAAAGGGGCCCCGGGGCGTGGACCATTTGGAACCCAGGGGCATGATTGGCAGGAATTATGTAGTTGACCACTTGCCCTTCCTACATGCTAAATATCTAAGCTCTGGGCCCTCTGGTTTCAGAGAAGAAGATTTTTGAAGCTTTTTTCCATTATGAGTCTATAGGAGCTAATGGGCCCCGGGGCGTGGTCCGTTTGGACACCAAGGGCATGATTGGCAGGAATTATGTAGGTGACCACTTGCTGTTACTACATGCTAAATATATAAGCTCTGGGCACTGTGGTTTCAGAGAAGAAGATTTTTGAAGCTTTTTTTCCATTATGAGTCTATGAGAGCGAAGGGGCCCCGGGGCGTGGCCCATTTGGAACCCAGGGGCATGATTGGCAGGAATTATGTAGGTGACCACCTGCCATTGCTACATGCTAAATATATAAGCTCTGGGCCCTGTGGTTTCAGAGAAGAAGATTTTTGAAGCTTTTTTTCCATCATGAGTCTATGGGAGCGAAGGGGCTCCGGCGCGTGGCCCATTTGGAACCCAGGAGCATGATTGGCAGGAATTATGTAGGTGACCACCTGCCATTGCTACATGCTAAATATATAAGCTCTGGGCCCTGTGGTTTTAGAGAAGAAGATTTTTGAAGCTTTTTTTCCATTATGAGTCTATGGGAGCGAAGGGGCTCCGGGGCGTGGACCTTTTTGAACCCAGGGGCATGATTGGCAGGAATTATGTAGGTGACCACTTGCCATTGCTACATGCTAAATATCTAAGCTCTAGGCCCTGTGGTTTCAGAGAAGAAGATTTTGAAGCTTTTTTTTTCCATTATTAGTCTATGGGAGCTAAGGGGCCCTAGGGCGTGGCCCATTTGGCACCGAAGGGCATGATTGGCAGGAATTATCTAGTGACCACTTGCCCTTGCTACATGCTTAATATCTAAGCTCTGGGCCCTGTGGTTTCAGAGAAGAAGATTTTTAAATGTTTTCCCATTATAAGTCTATGGGAGCTATATGTAGCCATGGCAACAAGAATTCCAATCCGACCAGCCCAAAAACCTTATGCAGCCTTTCCCCCTCCCTGATGATGATTCACATGAAATTTGATCAAGATTGGCCATGGGGTATTGGAGATATACTCATTTGAAATTGTTTACGGACGCACGGACGGACGCACGCACGCACGCACGCACGACGGACAAAAAGTGATCCCAAAAGCTCACCTCGTCACTACGTGACAGGTGAGCTAATAAACCACGACAGAAGAACCGCCTTGGAACGGTCAGGGAAACGAATTCCACTGGGGGTGGGGGTGGGGCTTAAATCGATTTTACGTGGCCACAATCCTCGAGCTTACTTCCGCTGACATTATTGAGTATATCAATTATGTATTGTTTGAATGCGAGAAAATAACGCATCACCTTCAAACGTAAATCATTCTTCGAATGATCGTTTGTTTCGATTGAGACAACACTCTTAAGTCATTTTGAATGAGGTTAATATGCAGGGACGGTTCGACCCACATCACTTTGCCCTTACAGGTTCTTCTGTCGCGGTTTATTTTTGTTATGGTTTGTCTTTGGGTGTTTGTGTCGCTTATATTATTTTGGATAGCCTATTGGCCATTTTGTGGGAAAGAAACTGTCCTATTGGCTTTCCTCTATTTGTGTTTCCATTAGGGTCTGTTGTTTCATGTTTCTTTCATGTTTGTTTCTTTCCCTTTGGTGTCTCTGATGGGAGGTGTGGGTTAACTGTATCGATTCCTGAACATTGCCTCCACTTCTATTTTAGATCTTCTAAGCAGTTTTACACGTACTCATGTGCAGTCGATTTCAACTCTGCGTCCAGAAGCACACTGCAGCCAAATGTATTACTCCAAGCCCCGATGGGCAGGGCGATAATCTACTAAAACGTCAGAAAAATAGTGGCTTTTTAATGGCGTCAGTCATCACGCATTTCTGTCCAGTGATTTATGGCAGAATAAATTACAGTTCCGTTTCAAATCTAGAAAGTACAGCTCACGCAGGAAAGGCCACATCCAAAGAACGCAGCCATTTCAAGTTATCTAAAGAAAGTAAGTGTCATGGACACACACACAAAAACAGACAAAACATGAACCAACGGCACAAAGCAAGTAAACAAATAAGACAGTGCAAAAGAACGACCGCCTTGGGACGGTCAGTAGTAAACTACTCGGGGGCTTCGACTCTGTAGTTTATGGAATTCAATCTTCATCCTCACTGCACTTCCAGTGCAGTATCAAACAAAATGACAATAACACAACGATCTGCATGGAGGCTTTCTACCTCAACAGTGAGTCAAAAAGAAAAACAAAGTAAAATGGTCACGAAAAATTAATACATTCATGTGTATGCGCTGTGTTGAAATGCAAGCCAAAACAAAATCAGTGTAAAACTTTGTAATTTGTGTACAAACTGTTAGAATTTGTCGCTAAAAATGCCTGATTTATTAGCGAGCCTTTTTCATATTTAGTATGGTGTTAAGATAAACTGATATCTTTTCTGGTTCTTTTCCTGGTTTTCAAAGGAAATAATTTACACGGAGGACATTGTTTTCTGGTTTTGACAATCATCTCGTTTAGAAACATAGCATCAAGTTTTTCTTTTATTTGTTTCATTTACACAATGGAACACCACGTTAACAAGTCCGTGAAATAAAAAAGACCCCCCTAAACCCCATTTTATATAGAGAAATCTGGGTTTTAGGGGGTAAACATTATTTTCCTTATTTCTGCTCCTAGACATAGGTTGTGGGTACTCGTTAGAACCGCCTCAATGAGGCGGTTCTAACGAGCACCCAAAATCTATATTTGGTGTGTTAATAAGAAAAAAATACAAATTTTCATCAGAACAAAATACATTTTTTTCAAGTTTGTAAAATGCACTATACAACACGGATGTGCTATCGTAATGTACACTGGTATATATGTCGTTTGTTACAAGGGGCCCTAGGCAAGAAGTGAGTTCAGAACATTTTATTTCGCATTCCACCATGTTAAGTCCGCATCACGATAACAAGTTCGTGTATTTATATCCCTCAAAACCCCACTTTATATGCAGAAAACTGGGGTTTACATTGCTAAACATTAATTGTCTTATTTCTGCTCCAAGACATATGCAATGGGTACTCATAGGAACCGCCTCGATGAGGGAGTGTTAAAAGCACCCTCAACCCATGTTAAGAGTACATTTAAGAAAACTACCGCAAATTTTTATCCGAAACACAGCAGTTTTGGAAAATGTAAGAATGCAGTGTGAGCACGGATGTCATATTGTAATGGTAAAATTAACACACTATCAAACCTCACATTATAGAGAGAAAATTGGGTTAACAGGGGACTACTTAGTAACTTTTTGGTGGATTGATAAACAAGTGGCAAAGAAAATCTCACTTTGAATTTACTATAAACATGGATGTGCAATCTTAATTTATACTGTGTCGCCATGAAAAAGGATAAAAAATTTGCTCCTCTAGAGCAAATTTCTTTCTTAAAAGTAGACTGCATTTAAAAAATCGCACAAAATATCAGCCATCAAGAAAAATAGATAAGGCGAGTATTTTGTGATAATTGAAGGATACTTTTGTCAGTTCTTCACAAAACCCTATTTTGTGGGCCGCAATAAGGCGGTCCTAATGAATACCCAAAAAGATAGATTTTATGGCGAAAGAAGGAAAATCGTCCTTAATTATCCCATAATAACCATCTTATCTGTTGTTATCAAGTCTACCAATTCGTCTTAATATTCAGAACATTACCTGTTAAAGTGATTGCTCCCTCGTGTATAAGCTGTCGTCTTGGACAAGCCAGAAGACGTTCACATGGCTGTTGTAATAACTTGGATTTCAAATACTGTGAAAAAAGCATAAATTGATTAATATCTTGATACAATGAAGTAAAATCAAACATTCAGAGGTGATCTTCAAGACCAGTCAAATCTGGGCTTAGATAACTTGTCTGCATTATATCTTTTGACTGAATTATCGATTCTTGGTACCATACATCATTGCTGTCCACCAAAGACTTTATCTGATTTCGGAAAAACTTGATTTCATTTTTAAGGTCAAGGGGTCCTAAATCCTGACATATTCAGATACAAATAGCTTGTCTACAACCATTTTAAACGAATTTATGAATTATGATCAAATATGGTTCAATACATGTAGACCATTATCATTCCACCATATTTAAATATGAGAAAATTACGTTACACCTTCTAAAATAAATAAAAAAAAAAAGATCTACGTCGGCGACTCCTCTGCCCAGTGCGAATAGTTCAAATTTCATTGTGTAATAAGAAATACAACGCTTCATATTGTGACAACTGACAATTCAGAAGCCAACAATTATGGAAACCATTTTTTTCGCGAATTTTGAGGGAGAATTAGGTTGTCAAAATCAGGTGTTACCAAAAGGTCAACACCGATAGTTCCAAACAAAGAATCTGTCATTTGTAGCTATGTAGGCGATTCATTGTTACTGGCAAAAAGTTGCACAAAATGCTATTATATCCCACGTATCAAAAGGTGAATTAATCATTAATGATATGTTTTCTAATGCAAAGCCATAGGAAGACTTCCAAACTCTCGGACATACCCTTCTCGGCATTTACACCTTTTCTTCGTTCGGGTCAATGGGCATGGCGGGCGAAGCTTGCTTACAAAGTCATGCTTAATATCCGCGGACGCCTGATTACACTCTACTGTCGTCCATGTCTGTTGATCTGAACATTGATATTTGCCATTTTGTCTATGGATTAACGATTTTGGATTAACACTTTGGTACTACGACCTAAACTACTTTAACAATCAGCATTAAAGTAATATTTCATAGCGACAATAACACTATTTTTCTATTAGAAGTGCTTTCCGTTTTAAGTGTTTTTTTTTGCTAGTGTTGTAAAATTAACATGTTAACAAGTCTGTGTAATAAACATCCCAGTAAACCAACTATGCAAAAGGAGAATAACCGAAAGGTAAACCGGGACGCGGACGCCCGGCCGCCCCCGCACGGACATCGCTATTCTTAAGGACGGAATTTTTCCTTGAAAAACCCGTCCAAAAATGGCATTATTGACGGATTTTTTAGGGTTAACCAAAAGGTAAACAGGGACGCGGACGACCGCCCGCCCGCGTGGACATCGCTTTCCTAAAGGACGGAATTTTTCCTAGAAAAACCCGTCCAAAAAACAAAACAAAAAAAAAAGAAAAAAAAAAAAAAGAAAAGTAGAAGTAAAACAAAGATCAGGAATCGATACAATTAACTTACTCCACCCATCAAAGACACCAAAGGGAAAGAAATACAACCTGTCTTTGGGGTTGGGGACCAGGTAAGAACCTGTTTAGTTACACTCACTAGCAATAGTCTTAAACTTTTTAAACTGAATGTAATCTTCTACCTCATATAAAAATAAAAAGTAGAAGTAAAACAAACAACAGTAATCGATACAATTAACTTACTCCACCCATCAAAGACACCAAAGGGAAAGAAACACAAACATGAAGCGACCAGACAATAATGGAAACCTAAACAAAGGATGGCCATAAGGACAATTACTTTCCCACAAAATGGCCAAATGGCCATCCAAAATAAAAAAGACACAAGTGATACACACAGTGAGTAGTAACAAACAACAACATAAACAAACCGCCACAGAAGAACCGCCTTGAAACGGTCAGTGGCAAGAATTCCACTGGGGGGCTTAAATCGATTTTACGTAGCCACAATCCTCGCCCTTACTTCCGTCCATTTTAAAATTTAGGAGTGTCAGGTTGTGTTGTTTTCAATTATTTTTTGGAAAATGGTTGAAAGTTTTGCAAACAGTGTGGGCCCTGATCAGATACCGCGTTCTGCGCTATCTAATCTGCGCCTGCACTTGTTTGTCAATTACTCGGTTTGGGGTTGCTGGTACAAAATGGGTTAAATGTTTTGCTATACAAGCAGCGAACACAAAGGTGCTGTTCAGACTCTGCAGATGCGCAGGCTGATAAGTACGTTTGTTGTTCTCAAATATAATGAAGATCAGGCATTCACATGGCATGGCACAATTAGAAAATATATACACCATAAAACACTCCTTACTTCTGGAATGAAAGCCCTGGGGTCGAGATCTGTTACTTGTGGCCACACCAAGTGACGCTGGATTTCTTGTACACGTTCAAAATTCTTTAACCATTTCATTTTGTCTTCTAGTTGTTCTGTTGGGAAAAATAAAACATCAACAGCAAGCTGATAAACATTGCGATCTCAAATAATATTACTTTCATGCGCCAGTCTAATAAACATGCTGGAAAATAGTTTTCTGTTTGTTTGATTTGAGGTTTAACGTCCCCGTCAACACTATAAAGGACATTTTGGAGACGTTGCTTCCAATTTTGTGGGACTTTTACCCGACATTGAGATGAACTGACATCTCAAGCCCTGCCGCCAAATGAAACAAATAGGTTTTATAAGCATGGGCGCTCCGACACTCGCACCGCTTTGCCTGGGCAGGCTTAGACCCTCTAAGCGGTTTACCAGTACTCGTGTGCGGGTCGGTTTCAGATCTGCGTGGAAGCATCATGCAGCCCATCTATTTCTTCAAGCCCCGATTGGCGGGGGCTAGCTGGAAAATAGTAGTGAAACAGTAGTTAGGATTCGATACAATTAACTTACACCTCCCATCCAAGACACAAAAGGAAAAGAAACACAAACATTAAACAAATTCACCATAATGAAAACGCAAATGGCGGAAACCGAAAAGGACTGTTACTTTCCTACAAAATTGCCAAACGGCTGATATTAGATTTTCAATACCAAAATAGAGAGATTTGCCAAGGCCGTGCATTTGTTTTATTTTCATTATTGGTACTCGTTGGAACCGTCTAATTGAGTAGATACTCCATGAAATCATGTCGTTGAAGCGGTTTAATGAGTTTCCGTAAAGATATGATAACAAGAGGGCCCTGGTTCGCTCACCTGATCCAATGTATAACAAGTGGGCCCCGGGCAGGGTCAATTTTGGCCCCAGGGCTATAATTTGAACAATCTTGGTAGAGGTCCACAAGATGAAGCTTCATATCGAATATGAAAGACCTGGGCTTTCTGGTTTCAGAGAAGAAGATTTTAAAGGTTTACCTTGCATATAGAAGTCTATGTAAAACAAGATTTTCCCTATATAAGTCTATGTTAAACCAAAGGGCCCTGGAGCAGGGGCATTTTTGGCCCCAGGGCTATAATTTGAACAATCTTGGTAGAGGTCCACTAACTGAAGCTTCATAACAAATATCAAAGACCTAAGCCTTGTGTTTCAGAGAAGATGATTTTTAAAGATTTTCCCTATATAAGTCTATGTAAAACCAAAGGGCCACATGGCGAAGGCATTTTTGGTCTCAGGGCTATAATTTGAACAATCTTTATAGAGGTCCACTAGCTGAAGCTTCATAACAAATATCGAAGACATAAGCCTTGTGGTTTCAAAGAAGAAGATTTTTCAAGATTTTCCCTCTATACGTCTATGTAAAAACCAAAGGGCCCCGGAGCGGGGACATTTTTGGCCCCAGGGCTATAATTTGAACAGTCTTGGTAGAGGTCCACAAGATGAAGCTTCATACCAAATATCAAAGACCTGGGCCTTGCAGTTTCAGAGAAAAAGATTTTTCAAGATTTTCCCTATATAAGCCTATGTAAAACAAAAGGGCCCTGGTGCGGGGCATTTTTGGCCCCAGCACTATAATTTGAATAATCTTGGTAGGGGTCCACTAGATGAAGCTTCATACCAAATATCAAAGACCTGGGCCTTGCGGTTTCAGAGAGGAAGATTTTTAAAGATTTTCCCTATATAAGCCCATGTAAAACCAAAGGGCCCCCATGTGGGGGGCATTTTTAGCTCCAGCACTATAATTTGAACAATCTTGGTAGCGGTCCACTAGATGAAGCTTCATACCAAATATCAAAGACCTGGGTCTTGCGGTTTCAGAGAAGAAGATTTTTACATATTTTCCCTATATAAGCCTATGTAAAACAAAAGGGCCCTGGTGCGGAGGCATTTTTGGCCCCAGCACTATAATTTGAACAATCTTGGTAGGGGTCCACTAGATGAAGCTTCATACCAAATATCAAAGACCTGGGCCTTGCGGTTTCAGAGAAGAAGATTTTTCAAGATTTTCCCTATATAAGCCCATGTAAAACCAAAAGGCCCCCGTGCTGGGGCATTTTTAGATCCAGCACTATAATTTGAACAATCTTGGTAGGGGTCCACTAGATAAAGCTTCATACCAAATATAAAAGACCTGGGCCTTGCGGTTTCAGAGAGGAAGATTTTTAAAGATTTTCCCTATATAAGCCCATGTAAAACCAAAGGGCCCCCGTGCGGCGGCATTTTTGGCCCCAGCACTATAATTTGAACAATCTTGGTAGGGGTCCACTAGATGAAGCTTCATACCAAATATCAAAGACCTGGGCCTTGCGGTTTCAGAGAAGAAGATTTTTAAAGATTTTCCCTATATAAGCCCATGTAAAACCAAAGGGCCCCCGTGCGGGGGCATTTTTAGCTCCAGCACTATAATTTGAACAATCTTGGTAGGGGTCCACTAGATGAAGCTTCATACCAAATATCAATGACCTGGGCCTTGCGGTTTCAGAGAAGAGGATTTTTACATATTTTCCCTATTTAAGCCCATGTAAAACCAAAGGGCCCCCGTGCGGGGGCATTTTTGGCCCCAGCACTATAATTTGAACAATCTTGGTAGGGGTCCACTAGATGAAGCTTCATACCAAATATCAAAGACCTGGGCCTTGCGGTTTCAGAGAAGAAGATTTTTTTTAAGTTTGCGGTGAAAAAAAAATCTATTTTTGGCTACTGTGACCTATATGTGAAACGGACCGGAACCATTTGAACAACTTTGAAAGGGGACCACCTAAGGATCATTCCTGTGAAGTTTGGTCAAAATACGATCAGTGGTGATGTCATTTGAAGAAAAGTTTACGGACGCACGCACGGACGCACGCACGCACGGACGCACGGCGGACAAAAAGTGATCCCAAAAGCTCACCTTGTCACTAAGTGACAGGTGAGCTAAAAACCCTGCTAAGCGGGCACATTCATTTTTCTATCTTGACAAATCGGATTAATTTGTCAGAATGGGTGCAGTTTCATTATATATTCATATTATACTGAGGGGACAGATACTACGCCTTTAAAGCTCAACAATCAGAAAAACCTATTAAACCCGATAAACCAACTTGCCTTAGAACTATAGGTTCGATCATGGCTCGAGCCACATGTGAGATGCCAGCTTCTGCAATTGAAGGTCATGTGTTTTTTTTCTCCGGATACTCCGTTTTAACACTATATTTTTTAGTTCTGCAGTGTATTCCTTGCTTCCAAAGGATAACCCTTTTTATAGAAAATTCTTCGCCAAGCACTGATTCACGATCGCCTCGAAATAAGTAAAATGAACTTGAAAGAGTCGTTAAACCATCACAACAATGCTCAGTACTTTCAGTACTTCATTACCATATTATATTTTATTTCAGTAATGATGGACCCGCCCATCGGGGCTTGGAGAAACAGATTTGGCCGAAAAGTGCTTCTACGCAGAGCCGAAATCGACTGCACACGAGTACTGGTTAACAGCTTAAGATCTAAGCTGTGAGTCAGACTGTCCATGCATATAAGGCCTATTGGTTGCATTGGACGGAAGGCCTTGAGATGTGGCGGAAGGGCTTGAGATGTCATTTCATCTCAATGTCGGGTAAAAGTCACACAAAATTGGAAGCAACGTCTCCAAAACAACCTAGGTACTGTTGGTCGGGTTTGAACCTACTTTCAGTGATGAATTTATTTTTAGAATTATGAAGAGAATTACCAAACACATGGAAAGTATGGACAACTACACAATATTGCCTTGCACTTACGTACAATGTATAACAAAATATAGCAGCATCATCAACATTTTCCGAGAACATAAAACTCAAACCATGAGGGCTCGAAAACATGAAATAACGGATATACAGTACAAAAGAAAACCGACAGTTGGACTTTGGTGGGCCCGATCAGAGACAGAGCATCAGACATCAACCGAGAGTTGAGTTCGTTAATGTTATTATTTCATAACACTTCGGTCTTGGCAAAGTTTCTCTGGAATGTCTTTTGTCAAACTGTTCGACCCTGTAGTCCAAACCAGGTATATGTGTGTATAACCATGTAGAGCTTAGTTGTATAATAGAAGTGAAGGCAATGATCACGAATCGATACAATTAACCCACAAAGGGAAAGAAACACAAACATGTAACAAAGACCTTAATGGAAACATCAACAGCGGAAAGCCAAAAGGACAGTTACCCTCCCACAAAATGGCCAATTGGCTATCCAAAACAATATAATATAAGCGATACAAACACTCAAAGACAAACAATAACAAAAATAAACCGCAACAGAAGAACCGCATTGAAACGGACAGTGAAACGAATTCCACTGGGGGGCTCAAATCGATTTTACGTGGCCTTACTTCCGTCGCGATTTAGACACATAATTTGTTCTGGTCGCATGAAGGTCTTCTAGTTCATCAGTGCAAAATCTCCGTGAACACAAAAATCAAACAACCACAGAGATGAAACAACGGTGAGGACACTACGGCAAGAAACCACTGAAATGCTGCAGCAAAAGAAAATCAACAGTTAGAGTACGATGGTCCCGACCAGAGACTGAACCGCCTCATCTACCTTTACTTTTTCTATACTATTTGCGACTTTGTTTCTCAGTTCTGCATGAAATTCCCCATTTCTTCAAACGCAGAGACGAAAGAGTGCATATTTGTCTATCAGAGTTTGAAATGCTAAAAAAAGTTATAAAACGATAACTTATCACAATGCCATCCTAAGCTATATTGAACGTTTTATGACGAAACGACAATCAAACAAGAAATATCTTTAAAAAAGATATGCGGCGTAGATTTAATTGGAAGGTTGTTTAGAAACCAGTGCTTCAGCCGAGGTGCACGACCCGCCGGATGCTTTTAGCTTTATGAGTGTTACCATATATGGGTATGGCGGCCATTTTGGTCATGTGACCTGTACCTCAAACGGTTCCCCCAATAAATGCGCCTTATCGTAAGGAGCAAAAATATAGCTAACACTTTAGTACTGTATTCTGAATCGTTTGCAGGATAAAATGAATTCTCACTTTTCCAATACAAAAGCATATGTGTCAAAGTTTGACCTAGGCACAAAGAAGGTCGAGGTCAACCCAGGGTCACCATTTTAGCAATTTATGATGGGCCTACGTCCCAGATGCTATTTATCAAGTTTCGTGGAAATCTGCCAAGTGGTTCTGGAGAAGACTCTTTTGAAGGGTTTTTACCATATATGGCTTGGCGGCCATTTTGGTCATGTGACCTGGACCCCATGAGCAAATTTTGGTTTCCTCCATCCCATAGAGGCTCCACATGAAATTTGACCTTAATCGGCCCAACGGTTTCCGAGGAGAAGCAGTTCGAAAATTTTCACATTTTTCGCCTCGGCGAGGCTATACTAAATGGAATGTAATATTTCGCAAGTTCATTGGTTAGACCTCATTGATACTATCAGTATGCCAAAAATTGTTTAAATATTCCAAGCGGTTAAGTCACTATCACCAATTTTCACAAACGGGTTACGGACGGACAGACAGACAGACCATATATGGTTTGGCGGCCATTTTGGTCATGTGACCTTGACCCCATGAGCAAATTTTGGTTTCCCCCATCCCATAGAGGCTCTATATGAAATTTGACTTCAATCGGCCCAACGGTTTCAGAGGAGAAGCAGTTCGAAAATTTTCACATTTTTCGCCTCCGCGAGGCTATACTAAATGGAATGTAATATTTCGTAAGTTCATTGGTTAGATCTCATTGATATCTATCAGTATGCCATAAATTGTTTAAATATTCCAAGCGGTTAAGTCACTATCACCAATTTTCACAAACGGGTTACGGACGGACAGACAGACTGACAGAATGACACGGTGATTTTAGGGCACTCTTAGAAAATCAACCGACTTCAGTCGGTCGCTTTTTCTGCGGGTCGTGCAATATGAGCTACAATAGTGACAGCAACAATTGTCTAGCTATGAACTGGTTTACTGTATTCAAACAATTCAGATGTCACGCGAGGAAAAATAGCTTTGCAGAGGGCGGTGTAAAAGGTCAAGGTTAAAAACATGACATCAGTTCAAGAGCATATGATCTCAAGTATATGCAAAACAAATAAGAAAACGTTATCATTTACTGTTTTTGAACACAAATTCTAGGGTTAACATTTAGGGTTGTCGCTATGGTGAACGTAAACGCATAGGCGAACGAATAAACGGACGAGCAGACAAACGGACGGAAACTTGATCTTATGTGCACCTAATTAAAAGTCAAATTACACTTATTCCTTTTCAGAATTTATATAACATTAATGATATTCGAAAATGTCCATTTTGTGTTAAAATGGAGAACATAAAGTATGCTAAAGACAAATGATACACTGCAACTTTTATTTAGCATATATTGTAAATTAAACATTTGTCAATTTGTAATGCGATTATTACATGTTTTTGTCATGCTATATCTCTTTATTGGTTTCATTGGGCAACATGGCTTGAGGCGTCATTTCATCTCAATGTCGGGTAAAAGTCCTACAAACTTGGAAGCAACGTCTCCAAAATGACCTACACAGTGTTGATGGGGACGTTAAACCTCAAATCAAACAAACAATTCCTTTCGCAGAAAATTCTTCCTTTCGCGAAAGGAACCTTCCTTTCGCGAAATGGTTCCTTTCGCTATATAGACCAACCACGTGAAATTAGGTCAAAATAGCTATTCACCACAGCAGTTACAGAATTCACTAGAAACACAATTATACATATGACGTATGGTCATCAAAGGACAAGACGGTGAGCAAGCCGAAACTGTATATATTTTTCATTCATGTCTCACATAAGAAACGAAACATTTCCTAGGTTAAAACTTCAGTAAACTGTCGTATTTTTGAGTAGATTTATTTATGCAAATCATTGACCAATGAAATGGTCATCTCCTTGGACATGTGGTTTTATTGACCAATGGAATAACGAAAAATGTAGGACAAAAGCAAAACTATAACGGCTACGCCGTAAAAAAATTACATTCTTTTCTACACTATAAAAATTGACGTCAAACTTTATGCCATAAAACCAAAATTATCACCTTCACTGAAGTCTTTCGTAATATAAGTAAAAGATGTAGAAACCATGTGGTATTAAGGACGATCTGGAGAAAATGTTGCCCGAGAAAAAGGCAAAATCAAAGATTACCATTACGAAAACAAACCTATTCAAATATATTGATTTTTTCCATCAAAAAATAAAAATATTCAGATAAAACCTGATATTTTTTCATATTTCTGCTCAAAACATAGATTGTGGGAACTCGTTAGAACCACCACGAGTATCCGCAATCTATGTTTTGAACAGCAATAAGAAAAATAATGCATACCCCTGTAAATACCAGTTTTACTATATAAAATGATAATGCACAAACCCGACCATCAAAAATGTGAGATTTAAGGGGTCAAATTTATGTAGGCGTGTTTTCGTAGTGACGGAACCGATAATCGTAGAATGTATGTGCAAGTAATTTTTCAGGACATCACAAAAACACGCCTATATAATTTTGACCCCCTTGAACCCCACTTTTATATAGTAAAACTGGGGTTTCCGGGGTATACCTTATTTTTCTTATTTCTGCTCTAAAATATAGATTGTGGGTACTCGTTAGAACCGCCTCGATGAGGCGGTTCTAAGTTCTAACGAGTGCCCATAATCTATATTTTGAGCAGAAATAAGAAAAATATCACAATTTTTCATCATGAAATTTTCGTTTTTTCGGCGATAAAGGTGGCACTGTATTTGTATAGGCGTGTTTGCGTAATGTCAAGCTCAGTGTCTTCGAACAGTAATAAAACTTAGAATGTCGTCTGTGACTGGCAGCTTGGAAGGACCAGAACCTAGTAATAAACTGAAACTGTAGCAGTTATTGAGAATTCAAGAACTTACGTAATGACGCCTCCACCTTTTGTATGGAATCAGCAATATGTTGCTTTTCTGTTGGATTTTCTGTATATTTCTTGATGTTATATAACAGCAATGGAAGCTTTGTGCAGTGCTGCATCGGCGATATTAATAAATCTGCCAGCTGCAGGCGATTACATCTGGGGTCCTGCTCACACCACTAAAATTGAAAAAAAGAAATGTTGTCATTATTTATTTTCCCAATACGTGCAATCTAAAGAACATTTTCTTGGTTCCAAATGATGAAAATTACTGGTATTTGTCTTACTTCTGCACCAAACATAGTTTCAAAATGCTAACGGTTCCAAAATGGCGGTTCTAACAAGTACTCAGAATATATATTTTAACCCTTATCTTGCTGTTCACGACAACCCTTATCTTTGGAAACAGTGAAGATCCAGACCAGATGGCTTCTTAAGAGACATCTGATCAGGATCTACACTGTTTGGCATTCAGTTTATGAATTTGTAGCAATAAATTACATCAAGTAATTTGATTGGTTGATAGACAGAAATGGGTGTGGCTTAAATGAATATTCAGCAAGAGAAGGGCTAAACACTGATCAGGAGCATCATGTTTAACCCCTGTGAACCCCGTTTATCTCTATGTACGTGTAATTTAATGTTTATAAGACTGTTTATTGCAATGACGCAATACCGTTATAATTATAAGCTGGGTATGTTGATATATTATAGTTTATCAACGACCTTTGAGAGTTCAACGTTCAAGCATGGCAAGACTATTCCATGTTTTAGGGGAAGCAGGTTTCGGATTTCTTTTTTCACAGGATTTTAAAATTATTGATAAGTTTTCTGATAATGCCATTCTGTAAAAATCGTGGCCAAGTGGTAAGTATGATGCAGTACGAATCACAGTAAAACTATATCTTCCAATGTAAAATCCCAACTGAAGGCGACTTACCTAAAACACGGACTAGTCCAAAATTAAAAGTGCAGTCATGTCTCACTGCGTTTTGAAAGACTATATTATCAATGCCACCAAACATTCATATTTGCATTTGTGCGCAACAGTACAATGTTTTAATATGGAAATTTAAATACCTATACTATTCAATTAAACTTGCGTGTGTAATGATAACGTCAAAAAATTGCGACGGTATATCCAGCGATAAACTGACGGAAACCCAAAGGCATCATGTAAAATCGCTTTCCATTGGCTGGTATTGGGTTTTACATAGGTAACAGCGCCATGCAAACGTTTACCTTCTTCTTTGCCTTTAGGTTGTGTATGAAATTTGGTTGAAAAATATAGGTCCAGATGGACGACAGAGATGCAGATGATTGACCTTGTCTTATAATCCTATAACTCGCCAGGGTAGCAAATATATTAAATAATGATAATTGCTGTAGCATTAACGGTGATATTAAAATCATTTTTCTTTTAAACACTTGCCCACAATTAGAAATACAAGCAACGTGCTTTACCTTTTCAAATTCACAAAAATCGTCATTTTTCCGTAAAGTTTCTAGGTAGTTAAGGGCGTTTGTGTAGTTAAGGCAGTAGGAATGATATACTTCTCCGTCTTTAGAATGGGTGGAGAACTGTAATAAAACAGAACATTCATTAGGAAAACAGGATTATGTTGATATTTAGCACAAGGGCGCCTGACAAGCTAACAATAATAATACTCGACCTTATTTATAGAGGGTAACACATTTAGTTCTAGTACAAATCTTCCATGTGGCCCTCTTTTCCTGGATAAGAACCAGTACTTAGCAATGTGGATAAAGTCTCTTGCTCAAGTAAAACAATACTTGGCGCTTGCGGGGATCGAACCGGCTACCTCTTGATCTCAAATCCGATGCTTTACCACTGCACCACATCACTCCTCAAGGACATGACTTGAGACAGCATAACGAAACAAACCTATATAATTTTGACCCCCTTGAATCCAATTTTTATATAGTAAAAATGGGGTTTACAGGGGTAAACCTTATTTTTCTCATTTCTGCTCAAAATATAGAATGTGGGTACTCGTTAGAACCGCCTTGGTACTCTTTAGAACCGCCTCGATGAGGCGGTTCTAACGGGTACCCACATTCTATATTTTGAGCAGAAATAAGAAAAATATCACAATTTTTCATCTTAAAATATCCTTTTTTTGGGGCGGTAACATTTACAATGTAGTAGAATAGGCGTGTTTTTGCAATGGGTTTATAAATAGCCTTTTGGCCATTTTGTGGGAAAGTAATTGTCCTTTTGGCTTTCCGCTGTTGGTGTTTGAGTTGGGGTCTGTTGCTTCATGTTTGTGTTTCTTTCCCTTTGGTGTCCCTGATGGGAGCTGTGGGTTAATTGTATCGATTCCTGAGCATTGCCTCTACTTCTTTTTTTCATAAAGTAGCCAAATCCAATAGATTATTGTCTTAATAAAATTCAAAAATGAGTTCCTTTAAGAGCAATGAAAACATTCATAAGAAAGAAGATGGGTCATACTACGTAGTTTCGGCTAATAAAGCCTCATCAGTGACCCTGTAATGATCCGGCAAAGAAAGCCAGAGGCAACATACTGCAATTTTGCGAATTCGAATAGGCAGTCGATTCAAAGACTGATATGAATCAATATGGGGTCCAAATAATTAAAAACCTGTCTAGAATATGAGTCTAAACCAATAATTTATTTCCGATTTCTCAGAATATTCACGCTGATCTCAAAGGACCAAAAGTAAAATATAAACTGCACTATGGTTGATGTACGGGGAGACGTTTTATGGCCGCCACACGGCACAACACCAGCTGCAGTGAAGGCAAATAAAATTCAAAAATGAGTTCCTTTAAGAGCAATGAAAACATTCATAAGAAAGAAGATGGTTCATACTACGTAGTTTAAGTTTCATTTGTACATGATTTAATTATAGCCTCGTGTTGTATCCTAGGGAATTCATAGATTATATTGCACTTAGGAGTACATGAATGAGTGTACATATATGAGAAACGACTTGTGTTTACTAATTTGATTTGTATCCCTAGTTTACCAGGTCTACAGTCTAAAAGGAAAGAATTTGCTTCAAGAAAGCGAATTCTTTCCTTACTTAGAGCTTTTTTTAATATAAATGAAAGCTTAGAGAAAGACTCAAGAGTTATCTCCCTAAATGAACAAAAGTGCAAGAAATTTCAGGCGTACTCAACTTCTCAACAGGAGTCAGACTGCGGTTAACTGTTAATCATTGTTGACTGGCACGAATCTGTTGTTCTCACAAGTGTAAGACCAATATGGTAATTTTCCAATCACATTTATCCATAAAGCGTCAAAGAAATTCTATGGCAAATGACATGTATTTGTTTTCTGACGATTTACATGTAATACCAAATTTTATTTTCTCTGATAAACAGTACTTTGAAAAGTCCGCCTGGAGGCCATGATTGGTATTGCAAGGCTAAATTGAGATCTAATACCAAATTTTATTTTCTCTGATAAATAGTACTTTGAAAAGTCCGCCTGGAGGCCATGATTGGTATTGCAAGGCTAAATTGAGATATAATACAAACAACTATGTAAAAGTTTGGCCTTGTAAGTGAAGTAGACCCATTTGTACTTTTGTATATTATGTAGAGGCTTTATTAGCCGAAACTACGTAGTATGACCCATCTTCTTTCTTATGAATATTTTCATTGCTCTTAAAGGAACTCATTTTTGATTTTTATTTGCCTTCACTGCAGCTGGTGTTGTGCCGTGTGGCGGCCGTAAAACGTCTCCCCGTACATCAACCATAGTGCAGTTTATATGTTACTTTTTGGTCCTTTGAGATCAGCGTGAATATTCTGAGAAATCAGAAATAAATTATTAGTTTAGACTCAAATTCTAGACAGGTTTTTAATTATTTGGACCTCATTTTGACTTATATCAGTCTTGAATCGACTGCCTATTCAAAATTCGCAAAATTGCAGTATGCTTTCTCTGGCTTTCGTTGCCGGATCATTACAGGGTCACTGATGAGGCTTTATTAGCCGAAACTACGTAGTATGACCCATCTTCTTTCTTATGAATATTTTCATTGCTCTTAAAGGAACTCATTTTTGATTTTTATTTGCCTTCACTGCAGCTGGTGTTGTGCCGTGTGGCGGCCGTAAAACGTCTCCCCGTACATCAACCATAGTGCAGTTTATATGTTACTTTTTGGTCCTTTGAGAATAGCGTGAATATTCTGAGAAATCAGAAATAAATTATTAGTTTAGACTCAAATTCTAGACAGGTTTTTAATTATTTGGACCTCATTTTGACTTATATCAGTCTTTGAATCGACTGCCTATTCAAAATTCGCAAAATTGCAGTATGCTTCCTCTGGCTTTCGTTGCCGGATCATTACAGGGTCACTGATGAGGCTTTATTAGCCGAAACTACGTAGTATGACCCATCTTCTTTCTTATGAATATTTTCATTGCTCTTAAAGGAACTCATTTTTTATTTTTATTTATGCTGATAAAGCACGTTTGAAGACATACGCGGGGAAACCAAGTCCATTCTCCAGGGAAAGAGATATGTGTCAGGTTTTTATGGCATTTCAACTCTGCAGGATAGAGAATAAGTTCATCGACTTGTTAGTCATAAGGCCAAACATGCTTCACATGCCTCTAAGAAATCAAATGATCTTGCGATGCATTATGATAACACATCCGTGTGATATAGTTTATTTTTCAAACCAATATAAAGGCAATTTTTTAATGAAAATGTGTGATATTTTTCTTATTTATACTTCAAACATAGGTTTTAACGAGTACCCACAACCTATGTATTGGGGCAGAAATAAGGAAAATAACGGTTACCCCCCCCCCCCCCCCCACAAAAAAAAAACAAAAAAAAAAACAAAAAACAAGTTTTCTGTATATAAAGTGGGGTTTAGTTGGGTCTTTATTTCACCAGTCAGACGCGCATCCGACTGAGCTACCGAGGCCGGCAAATTTCCGAGAGTTAACCCGTTGATTTACATCCCCAAATGACAATGTAACATAGTGTTATTCTCAAAATAAATGTTGCAAAGATGGGTGCATTCAAAGCAATGAACAGATATAACTCATTTGAGACTTAGGCTAACAAATTCGAAAAATGAAAACTTTTGGAGACCCCACTTTATATTGAGAACAGTGGGATTTATAAGCATTTATCCTTATCCTGCTGAAGATACTAAACTAACCACATCCACCTCCGATAATCTACCAATCAAATCACTTGATATAATGTTCTCGTTAACTTCACAGACTGAATCACAAACAGTGTAGATCCTGATCAGTTGGCTTCTTAACGACTGAAAAATATCTTTTAAGGTGAATCGGTACACCTTCAGGGGTGGCAACTCCTTAAAAAGTATTTTTGTCTCCCTTGTCGGTAGTGGTCAACGAACAAATTCTTTCCTTTGAGAGTAGAGCCCTTTTTCAGTTGGACAGGTCTTATAGAAAAGCAAGAAGTAAGTCCCGAAAGTTGTCCCCCTTTAAAAAATGACGGAAAAATATTGGCCCCGTCAAGCGATTTTGGTACTTATCGCCTATGCGAGCAGCGAAGGTTCAGGCGACCCTGCGCATCCGCGCAGTCTCGCCAGAACCTTCGCTGCTCGCTCATACAAGCAGTGGATCAAGAGGAACCTTCAGACAGAAAGCCTTATCCCTGGCCCCTCTGAGTGGCTGGGCATGCGCAGTTAAAATTTGTCATGACGGAATGCTCGAAGACACAAATTCGCTTGGCGGGGCTCATATGTCAGGTGTTCCCATTCCCCTTAAGAACCAGGAAACTTTTGAATTACAGTATTGGGTGGATGGGTGAGGCGAAGGAGTGTATTTTGCGTCACTGGGGCGTCCGACTGATATTGACTTAAAGTTGGGCAAGGTCTGCTGTCTTTGCAACAGGTAGGAGTTGAGGGTTTCTTTAGCTACTACGAGGCGGTTCCATCAAATATACATGTATATCTCTCTTCTGCTTTTCTCTGGGAGACGACACTGTGTATATATGGCGCAACAAATATATATTATCAAGTTTTGATGTAGAAAAGTAATGACATCCTATGTTAACATCACATTCTATTACATATTCTTTTAAAACATATTCGTTTGTTTTTGTTTGATTTGAGGTTTAACGTCCCCGTCAACACTGTAAAGGTCATTTTGGAGACGTTCCTTCCAATTTTGTGGGACTTTTACCCGACATTGAGATGAAATGACATCCCAAGCCCTGTCGCCCAATGAAACCATTAGGGTTAATTAGCATGGACGGTCCGCCTCGCACCGCGGTTCCTGGACAGGCTTAGATCCTATAAGCGGTTTACCCGTATTAGTGTGCGGGCCGGATTCAGCTCTTCGTGGAAGCATCGTGCAGCCCATATATTTCTTCAAGCCCCTATGGGCGGGGGCACAGATTCGTTAACAACATGTAAATAAAACTTACCCTCTGAAAGGCTTTGATGAGAACTGAGGTCCGACCAAAATCTGTAGCACTCATGTCTTTCACTAAACCGGCGATAAAATCTTTACAGAATGTATAACTCACCTGAAAATAGGACAAGACATGACTTAAATGATTTTGTTTTATTTTGGTTTTGCGACCCTTTCAGTATCAAGGCGATCCTTAAACAGAGGTGGGCGAAAGCCGGAGTACCCGGAGAAAAACCACCCGGCCAAAGGTTGAAGAACTTGGCTAGTTAAAATGATAAGTATGAAAATATTAATATGAACACTTTTAACACATTTTATATTGTGGGTTCGATCCAAACCCCAAACCGGGACATTGGAAGACAGTTCATGCCTAGAACAGCCGCCACAGAACGCGGCGTCTGATCGGGGCCTTCACTAGGTACTGTTTGCAGAAAGTTAATTTTCAAAAATAATTCTAAAAATAACATAAATAAACCTTTTATCTCCTAGTTTTCTGAAATGGACTCCTGTTCTATGGAAAGAGGAAGATTACACTCAGCACAAAGTAGGTCATTAAGAAAACATGCCCATTCAATTGTTTTTTACCAAAAACGTTGGATAGCCATTTCATCACGAAAACACGCCTATATAAATCTGACCCCTTGAACCCAACTTTTATATAGTAAAACTGGGGTTTAAGAGGGTATACATTATTTTTCTTATTTCTGCTCAAAAACATAGATTGTGGGTACTCGTTAGAACCGCCTCGATGAGGCCGAGGCGGTTCTAACGAGTGCCCACAATCTATATTTTGAGCAGAAATAAGAAAAATATCATAATTTTTCATCCTAAAATTTTCATTTTTTCGGCGATAAAGGTGGCAATGTGCTTGTATAGGCGTGTTTTCGTAATGGGCTATTTATGGAAAAGTAACTGTCCTTTTGGCTTTCCACTTGTGGCGTTATTATTATGGTGAAGTTGTTTCAGATTACGAAAACACGCCTATTCAAATGTATTGAAAATTTTTCCTCCAAAAATGAAACTTTTCTGACGAAAAATTGCGATATTTTCCTTATTTTTGCTCCAAACATAGATTGTGGGCACTCGTCAGAACCGCCTCACTGAGGCGGTTCTGACGAGTACCCACAACCTATGTCTTAGGACAGGAATAAGGAAAATAATGTATACCCCCTTAAACCCTAGTTTTAATATATAAAAGTGGGGTTGAAGGGGATCAAAATTATAAAGGCGTGTTTTCGTGATGATGTTGGTGTTTCTTTCCCTTTGATATCTTTGACTGGAGGTGTGAGATTAATTGTACCGATCGATTCCTGATTATTGCATGCGCTTCTATTTTACCATTTTCTGGAACACATTAAAGCTTGCTTTATTAGTGCTTGCCTAATAGAGGTGGCTGGAATGGCAGGTTTAATTTATACAGTTGAGTTAACAAGGGTGTTCATTTCACGGATAATAATTATTGTACTTTTGCCCACATAAACCGTTTAGTACTGGAAACCCCAAAACGGGTACCCTGGCAAACAGTGCAGCCCAAGATCAGATCAGGGCCTACACTGTTTGCAAAAAATTGAGCCATTTTCCAAATCAATTTTGAAGGAAACACAACCTGGTACCCCTAAATTTTGAAATGGATATGTGCTATATATAAGGTGGAAGATTCCATTTGGAACAAAAAGGGTTAAATGCTGTATCGTACAAGAAAGAAACACAATTTCTTCATTCATAGAAACATCACAGATATCAGGTTGCATCCTTTAACGCAGGCATTAACATAGTTATTTGCGTCATGCGGAAATCGAAGAAAATCAAACTATTATCTTCCATAAACAGCAGTTTAAATGACCGTTATCTTCGTTTTTATACTATTACAGGAAAACGTATGACAGGATATTATTTCAACTGACAAATGTCATAGAAATTGTACCAGCAACGTTATATATAATCTGACAACAACGTGCATAGGAGATTTTTTGTGTTTTAAACTTATTTTTTGGCGTAATAATAAAATCTGGGGCCAGTTGTTGAAAGCATCGTTAGCTTAACGAGCTCGTTAGTGGTCAAACTGTTAACTGTTCTAGCAAGAACAATCTCGAAAATTTTGGTATTTTTGCTGAAAAAAGGTGAGCAGCTTTTGCATCTGTTACATGTTTCACCAAACACCGAGTTAACATCACATGAACAAGTCCGCGAAATGAAGACCCCCCCCCTAAACCCCACTCTTAATAGAGAAAACTGGGGTTTACAGGGGTATTCATTTTTTTTTCTTATTTCTGCTCCAACCTATGTTTTGGGCATTTGTAGGTAAAGTATCAAGGATTTTCATAAGAAAAATTGCCATTTTGGAGATGTGAAAAATGCACTATGTCGCACGGGTGTGTTAGCGTAATGAAGATGCTCGTTAGGATTGCCTGACTGAGGCGGTCCTACTGAGTTCTATGGACACCTACACTAACTTTTGAGCAAATATGAGGTAAACGAACAAACAAACTAAAAAACACAAAAACAACAAGTAGCCAGTGATGGCCCATATTACGCTCAACTGATCTAAAAGCTTAATATGTAGGTCCAGGGCAGTGCAATTTTTAGACCCAGGTCTATAGTTGAACAATCTAAGCAGAGGTCGACTTAATGAAGCTTTACATCGAATATCAATGGTACGAGCCTTCTGGTTTCGGACAAGAGGATTTTTAAAAGTTTTCTCTATATAAGTCTATGTGAAACCAAGGGTGGGGCCAGTTTTGGTCCACATGCTATGATTTGGATCATGGTAGAGGTCCATTAGATGGTTTTGAGCAAAAATATGAAAACTAATGCAATTCCCCTGTATACCACAATTTCACGATATGAAAGTAGGGTTTTAGGGGGTCAAGGTTATATAGGCCTGTTTTCGTAATGAATACAAATGGCGGGAAAATGCCAAGTTTGTCTTTTGACAATAATGCGTTTCATACAGTGTCTGGTAACGCTTTACCCAATCAAGATATTCATGTACTTTTCAACTACTTCAAGAAATCCGAATCTAATTCAGATTTGCTTAATGCTTTATGACGTCTAATGAGGACATAAATGCAAGACTGCAGTCATAAAACACTATTATCTTCGAAACTATGTCACTAGCGCAAATGTAAAGAATTGCACAAACTATTAAGACGTCAGTTCTGTCATTTGGATAAAATAGAGCATACGAATGATGGGGAAACTTTTAAAATAATATGATCTCACTTATCAAAAGGGTTTTTCTCTTAACGCAAAGACTAAGCTGTCGCTTAAGAGTACAATCCACCTAGAGGTGCACAAGAATACAATCCACCTAGAGGTGCGCAAGTTACATGGAAGCAAACAGGAAGTAACAAACGGTGTGCCCTTGCGTAGGTAGCTGAAGTTTGGGCTTCATTGTTTAAAGCAAATTTAGTTTAACCTGTTCGTCAGAGGTCAAAATGTTAACCTTGAAGATGCCAATCACAACAAAGTCCGTCTACCTTGATTGTTGTCGGTAAGTTGAATGCCATTGTTTCAAACAGGAACAGTCTAATCAAGGTCCATACCGTTTGCCTGTATGCAAAAATACTTTCAAAAGGGTTTGCAAGAACACGCAGCAGACGACATAAATAGGGAACATTTTAAGATGCAGTTTTTCTTGGCATACCCCTATCCTGTTGTTCACGACAACCCCTACCTTTGCAAACAAAAACACTGTAGATCCAGATCAGATGGCTTCTAGAAGCCATCTGATCAGGATCTACACAGTTTGACATTCAGTTTGTGAATTTGCAGGAATAAATTTCATCAAGTAATCCGATTGGTCAAAAGTCAGAAATGGGTGTGGTAAAATTAATTATGGAGCGGGATAACTTGAGGGTTAAGGGTTAAGTACGTATTCTAGAAAGTATAGTAACTCGAGTAGTCATTTTTGCTGTGAAAAGCTACTCGTTCTCGTACATGTATATACAATATTTGCTAAATGTAATTATATTCAAACTAATGGCATTCTTTTTGTTTTGTTTGATTTGAGGTTTAACGTCCCCGTCAACACTGTAACGGTCATCTTGGAGACAATGCTTCCAATTTTGTGGGACTGTTACCCGACATTGAGATGAAATGACATCTCAAGCCCTGTCGCACAATGAAACCAATAGGGTTTATTAGCATGGACGTTCCGCCTCGCACCGCGGTTTCTGGGCAGGCTTAGATCCTCTAAGCGGTTTACCAGTACTAGTGTGCGGGCCGGATTCAGCTCTGCGTGGAAGCATCATGCAGCCTATATATTTCTTCAAGCCCCTATGGGCGGGGGCCTAACAGCATTGCTAGTTTTGAACAACTGGCAAAACCTATAAACATAAACTTTAAATGTCAATAGCTATGCCTTTTTATCCTTAATTCTAGCATGAAGCGTCCTCTAATCTCACTGTATTCAGAACAGCAAAACAGATGCATAGGCTTGCTTAGGTTTCGTTCTACATCCCCGTCGACACTATTTGGATCTTTTTGGAAACGCTGCTTACGATTTTGTGGGACTTTAACATGAAACTGAGATGAAATAACATCTCAAGCGGTACCATCCAAAGAAACCGCTAGGGTTTAAGGGCTGGTCTAACTTTGCACTACATCATAGTGTAGTTTATATTTTCTTGTCCTTTGGGATCATTGATTCCATTGTTGAATTCTGAAAATATCTGAGGGTCACTGATGAGGCCTAATTGGCCGAAACTAGCTAGTCTGGCCCAGAAAACATGTGCACTCCATATTTTCCGGTTCCGTGGTGTATTCCTTGTTTCCAAAGGATACCCCTTTCTAGAACATATTTAGACCTTCTATGCGTTTATTTTTGTTATGGTTTGTCATTAAGTATGTGTATCGCTTGTATTATTTTGTTGTTTTTTGTGGAAAAGTAACTGTCCTGTTGATGTTTCCAAGTTATGAAAGCACGCCTATACAACTGCAGTGTAAATTTTACCACTGAGAAAACAAAAATTTTAAGATGAACAATTATGATATTTTTCTTATTTCCGCTCAGAAAAATAAGGTTTACCCCTGTGAACCTCAGTGTTACTAAATAAAAGCTGGGTTCAAGGGGGTAAAACTTCGTGATGATTAGGGTCTGATAATTTCGTGTTTATGTTTTTTTCCTTTTCGTGTCACTGAAGGGAGCTGTGGGTTAATTGTATCGATTCCTGGTCATTGTCTTCACCTCTATATTACCAGTTCTGGCGCTAAAACATTTGTATTCATGTACCTATCATCTTAAGGTAGATTGGAATTAGGGGATGGAGGATTAGAAAAAAAACAACAACATGAAATACTGATTGGAATCTAAATCTGAAATATCCCCTTCATTCGTCCAAATCCCTAAAAAAGCTTCCGAAGTTAAGAAATGTAACTGTTCAACAGAGGTCTACTAAGTTCTCTCTTCCGTCAAAATCCGTTGAGGTGAGATGGTGCGATTTTCTAAACTTAAGCATATGACAGCCACCATCACTTTACCGGAAAAGCACTAGTAGGTGCATTACGCGTTTATCTTGTGACCTTTAAACACTGGCCTTTAAGCAATATCCAAGTTAAGAATACTGAGCACGACATTGGGTGCAATATTTCTTGGGATTTAAAAAACTATATGAGCCAAAAAACATCAAAACCTAAGTTACGATTTGTGTGAACAGCGAAAACCAAGAACAGCCTGCATATCCACCCAGTCTTATCAGACCATTGCCGTACTCGCGAGTTTCTAATGGTCTCTGGGCCATCAAAAGAACAAACATCACGAAAACACACCTATATATTTTTGACCCCCTTGAACCCCACTTTTATATAGTAAAACTGGGGTTTCCGGGGGTATACCTTCTTTTTCTTATTTCTGCTCTAAACCATAGATTGTGGGTACTCGTTAGAACCGCCTCGATGAGGCGGTTCTAACGAGTGCCCACAATCTATATTTTGAGCAGAAATAAGAAAAATATCACAATTTTTCATCATAATTTTTTTTTCGGCGATAAAGGTGGCAATGTATTTGTATAGGCGTGTTTGTGTAATGAACCAGCGAAGGGTCAGACAGACTGATCTAAATCTTCAATGTTTGCAGTGTACGTAATGCTCTAGCTTATATTTCGATATTGTTTAACCCATACATGACAATGGAATCTCCCATCTAATAAGTTTGGAATGGTCAATTTCAAAGTATATGGGTGCCAGGTTTGTCGTATTTGCGGTATGTTTTGCAAAATGCATGTGCTTTCAGCGCATAGTGTAGACCCAAATCAGACACCATGTATTTTGGCGTCTGATCTGGATCTGCACAGTTTGACAATGTCCCAAAAATGGCCGCTAGGCAAATATGGGCTAGCGGTGTCGACTTAAAATGCCACGTTCCTCGTAATAATGACATTTATAAGAAACTGTAACCTGAAACTGACAGTATTAAATGAAAGACTAATACAAACTATATACGATAAAGGTCATTTTTTTCGTAAATTTCTTCAATAACTGGATTTAAGACATGTCGTGACGACATTTTAATAGTGCTATTAAGGTCCTAAATCTATTTAGCAAGTAAAATATGCTCTCACGGATTTTATACGTAGATGTTTAACTCTATTTTCCACGTTTCCACGGACGCCACTTAAGGCTTGCATTTTTTAATTCAAAACTTATTTCTGTATTGCATCTATTTCTATATTTTTTACATATTCTGGACATCGACGCGAATAGATTCTACTTTACATATGTAGTTCTAAACAGCTCTAAGCCGCTGCTCGCTTTAACAAGAAATTATACTCAACATGCTCTACGTCCTGACACCGATTCTGAAATAAATCACAAACGTTACTACATCAAAATATCTTTCATAAATAAAAGTACGGATTTTATTTATTTGCATAGTAACTCAAGGACAGTTCGGTGATTTCATTCATTCCCAATTAGTTTCGAAATACTGAAACACCCACCATTTGCAGTAAGAAAAACACAACTGTATGAGCTATCATTTTTGATTTCAATAAACTTGTTTCAGATCTTGATATTGATTCTAATTCTTGAATAAGAAATATTAATCTAAAAGACCAAAATACCGATTTCATTCTAAAATTGATTTCAAGAAGTGTAATGAAGAAATTGCCGGTGGTGTAAGCGAGAGTATGTTGAGCATAAAGTCTTTAAAGAATGGAAACTTTACATTTTAAATCAAGTTAACAAACGCATTTCTTTCTTTTCTCAAAACAAATATTTTATTACATCCTAAACCAAAGATTTCTAAACGTCGCCTTAAACTTGGTATCCAAGAATTTCAAAGGAAAGTAGAAGTAAAACAAAGATCAGGAATCGATACAATTAACTTACTCCACCCATCAAAGACACCAAAGTATGTTTTGTCCGCAAACAATGGTGCCGTTGTTTGACGGCTACAGTATGTTAATACTCTTCAGCAAGAGCTTGGTGGAACACAGGCCTATGAACTACAGAGGTCTGTGGTAAATGATCATATCTATTATACAGACACCAAGTTTGCTGTATGTGTTATAGAAGACCAAGAAGGCGTCCTATGCTACATTGGAAGTATTTAAACTTCAGAAAAGACGATGCAAAGCATGGTTCATTGCGAATTCAATTTTTTTGTACCACTACTGAACTTTCTAAATTATTCTTATATCTTACTGCCATCGAATAGCATGTGTTTAGATATTGAGACAAAGTCTATGTAAGATCAAGGAGAAAATTAAATCTGTTTTGTTCTATCAAAAATACGAATGAGGTTTTAAAATAAATAAAAATACAGACATTTTAGTACATTTAGTATGTCGTCATATGATTTTTGCCACGCTTAACACTATCTCATAATCTTATAAAACTTAATGATTTAATTGAATGGACATTCCAGAGAGAAGATTCCCTCTAATTAGATGTAAGGTAAGAAAAGCTTTTATCACTTCAGAAGAGCATAACAATTAAACATTTTGGACAGCGTGAAGCTCTCACCTTTCTACTGACAAAAGTATTAAATTATTTAGTGAAGTTGTGGGAATTCCAATATGTACGAATTGTGCACCCATTGTAGCTGATTTGTTCTTGCTCTGTTATGAAAGAGACTTCATGGTGTCTTTTGTCTGTTGAAAAGCAAGCTGAAGTTATTAAAGCTTTTTGTTATTGAAGCTTTCAGTTCGACGTATCAATATTTGGATGATTTATTAAATATTGACCAAACCTACTTCTATGGTTTGATCAATCAAATTAACGTTTCAGAACTTCAGTTGAATAAAGCAAATCCTTCTGATCCCTTAGCCCAGTTTTGGGTTTACATTCAACTATTTTACATGAGTTTGTTTCGTGCAAACTTGATGATAAACGCGATGATTTTGAGATCGTATGTTTCCTTTCTTTGATGGTGATGTTCTCTAAGCAGCATCCTACGGCGTTCATATGCCGCAATTAATTCAATTTGCCAGAGTGTCTAGTCATATAACTCTGACTTCAACACTCGTAACAAAGTTATTAACTGCTGAACATCTTAATCAGGGTTATCTGTATCATAAACTTCGCAGTGTTATAGAAGTGTTATAGAAGTCATTTCGATTTAGTTTCAAAATTAAATGTTGCAGTTTAATTTCTTCCGCAACAAGGGGTATCGGAACCGGAAATTCGTGATCACTTTGTATATAAATTCAGAATAGTATATGCTTGCAATGATTTCAGTACCCAATTTCGTAAAATCATTCTTCTTTATAAAAATAGGTACAACGTAAATGCGTTTCGATAGACTGCATGCGTGGAAGTAAAGACTGACTTTAACTTTTTTTAACTATTGTCGGTTGGTGTCAGATGCTCTGTCTCCGATCGTGCCCACCGGAGTCCAACTGTTGGCTGTTGTGGTTTATTTTTGTTAGGTTTTTTTTTCTGTGAGTGTGTGTATCGCTTATATTTGTTTGTTTTGGATAGCCAGTTGTCCGTTAAAGTAGCTGTCCTTTTGGCTTTCCGCTACTGATGTTTCCATTAGGGTCAATCCCAGGCTTCTCCAGACTTTCGGATGAGTCTTTTAAATCGAGGTCCTGTCTCCTTATGACATTAGCTGTTTGTGAGATGTAAAACTTAAACACTCACTCACTCACTCACTCACTCAATCCATTTGGGTCTAGTTATTTCATATTTGTGTTTCTTTCCCTTTGGTGTCTCTGATGGGAGCTGCGGGTTAATTGTGTTGATTTCTGATCATTGCCTTCACTTCTTTTTTCTATCGCTCCAGCTCTCGGAGATGATGTATTGATGATTTAAAAATCCTTCATGCGGACAGAACAATTTGCTTGTCTCAATCACTACAGAACCAAAGGCGAGGATTTTGGCCACGTTCAATCGATTTAAGCCCCCAGTAAAAACTTCTTACTACGGCGGTTCCTGTTTTGTGGTTTATAATTTTTATTGTTGCAGGTCTTTGCATGTATGTACTGTTTATATCTTTTTTTTATTTTGGACAGCCGCTTGACCATTTTGTGTGAAAGTAACTCTATTTAGCTTTCCGCTTATGGCGTTTTATTATGCCGAGGTTTGTTTTATGTACATGTAGGTGTTTCTTTCCCATTGGTGTCCTGGATGAGATGTGTGAGGTAATCGTATCGATTTCTGATCATTGCTTTCTCGTTTCTTTTATTTGTTTGTTTTCAGAATCACTGCCAGTCACGCTATTTTGGTAATATGGATCATAACAATTTACCTAGCCGCGCTTTTCATGTAAAGGCTTTACACATCAGCGGTTAGCCAGTACAGTTTGCAACTGACAACTCTTCTTCTTATATCAGCGGAAGGAAGAGAATGGTCGCAGTACAGATTTCATGATCAATCTCCACGAAAGAATGTTGCTGACCTGCATTCTGCGGCGTGTTAACTGGACCCACATATGGATAGCGCGCATTTTTCTATAAATAACCGTTACCGGTATTTCCTACAAATCAGCATCTCGTGAACAAGTCTGTGAAATAACCCCGCCGCACCTGAACCTCACTATGTGTACAGAAAACTGGGGTTTACAAGGGTATATCATAAGAATCTTATATGGGTGTGAGGGGTGGATGGAAAAATCCGTACCGAGAGTCACTGTCCGGCATCACGAGGCTTGCCGAGTGATGCCGGACAGTGATCCCGAGGTAAGGATTTTTCTATCCAACCCTCACACCCATATAGGATTCTCATTCTGGCACACCTTCCATTTTTGAGCGCGGAGTTTTAATGAAGCAGTCACTTCGGTTACCGACGTCCGCCATATTGTGATGGCACTACAGGAATGTTTTGCGACGTCACATAACGTGCTGTGACGTCAACCTTAACAACGGCGCATATGAGGTCGTATTTATCCAGTGCAGTGCATTTATCAAACACGCGAGAATATTCGATTTAGGGTAAGAACACCTGTTAGAACATAATTTCTATCCCAAGCTTAAACTATGGATTGCCTTATCTGGCGTGCAATATATTATTTTCCTTATTTCTGCTCCTAGACATAAGCTGTGGGTACTCTTTAGAACCACCTCAATGAGGCGGTTCTACCGAGCACCCACAGTCTATGTTTGCAGTATAAAAAAGAAAAATACCATTGATTTTCATCAGTTAAGTAGCCACTTTCGAGCTGTGAAAATCCACTATACCGCAAGGCTGTGTTATCGTTATGTGTATAGCCGCGTGGACATTAGCACCGGACAGCGTCTGTGCTTAATAACTTTGGAAAGACTGACAAACAATCGACTCAAAAATGACACTTTTGGAGCCATTACGCATCTGTTATGTTTCATAACTTTGTTTCCTTGTGTTTATGGGTGAAAAAACTATATTCATTATTTGGCACAAGCTTTTGCGGCATTACTTACATAGCACAATTCATCAAGATTACTAAATATATCCGAGGGTTCCGCATACATGAGAAATCCTTCCACTTGCACCTTTTTGAGTGGCTCCAGGAAGCACTGAAAGCAAACAAAATTAACATACATCTTAGTAAGTAAGATAAGTTGTAGAGTAAGCTACAATTTTAAAAAAAGGAAAATTGTTCTAGGTTTTGATCATATTCCCAAGTCCGTGAAATGAAAACCCTTGTTAACCCCAAACCCCTTTATATATAAAGAAAAGTGGAGATTGTAATGGCTCAAACGTCACGAAAACATACTTATATAATTTTGCCGCCCCCCACCCCATGAATTCCACTTTTATAAAGTAAAACTGGGCTTTACTGGGGTAAACCTTATTTTTCTTATTTCTGCACTAAAATATAGATTGTGGTACTCGTTATAACCGCCTCATCGAGGCGGTTATAACGAGTACCACAAGCTATATTTTAGAGCAGAAATAAGAAAAATATCGAGGCGGTTATAACGAGTATCATAATCTATATTTTAGAGCAGAAATAAGAAATATATCACATTTTTTCGTCTGAAACTACGTTTTTTAGGTGGTAAAATGTACAATGTATTAGTATAGGCAAAGATTGCTGGAACTCGTTAGAACCATTATACAGTGTCGTGTGTTTGAAGTAGACAAAAGCAGAATATCACACGTTTTCAATCACACCGTGCGCATATTGACTCCTATATGGCACGTAGGATCATCATCTTAGTAGCTATGGATACTTCCACTCAACGACAACACGCCTATACAAACACATCACATCAAGTGAACATGTCAATGAAATGAACACTACTTAAAGCCTACTTTATATAAAGAGTGGGTTTTTTCGGCGTATACATTAATTTTCTTATTTCTGTTCCAAGACATATGTTGTGGGTACTCGTTAGAACCGCCTCGTTGAGGCGGTTCTAACGAGCACCCGCAACATATGTTCGTTGAGGCGGGTCTAACGAGCACCTGCAGCCTATGTTCAAGTATACATTACAAAACTGTCCCGGGTTTTCATAAGAGAAGAAACCATTTTCGAGATGTGAAAAAACGCACTATTAGGCCAGTCATTTTAGCCCAAAAAGACTCTCAACCTCAAACAAATTCCTTCAGAAGGGTTTTCACTATTTTCCAAATCAGTGAGGTGTCCTGACTTACAGGAAAAAAATCCCCAAAAATATTCCCAGGCGAAATTGATTTTTTGGGGGGAAAAATGTTCGAAATTTGAATAAAAATCACCAAAAACAGGAATTTAATTATAAAAATTTCATTAAATTATATCAAATTAATTTAAATAGCCAAAAATAAGCTAACTGTTGTCAAGTAGCGATAAAAGAAGTTTCAGCTTGATATGTGTGCAGAAAGCTGTCTTTTTTGGGGTAAAAACTTGGAAATATTGACAAAAAACGCAGAAAATGGGAATAAATTTTTAAAAAGTGACTAGTTTGGATTCTTGAAAATGTTTTGGTGTAAAAAAGTTGTATATGTATATAAGCTAACTACAGAAAAAAAAAATATAATTTTATATGTAAAAAAAAATCATTTTTGTGGGGGAGTAAAATGCACATTTTTATATAAAACACTCATAATCCATTATTTTTTGGTCAAGTAGCAACCACAGAATAAAAATGTATTGTATGATGTCTAACCAATTTATATAGCCAGATGTGCACTAACTGCTCTCAAGTAGCTATAAAACATTCAGTTTTGTGCCTGCACAGAAGTTTACCTTTTAAGGGAGAAATTCAAAATTTTGACAAAACAGCGAGGGAAACGGGAATGTTTTTGTAAAAAGTTAGTGTTGAGGATTCTTGAAATTGTTTTGATGCAAAAAGTTACATATGGATAACCGTTAATTACAGAAACAAAGAAAGATATTGAAATGTTTATAAAGTTTCATTTTTCAGGCGATGAAAATGTTGAATTTTACCGAAAAATACCATATTTTTTTCACATGTAGGAATTACTTAACAAAATTTCATAGTACATACATGTCTGGCGTGGAGCTGGTTTGTAATACCAGATATGCACAAACTACTTTGAAGCAGCTTTAAATGCTTCAACTTCATACCTTCACAGAAATGTCCCTTTCTAAGGTTGTTGGAAATTTTGCCAAAGAAAAACAAAAAAAAAAAACATAGAAAACGAACATTTTTAATACATGTATCTGGTAAAGGCTTTTGAAAACATAGCTTTTTTAGCTTTTCAGGGTAAAAAGATAATACTTTTACAGAAAAAACATGAAAAATGAACATGTATTATACATTTTAGCTTTCATAAGCTTAAGGCTTCTGGGAATCTGTTGTAACTGGTCACTGTCCATGGTCGTCACTGTCATCCGTCTGCCCTTCTGTTCTCAATTTTCTTAAATGACATTTCTTAAGTCACTAAATCTTGTTCAGAGTTATTCAAAAATCCATTCCATGCAACTCTGATTGTCATGGCAACAAAAACGGGGAAATTAGCAAGAGTACTTATCCGAAACCAGAACAAGAAGGTATTTTATTAGGTTTGGCAAGCAGCTTTTATCAACATTGTTTAAATCATAGCCTTGGGGTCAAAAGTGTACCCATCCCTGGTGATACAAATGTTTTACATGAACTCACATCCTGAAACTAGACGATCTTGGCATTTGATATTTAATAGGTATCCTCTGCTAGTGTATCTCTGCAAATTAAGATTGCCCAGAGTATAGCCCTGAGGTACCAATTGGCCCACACTGGGGTCTGCTGTTCGAAGAATTCCTTCCCATGCAGCTTTTGTTGCCATGGCAGAAAAAAGGAGAATAAGTAAAATCTTTAAAATCATCTTGTATAAAGCTGTAAGGTCTTAGAGATTTCGTATGTAGCTTTTACCAAGACACTTGTTTTACATTGACCCATATTGGAAAACTTTAAAAACCATCTTGCCTGAAAATGGAAGGGTCGGGCCTTTTATGTTTGGTAAATATAGCTTCAGATAGTGAATTTTTGTCAAGATTGTTAAAAAATTGATTCATATAGGGAAAACTATAAAAATGTATGTCCTTGCTATTTGTATGTATATTCATCTAGTTGACTTTTACCAAGATTGTTCAAATCATAGCACTGTTATCAACAAGGGCCCCGCCTTCAGAATCACTTGTTTTACACAGACATTTTAAAATCTTCTTGTGATACTGGAAGGTCCAGATGAAACAGAGGGCCAAGGCCTTTGATGCTTGGTATACCTTTATATAGTATTGTTCAACCAACATTGTTTATATTATAGCCCAGGAATGAAAATGGCCCAACTCCAGGGGGGTCACTTATTTTGCATAGACTCATATAGGGAAAAGCTTTAAAACAACGTTGAAACAAGAAGGCCCAGGACCTTTGATATTTGGTAAGCACGTGTAGCTACATCAAGTTAACCTTTATCAAGGTGCTCATGCCATGTAATTGGGACCATTTCCATCATCCATCCATCCATTCACAATTTCTTTACTGCAAGGGTTTCAACTAAACTGTGCAAGAATAATCCTCGGGTGATCTTAAAATGTATTCGTAGAATTGCATTACCCTAATTTTACACAAATGTTCCTTGGGTGGCCCTCCACCAACGTTGTTCAAATTAATCAGTGGTGTAGAGATTAATTGGTGTGCCTTGTTGTCCTTAAATGGTCTAAATTTAAGCACTGCTTGTCAAAAACGGTATTGAGTACAGGACACATTGCCACTCTTGGAGATGAAATTTAAACAAAACTGTAAAAGTTCATGTGAAATTTCAATATTCAGTATGAAAATATGTTAGCTTTATGAGGGATATACATGCACGACCATCATGGTTCTCTTGTTTTAAAACTGTTTGACTGTTCCTTCCTCCAGTATTAAGTTAATGTATGTTAATTGAGTAACTTTGTTGCATATTTTTAGAAATAAGCAGAAAATGCTAGTTGTTGCTACCGTTGTCCTTATTCATGTTAGATTATGGCGAGATACACAGTGATATTGTTAAATCAAGCTTTTAGTTTTGCAGAGTTTGTGGTTTGATTTTGAATGCAAAAAATATTATCTAAAACATCATTAATAAAATGTTATTGGATATGAAGGAAAGGAAACATATTTCCAGTTGCTGGATGGTTGCCCTGTCCCACATACTATTTTTTTTTAATTTCCTTATTGTTTTGCCCAGACTTCACACTACAAGAACAATTAATCCAGGGTGAAACACAGGTCTACTATAGTTTGGACATGGATTTAGTTAACTCAATGTTGCTTCTGATCTAGTAACATCTGCATGTTCTTCTATAATTCCTGTTCTTCTGTTCTGTTATTGATCTTTGTGATTGTCAAAAAATTGATGGCTTCTATCATGGAAAAGTGAACATATTTTTCTGATTCTTGGTGCATTGTTTTATGCATTTCTTCTTTGTCTCCAAATGGGCATGTTGGCTTGAAGCATAACTGCTATATAGCTAAGAAATTACACATATTAAACAAGAGTGAAGAGTCATCCCAACAAATAATGTATCTGGGTTTTTGTTTGTTTGATTTGAGGTTTAACGTCCCCGTCAACACGGTATAGGTCATTTTGGAGACGTTGCTTCGAATTTTGTGGGACTTTTACCCGACATTGAGATGAAATGACATCTCATTCCCTGTCGCCCAATGAAACCAATAGGGTTTATAAGCATGCCTGGTCCGACTCGCACCGCTTTGCCTGGGCAGGCTTAGATCCTCTAGGCGGTTTACCAGTGCTCGTGTGCGGTCGGTTTCAGCTCTGCGTGGAAGCATCATGTAGCCCATCTATTTGTTCAAGCCCCAATGGGTGGGGGCCGTGGTATCTGGGTTTAAAACAGTATTTTGTTGGATATAAACAACATTTTTGCACAATATAAGATGGTTCATGATCTGACAGTACGTGTATGTATATTTTTGACATTTATATATATGAATGCCTTCCTGCAGGACACATAATAATGATCAGTGAAAGACAAGTTAAAGTGCACAAGAAGGTACTATTTTGTATATTGTTAGAGCCCTATATTAAGTAGTATAGTGTTTCTGGTGGCATATAATGGATTTTGAGGGTTTTGGGTAAAAATGTGTATTTTCCTACCTTGAACATTGACTTTTCAAATATCTAAAAATTTATTTTATTCCTGTAGTTAAAGACACATTTTTCGATTACATAACATCCTAATGACTGTTTATTAAAGAATCCAGCATTGAGATAAAATACACTTGGGGTATTCAGGCTGTCATACAGGTAGGGGACCAAGAGAGGGTAATAAATTACCTAGGGATTTGACATTGACATATGATATCTATTTATTTACACCTAAGTCCTTATTTTGATTTGCATGGAAGAAACAGCAGCACTTTTTTCCGATTTTATATTTAGTAGTCATTATTTATAATCATTACAGAAAATGTCAATTCAAATATATTGGTAATTTGTTTCCACCAAAAATGATTTTTTTCAGATAAAATCCTGATAACTTTATTATTTCTGCTCTAAACATATATTGTGGGTACTCATTAGAACCAGCTCAGCGAAGCGGTTCAGATGAGTACCCACAATTTGTTTTAACAGTGTGACTGCTCATTAGAACTACTTCCATGAAGCGGTTCTAACGATGACACACAATATGTGTTTTTGAGAAAAAAAGAACATCCCCTAAACCCCACTTTCTATAGAGAAAATGGGGGTTTAAGGGGGTATACATTATTAGGGCCCCGCACTGAAAGTGTGGGTGCCCTATAGTAATCACTCTGTCCGTCCGTCTGTCTGTCTGTCTGTCTGTCCGTCTGTCCATCTGTCCGTCCACAAATTTTTTTATCCTCCATAACTATCTTATTCCATTGAAAGTGTGGGTGCCCTATAGTAATCACTCTGTCCGTCCATCTGTCTGTCTGTCTGTCCGTCTGTCCATCTGTCCGTCAACAAATTTTTTTATCCTCCATAACTTTCTTATTCCTGGATGGATTTAAATATTACTTGGCAGAAATGTTAACCATAATGTGATGGAGTGTTGCGCGCAAGACTCAGGTCCGTACCTCAAAGGTCAAGGTCATACTTAGAGGTTAAAGGTCAAAAAAGGGTCTTTCCTGTGTCCAATTAATAACTTTGTTATTATTCCTGGATGGATTTAAATATTACTTGGCAGAAATGTTAACCATAATGTGACGAAGTGTCACACGCAAGACCCACAGCCGTACCTCAAAGGTCAAGGTCATACTTAGAGATAAAAGGTCAAAAAAGCGTCTTTTTTATTGTGTCCAATCTATAACTTTCTTATACCTGGATGGATTTAAATATTACTTAGCAGACATATTAACCATAATGTGACAGTGTGCCGTATAGTAATGCCCTGTCTGTCCGTCCGTCTGTCCATCTGCCCGTCTATCCATCAACATTTTTCATGTTTACAAACTGAAGCTGAAGTTATTGACAGTTGCCATATAGTAATACCCTTTTGTTTTTAATTCATAACTTACAAACAGTCAAATGCATCAACTTCAAACTTAAGATATATGGTCACAATATCATTACACAATTACATGGCAACCGACGTAACTCTAGCTACAATACTCTAAGAGTAATAGCCCTTTGAAAAAAAATCCAACTCCTCTGATGGCACTGCCGGGGCCCTAGTCAGTTTCACTGACAGTTCTAGTTTTCCTTATTTCTGCTCCAAGTCATAGGTTGCGGGTGCTCATTAGAATCGTCTCATTGAGGCGGCTCTAACGAGCACCCACAACCTTTGTTTGCAATATAAATTAGAAAAATAAATTTAATTGTGTTTGTTATCTTAGTTTTAAACTTGAAAAGGTGAAAAATAAAATCTTAAAAAAATCTTTTTTTCTCTCTTTTCTGATATGATTGTGTCTAAAACAAAGAACATGTTATAGTTCCATCTTGACTGAAACTATAAAATGCTAATGTTTTAGACATTTATATGACTTGTGTATCACATATTTTCAACCAAAATAAATAAATAAATAAATAAATAAATGTAAATTGATTGATTAAATTTTGAGGTTAATCAATTCATTTACCTTGCTTGTTTACTTCTTTGCACTTTTGAGTAAAGGAAACAATGGATATCAGTGTTTTTCTTTATTTTAAAATAAAAAAGAAGTTATTTAAACACTATGTTGTTGGAAACAATCTCAGTAAATTATACTATCACTCAAGTACCCTTATTGAGCCCCCTATTAAACAAGAAATCTGCTCATAATCACCTCATAATCACTTAGATAAGATAAGCCTTTGATGTGCATTATGGTCCGAAGGAAATGTTAATTGGAGGTCATTAGACAGGCCACCCCTTTTATATAAGGAAAAAAATGTGTCTTTAACTGATATCTTACTTTTTACATTAAAAAATTTTCATGAATCCTCACCACTAACTTTAAAAAAAAACAAAACATATTCCTATTTTCCATGTTTTTTTTTTATCAAAATTTTACATTTTCTGCCTTTAAAAAGTCAAATTGCTGTGCAGGCACGAAGCTGAAGGATTTTTGAGAGCTACTTGATATAGTCAGTGTACATCTGGCTATATAAATTAGCTCGAAATCATACCATTTATTTTTATAATGTAATTTCTACTTGACCGGAAAATACTAGATTTTGGGTGTTTTTTTATGTAAACATGTGCATTTTCATACCCCGAAAAATGGAACTTTTTAAACATATAAAATTTTTATTTTTTTTCCTGTGGTTAACTTATACACATATATAACTTTTAACATCAAAACATTTTCAAGAATCAACACCAGTAACTTTTTAAAAATGTATTCCCATTTTCTGCGTTTTTGTCAATATTTCCAAGTTTTTACCCCAAAAAGACAGCTTTCTGTACACATATCAAGCTGAAACTTCTTTTATCGCTACTTGACAACAGTTAGCTTATTTTTAGCTATTTAAATAAATTTGATATAATTTAATGAAATTTTTATAATTAAATTCCTGTTTTTGGCGATTTTTATTTAAATTTCGAACATTTTCCCCCAAAAAATTAATTTCGCCAGGGAATATTTTTGGGGATTTTTTTCCTGTAAATCAGGACACCTCACTGATTCTGAAAATAGTGAAAACCCTTCTGAAGGAATTTGTTTGAGGTTCAATGCTATTTTGACTGGCCTACTATGTCGCACGGGTGTGTTTTCGTTATGAACATGCAAGATTCCCGCTAGTGTGTTTGGATCAGCTGACCAGTCTGTGTCTTATATGTTCGCAAACCCGGAAGACAGATTTTCTCCATGTGACCGCAAACATTGACCTTGATCATTCATTTGGCTTCTGTCCGACCGTATAGTTTAAGTAGGGCATTTGTACCATGCAAGAACGTGCGAATACCTTATGTAATGGTTTTATTACCCTATGAATAAAAGATGTGAGCTAATTCTACCAGAAGATTTATGTAAAAAACTGGGATCAAAAGTCCATATACAGATCTATTACTCGAGAATCTATTAGCAGATAAAAGCATGTTCCATATTAGGAACAACTCTCTGAATACAGTAAGGAGTGATAATTTGTCTGCACATCTGCTGACATCTGACTACGTGATATTGTCATTAGGTGAGGTATGGAAACTGGGCTTGCGAAAACGCTCTGCATGCTGGATATTATTTTCAGCAGACGGCATTTTGAAATAGTTTGTTTATTTTTACCAGATAACAGGGTTTGATATTTCATGCAAATTGTCTCCTAAGGAGACAATTTGCATGAGATGCCAAGTCCTGTTTTCTTGGCCAGGATACAATTTGCATGAAATGTCAAATCCTGTTTTTTTGTGCGAAGAAACAAAAGAAACATTTCAAAAACACGCCTATACAAATACATTGAATATTTTACAACCAAAAATGAAAATTTTCAGATAAAACAATCTCATATACTTCACATTGCCGCTCAAACCATAGATTGTGTAAACTCGTTAGAACCGCCTCGGTGGGCGGTTATAAGAAGTAGCCACAACCTATAATAAGATGAACTAGAAAAAGTGTCCATAGGACACGGATGCCCCCGCCAAATGCAATTCATAAAAAACAATACAAATGTACTTCAAATCAATCATAAAATATTGCATCAAGGGCAGATAATCCAAAAACCAAAAATGCAAGAGTTGTCTTCCTTGTTCATGACACATCGTCTAAGTGTGATGAATGCACCTGTGAAATTTCATGAATATATTCCATACGGTTTAGGACTTATGGCCCAGACACGACATACCATTTGACTATATATGGATGTAAGTCAAGGGCAGATAATTAAAAAATAAACAAGCAGGAGTTGTCTTCCTTGTTCATGACACATCGTCCAAGTATGATGGATGCACCTGTGAAGTTTCATGAATATATTCCGTAGGGTTTAGGAGTTATGGCCCGGACACGGTTTACTATATGGTACTAAGTCAAGGACAGATAATTCAAAAACCAAAAATGCAAGAGTTGTCTTCCTTGTTCATGACACATCGTCTAAGTATGATAAATGCACCTGTGAAGTTTCATGAATATATTCCATACGGTTTAGGAGTTATGGCCCGGACACGACATTAAATTTGACTATATATGGATGTAAGTCAAAGGCAGATAATTCAAAAACTAAACAAGCAGGAGTTGTCTTCCTTGTTCATGACACATCGTCTTAGGGTGATGATTGCACCTGTGAAGTTTCATGAATATATTTCATACGGTTTAGGAGTTATGGCCCGGACACGATGTTGGGACGGACAAACGGACGAACGGAATAACGGACAGGGGTAAAACTTAATGCCCTTCCGGTATTCTCCGAATACGCGGGGGCATAAAAATGTATACCCCTGTGGAGTATAAGGGGGTCAAAATTACATAGGCGTGTTTTTGTGATGTATCAAAAACTTGTTTGCCCCCAGCCCATCGGGCCTTGAGGAAATTGATGGGGTGCATGATGCTTCCACGCAGAGCTGAAACACATCGCACACGAGTACTGGTTAACCGCTTAGAAGATCTAGGCCTGCCGAGGCAAAGCCGAGCCGAGTCGGCCCGTCCGTGCTTATATAATCCCTATGTTTCAATTGGGTGGCAGGGCTTGAAATATCATTTTATCTCAATCTCGGGTAAAAGTCTCACAAAATTGGAAGCAACGTCTCCAAAATGACATATACAATGTAGACGGGGACGTTAAACCTCAAATCAAACAAACAAACAAATCAAAAACTTGTCGTCTGCTAGTTTAGCCCAGAAGGGAGCCTAAACACGAAATCTGCAACCGTTTTACGGACGAAATTCTCAATCAAATGAGAACGAGCCGATTGGAGCTCTTAACCGTAAGGCCTCTTACCGCTGTTGGTTCGGTTCTTGCTCGGGTCACATGCGAGACGCCAATGGCTGTAACAGAAGATTTTTTTTTCGGATACTCCAGTTTGCACGTACCTCTGATTAATGACCGGCATAGGACCACAAATCACTAATCAAGCTAAAAATCCTTAAATGAAAATTTGTAACACACCATCCTATTTCTATGGACTTATGTATTCTTATTTTTCGTTTTCGTTTAAAATTAGGCTCCATTAGGCTTATGTGCACAAAAATACGATAGCTAGAAGTAGTATTAAACCGAGTTTTGTCAATAATCACCACGAAAACACGCCTACATAATTTTGAGTCCCTTAATCCCCACTACCGTGAAATGGGGTTCACAGGGGTATACATTATTTCAAACATAAATAAGGGGGAAAATGAAAATCTGCGTGTAACTGACGTCATCATTTCGAACTTCGGGTTCCGCATTACACATGGCGGCATTATAACGTCGCAACAAATGCCGGAGCTCAGATCTAGCAAGATCGGAAGATAGTGGATTCTGTTGAAACTGGCAGTAGGCAGCAGTATCTTTGTAGGTATAATGTATAAATACATGTATATGTAATAAAATAATTTACACATTATCTATCAAACCATATTTTCCAGTGTATATATATCTACAGAAATAATTTTCTTACGTGTTTTAACACCATAAGGTGGTCGATTAGGAAGACGCACTCGCTCTTGAAGAGTTCCCATACTGTTTCTCGTCGTTTTCGTTCCACCTCGGAGATATTCATGCTATCTGTAACATTGGTCTGTTTATCTGTGCTTGCTATCAGGTCGGTCCAGTGAACAGACTGTGAAAGAAAATCAGAGCATTGAAACCACCGACGACTCCTTGGGTGTCATCACGAAAACAAGCCTATATATCTTTGACCCCCTTGAACCCCAGTTTTAAATAGTAATATGTTCTAGAAAGGGTAAACTATTAAAACTGTGGTTTAAAGGGAAAAAAATATCACAATTTTTCATCTTAAAATTTTTCATTTTTTTTGCGATAAAGGTTACAATGAATTTATATAGGCATGGTTTCGTTATGGTTTTAAGAATTGATCCTAAACTTGGACTTAGACTAGTTCGTTAACATATTTAATTAGCCCATATATGATAAAGGAATCTTACACCTTATAAATTTCGAGAAGTCAATTTTCAATTATAGTGGTGCCAGGTATTTTTAGGCATGTTGTACCAAGCTGCATATACTAAGAGAGCAAGCAGCGAATACCCTGATCAGACGCCGAATTGATCTGGGAATACATTGTTTACCAATGTCCCCTAAAAGGGATGTCAGGCATATATAGGATAATAGTGAAAATGATCTCCAACCTTATAGAGGTGCAATATATTCAACATCCGGTTCATTTTATGTTGGAAGTCGCTTAAGATTGTGTCAGACTTTTACCCGACACTGACTGGAATGACATCTCAAGCCCCACTACCCGAAGAAACCGCTAGGGGACGGTCCGACTTGCACCACTTTTCCTGGGCAGGTTTAGATCTTTTAAGCGGTTTACTAGTACTCAAAATTTCGGCCGGTTTAAGCTCTGCGCCGACGCATCATGCAACCCAATTTATTTCTCCAAGCCTCGATCGGCGGAGCGCTTGTTGTTATTTTTCTTTCTTTGAACAGTGTAGATCCCAATAAAACGCCACGTACTGTGGCGTCCAATCTCTCGATGTCCCATGTTGATACGGTAGGAAATATGTGGTCCGTAAGATCTGAAAACATGACGTGATACAGTGCGGCAGATCAAGCTACTTTTCTGATAATATGTTTATTTTAAACATTCTTTCTTCCAATAAATGTTGCAAGATTGAAGTAGAATCAGACTTGACACAAAGCTGAAAGTCTGCAGAAATATGGTGCTGTCAAAATAGAAGTGGAGGCAATGATAAGGAATCGAAACAATTTACCCACAGCTCCCATCAGAGACACAAAAGGGAAAGAAACACAAACACGAAACAACATACCCTAATGGAAACATCAATAGCGGAAAGATAAAAGGACAGTTACTTTCCCTCAAAATGGCAAATTGGCTTATCCAAAATAAAATAATAGAAGCGACACAAACACCAAAAGACAAACCATAACAAAAATAAACTGCGACAGAAGAACCGCATTGGAACGGTTAGCGAAACGAATTCCACTGAGGGGGGGGGGGGGGCTGCTTAAATCGATTTTACGTGGCCACAGTCCGCACCTACACTATTATATGCCTGCGAAACATGGAAAGTTTACCAACGGCATGCCGAAAGACTGAACCACATCCATACAAGCTGTCTTAGAAAACTTTCGCAGAGTAAGTTGCAAGACACGTTTCCAAACACAAAAGTCCTAAAGGGCAGGGATGCAGAGTGTACATGGTCTTCTGAAACTCGCACAGTTAAGATGGGACTGAGGGACATTTGCCAAACAAAATCCTCTATGGAGGACTAGAAATGGGCAAATGCCCCAATGGTGGTCAGAAGAAACGAAATGTGGACACCCTCGTAGCCTCTCTCAAGGACTTCAACATTCAAACATAGTCGTGGGAACAAATTGTACAGGATAGAGCAAAGCCTCGAGGCCTCATCAGAAGGGTGCGAGTCAATATTATGACGTGAATAAGTCCGTGAAATGAACACCCATAAACCCAACACCTTTCTACTTGACAATATTTATATTAGATTCGGTACTAAGTTATTTAGACAAATTGTGGGCATTCCAATGGGTACGAATTGAGCACCTCTTGTGGCTGATCTATTCTTGTATTGTTATGAAAGAGACTTCATGTTGTCGCTTTCCATTGATAACCAATCTGAAATTATTGAAGCTTTAAGCGCCACTTCTAGATATTTAGATGATTTATTAAATATTGATAATACCTATTTCGATGGTTTGATCAGTCAGATTTACCCCCCCCCCCAGAACTTCAGTTAAATAAAGCAAATCCTCTGATACCGAGGCCCCGTTTTGGGATTTACATCTATCTATTGTAGATGGGTTTGTTTCATGCAAAATTTATGATAAACGCGATGACTTTGATTTTGAGATTGTAAATTTTCCTTTTTTGGATGGTGACGTTCATCGTGCGCCATCCTATGGCGTTTATATTTCGCAATTAATTCGATTTGCTAGAGTGTGTAGTCATGTAACTGACTTCAACACTCGTAATAAATTATTAACGGCTAAACTTCTTAATCAGGGTTATCGGTACCATAAACTACGCAAAGCCTTTTCAAAATTTTATAGACGCCATTCTGATTTAATTTCAAAATTCAATATTGGACTTAAATCTCTTCTGCAACAAGGTCTATCGGAACCCGAATTTTATGGTGACTTAGTATATAAATTCAGAAAAATATATAACCGCAATGACTTTAGCACCCAATTTCGTAAAATCATTCTTCGATATAAAAAGATTGGGTACAACATGGATATTATACGACAGACTGCATGCATGGTAGTTAACCCAATCACGGTTGGCAACTTTGCTTCCCTCTTTAATTGCACGCCGGTGGGTCAGGCCTCAGATTCTATGACGTAAAGGCTTATTGAGAATTAGAGAGATCTAATTCAAGGTAATGTTGGTTGGTGCCTGATCCTCTGTCTCTGGTCGGGCCCATCGGAGTCTAACTGTTGGTTTTCTTTTGCTCCAGCATTTCAGTGGTTTCTTGCTGTCGAGTCCTCACCGTTGTCTCACCTCTGTGGTTCTTTGATTATTTGTGTTCACGGAGATGTTGCACTGATGAGTTAGGAGGCCGTCATGCGGACTGGACAAATTATTAGTCTAAATCGCGGCGGAAGTAAGGGCGAGGATTGTGGCCACGTAAAATCGATTTAAGCCCCCCAGTGGAAATCTTTCCACTGACCGTTCCAAGTCGGTTCTTCTGTGGCGATTTATTTATCTTGTTGTTTGTTACTTACTGTGTGTATCACTTGTGTCTTTTAATTTTGGATGGCCATATGGCCATTTTGTGGAAAAGTAACTTTCCTTATGGCCTTCCCTTGTTTAGGTTTCCATTATGGTCTGGTCGCTTAATGTTTGTATTTCTTTCCCTTTGGTGTCTTTGATGGATGGAGTAAGTTAATTGTATCGATTCCTGATCTTTGTTTTACTTCTACTTTATATAGAGAAACTTGGGTTTACAGGGGTCTACATTATTTTGCTTATTTCTGCTCCTAGACATAGGTTGTGGGTACTCAATGAGGCGGTTCTAACGAGCACCCAAAACCTATGTTTGAAGTACAAATAAGAAAAATATAACGCATTTTCATCAGAAAAGTACATGTAGCCATTTTGGATGTATGAAAGAATGCACCATGTCACACGGATGTGTTATCGTTATATGTTGCAAAACGAAAAAGCGAAGCCGACCAGAAACGTCCTCAACGCAAAACCAGAGCTAAGGCATCACCAACAGAGCTTTCATTTTGAAAACACGCCTCGATAAGGCGGTCCTAATGAGTACCCACAATCTATATTTTAAAGCAGAAATAAGAAAAATAGGTTTTACCCCTGTAAACCCGAGTTTTACTGTATAAAAGTGGGGTTCAAGGGGGTCAAAATTATATAGGCGTGTTTTCGTGATGCTTGCTTTATCTGCCGCTAGAATGATATAAACAGCCATCTTAAAGCATTTCTCCCATTTGATTAAGATTGGTCATTGTCAGAGTAATGACAGGAAAATCATTAATAGACATTGTATCTAAAAGTGAGTTTCACAAAATGTTTGTTCTTCTGATACGCACGTTGGCATGGGTGTGTTAACTTTATGAGGTATCCATTTTCAAAGATTCAAATCCAATATATCTTTTTCAAACAGAAACGCGTTATTATTCGAGTACGAACGCAAATTACTAGCAAAATATGACAAACTGGTGAATATTTAGATATGAAAGTCCACAATAACTAACAATTAGGCGTCATAAACCATTAATTGGAAACTGAATTTGAATGGTAATGATGTCGGTTTAACGAAACATAAGCCATCGCAGCTCAAAAACCAAACAGAGACCTATGTGGTTAATGACGACTGATAATTTTGCGCATATGCGTGCAGTAACATCAGGACCCTTGCTGATTGCATGAACCTTATATGGCCTCTTTATCATCTTAAGGGCAACATGCGAATGCACTGGTAGCCAGACTGACTCAATGCACGAGCTGATTTGAATCGTTCTGGTCGCCCACGTCGATTTGCTCGACTGAAATCAGCCGCGTAGTGAGAAAACAAGTCCTGGCAGTCTTGATCAGCACCATTTTTACGCTGCTTGGATAGTAAAATACATGTATATCTTGTTCCTAACACTCACCAAACTGATCCTAAATATGTCATTTTTCCAAACATAGATCCCGATCAAGATTAGCTGGAGCTACTCAGAAAAAAGGATAGATCCAGATCAGCTGGCTTCTAAGAAGCCAACTGATCAGGATCAATACTGTTTTCCATTCTGCTTCTCAATCCATGTTTTTATGTGTTTGAATTGAGATTTAACGTGCCCGTCAACACTATTTAGGTTCTTTTTTAGACGTTACTTCCAAGTTTGTGGGACTTTTACCCGAAACTGGGATGAAATGACATATTAAGCCCTGCCACCCAATGAAACCAATAGAGTTTATACAGTGTATGCATGGACGGGCCGACTCGCACCACTTTGCCTGAGCAGGTGTCAATCCATGGTAAAATATAACCAAGCAACACAAACAGCTGAAAACAGGGTAAGAGTATGGCGTGATGAAATATTCAGCATGGTGAAGGATAAGACTGTTGCCATCGACGCTTCCAGTAGGTCGGTTTATGTATTACGACAATATTCAACTAGGACATGCACTTTAGGTGCTGTTACAAAAGAAGCAATATGTGTAATATATCTCTTTCGGCAATATTGCACGATCGTTATGTAAATGAAACAAGATTACAAATGATGCCTAGAACTACATACATCTGCATAATCTTAATCTGAATGTGATGCGTTTTGACAAAACAAGACCGACAGTGAACAGTCGATGGCTTTAACACGGACTGCAGGTTTATCATGGCAGTTTCAAACTCGCTTTCGGTCCCTAGGAAAAATGCCTACATTAAGACCACCTTTGGGACTGTTCAAAAGTGGTCTTTTAGACCACTTTTGAACAGGGTCTATTATTAGGTGACACTGCGTGTAGAAAACACAAAGAAAGAATAACTGAAGCATTCTCAATAAGCTTTTAAATACAGAATTAATCTTAATTTTAGGTAGTCTTAACGGCTGAATTTTACTTGACGAGGCGATTTTAATGAGTACATATGACATAGTTACCTCTATTTTGAAGAAAATCGAAACAATATCCCTCTTATTGCATTCTGACTAAACAAACAGACAATCAAGAAACCAAATAGAAGTTCCATGTACATGTAACACCTTTACTCAAAGGGGTGATTCTCTTGAACCAAACTTAGAGCTTCACAGGAAAATGTTCCTTTTTTGAACATTTAAAGTAGTATGTTAGACGGCACCCTTACGTCTATCAAACGATAGGTTGTTTAGTCATTTAATTTATGAATCAATGCTAAATCAAACACATGTATACCATGATGTATAATTATGTCTTTAAAGTTTTCGAAAACAACATCAATGTGTTCAGGGACGAACGTTCCATACACTTAAGCCTATTCCTTACGATTGTCGTTGGTTATGGCGAGCCTGAGCCTGTAAGAAAGCTGGTGGGCTGTAGTCATGTTGCAGACAGGCCGCTCTCGCTTTTTCAACTGCAATCGGTCAACTGCCCGGCGACCATGAGACAAAATTAAACAGACATGTAAAATAGCCTGTCGCATTCAATGGCAACAACCTACGTCATAGTGACGTCGACTTTTGTGGATTTTTGTTATTCGATCGAACATTTGAATTTATTTCCCAAAAGTATGAAAAGCTTTCAATACACAGTATTTAAACATTCAAACAAGTAATTGTACAAAAACACACAACGATGCCACTTTGTCAATATCATTAACATCTTTACTGAAATAGGTAAGCGTAACACAATGGCGAATTTGGTCGAGGTGTCATAAATAAAAAAGAAAATTTGTGGATTTTTTTTCTACATGAAAACATGTCACCAAGATGTTAAACTTTTTAGTGCACTGATCATATTTTTTGAATACATAATTCTATTGCAACACCCTGCTAATTATAACGAACACTAGTTACAGCTGAATGGTTGAAATCCACACAGTTGAATGGTTAAGTGTGTGTGTGTGTGAATTCGGGTTTAACGTCGCTTTCAACAATTATTCAGTCATATCACGACGGTGTATGGTTGCTACAGGGAGCTCAATGCTCACTTTTATAGTGCTGTCTCACTGAAGTATCATGTACCAGACACATTACATGATACCACACCAAGTCACATTATCCTGACACTGGGTCGACCAGTCCTAGCTCTTACCCGTAAATCTGAGTGCCAAGCGACGAGCAGCTTGTACCATTTTTAACGACTTTGGTATGTCGCGGCCCGGGATCGAACCCGTGACCTCCCGTTCCACTGAGCGAACACTCTACCAACTGAGCTATCGGGGCCGGTGCTGAATGGTTGAAATCCACACAATGTGTGGCGTAACGGTGACGTATGGTGTTTGGGGTGTCTTTGATCTTTCTGTTGATTTTAAAGAAATAGCTGTTCTTTTCCTTATTTTTTCTGCATATTTTGAAAGATTAGTACAAGAGACGCTAGAAGTCCCACCCTTGAATTTTTAGTCATTTTGACGATCTACTTAGCCGCAGTTGGAGTAGTGTGACGAAACGGGGACAATAAAGCCATATCCGGCTTCAGCATATACGGTGTCGTCCACCCTGTGACACATACAGCAGCTGCGATATATGGGGCTACAACCTATGTTTTGGAGCAGAAATAAGAAAAATCATATATACCCCGTAAACCCCAGCTTTCTCTATATAAAGTGGGTTTTAGGGAAAGTTGATTTCACGGACTTGTTCACCTGATTAAGGAAATATCAACACATTTTTTTCTTCAAAGAATCTCATTTTACTCTTCATAATGCTTATGTCAACGGGGGGTTATTGTTGATACGGTCAAAGGTATGCAAACCAGTGTCGGGGGTTGAGGTTGATCGATTCCGACGCGGATTTGATTTCATTGCTAAGTATAAAATAAAAGTATTTACCTTGTAAGCTGCTAAGTGGTTATCTTTAAACTCGGACGGTTTCATTTTTGTGAGGATGTCACCAAGATGAGACAGTGATTCTTTACTACGGGTTTTCATCTGAAACATAAATATAAACCATTATGATAACACAGCCGTGTAACTAGTCCAAAGTGTAACATGGTCCATAGTGTAACATGGTCCATAGTGTAACATAGTCCATAGTGTAACAATGTCCACAGTGTTACATAGTCCTTTATTTCATGCTTCCAAAAGGGTTACTTTTCTGATGAAAAACTACAATATTTTCCTTATTAATATTTCAAACATAGGTATTGGGTGCACGTTACAACCACCTCATTGAAGCGGTTCTAAAGCGGTTCTAAATGGAACCCATAACCTACGTCTTGGAGCAAAACTTAGAAAACTAAAGTTTACCCCTGTTAACTCCAGTTTTATCTCTTGTTTATATCACGAACTTGCTAACGTGATGGGCTAACGTGATGGGTGAAAACATCGACAGTGGTTGACACATAACATGCCAATCACAAAGATTTTCGTCTGCTTTGCCGTCTGCTGGAAACTTTTGAAGTCATTTTGCAAACACTGTTGACCCAGATCAGACTGCTCCTCTGGGGGCAGTCTGATCAGGGTCCACAATGTTTGCCTGTGTGCTAAAGCTATGTTTAAAAAGTTGACCAGGCTATGCAGCAGACGACATAATGCGACGACATTTTAGATGCAGTTCTTGTGGCATGGTTAAGTATTTTTACTCGTTCAGTATATGCTGCGATGCAAATTAAATTGACTATGGCCATGTTTTCGAGCATTGTTACCTGAAGGTACCAATATTTTTACTGATGGACAGGCCCCAAGGATTTTGAGAATACCCAAATGTAACAGATAGAGTATAATTGATTTTTTTCAGTGTAAGATTGATCTGTATTTTACCGAAAGAATACCTAAAGAAGTATTATTGATGTACGACTGGCGAAGCCACCTTTAAAACTACAACTTCGATGCTCATGAGTGAAATATAAATTGATCTCAGACTGAAAATATCAATATGTCTGTTTCATTAATGCTCAAAATGCAATTAATAAAGCAATTCTAAAGGTCAGCTTGGATCATCACTAAGATCATATAAACAGAAGATTCATGCTTTTTGATATTTTCATTGCTTACATACAGGATTAAAGGATGTTTTCTTAAATGTGGCCAGATGTTTCAACGCACATATATCATCATGGAGTCCATGTACAGAACACGAGTGTTAACCACACTTTATTATTCACGCTTACATTATTTTATTTTGGCTAGCCTTTTGGCCATTTTGTGGGAAAGTAACTGTCCTTTTGGCTCTCCGCTATTGATGTTTCCATTACTGTCAGTTGTTTCATGTTTGTGTTTCTTTCCCTTTGGTGTCTCTGATGGGAGCTGTGGGTTAATTGTTTCGATTCTTGATCATTGCCTCCACTTCTACTTTAGACAGAGGAAGCTGCTTTACAGTGAAAATCCACTTTTAAGACCACCTGGAATTCAGCCTAATCCTGCTTTTAACTCTTTTCATGCTGTTCACGACAACCCCTATCTTTGGAAACAGTGTAGATCCAGATCAGATGGCTTCTGAAGAAGCCATCTGATCAGGATCTACACTGTTTGACATGAAGTTTAAGGATTTGTTAGAATAAATTACATGAAGTAATCTGATTGGTTCAAAGCCAGAAATGGGTGTGGCTGAACTGAATATTCAGCAAGATAAGGGTTACATGTAAAAGCTTATTTTTAAGGTGCTTTTAATCTTTGTGTTTTCCGGCCACAGAGTCCTTAGTCAGTGACCACCTTTGAGACTGTTCAGTACAGTCCGACCTTAGTGACCACCTTTGAGACTGTTCAAAAGTGGTCTTAAGGACCACTTTAGTACAGTCCCAAAGGTGGTCTTATTATAGGAATTTTACTGAAAAAATGTGCATTGTTTTATTCATGCTGAAACAGATGGATTGTGGGAGCTTCTCGTTACATCCGCTTCAAAGAGGTGGCTGCAACAAAAACCCATATACTATATTTGAGTCACCGGCCCCGATAGCTCAGTTGGTAGAGTGTCCACTCCGGGGAATAGGAGGTCACGGGTTCGATCCCGGGTCGCGACATACCAAAGTCGTTAAAAATGGTACCAGCTGCTCCTCGCTTGGCACTCAGATTTACGGGGTAGAGCTAGGACTGGTTGACCCAGTGTCAGGATAATGTGACTGGGTGTGGTATCATGTTATGTGTCTGGGACATGATACTTCAGTGAGGCAGCACTATAAAAGTGAGCAATGAGCTCCCTGTCGCAACCAGACACCGTCGTGATATGACTGAAAAATTGTTGAAATCGACGTTAAACCCGAATTCACACACACACACACACACACACACACACACACACACGCACACACACACACACACACACACACACACACACACACACACACACACACACACACACACACACACACACACACAAAATACCGCTGTATTTTTCATATGTTCTAACGAGAACTCTCCATCTATGTTTGATGCATTATTAAGAAACTTCACAAATTTTCGTCAGAAAAATAGCGATTTTGAGATATGAAAAAATGCACTTCGTGACAAGGATGTGTTATCGTAATTGATAGGTTAAAATTCCATAAGAATTGAACACCTAGGTTTGTCTTGCACATGCACATGTAACGCTTTATTTTATTTACTTGTAACAAGTATGTGCAACATCTTAGGCCATTTTGAACTAAATTGAATATACGGTCTATAAGTTTAACATAACGAAAACACGTCTATTCAAATGTTGAAAATTTTACCATCAAATGCTGAAAATTTTGAGATAAAAGTCCAGATATCTTTCATATTTCTGCTCAAAACATAGATTGGGGGTACTCGTTAGAACCGCCTCGACGAGGCGGTTCTAACAGGTACCCACAATCAAAGTTTTTAAGCAGAAATAAGAAAAATAATGTATACCCCTGCAAACCCCAATTTTACTGTATAAACTTGGGGTTTCAGGGAGTCAAAAATATAAACGCATGTTTTCGTGATGAATTTACGTGTGTCAGAGCGAGTTATCTGTATTTATAAAAATGACAAACTGTGAATACCCTGATCATTTTCGCCTGGTTTTTGGTCTTCCGAATAAAATGGTACATGCCTTGAACAATATTTCTAGAAAGCAGCATGTTCAGTTTCCCAGCCATACCAACGTTGGGACTGTCTGATATGCATGTGTTTATATCATTCCATATTAATCCTATTCAGGCAGAAGCTCAGTTTCAACAATAATGCTCCTACATGAAATGCGATACAATGCAATACACTGCAAACATAATTGTAAAATTCACATTGTCAGTGGCTTTATTTAAATCCATTTCTCATATGCACGAACGGCATTGGCGCGACAGCGTGCAATTATTAATTTCTTAGGACGATCAACATGTGATGTCACAAGTTATTTCTGATTTCTATATTAACCCATAAATATGCGTAGCATAAGGCAAACAAGCGAACAATCTCAGTTCACATCACGAAAACACGCCATATATAAATTTGACCCTCTTAAACCCCACTTTTATGTAGTAAAACTGGGGTTTGCAGGGGTATACATTATTTTTCTTATTTCTGCTCAGAAACATAGATTGTGGGTACTCGTTAGAACCGCCTCGTCGAGGCGGTTCTAAGGACTATCCACAATCTATGTTTCGAGCAGAAATAAGAAAAATATTGACATTTTTCATTTTTCTGTGGTAAAATTTGCAATGTATTTGTATAGGCGTGTTAACGTAATGAAACACGACGTCTGGCCCGGGTCTTCTCTTCTTGCTTGAAATTTAAGAATGTTCATAAAGACGTCTAACAGATGCCAATTTACCGATGTTTGGCTGCTACCAGACGTCTTCAAAAACTTTAATAACCAGATGCCCCTTAAATTGAAAGTCTATTGGGTTTGAAGGTGACATGGGTTTAAGAATGTGTTGTGTTTACGTAACATTTACATAATCCTGGGTGGGTGGTGGGGTTGTAGACAATTTGCGGTGTGTTCACAGTGATTGCATTTTTTCTGTGGTAATGTATTCATTTCCTGCCAAATGAAGTGTTGTTCAGCCGTGCTAAGTAGGTGTGAATCATTCTGACTCATGAATTATTCCAGACAATGACATCGAGACATAATATAGACATACTCACCAATTTGAGCAATGAAAATGGCTGGCGAGCCTTCTTGTTATCTGTAAGAAATATATACTAAACGTTATTCAATGTACTGTAATGCTAATGTCAAAGTTAGCGTCGGCATATTCTGTGATATACTGTCGAAAACCGGACGTCATCATGTAACGTCATTTGTCATTGGCTGACGTTTGGTTTTACGCTGCTGATGCTATATTTAAGAACTATAACAATTCATGAGGAAATGGGATAGCCCCTATGTGCTTTTAGCGCCAAGTTACCTTACAAAATATGTCAAGTCAAGTTTCGAGGAAATACATATATCACAAAACAAATGAATAAGAGCATAAGAATGGGAATATTGTAATACATTGTAAATTTTACCGCCGAAAAAAAAAAATAAACCAGAGGACCAGTGGTCCTGAACCGCTCACCTGTCTGCTGACAATTTTCCATTGGCTCAGCAGTTTTGGAGAAAAAAATATCTGAAATATGGATCCTGAATGACCTTGGTCTAAGGCCAATGAATGACCTTGACCTTTCTCACCCATAGATCTTCATGTATTCAGTTACTTTACCTGATCTACAAATTTTGGTGACACTGTCTTCAATGGTTTCCTATAAATCCATTATTTTCACTTTGCCCCATGCAAACGCCTAAGTCGGCAAATTTGACATTGCTGTAAAATAGGTCAAGGTCAACCCAGGGTCACCAGTTGTACAAACCATGATGGGCCCGAGTACCATATGCTACATGCCAAGTTTCAAGGCCACTGGCGTTATGGTTCTGGAGAAGAAGATTTTTTAAGGCTTTTTACCATATATGGGCATGGCGGCCATCTCTGGTCTAAGGCCAATGAATGACCTTGACCTTTCTCACCCACAGATCTTCATGTATTCAGTTACTTTATCTGATCTACCAATTTTGGTGACACTGTCTTCAATGGTTTCCTATAAATCCATTATTTTCACTTTGCCCCATGCAAAAGCCTAAGTCGGCAAATTTGACATTGCTGTAAAATAGGTCAAGGTCAACCCAGGGTCACCATTTGTACAAACCATGATGGGCCCGAGTACCATATGCTACATGCCAAGTTTCAAGGCCAATGGCCTAATGGTTCTGGAGAAGAAGATTTTTGAAGGTTTTTACCATATATGGGCATGGCGGCCATCTTGGGTCTAAGGCCAATGAATGACCTTGACCTTTATCACCCATAGATCTTCATGTATTCAGTTACTTTACCTGATCTACCAATTTTGGTGACACTGTCTTCAATGGTTTCCTATAAATCCATAATTTTCACTTTGCCCCATGCAAAAGCCTAAGTCGGCAAATTTGACATTGCTGTAAAATAGGTCAAGGTCAACCCAGGGTCAGAATTTGTATAAACCATGATGGGCCTGAGTACCATATGCTACATGTCAAGTTTCAAGGCCACTGGCCTTATGGTTCTGGAGAAGAAGATTTTTGAAGGCTTTTTACCATATATGGGCATGGCGGCCATCTTGGTCATGTGATCCAGACCCCGCGAACAAACTTTCGTTCCCCCATCCCACTGAGGCTCCATATGAAATTTGGCTTTGATTGGCCCTGCAGTATAGGAGAAAAAGATCTTTGAAAATGGTGGACGGACGGACGAACGGACGGACGGACGACGGACCATGGCTATACTATAAGCTCACCTATGAGCCTAAAGGCTCAGGTGAGCTAAAAATTTTAGATGAAAAAAAAATGTGATATTTTTCTTATTTCTGCTCAAAATATAGATTGTGGGTACTCATCGAGCAGAAATTTTAGAGCAGAAATAAGAAAAATATTGTTGACTCCTGTAAACCCCAGTTTTTCTATATAAAAGTGGGGTTCGAGGGAGTCGTGTTTTCGTGATGTTTAGCTTTATGGCGACACCACCGCGTCGCCTTTGAACTATAATTCTGACCGTGAAAACGACGATTTACCGCCCCAAATATCATTTGTCCATACCGCTTTTTAGTCCTATTTTCAACAGGGTTTCCCTACATCAAGGTATTGACAAATATGGTTGGTCAACATCCATTACCGCATTTAGCGGCGGTAGACCAGGGTCTACCATATTCGCTTTAAAGTATACTGTTTTGTAAAACTTACAAAACAGAAGTGAAGACAATGACCAGGAATCGATATCATCACATGAACAAGTCCGTGAAATGAACACCCCCCTAAACCCCAGTTTATATAGAGAAAACTGGGGTTTAAGGGGGTAATAATTATTTTTCTTATTTCTGCTCCAAGACATAGGTTGTGGGTACTCGTTAGAACCGCCTCATTGAGGCGGTTCTAACGAGCATCCACAACCTATGTTTGCAGTATAAATAAGAAAAATATCACGGATTTTCCTCAGAAAAGTGGCCATTTTGGAGATGTAAAAAATGCACTATGTCGCACGGGTGTGTTATCGTAATGTAGTTATTCCATCGTCATTTAAACATCACAAGCAGTAAGCCAAAATGACAGTTTCTTTCCCCACATAAAAATCAAACGGATACAGAGATAAAACAACGATGAGGACTAGACAGCATGAAATACATGTTTGTTTGTTTTTATTTCAGTTTAAGGGCCCAGTCAACACTATTTCGGTTATTTTGAGCTGGTCAGTTTACCTAGCCACACTTTCCCTGGGCAGGCTTATACGTAAGCGGTCAGCCAGTACAGTGCACATTCTTTCGTCAGAAACTGACAACTGCCCTTCTTGAATCAGCGGAAGGGAGAGAATGACCGCAGAAAAGATTGAAATACATAAGTAACTGAAATGCTGAAGCAAAAGAAAACAAAAGGTTGGACTCCGGAGAATATTTACGTATATGATTAATAAAATAAATTTAACGCCAGTAGAATAGGAAACGGTCCCCTATATTTTAGACAGACATTCAAACTACCCTCTAAAGCCCATTTTATATAGAGAAATGTGGGGTTTAAGGAGTTTCATTTTTTCTTTTTCCTCATTTTTTTCTTTTGTTTTCTTTTTCTTTTTTTCTTTGTTTCTTCCTTTTTATTTTCTTTTTCTCTTCTCTTTTTTCTGTTTCATTTTTATTACGGGGTTTCATTTTTTTCTTAATTGTGCTCAAAACATAGAGGGTGGGTACTCGTGAGGACCGCCTCAATGAGGCGGTTCTAACGAGCACAGACAATCTAAATTAGAACTTGAAATAAGAAAAATATTAAACGTTTTCATCTGAAAAAAGAATTACACGGATCAAATACTTCAATGGAGAAACAATTTAAATCTTGTCAGTTGATGAGTCAAAGAATTATTCTATATGACTATATTCTTTTCTATCTTATTTTTTCAGAAAAAGCAAATCCATCCCGTCATTTAAAAAGCAAAACGTATATCACATTCATACGTTGACACAACAGGTTGAAAAAAAGTATACGGTGCATCATGTGACTAATTTCAGTGCTCAGGGATTTAAATTGTTAGTTGTTCTGGTCTAAGAACAAATATAAAATTGTTCTGTTAGTTTAATTGCATACCAGATTGAGGTCACACTTCATTAGAATCCATCTATAGTAATATTCCTATATTAAGACCACTTTTTGGGACTGTGTGGTCTTTTAGACCACTTTCGACCAGTCCCAAGGGTGGTCCCTTACCAGAGGTCAATGTGCACACAACTGCGCTCTTCTAAATAAGCTATTTAAAGCAGATTACTCTGAATTTAAGGTGGTGTTAAAAGCAGAATTTCAATGTTATTGCTGGTTTGAATTCAAATAGGGTCATGGAAATTCTGTCTCGTCCATGTCTGGGACAGCTCACACGCGACGTTTAAAATTCTAACTTCCAAAAATGTCGTCATTCCACGCCTCCATGCGCAGTAAAATCGCCTAATTGTGTTTAGACAAATCGCTACGATACTTAGAATCACAAAAATAAAAGCGATAGTAAATTTTAAATATTTTTATGCTGTGAGCAAGAAAAACAATCAAGCGATTTTTCCGATGCTCATCGAGAAATTCAAAGCCTAGGGTAACGGATAATGTCGTCTAAATCTGAAAACACGTATACCGATTTTCTAGCACTTAGTCAAGGAACTGGTTCAATTCTATTCGTGTCTAGTATTGCACTCCCTATGCGCCATGACAAGCAAACTGTTTATGGTCGTATGCGCACAGCCAATGCATGTGCTCGGATAAGACTGCGCATGAGTTGTCCGCTATATGGATGGTCAACCGTCTTTATATTTGGGTCCATGATATTTTTCAAGATACGGGTTAGTCCAGGCCATCGAGGCTTCTTACATATAACTATAGTTCACGAGGCAACATGGTACACTTTTCAGGCGAAAGTTTGAATCTGTTCCATAAATGGGTTATCCTTTGGAAGCAAGGACTACGCCACAGAAGTTTAAAGTATTGAGGGTACAAGGTTCAAGTTTCTGGGCCAGACCAGACCAGCTAGTTTCGCCCAATTAGGCCTCATCCATTACGTAAACACGCCTATTCAAATACATGTACAATGTAAATTTTACCGCCGAAAAAACAATTTTCAGATGAAAATTGTGATATTTTTTCCTTATTTCTGCTATAATTGTAGAACCGCCTCATCGAGGATGGATCTTTAGGTGGTCTTACTTAATAGCGGATTTTCACAGGATTATTAGCAGAGCGTGAGAAAAAAGGTCATCAGCTATCTCCGAAAATGATTTTCAAATAACACTTGGCTAGACACATGAATCCTTGCATGTAACTACCTCAAGGTCTAATCTACACGTGTGCGGGCAGCAAGAGCTATGGCGAGCGCTGGCTCTTCTGAGCCTTTCCTGATGATGAACTTTTTTCCATAAACTCCGTGTAATGAACACCCCATATTTGGGGGCGTGGTGGAGCGCCTCAGAGACCTATGATACACGACGCTTTCGCCTCGACCAAACACCCACAAGTAACGGTTTGTAGTACAATCTGGTTGTCCTAGTTTATATAGCTATAGATAATGGCCATTGCTTTGTTTGTTTGTTTGTTTGATTTGAGTTTTAACGTCCCCGTTAACACTGTAAAGGTCATTTTGGAGACGTTGCTTCCAATTTTGTGGGACTTTTACCCGACATTGAGATGAAATGACATCTCAAGCCCTGTCGCCCAATGAAACCAATAGTGTTTATTAGCATGGACGGTCCGCCTCACACTGCGGTTCCTGGACAGGCTTAGATCCTCTAAGCGGTTTACCAGTACTAGTGTCCGGGGCGGATTCAGCTCTGTGTGGAAGCATCATGCAGCCCATATATTTCTTCAAGCCCCTATGGGCAATGGCCATTGCACAAATGATAAAATGAATACATTCAGCACAAATTGCCAGTATCATGTATAGTAGTGTCTAGAAACTGCGCACGTCAATGAGTGAAATTGTTCTTTTGCCCACACAAACCTTTTCTAAAATCTATAAATCACGAAAGCAAATGGATACATAATTTCTTTACAACCGAAAGCTTTTTCCTAAATGAGTAAAATATTGTCTTAAATTTGCAACTGATTAATACATATATGACAATGGAATTTTCCACCTCATAAGTTTGGACTGGTCCATTTGCATTTCTAGGCGCGTAATGTTTGTTTTGAGTGGGATAAGTTGTACAAATATTATGCTTTGGAGGAAACGGTTTAAACCAAGATCAGACGCATTTGCAAATGTCCCACAAAAGGGACGCTAGTCATACAATGTCTAATCCATGTTTGACATGAGGGCTTGGATCCAATTAATTTATTGATTGCAGAATAGAAGTGAAGACAATGATCAGGAATTGATACAATTAACCCACAGCTCCCACCAGAGACACCAAAATGAAAGAAACACAAACATGAAATAACTAGACCCCAACTGAAACATCACTAGAGAAAAGACAAAAGTACAGTTACTTTACAAAATGGCTAATTGGCTGTCCAAAACAAAAATGTAAGTGATACACACACTCAAAGACAAACCATAACAAAACAAACCGCGACAAAACTTATTGCATTTAATGAAATAATGTAAACCCTTATCAGACACCGCGTTCTTCGCACATTATTTTTATTATTTCTGCTGTACGTACTCATTAGAATCGCCTCAACGAGGCGGTTCTAACAAGCACTCACAGCCTATGTTTACTATACAAATAAGAAATATATGAGTTTTCATCAGAAAAGTGGCAAACTTGGCGACGTGAAAATGCACTATCATCAGGCAAACACGCCTATATAATTTTGACCCCCTTGAACCCCAAGTTTATATAGTAAAACAGGGGTTTCAGGGGGGGTAATCTTTATTTTTCTTATTTCTGCTATAAAATATCGATTGTTGGTACTCGTTAGAACCGCCTCGATGAGGTGGTTCTAACGTGTGCCCACAATCTATATTTTGAGCAGAAATAAGAAAAATATCACAATTGTTCATCTTAAAATATTCATTTTTTTTCGGCGGTAAAAGTGGCAATGTATTTGTATAGGCGTGTTTGCGTAATGGTCGCACTGGTGTGTCTTCGTAATTGCCGCTTTATCTGCCCTAAAATCCCACCTTCAATGATTAAGGCGTAGACTATAGGTTTATAGCCAATGTCTGACACCTTCATCAGTCCTAGACCCTTTGGTTAAGCGGTTAGAGCACCGAAGCCTAGGCTCAAATCCCACCAGAGGCAGAGATTATTTTTCAGCAAGGCGTTATTCGTTTGTTATGACTTTCATGTCATAAGGCTGGACATACATGTACATAGTTTAATATCGGTAGCCAGACCGTGCTATGCTGTACATTCAGGGCAATACTGTGCATCGGCCAAGTCTGCTCATTTGGGATAATTTAAAAATCAAATGTGCAAAATAAAACTCTTGCTACTTTCGAATTCCTTTGACAGGTCATACATTGTTTTGGACGAGAGGCAGACTGAAAACTGAGCGAATGAAACCCAATCTTTGAAACTGTTATTAATAACGGTTATTTTACCCAACCGAATGCACCTTGTCAACAAAGCCCCTATATTGTCTAAAATATTATACCTTGCATTAGCGCAAAATTAGCAGACAAGATTGATGGCAACAAAAACATAGGAGTGGATCTTTTATAGTCTGGCCCACAAAAACGTGTACATTCAATGCTTTTCAGTTCTGCGGTGCATCCAAAGGATAACAGTTTTATAGAACAAATTTAAGACTAGTTCTTCTGTCCAAAACGTATTTAAGTGGTTTTAGTTTTCGTCCTTTTTGTTTTCTACACCTCCCGTCGTCCATCAAGACACCACCTTTGGTACTGTTTAAATGTGATCTTAAAAAGAAGTGAAGGCAGTAATCGGGAATCGATACAATTGCCTTACACATCCCATCCAAGACAACAAAGGGGTAGAAATACAAACATGAAACAACTACACAAAACACCACAAACGCAAAGCCCAAATGACAATATATGAGCCGGGGCACAGCATTTCCTAAAACTTACATGTCTGCCCAGCAAAGAATCAGATCAGCCTGCGCATCCATATAGTCTAACCAGAGACTTCTCTTGCTGTATGAAGGAGCATTGGATCCTTAGCTATCCTTAGAGCGCACAACGAAGACTCTGATCAGACTGCGCGCATGCGCTGGTTGATTTGAGTCTTTGTTGGACGCATGTCTTATTGTAGGTTTTGTCGTGCGCTGGCTCATATCATACATATGTATAGTTCGAAAAATTTGACATGAGACTGGTGAGCCCTTTTATCATAATTTCACACCCTACTGAATGCATATATTTATATTCGCCGTTTTCCGAAGACGTCGATATTGCTATTCAATCCATAGAGGTCAGTTAATGTGTCGTCATTCACGAGATGCCGAAAATTCACGAGAAGTTTACGAAAACCGACCAGTTAGGCGATAACACTGACTAATTTATTCTTTGCATAAAGGTCAGTCCCATGTCAAAGTACACCAGCTATATGTCTAAATGCGTTAGTATTTTCTCCAATTTGTATACGATAGTTTATCTCCGACTTCAAACTTTGAACAATCCCAAAAGTGGTCATAATGCAGGAGTTGAACAGTACTGGACCAAATAGTCTACATTGAGTGCGTATGCTATATTTTCCTTACCTTCGTTTAGACTAGGAGTGGAACCATTCCTGCCGGCGTAGAAATCCGAGATTGTGTTACGCTTGATTAATTTCTTATGGTGCTCCTGCACCAAGAGATCTCCTGGATAGATACTCATGGCGAGATCGACAGAACTCCGTCGTCGTCGAAGTCGACCGGCGATATTACTGAAAAGAGACAATGCTTTGAAGTAAGTGTTTGAGAGAGAAAATTAGATCTTTACCTTCATTCCCTCGTTCGACGCCAGAACTACGTCGTTGCCGAAGTCGACCGGCGAAGAGAGACGATGCTTTGGAGTAGTGCAGAGAATAAGCAGACTTAAACCTTCATTCTAACACAGCGCGCCTATATAGGCAATGGAAAATAACTGTGTTTTATTCTACAACAAATCACGGCAAAGGAGAGCGTGACGAGTGACGTCATTAAAACTGCAAATTTATGACGTCACTAGTCAATTTCCTTGACGTTGGACGGTGTAACGTCATTTTCTCGCATCGAAAACATTAGAAAAAGATATAAATGCATGTGTTTCAGTCGATAATTTTAGCGGGATTTCTTCTAACAATGGCGAAAAGTTGTGAGAATTTGAAGGAAACAATAGCATTATTGCCGAGTTTCAGCGTGTTAGAATCGAAATAGATCAGCTCTAGCTAGTGATTTGATAGGTAATAAATCACAGTTTGTCGGTCAGTTGTAAGTAGACAAATCACGAGCGCGTAGCGCGCGTGATTTGTCTACTTTACAACTGACCTCCAAACTGTGATTTATTACTCAACAAATCACAGTCAGAGCTGATATATTTCTTAATTCTAGCAACTGTGACTTCTTAACAAGCTGTACGGAATTTCTATAACAATTAAAAAGTTTAGAATTAACCTTGATTACATAAAAAATGAGAGCAGTTACTGATTCCGCCAAAATATTTCGAAAGCATAACCTTTGTTTGCACCGTAAGGTGAGGCAGCGGTAGCTCAGTCGGATGCGCATCTGACTGGTGATCAGGAGGACGCGGCTTCGATACCTGCCGGGTCGGCAACATTCTTTCGTGGAGACTGATCATCAAATTTTTTCTACGGTCATTCTCTCTCTTCCGCTGATTCAAGAAGGGCAGTTACTGCAGTTTCAGTTTCTGGTCAAGGAATGTGCACTGTACTGTACTGGTTAACTGCTTACGTATAAGCCTGCCCAGGAAAAGTGTGGATTGGTAAACTGACCGGCTCAAGAAATACTGGGCCGTTAAACTCTAATACAAATACAAAATAGAAGTGGAGGCAATGATCAGGAATCGATACAATCAACCCACAGCTCCCATCAGAGACACCAAAGGGAAAGACACATAAACATGAAACAACAGACCCAAATGGAAACACCAACAGCGGAAAGCCAAACGGACAGTTACTCTACCACAAAATGGCCAATAGGCTATCCAAAATAAAATAATATAAGCAACACAAACACCCAAAGACAAACCATAACAAAAATAATCCGCGACAGAAGAACCGCCTTTGAACGGTCAGCGGAAACGAATTCAACTGGGGGGGGGGGGGGGGGCTTAAATCGATTTTACGTAGCCCCAATCCTCGCCCTTACTTCCGCCGCGATTTAGACAAATATTTTGTTCAGTCCGCATGAAGGCCTCCTGACTCATCAGTGCAACATATCCGTGAACACAAATAATCAAACAACCACAGAGATGAAACAGTTTCTTGAGCCGGTCAGTTTATCTATTCACACTTTTCCTGGACAGGCGTATTAGTAAGCGGTTAACCAGTACAGTGCACATTCTTTGACAAAGCCCCGTAAGTTGTATCTTCACCTTTGGGGCTTTCCAAAAAAATGGCATTTTGGGCAGTCACAAATGTGGTCTCCTACTAGAGGACACTTCGGCACCCGCCCATCGGGGCTTGAAGAAATAGATGGGCTACATGATGCTTCCACGCAGAGCTGAAACCGACCCGCACACTGATACTGGTTATCCGCTTAGAGGATCTAAGCCTGCCAAGGCAAAGAGGTGCGAGTTGGTCCGTCCATGCTTATAAACCCTATTGGTTTCATTTGGCGACAGAGCTTGAGATGTCATTTCATCTCATTGTCGGGTAAAAGTCCCACAAAATTAGAAGCGGCGTCTCCAAAATGACCTATACTGTGTTGACGGGGACGCTAAACCTCAAATCAAACAAACAAAACAAAACTAGAGGACACTAATTGTAAGTGAAAATACAGAGAGACAAACTGATACCTTTTTACATGTAGGTACATTTATATAGAAGGTTTGCCATTCATCATAGTGTGTGTTATATTTTCTAGTCTTTTGGGATAATTGATTTCACTGCGGAACTTAGGAAATATCTTAGGGTCACTGCTGATGCCTTATTGGCCGAAACAAGCTAGTCTGTACACAAGTCTGTACACACTGTAGTTCTCAGTTCTATGCTGTAGTCCTTGCTTTCAAAGGATTACCCCTTTATTCTCATGTAGTAAAAGTCGTTTTTTTTCGGTGTATGTATTGTTTTTCTTATTTCTGCCCTAAAGAAAAACGTTCAAATTATCATCTGAAACGTTTCACCTTCACGGCAGATGTAAACTGTGAATTGTTCAGGCGTCGCAATAACTAACATGTACATAATATACAGTAAAACTTCGATGGCTCGACCACCGATGGCTCGTTTACCATGGCTGAGTCGAACCCGTTTTTGAGTTTCTAGGGAAGTTCTGTACATAAGAAATAGAGAGGGTAAAAAATAGGATATTTTCGTCTTTCATCTTGCAAATGTATGCTGTGTGTACTCATTAGAATCGCCTCGATGAGGCGATTCTAATGAGTACACACAGCATACATCACAGAAAAGATTTTCTAAAGTATGTCGTTATGCCTCCTGGCATCAGCCCTCAGTGGCTCGAACTACCCCTGTCTCGAACAGATTTTCATGGTCCCAAAGGTGTTCGAGCCATTGAAGTTCGACTGTATATAGGAGGTAGCATCAGCCGTCTGGCAATAGCACATTTCCTGACTTTTATGCTATTGACAGACGTCTGGCAGTAGACTCTTCATATTTCTTTTCCTGTCATTCAATTTTTGTAGTTTTTTTTTAAAAAGCGCTTTGTTGCCACCATTGCTTTTAAACATGATGGAAAATAATGTTGGAAATTCATACAGCAAGTACCACTAAGCATGTAGCCCTACAACTTGACATTTTCTATGGAGTTCAATCGAAAGCAGCATTTTGCATACAACTTCAAAGAATCGGAGGCCTAATCGTGATCATGATCGTCTGTTTCTTATAGCAAATTGAACTAAAGATCCAAATATTTTGTGAATGAACACACAGGGTAGCCCATATCAAATTGTAAGAATCTTGTGCTATGTTTTATTCTGCGAAATTGTCACAGTGATCCCTCGGATGTTATAGAAAAAGTAGCCTGCTAACCAAAACAAAACAGATTTTGTGTATTTTTCATTTGTAGTAACTATGGTAACAGAAGCAATTTTATGTATAGGAACTTTTTGACTGAGTATATTTGTATACGTTAAATGTTCTATAAAAGCGTTATCCTTTGGCAGCAAGAAATACACCGTGGAACTGAAATGTATAGTGACAACTTTTTAGCTGCTTTCGGCCAATTAGGCCTCATTAGAGACCCTGAGATATTTCGAAACAGCAGCATTACGAAAACACGCCTATACAGATACATTGTAAACTTTTCTGCCGAAAAACGAAAATTTAAAGATGAAAAATTGTGCTATTTTTCTTTTTTCTGCTTTAAATATAGATTGCGGGTACTCGTTAGAACAGCCTCATTAGAGCAGAAAGTAAGAAAAAAAAAGATTGCCCCTGCAAACCCCAGTTTTACCAATATAAAAGTGCGGTTCAAGGGGGTCAAAATTATATATGCGTGTTTTCGTGATGACAATGGAATCAATGATCCCCAAGGACAAGAAAATATGAACTTCTCTATGATCAAGTTAATCTCCAGTTACACCCCGCTTATCTGACTTACGACGTAAATAATACATTTTCCAGCATGTGATTTCGCAATAATTCCAGTAACAGCGGTTACAATCCTTTTTATTTCTTTGTTTCAATTTTTAGTATTTCAAAGAAATCGTCTCACATTTATTATCGCGAACACACGCCTATATAATCTTGATCCATTAAACCCTACTTTTACATAGACAATTGTTTGTTATCAGGGGCATAATTGTTCTGCATATTTCTGCTCAAAGACATAGACTGAGGGTACTCGTTAGAACCGCCTCGCTGAGGAGAAATATGGAAATTAGTCTGTATGGAAAAGTTTCATTTTTTGGTGGTAAAATGTTCAATATATTTGAAAACATGCAAGCGTGTTTTCTTAATGGTCAATCCTTGTTTTCATGACTGTCAAGAAAACCCATAAAATGTCTGCTGACATTTAATCAGCCAGGAGAGGCGAACAGGTGTCTTTCAGCACGACTCGGATCAAACTCCGTTCTCATTTTCTCCCTTCCGCTGATTCAATAAGGGCAGTTGCCACTTGCTAGCTTCTAACGAAAGAATGCACACTGTACTGGCCAACTATTTCGGCATACATGTAAGCAGGCCAAAAAAAAAAAAGGTCGGTTGGATAAACTCATCGGTTCCATGTGACCTAAATTGTGTTGTTTGGGTCGTTCAACTTCATACACACAAACAAAACAGCGTTCTCACTTAGAACGTTTCATAACATATCTACATGAAGAACTTTGCTTACCAGGCCCCGAGGTTATAAAACATTTGTGCATGCTCAACTCAGCTGAGCAGGAAATTCGTTATGCTCATAATAATTTAAAATAAAAACAAATCAGACAATTTCCTGTTCAGACCAGCACATTATGTCATTTATCCTGCTCATAAATTTTAAAATGCCAACATTTGTTGGCATTTTAAAATTTATGAGCAGGACAAATTTCATATTCGTGAGTTGAGCATGAAAAAGGGTTTATTACCTCGGGGCCTGGCATCCACATAGCGCACAACGATAACTGATCAGAATGCGCAGTCTTATCTGAGTCTTCGTAAGGCGCATATGGTCATATACATCTTATGAATTCTGATATCACGCTAAAAATAATCCTTCAATATTTACCTCATTTTCAGTTTCGACATTCGACCAAGTTCCATACAAAATAGTCACGTGATGCCGTTACATGTATTAAGGCGTAACTATACCAAATTTAGTGACACAGAGGCCTTTCTGATATTTAAGCTTCATCAGTGGGTCTCAGCCCCAAAATATTGATACAGAAATGAAGCTATAAAGTACACATATGTGAACAGCGTCGAATGTATATATCAACAAATCAAATTATTTCTGAATTCCCAAGTAAGTCAACTCTCAGTTAGTCAATGTCGAGTAATTCCATGGAAAGAAATGATTGTTTTAACAGACTTTTCTGAAATCAGGTGAAATTTAAAGGCGCTAATGACGTCTCTGAGAGACGTAAATTGAATCAACTTCGATCCACTAAGAAGAGATTTCTACATCAACTTGTTGATTATATCCTGTGTTGACAATACTTAGATAATATAGTGAAAACGATTAACAACTGAAAGACAAAAACATAAGGCATTACTTGAATAATGACGATGGATTTGTTGTAGCTTAACTAATGTATGGATAAATAACGTGACTGGACCAAACATATGACGATATCCTTAAATAAGCATTAAAAGCATACGAAGAAGAATAAGATATTTAAATGTCAAAGTAACTTTCGGGTGCTGAGAGCAATTAGTGATAACATATCCGAGATGTTAGGTGAAACTCGTAGGGTCATCACCTTGAGCATAAAGCTCTCAAAGAATGAAAATTTAGCATTCTGAAACTAGTGAACAAATACATTTCTTTCAACTCTCAAAATACGAACTTATTACCTCCTAAACCTAAGGCATCTTTACTTTTTTGTTTTTGTTTGATTTGAGGCTTAACGTCCCCGTCAACACTGTAAAGGTCATTTTGGAGACGTTGCTTCCAATTTTGTAGGACTTTTACCCGACATTAAGGCGTCTTTACGTCACCTTAAAGGCATTGATTCTTGATTATTGAGGGCTATCATTTCATTACATAATATTATGTAGCCCTCAGTGCTGACTAAAGAGAAGTCCTCTGTCTGCAGCAGGTAAGGGGCCTCCTTGGGGAAAATCAATAATTGACTAACTGTTAACTATATGTACATTATTGATTTTCCCCTTTAGTGCCTCAGTCAGGGGATTCAACAGGAGCTACTAATCACCCTATCAAAGGCCGCCTTTGATCTGCTATAGAAAGTATATCACAGGGGGCAAAAAAACCATTATGAACACACGGTGTGTCCTACTGTCTAAGAATAAATGCCTTTAAACATTCATAAGAAGTTTGTTTTGGCTCCAGCAGATAAGGCCACTCAACAGATTCATGTAATGAACACATCCTTGTAAAAGCCACTTTATAAAGATTACAGTTTAACGACACGTCAAGCCTTGTGGGTCATTTTGTGCCGTCTCCCTGAAAAAGGGTGAAAAGAGACAGAAGAGATAGTAGAGAAGACGAAAAGGAGGGATAGCGAAGACATCATGAAAACACACCCATATAATTTTGACCCATTTAACCCCACTATTATATATTAAAACTGGGGTTTAGCTGGGGAGTTTACTGGGATAAACATTATTTTTCTTATTTCTGCTCTAAAATATAGTTTGTAGGAACTCGTTAGAACCGCCTCGATGAGGCGGTTCTAACGTGTACCCACAATCTATATTTTAGAACAGAAATTCGAGGCGGTTCTAACGAGTACCTACAATCTATATTTTAGAGCAGAAATAAGAAAAGTATCACAATTTTACGTCTTAAAATTTGCATATTTTGGCAGTAAAATTTACAATGCATTTGTATAGGCGTTTTCGAAATGAAGCGGAAAATGAAAGCACGTGAAGAAATGAGAACAATTCCTTCTCCCCGACAGCAGGCCTTGTTCAACTGTACGCCAAAATCAGCTGGGCGCCAAGATGACATAAAATACAATACACCTTCGCCTCTCCCAACTTTGTGAAAAAAATGGGGCTTAAAAGAATAAATATTTTTTTGAGCCGGCGCATGACAAAACCTACAATAAGACCGGTGCGACCAGCAGAGACTCCAATCAACCTGAGCACCCATCCAGTTTGACAAGACCTTTTGCTTATTTCTCTTTGCATAGATATTAGCTTATAGTAGGTACATGCGATCAGCGAAGACCCTGATCAAACTGCGCGAATGCGCAGGCTGATCTGAGTCTTAGCTTGTCGCCTATGCCTTCTTGTAGATTTTGTAATGCGCTGGCTCATTTCTTTTCTTATTTCTGGCCCAAGACATAGCTTGTAGGTAATCGGGGTGGCACTAACGAGCACTGGTTCGATGTTTGAAAATCGGGTTAAGATGCCATTTGCACAATAATTTTTTGTTTTCATTGAAAACTATAGTTTCAAATATCCAAACCCAAGTTTGAAGTCGTTTAATGTTACAAACTTTCCCCAAAAGTACGGTTTCAATCTTTAAACCGCGGCTTAGAAGTTCAAACCGTGGTTTGAAGACATTATTCTGTTTTTGGCATTGAAACTGGGATTTGAAGCTTTTAAACTTTTAAATAAAACCCCCAATTTGGAAGTTGAAACTATGGTTTAAAGAATTACGAGGACTGTTAAATATGAATGCAAGTAGAACGTTTTCTCATGCACTAATGCGAAAATCACCTGGAAATAAATATCACAGCGAAGAAAAACATTTTACCTATACATTGATATCAAACCTGTTAAAATCCGTTGACTTTAGCCATGTATATCGTTCGATAAACATTGTCTACCCTTGTATACTAATACAAAACATGGTTGGAAGAAGGCAAGAGTACGCCGTTGAAATACGGTCCTATATTATTGGTATACGGTGCAAAGACATTTTTGATGAAATATGTTTGGTTTATGGGCATAACGAAATGTCTTTTCCGACAGTTTATCGTTGGTGTAAGAAATTCAGCTGTGGGCTTGGCTCAACAGAAGATGCACCACATGATCGTCGGCCGAAAAGAGCAACATCTGCCAAGATGGTTGCTAGAGTGAAAGAAATAGTTGTTACCGATGCACGATACACCACAGGGCAAATAGCTAGTATGGTTGGCATCTCATTAGGAGCAGCTCATACAATTCTGAAACGGGGTTTTAAAATGAGAAAGATCTGTGCTAGATGGATTCCCCATCTGTTGACAGATGATCAGAAAAAGACACGCGTTCATTGCGCCAAGAAGTTGCTTAAAAAGTTTCCAAATTACAATGCATGGTCTTTCGCTAATGTCGTCACAGGTGACGAGACATTGGTTCACTTTTTTGAGCCAAAACGAAAGATTCAGAACAAAATATGGGCAACAAAATATTGCAAAAGACCATGCACTGCAAAGCGGACCATGAGCGTCAAGAAGGTAATGTATGCCATATTCTTTTCAAATCAGGGCCTTGCTATTCAGGTTGCTGTGCCTAAAGGCAAATCTGTAAATGCGAAGTTTTACAAGAATAAAGTTCTTCGAAAATTGAAGAAATATTTCAAAGAACGAAGACCCGCAACTGGTTTGGCCAATGTCAGATTGCTACATGACAATGCGTCATCGCATAAGGCGTTCATTGTGCAAGACTATCTGAAGCAGGAAAAGGTTGTTGAACTCCCTCACCACCCCCCCCCCCCCCCCCGTATTCCCCTGAACTTGCCCCGTGTGACTTTTGTTTTTTCCCGCGGCTGAAAAAATACCTTTCTGGTCGAAAATTTGTACAGCGCAAACATCTCGGTTCGGCAATATTCCAGTGCCTTCATAGTATACCTCGAAAAGACTACCAAAATGCATTCAATGATTTGATCAGAAGACTGAAAGTTTGTATATCTGTTAAAGGGGAATACTTTGAGGGGACAAAATAAATTTTTCATCGAAATCTATCACGGAATCATTTTTATGTGCTTAGTTGTATTCATATTTGAACAGCCCTCGTGTTGTGCAGTCGTTTTGTTTTTGAAACCGTGCTTTGAAGTTTTTGAACCCTAGTTTGACAACTTCAAACTGGGGTTTCAAGTTCAAACCGTGGTTTAAAGCTTTATTGTGCATTTGGCTTGCCACAGATATAACAAGAGCACCGCATGCGGGTGTTAACGCTCGGCTGCAAAAAATTTAAGTCGAAAAAGGGGCGTTACTCTGTGGGTACCCACAACCTATGTTTGAAGTATGAATAAGAAAAATATCAAGGATTTTCATCAGAAAAGTAGCCAATTTGGAGATTAGAAAAAATGCACTATGTCGCACGGGTATGTTATCGTAATGAACTATCACAATTTTTCATCCTAAATTTTTACGGCGGTAAAATTTACCGTGTATTTGAATAGGCGTGCTTTCGAAATGATTGTGCATTTGGCTTGCCAAAGGTATACATTACGATAACACACCCTTTTCCACATCTCCAAAATGGCTACTTTTCGGATAAAAATCCGTGCTATTTTTCTTATTTTTACTGCAAACATAGGCCGTGGGTGCTTGTAAGAACCGCCTCTGTAAACATAGGTCGTGGGTGCTTGTTAGAACCGCCTCACAGAGGCGGTTCTAACGAGTAACCGCAACCTATGTCTTGGAGTAAAAATAAGAAAAATTATGTATACCCCCGTAAACCGCAGTTTTGTTTTATACCGATTTATTCGAGTTCGATTGCGATGGAAGCTTCACGCTTATTTAATGGCTCTCGGATCTCGAAACCCCAGTTTTCTCTATATAAAGTGGGGTTTATGTGGGTCTTCATTTCACGGACTTGTTCACGTGATTGATACATACCTCTTCAAAAGAGCAGCATCGCTGCTTCTCAACACAGCGCCATCACTACCCCTACGCTTATTTCTTTGGAGCAAGAACATTTTTATTACAACATGCCTCCCTATCTTAACTTTAGAAGACACAACTGAAAATTTAAAACGCATCCATATCCAGAATAATTAGATTTTCATGTAACTATAGGAAGTTAAATTTAATATTATTTTCAAGTTTATAGGAAAAAGTGCAACCCTTCGTGACAAACGAATTCTTCTGAGAATTAGCGGAAAAATCTTCTATTATATATGCACGGCAATTCTTTTCGCAAGGGACAAACTAGGCTTAAGAATCTTGGCAAATATATGCGCATATATGTGCGTGTGACGTTTTTGTTGACGATAGAAGCTTACCAAACATACAAGCAAGGTTAAGATAAGATACCCAAACAGTGGAGATTCATACCAGATTCAGCCAATTCCGGATCTGCATCTGATATGAGTCGGCTTTATTGACATAACAAATACAAATTCTAGGTTAATGCGACTAGATAGATCCTGTTCAGGCTACTTTTGATGCGCTCAGGCCGCCTTAGGCTGGCCCGCCTGTGACCTGTCCCTCTTATTGTTCATGATCTATATTCATTAGCAAATTAACTGGTAAGGCGGCTGATTTCGACAGCTTTCATAAACATCTGTACATGTATCGCCGTTCTAGTCACGGAAAGGTAATGGTTTTGTTTGTTGAACTATTATAAGCACAGTGTCAATACAATTAACGACAACACGGGTAAACAAGAACGACAAAAGAACTATCATTCTTAGAAAAGAAAAGGGCGGAAAGACATTAGACGTATAGTAAAATTCCTATATTAAGAACACCTTTGGGACTGTTCAAAAGTGGTCTTTCAGACCACTTTTGAACAGTCCCAAAGGTGGTCTCAGACCATTGGCACTGTATGCAGAACACACAAAGAAAGAATAACTGCAACATACTAAATAAGCTTCTAAATATGTTCTATAAAAGGGTTATCCTTTGGAAGCAAGGAATACACCACAGAACTGAAAAATATGGAGTGTACATGTTTTCTGGGCCAGACTAGCTAGTTTCGGCCAATTAGGCCTCATCAGTGACCCTCAGGTATTTTCAAAATTCCACAATGGAATCAATGATCCCAAAGGACAAGAAAATATAATCTACACTATGATGTAGGTCAGGGAGACGTTTTACCGCCGCCACACATTCCCACACAGAAAAAGCAGAATTAGTCTTGATGTTAGGTGGTCTTAATAGCGGAATTTCACTCTATAGTCTTGTAGGTCTAAAAGGTGCTGCCAACATTTCAAGAGATGATCTTAATTAACGGCCCAATAAGGTGCTGCAGAAATCACTGCTCACTTTTCAGACCCCCATGGCAAGAACTGGCTTAAAAGCATAAGGGGTACTGTTTTCGAACTTATCAAATGTTTCATTAATTATCCCTTTCATTGACAAAGTATCGTTAACGAGTGTGCAAAACAATATTTTCCAGTTTGTTTAAAGAAAATACAATGCAGGATAATGCCATGTTTGCCTGCAGACCTGTAAAAGACAAACTCTTTGACAGATTTTTGTCAAAACACTAGTTTTAATAGGGCCTTTTCTGCATTTTTTGCTATTTTGATATGCAATTTTCGCTATATTTGATAAAACGTCTTTAGATTTCTCTTATTTTCACATATATTATGTAAAAATAGATATACGAGACAGGCATAAAATGTTTCCCTGTTACCATGCATCTGGTTGAAGTAATGCAGAATATGTTACCCCCCCCCCCCCCCCCCCCCCCAATAAAAATGACTGAAAAACCACTAAGATATTGTTTAAATGACAATAACAAAGATCATATCTTCAGTATTGCATATACTTTTGCTTTCTTAATGTGATAAGAATCAAACTCTTTCATTTGAGGTGAAACACACTTTCATTTATAAGCTTTATGGTGTAATAATTTGATTTTTCTGGCCAAAAATGCATTTTCTAATATTGCCATATTTGTTATTTGTTCATGTTTATAGTATATATAAAGCCATTAACATTGTTGCAGATAGTCAAACAATATTAGATATATGTTACTGATTGATCTTGAAAAGATTATTGGACATTTTTATCTTACTATGTTGCCAATGTATTACCCCACCCCTTAATGAAATGGGTTGAAATCGATAAAAATGCAATATACTGATGCAAAAAATATCTAAATTTCATTTTCCCATGTTAGTTCCTGTCAAAATTAGGGTAAGTAGAAAAACAACTAGTAAAAGTTTGACTTGACAGGTTTTTCATGCCATATTGACCTGAAACTTTATTTAATTATTAATTTATTAATTGTCTTTTCTGTGATTTATAAGGGAGGTGAGTTAGTTACTTTCAGATAATAGATAGAAGTGAAGGTAATGATCAGGCGTCGATACCATTACCCAACACCTCCCATCAGATACACCAAAGGGAAAGAACCACTTACTTGAATACTAGACCGTATTGGAAACATCACTAGCGGAAAGCCAAAAAGACAGTTACAAACAAAATGGCAAAGTGGCTATCCGAAACAAAAACGATATAAGCGAAACACACAGTCAAAGACTAACTATAACAAAAATAAACTGTGGAACTGTCAATGGAAAGTATTTAACTGCGTTTTCAACAGTAAGTGAGTGCCAAACCTGCACAGAATGATCCAGGGGAGGCATCAATGAGTGAATGCTCTAAGCAGAGGGCCTGGTTATAGCACTACCAAGGGCTACTCAACGTTTTGACTGGGTTCCGGACCACCTGTCCGATGAACAACCAGCGAAGGCCCCCCATCCATATCACTATCGATATGGTTAGGAAGGCTATATCTCAGATGAAGGCTGGCAAAGTACCGGACCCGTCGGCCATAGTGGTGGAGATGATAAGTACAGATGTTTATGTGGGTGCCTCGATGATCCGTGACCATGCATGCAGCTGTAATCAGCCGTGATGGCAAGGTACCCTCTGACTGGGAGTAGAGTTTCTTGTCTGCCTCTACAAGGGCAATGCAGGGGCAACTACCGTGGTCTCTGACAGAACAGGTCATAAAAGTCCTGTAGAGGATTGCGGATGGCCTCATTAGACAGTTGGTGTCAAGCGACGATTCCCTATTGGTTTCGTTCGGCGGCAGGGCATGGGATGTCATTTTAACGTCAACAAAATACAGGTCATTTTGGAGACGTTGCTTCCCAATTTGTGTTTTTTTACCCAACATTGAGATGAAACATGACGGCCGATTAAAACCAATCTATAGGTTTATAAGGACGGTTCGACTTGCAACACTTTACCTGGGCAGAGCGGTCTACCAGTACTCATGTTTGCTCATCATGCAGGACAATCTTTTTCTTCAAGCCCCGATCGGCGGAGCGGCTATCATGTATTATACAGACTAATAGAATGAGAAGTTTTGGTACGACGCCTTTGAATGATGAAAAACACTGATACAATACTCTCTCTTCGATTCCAAAGTTTGAGCCTCGATTTTCTTTCTGTCTTTCTTAAAGCCTACACAGGAATCATGTAAATTACGGTAGGGATCTTTAACTTGCACAGGGGATAGTTCTCTCTGCAAAGGGGGACCTCTAGTTAACGTCCCGATCCGAAGGACGGTGCACTTGTGGCATTCATCCATGCAAATGATGCCAGTGTATATAGGCCGGGAGCCTCTAGCGTTAATGGCAAGTGCACTTACCACTGAGCTACCACGCTCCTTTTTGATTCTCTCTCTCTCTCTCTCTCTCTCTCTCTCTCTCTCTCTCTCTCTCTACCCCCGCGCCCCGCGTACCTGTTGAGATCCTAAATGTGGGTGCTGGAACAGGCTATTAGTTCACTGAGGTGAGATAACAGTAATTGAAACTGAGACTGCGACGGAAAGCGCGTGACTGACAATTATCAAAGTAATGTGCGCTGCCAGGCATAACAGTTATATCTACTCTTAGTAGATGGGTAAATATGGTAGGTAAACGTCACTATTGATTCATTGTTTTAGTTGTCTGTGTTGGTAATTGGCAGACTCTTCGAGGCTATATTTTTGACACCAATGGAAAAATAAAGTAAACATCTTGCGTTAAAGAGTGTTCAGCGTTGCCGTGGAAAGCTGATGAACTGCAATCGGAGGAAACAAATCAGTTGCAGGAGAAACACACGGTTAGTCTGATTATCTCCCTATTTTCCTGTGCTTACAGCCATGCCAGCTTGACCGAAAAGTAGTCAAATATTTTACATAACAAGAGGGCCATGATGGCTCACCTAATCCACACTGTAGCAATGAAATGGTGGTAATACAGAAAGGTGCCTTGTCAGAAGGGAAATACAGACCAAATATGAAGGCTCTATCTCAAATGGTTCAAAAGTTATGATTAAGTAGGTCAAAGGTCAAGGTCACAGATCAAACTTTTTGTATGGATGTGAAGCCAATGTCACAAGGAATAAACATGCCAAATATGAAGGCTCTTTCTCAAATGGTTCCAAAGTTATGATTAAGTAGGTCACAGATCAAGGTCAAGGTCACAGCTCAAATTGTTTGCATGGGTGGGAAGACCTTTTCACAAGGAATATACATGCCAAATATGAAGGCTCTACCTTAAATGATACAAAAGTTATGACAAAAATGATCAAAGGTCAAGGTAAAAAATTTGCATGGTTGAGAAGCCCTTGTCACAAGGACCCTACATGCCAAATATGAAGGCTCTATCTTAAATGGTTCAAAAGTTATGAGAAAGAAGGGTCAAAGGTCAAGGTCACAGGTCACACATAATTTCTGTGTGGGTGAAAGTCGTTGCCACAAGAAACATACATGACAAATATGAAGGCTCTACCTCAAATGGTTCAAAAGTTATGATAAAATTAGTCACATGTCAAGGTCGCAAGTCATTTCTGTATGACACAAGGAAACTACATGCCAAATATGAAGGCTCTATCTCAAATGGTCATAGTAGATCAAAGGTCAAGGTCATAAGACGAATGTTTTGTATTGGTGGAAAGACCTTTTCACAAGGAACATACATGCCAAATATGAAGGCACAATCTCAAATGGTTCAAAAGTTATGATAAAGTAGGTCAAATGTCAAGGTAAAGGTCAGATTTTATGTTTGAATAGGAAACCCATGTTGCAAGGAACCTACATGCCAAATATGAAGGCTGTATCTCAAATGCTTAAAAAGTTATGACAAAATAGTTTAAAGGTGTAGGTGATGGATCAAAATTTTCGAATGGCTGGGAAAACCTGGTCACAACGAACATACATGCCAAATATGAAGGCTCTATCTCATATAGTTTAAAAGTTATGATAAAGTAGGTCACAGGTCAAATATTTTTATATGAGTGGGAAGCCCTTGTCACAAGGAACCTACATGCCAAATATGAAGGCTCTATCTCGAATGGTTAAAAAGTTATGACAAAATAACCTAGTGATCTACTTTTTGATTTGACATGACCCATATTTGAACTTAACTGAGATATTGTCCAGACGATCATTCTGAGCAAGTTTTATGATGATTGGACTAAAAATTTGGCCTCTTGGAGTGTTCATAATGTATTTCTTTGATTTGACCTGCTGACCTACTTTTTATACCAACATAATCCATATTCAAACTTGATCCAGATATTGTCAAGATGATCATTCTGAACAAGTGTGATGATGATTGGACCAAAACTGGGGCCTCTAATGTGTTCACAAGGTTTTTCTATGATCTGACCTACTGACCTACTTATTGACTGGACATGACCCATATTCGAAATTAACCGACATATTGTCAAATTAGCATTCTAATTACAAACAGACCAAAACTCTCTAGAGTGTTCACAATGTTTTTCTATGATTTGACCTACTGACCTACTTTTTGACCCGACATGACCTGTATTCAAACTTGACCGAGATATTGCCAAGATGATCATTCTGAGCAAGTTTGATGATGATCAGACGAAAACTGTGGTCTCTAGTATGTTCACAAGGTTTTCTACGATTTTACCTACTTTCTGACCCGACATGACCCATATTCGAACTTGACCTAGATATTGTAAAGCTGATCATTCTGAGCAAGTTTGATGATAACTAGACTAAAATTGCAGTCACTAGAGTGTAAACAAGGTTTTTCTATGATTTGACCTACTTTTTAACCCCATATGACCCATATTCGAACTTGACCTATATATTGCAGAGATGATCATTCTGAGCAAGTTTGATGATGATTCGACCAAAACTGTGGCCTCTAGAGTGTTAACAAGGTTTTTCTACGGTTTAACCTACTTACCTACTTTTTGACCCCACATGACCCATATTCGAACTTTACTGAGATATTGTTAGGATGATCATTCTGAGCATGTTTGAGGAAGATTGGACCACAACTGGGGCCCCTAGTGTGTTAACAAGGTTCTTCTATGATTTGACCTACTGACCTACTTTTTGACCCGACATGACCCATAATCAAACTTGACCGAGATATTGTTTGGATGATCATTCTCAGCAAGTCTGAGGATGATTGGACCAAATCTGTTGCCTCCAGAGTGTTAACAAGGTTTTTCTATGATTTACCCTACTGACCTACTTTTTGACCCGACATGACCCATATTTAAACTTGACCGAGATATTGTCATGATGATCATTCTGAGCAAGCTTGAAGATGATTGGACCCAAACTGTGGCCGCGGGAGTGTTAACATGATTTTTCTATGGTTTGACTTACTAACCTACTTTTTGACCACACATTACCCATATTCAAACGTGACCGAAATACTGTCAGGATGATCATCCTGAACAAGTTTGAGTATGATTGGACCAAAAATGTGGCCTCTAGAGTGCTAACAGGGTTTTCCTTTGATTTGATCTGGTGACCTACTTTTTGACCCGACATGACCCATATTCGAACTTGACCGAGATATTGTCAAGATGATCATTCTAAGCAAGTTTGAGGATGATTTTACCATATCTGTGGCCTCTAGCGTGTTAAGGTTGTTCTATGATTTGCCCTACTGACCTACTTTTTGACCCGACATGACCCATATTTGAACTTGACCGAGATATTGTCAGGATGATCATTCTGAGCAAGTTTGAAGATGATTGGACCAAAATTGTGGCCGATGCGTCCAGCAGAGACTCGAATCAACCTGCGCACCTATCCACTATGTCAAGACATTTTGCTTATGTCTCTTTGAACAGATATTAGCCTATAGCAGGTACATGCGACCAGCGAAGACTCTGATCAGACTGCGCGAATGCGCAGGCTGATCAGAGTCTTCGCTGGTCGCTCATGCCTTCTTGTAGATTTTGCCATGCGCTGGCACATTTCTTTTCTTATTTCTGGTCCAAGACATAGGTTGTGGGTACTCGAGGCGGCACGGACGAGCACTGGTTCGATGTTTGAAAATCGGGTTACATATAAGACGCCATTTGCACAATAATTTATTGTTTTCACTAAAACCATAGTTTCAAATATTCAAGCCAAAGTTTGAAGGCATTTAATGTACAAACTTTCCCCAAAGCTTTAAATCGCGGTTTGAAAGTTCAAACCGTGGTTTGAAGATTTATTGTGCATTAGGCGTTGAAACTTGGGTTTGAAACTTTTAAACTTTTAAATTAAAAACCCAATTTGAAAGTTGAAATCGTGTTTTAAATTTTTCAAACTCTAGTTTGACAACTTCAAACTGGGATTTAAAGTTCAAACCGTGGTTTAAAGATTTATTGTGCATTTGGCTTGCCACAGATATAAAATGCACAAATGTCGCACGGATGCGTTATCGCATCACTAAAACACGCCTAAAATTTTGACCCCATCGCACCCAACTTTTATATAGTAAAATTGTGGTTTACAGGGTTAAGCGTTCTAACGAGTACCGAAAATCTATATTTTGAGTAGAAATAAGAAAACTATCACAATTTTTCACCCTAAATTTGTCATTATTTACGGCGGTAAAATTTACAGTGTACAGTAAAATTCCTATATGAAGACCACCTTTGGGACTGTTCAAAAGTGGTCTTTAAAACCACTTTTGAACAGTCCCAAAGGTGGTTCATGACCAGAGAACACAAAATGCAGAAAACTCAACGAAGGAATAACTACAACCTACTAAATAAGCTTTTTAAAACTAAATTAGTCTTAATTTCAGGTAGTCTTAATAGCGGAATGTCACTGTATTTGTATAGGCATGTTTATGTTGGCTTGCCAGAGGTATAAAAATGGACTATGTCGCGCGGATGTGTTATCGTAATGCTGATCTGTATACATGTACCACGGATAACGCCGCCTGGTGGCATTACGATAACACACCCGTACGACATAGTGCATTTTTCACATCTCCAAAATGGCTACTTTTCTGATGAAAATCCGTGCTATTTTTCTTATTTTTACTGCAAACATGGGTCGTGGGTGCTCGTTAGAACCACCTCACAGAGGTGGTTCTAACGAGTACCCAGAACCTATGTCTTGGAGAAAAAATAAGAAAAATAATGTATACCCCCGTAAACCCAAGTTTTCTCTATATAAAGTGGGCTACATGTATATGTGGATCTTCATTTCACGGACTTGTTCACGTGATTGATACATACCTCTTCAAAAGAGCAGCATCGCTGCTTCTCAACACAGCGCCATCACTACCCCTACGCTTATTTCTTTGGAGCAAGAACATTTTTATTACAACATGCCTCCCTATCTTAACTTTAGAAGACACAACTGAAAATTTAAAACGCATCCATATCCTTTTATTGCAGAATAATTCGATTTTCATGTAACTATAGAAAGTTAAATTTAATATTATTTTCAAGTTTCTAGGAAAAAGTGCAACCCTTCGTGACAAACGAATTCTTCTGAGAATTAGCGGAAAAATCTTCTATTATATATGCACGGCAATTCTTTTCGCAAGGGACAAACTAAGCTTAAGAATCTTGGCAAATATATGCGCATATATGTGCGTGTGACGTTTTTGTTGACGATAGAAGCTTACCAGACATACAAGCCAGGTTAAGATGAGACACCCAAACAGTGGAGATTCATACCAGATTCAGCCAATTCCGGATCTGCATCTGATATGAGTCGGCTTTATTGACATAACAAATACAAATTCTAGGTTAATGCTACTAGATAGATCCTGTTCAGACTACTTTTGATGTGCCTAGGCAGCCTTAGGCTGGCCCGCCTGTGACCCGTCTCTCTTATTGTTCATGATCTATATTCATTAGCAATTAACTGGTAAGACGGCTGATTTCGACAGCTTTCATAAACATCTGTATCGCCGTTCTAGTCATGGAAAGGTAATGGTTTTGTTTGTTGAACTATTGTAAGCACAGTGTCAATACTGCTAACGACAACACGGGTAAACAAGAACGACGAAAGAACTATAATTCTTAGAAAAGAAAAGGGCGGAAAGACATTAGACGTACAGTAAAATTCCTGTATTAAGACCACCTTTGGGACTGTTCAAAGGTGGTCTTTCAGACCACTTTTGAACAGTCCCAAAGGTGGTCTCAGACCATTGGACACTGTATGCAGACACTGTATGCAGAACACACAAAGAGAGAATAACTTCAACATACTAAATAAGCTTTTAAAAGCAGAATTAGTCTTGATGCTATGTGGTCTTAATAGCGGAATTTCACTGTTTTGTCTTGTAGGTCTAAAAGGTGCTGCCAACATTTCAAGAGATGATCTTAATCATCGGCCCAATAAGGTGCTGCAGAAATCACTGCTCACTTTTCAGACCCCCATGGCAAGAACTGGCTTAAAAGCCTAAGGGGTACTGTTTTCGAACTTATCAAATGTTTCATTAATTATCCCTTTCATTGACAAAGTATCGATAACGAGTGTGCAAAACAATATTTTCCAGTTTGTTTAAAGAAAATACAATGCAGTATAATGCCATGTTTGCCTGCTTACCTGTAAAAGACAAACTCTTTGACAGATTTTTGTCAAAACACTGGTTTTAATAGGGCCTTTTCCTGCATTTTTTGCTATTTTGATATGCAATTTTCGCTATATTTGATAAAACGTCTTTAGATTTCTCTTATTTTCACATATATTATGTAAAAATAGATATACGAAACAGGCATAAAATGTTTCCCTGTTACCATGCATCTGGTTGAAGTAATGAAAAATAAGTAACCCCACCCCCCAATAAAAATGACTGAAAAAAACACTAAGATATTGTTTAAATGACAATAACAAAGATCATATATTCAGTATTGCACATACATTTGCTTTCTTAATGTGATAAGAATCAAACTCTTTCCTTTGAGGTGAAACACACTTTCATTTATAAGCTTTATGGTGTAATAATTTGATTTTTCTGGCCAAAAATGCATTTTCGAATTTTGCCATATTTGCTATTTGTTCATGTTAATAGTATATATAAAGCCATGAACACTGTTGCAGATAGTCAAACAATGTTAGATATATGATACTGATTGATCTTGAAAAGATTATTGGACATTTTTATCTTACTGTGTTGCCAATGTATTACCCCACCCCCTAATGAAATGGGATGAAATCGATAAAAATGCAATATACTGATGCAAAAAATATCTAAATTTCATTTTCCCATTTTAGTTCCTGTCAAAATTAGGGAAAGTAGAAAAACAACTAGTATAAGTTTGACTTGACAGGTTTTTCATGCCATATTGACCTGAAACTTTATTTAATTATTAATTTATTAATTGTCTTTTCTGTGATTTATAAAAATAGTGAGATGAGGTTTCCAGTTAGTTACTTTCAGATAATAGATAGAAGTGAAGGCAATGATCAGGCGTCGATACCATTACCCCACACCTCCCATCAGATACACCAAAGGGAAAGAACCACGAACTTGAAATAACTAGACCGTATTGGAAACATCACTAGCGGAAAGCCAAAAAGACAGTTACTTTCCAACAAAAATGGCAAACTGGCTATCCGAAACAAAAACGATATAAGCGAAACACACAGTCAAAGACTAACTATAACAAAAATAAACTGTGAAACTGTCAATGGAAAGTATTTAACTGGGTTTCCAATCGTAAGTGAGTGCTGGTGTTAAAAATGCCAAACCTGCAAAGAATGATGCAGGGGAGGCATCAATGAGTGAATGCTCAAAGCAGAAGGCCTGGTTATAGCACCATCAAGGGCTACTCAACGTTTTGACTGGGTTCCGGACCACCTGTCCGATGAACCACCAGCGGAAGGCCCCCATCCCAATCACTTTCGATATGGTTAGGAAGGCTATCTCTCAGATGAAGGCTGGCAAAGTACCGAACCCGTCGGCCATAGTGGTGGAGATGATAAGTACAGATGTTTATGTGGCGCCTCGATGATCCGTGACCATGCATGCAGCTGTAATCAGCCGTGATGGCAAGGTACCCTCTGCCTGGGAGTAGAGTTTCATTGTCTGTCTCTTCAAGGGCAATGCAGGGGCAACTACCGTGGTCTCTGACAGAACAGGTCATAAAAATCCTGGAGAGGATTGTGGATGGCCTCATCAGACAGTTGGTGTCAACCGACGATTCCCTATTGGTTACGTTCGGTGGCAGGCATGGGATGTCATTTTTTACGTCAATTTTGGAGACGTTGCTTCCCAATTTGTGTTTTTTTTTTACCCAACATTGAGATGAAACCTGACGGCCGATGAAACCAATCTATAGGTTTATAAGGACGGTTCGACTTGCATCACTTTACCTGGGCAGAGCAGTCTACCAGTACTCATGTTTGCTCATCATACAGGACAATCTTTTCTTCAAGCCCCGATAGGCGGGGCGGCTATCCTGTATTATACAGACTAATAGTATGACAAGTTTTGGTAAGACGCCTTTGAATGATGAAGAACACTGATACAATACTCCCTCTTCGATTCCAAAGTTTGAGCCTCGATTTTCTTTCTGTCTTTCTTTCTACTGATACTGCGATCGGTCACATTTGACCACTACTCGCAGGTGATGAAAGCATACACAGGAATCATGTAAATTACGGTAGGGATCTTTAACTTGCAGTGGGATGGTTCTCTCTGCACAGGGGGACCTCTAGTTAACGTCCCGATCCGTAGGACGGTGCACTTATGGCATTCATCCATGCAAATGATGCCAGTGTAGGCATGATTGGACCCCGCAATTTTATTACCGCTGCCGGGAATCGAACCGGGGGGCTCTAGCGTTAATGGCAAGTGCACTTACCACTGAGCTACCACGCTCCTTTTTTACTCTCTCTCTTTCTCTCTCTCTCTCTCTCTCTCTCTCTCTCTCTCTCTCTCTCTCTCTCTACCCCGCGCCTCGTGTACCTGAGATCCTAAATGTGGATGCTGGGACAGGCTATTTGTCCACTGAGGTGAGTTAACAGTAATTGAAACTGAGACTGCGACGGAAAGTGCGTGACTGACAATTATCAGAGTAATGTGCGCTGCCAGGCATAACAGTTAAACTGTTATGCCTGGCAGCAATATGTCTACTCTTAGTAGATGGGTAAATATGGCAGGTAAACGTCACTATTGATTCATTGTTTTGGTTGTCTGTGTTGGCAATTGGCAGACTCTTCGAGGCTATATTTTTGACACCAATGGAAAAATAAAGTAAACATCTTGCGTTAAAGAGTGCTCAGCGTTGCCGTGGAAAGCTGATGAACTGCAATCGGAGGAAACAAACCAGTAGCAGGAGAAATACACGGTTAGTCTGTTTATCTCTCTATTTTCCTGTGCTTACAGCCAATACAGCTAGACCGAAAAGTAGTCAAAATATTTTACATAAAAACACATTGTATTGGTTATTAAATGTTACAACCAGAAAACACTTTAAAAACAAAATACGAAATAAAATAGTTTTGAGGTAAAAAATCGAACTTGATTTTGTTTTGTTTGATTTGAGGTTTAACGTCCCCGTCAACACTGTAAAGGTCATTTTGGAGACGCTGCTTCCAATTTTGTGGGACTTTTACCCGACATTGAGATGAAATGACATCTCAAGCCCTGTCGCCCAATGAAACCAATAGGGTTTATTAGCATGGACGGTCCGCCTCGCACCGCGGTTCCTGGACAGGCTTAGATCCTGTAAGCGGTTTACCAGTACTAGTGTGCGGGCCGGATTCAGCTCTGCGTGGAAGCATCGTGCAGTCCATATATTTCTTCAAGCCCCTATGGGCGGGGGCGGAAATCGAACTTGATTACGGCAGAGTCATTTATACGCGACCCTCCTTAAACTACCTCATTTATGAGTCTTTGGTGTGAGCTCAGGACTACTTTCCCTGGTGTATAAACAAACTCCGACCCACAAGAAAAGAGTCACAAAATACCCCTATTTACTAGTTAGATTCTTCAGTGATAAACCACCCTTTTTCCTTTTCCAAATCATGTTCGAATCCATGGCGGTTGGGAACGAATTGATTAAGATACAGCGCTCTTACCCACTAGGCCACGGGCGCCATTTACAAGGTCTTGTGTACATTTCTGCGAGCAGCAAAGGCTCTGATGAGTCTGCGCATGCGCCAGAACATTGCTGGTTGCCGTTACGACAAGTACCCTTTACCCATGGGCTGCATCATATGGACGTCTGGGACACTAAATGACCTTCTTTGAAATTCAGATTAAGCAGTATTCAGATGAGCAAATGCTAAGGCTGACGTCCGGATTATATTAATAAGGTTATTCAGTTCAACAACAGACGCTTACAAAAGACAGTTGTCAGTTGCGCACGGCATTGTACTGGTTAACTGGTTATGTATAAGCCTGAAAAAAATGTGGTTAGCCAAACGGACCGGTTCGAAACGACTTAAATAATATTAGTAGGGCCGATTAAACCCTAACAAAAATTTTACAGCCACGGAAAACTATGTGAAAATAAAATGCCCGGACCGGACTGTTGACATGTGATGACGGCTCGCCAAGATTGAAATAGAAGTGAAGGCAATGATCAGGAATCGGTACAATTAACCCACAGCTCCCATCAGAGACACCAAAGGGAAAGAAACACAAACGTGAAACAACAGACCCTAATGGAAACATCAATAGCGGAAAGCCAAAAGGACAGTTACATTCCCACAAAATGGCCAATTGGCTATCCAAAACAAAATAATATAAGCGATACAAGCACTCAAAGACAAACCATAACAACAATAATCCGCAACAGAAGAACCGCCTTGGTACGGTCAGTGAAACGAATTCCACTTGGGGGCTAAATCGATTTTACGTGGCCACAATCCTCGCCTTTACTTCCGTTGCGATTAAGACAAATAATTTGTTCAGTCCACATGAATGTCTTCTAACTCATCAGTGCAACATCTCCGTGAACACACACACACACACACACGCACGCACGCACGCACGCACGCACGCACGCACGCACGCACGCACGCACACACACACAAATAAACAACCAAATCGATGAAACAACGGTGAGAACTCCACAGCAAGAAACAACTGAAATGCTGGAGCAAAAGAAAAACCACATTTTGAAAACACGCCTATATTCATGTAATTTTGCCCACTTGAACCCCATTTTATATAGTAAAACTGGGGTTTACAGGGGTTAACCTTATGTTTTTTATTTCTGCTCTAAAGAATGTGGGGCCTCGATGAGGCGGTTCTAACGAGTACCCACAATCTATAATTTGAGCAGAAATAAGGAAAATATCACCATTTTTCATCCTAAAATTTTAGTTTTTTCGGCGAAAAATTTACAATGTATTCGTATAACCGTGTTTTCGTAATGAACAGTTAGACTTCGATGGGCCCGACCAGAGACAGAGCATCAGGCACCAACCAACATTACATAGAATTAGAAATCTTATTTGAATTCTTATGACATATTATTCGGACAGCGAATTACCCGATCTGATTGCACACGCGCAGACTCATTACGATAACTCACCCGTGCGACACAGTGCATTTTTCACATCTCCAAAATAAATACTTATCTGATGAAAATCCGTGATATTTTTCTTATAAATGCTCAAAACATAGGCTGTGGGTGCTCGTTAGAACCGCCTCAATGAGGTGGTTCTAACGAGTACCCACAACCTATGACTTGGAACAGAAATAAGAAAAATAATGTATACCCCCGTAAACCCCAGTTTTCCCTATATCTAGTGGCATTTAGGGGGTCTTCATTTCACGGATTTGTTCAAGTGATGCTGATCAGAGCTTAATGTGAATCGCTAGTTATCAAACATAGCATTAGCAGACAGTCACATTTGCCTTGTTTACATAGTAAAATTAAAAAAAAAACATTTTAGTAGACTAAGGCGTATCTTCGCCGCCGCCCATCGGGACCTAAAGAAATAGATTGGGCTGCATAGGGCTTCCACGCAGAAATGAAACTGACCACACATGAGTACAATAAACCGCTTAGTGATGTGATGTGAGTCAGACCGTCAAATACATGTAAGCATTTTGATTTCATTGGGCGAAAGGGCTTGAGATATCATTTCATCTCAATGTCGGGTAAAAGTCCCACAAAATTGGAAGCAATGTCTCCAAAATCACATAGTATTGACGGGGACGTTAAACCTCAACCAATCAAACAAACAAACAAACAAACAAACAGACTAACAAAGGCGTATCTTAATTTGCCTAAAGGAATCAATTGGCCTCTTTCATTTGCGGACTGGTCACTAATAACTCTTGTACATGTAACGCCCTATCAAATGGTGCATACAAGAATAACAAGAAGAAAAGGTGAACAGGTTGAAATAAAAAGCTGTCCCGAATTTCAAACAAAAGACACAATGTAAGTCATTAATAACACCGTCTTATTGCATAACATTATATTTTATGTCTTAAAATATAGAATATTCGGAAGATTATTTTGCTTACAAATGTTTTCCACGTAGATTTCGGTTAGATAGTGGTAGAACCGCCCACTATTGTCCCCGCCCTTAGGGACTTGAAGAAATAAAATGGGCTGCATGATGCTGAAACGCAGAGCTGAAACCGACCGCACACGAGTACTGGTAAATCGCTTGGGGTGCGAGTCTGTCCTTTCATGCTTATAAACCCTATTGGTTTCATTGGGCGACAGGGCTTGAGATGTCATTTCGTCTCAATGTCGGGTGAAAGTCCCACAAAATTGGAAGCAATGCCTCCAAAATGACCTATACAGTGTTGTCGGGGACGTTAAACCTCAAATCAAAGAATGAAACTAACAAACAAGAACCGCCCACTATGACAACACGCCCGTATACAACAATGACAACAACGTCTCTGTTGAGCATGAATAATTTTTCAGATTTCCGTTTAAACATTTTCCTTAATTCTGCTTAACATAAATTGTTGATGCTCGTTAGAACCGCCTCACTGAGGCGGTTCTAGCGAGCATCAACAATCTATGCTTTTATGGCAAAATAAGGAAATAATGTTCATCTGTGTAAATCTCACTTTTTCTACCTAAACCGGGTTCTGCAGAGTCGCAGCCTTATTAAAGCGACGACCTTGAAAACTTACTTACATGTACCAGAATATTATTCGAAAGCTTCCTCACAGAATATAATAATATTGAACATTTCAAACAGACTGGTGTTTTACAATGGAACAAGACTTTGAACCCGATAACAAATCCAGTTCCAAGCAATATGCGATATTAAACTATTATTGGATAGAGCATGGGACTTATCTTATTTCTCAGATATCACACATACTATACACGGAAAAATGTAGCTCGCTTTTTAGCTACTGTATCCTCCGGTTTATTTACACCTTTAGATGTACGAAAAATGTTACCATGGACCTTTCGCTGGCCTAAATACCGGTATTAGCTAAATCGTGCCATAAATCTGTTTTTACTGATCTACTCGAAGACTGAACAGACTGGTCCAGACTGTTACTGCTTGGCAAGGCCATAAATTAAATTTATCACATTGGCGATCAATCCTGGTCAAAGTTACCTTATTTATGAATGAAACCCAAACGCCTCGATTGTCTGCGTTCAGACTGTCTTCAAAACGTCAAGTATACAGAGACGACGTCACATAAAATCTTGCCATGAAATTCAGACACGATCTTAGATAAATGGCCCAAGGAACTCCAACGCCCTCCCAGAGAAAACAAACACCCATCTAGCCAACACTTTACTCTTGGCTCTGGCCGATTTAGGGTAAAAAAAAACACTGGGAGTCCATGAAGCGAATTCTAAGTGCACAGAAATAAGCCTGCCGATGTGAACTGAGTTCTTATCATCATCGCGGACAATGAAAGTTCTGGCGAGACTGCACATTGCGTAGGCTCGCAAGAACTGTCACTGTACGCATACATCATATATATATATATATATATATAACATTGTATACAGAACAAACAGAGAATCGTCACAAGCCAGTGCGCTTAGTTGAGAGGGTAGATCAGCGCCTTTTTCCACAAGCACTTGCCCCGTTAAAATGCAGGGGTTGACATTCATTGAAATGCATCCGAAGAACAAGTTAATCCGATTAGGGCCTTTCAAAGCAGTCTATCCGCCTGCACAACACCAGTGCATTAGAAAAATGACGTTAATGCGGACTAACTATAGGCAAAAATGCTTATGAAATATAGGGCGATCTTTAATTACTTCAGGAATCATGACTTTTTAGGTTATAACTAGAAAATATGTTTGTTCAACAATATGCCCCCAACTATAACACGCATTGACAGTAATACTTAAGCATCAGAATTGGCTAGGTTCAAAAGTTAAAAAGTGATAAAAATATCGCCTAAAATATATTGACGATAATCGAAAACTGACATTCATATCTACAAACCATGAATTGGGATGCAAAGTTTCCAGTTGATCGGTATAGTACTGTGTGTGGAGTCCACGTTAATACACTCTGATAGTATTAAAGACCCCAAAATAACTAAGCTCAAAAGTCAGAATAAGTGAAAAAGTTTAAATTGACGAGTATGCCAAAACCACATGCAAATCCACCGACCACGGCAGAAGAGCCTGGATATTTTCAAGTGCACTCAGTAAAGTCTTAACCATCTCTATATAGACAAAACTGGGGGTTTACAGGAGTAAACATTATTTTTCTTATTTCTCCTCCAAGACATAATTGTAGGTACTCGTTAGAACAGAATCACTGAGTAGAAAAGAAATAAGAAAAATATCACAAATTTTCATCAGAAAATTAACCGTTTTTTAGGTCTGAAAGACGCTTGACTTGGTTCAATATGAACCCAACTGCAAGTCTATCCACCACGCCTCTATACTTTTGACCTCCTGAAACCACACTTTTATATCATAAGACTGGGTGTTTGCATTGTTATATAAAAAAAAAATTATCAATTTTATTTCTGCTGGAAAACATAGATTGTGGGTACTTGACGGGGCGGTTCTATCCATGTTTCGAGCAGAAATACTAAAAATATCAGACCTTTCATCAGAAATAAATTTTCGTTATTTGTGGTAAGATTTTTAAGATGGTTTCATAATGAGGCTTCGGGGTTTGCGACAAGGTAAGGGTCATTGACAGTCTTGAAAGTCAAGTAATAAAATTAAATGTGTTGCACTTTTCCGGCAGACAGCGGGCGCAAAGATGCTGAATAGTCTGCGCAAATGCACAAGCTGAGCTTCATCTTTGCTGTTCGAAAATGGCTAAAAAGGTGTCTCATGAAGTGTTTCACATTCCACGTACTATCATCTATATGTACCATAAGCAAGAGGTCGACTGGCCCCCGTGGCCGCCTAGTGCTCTTAATTCATTCAGTACCGGGGTACCATGGCAAACAGTGCAAGCCCAGATCAGACGCCGCAGAATGCGGCGTCTGATCAGGGCCTTCACTGTTTGCTAAAAGTTCAGTCATTTTCCAAATAGATTTTGATGAAAACACAACCTGACACCCCTTAATTTTGAAATGGACTCCTGCTGTATATAAGGTGGAAGATTCCATTTGGTAAAAAAAGGGTTAAACTTTATGTCTCATCGCTTTAAGCTTTGCATGTATGTATTGCTTATATTATTTCATTTTGCATAGCCGTTTGGCCATTTTGTGGGAAAGCAACAGTTACTGCTTTTGGTTTTCCACTTGTGACGTTTCATTTATAGTGGAGTAAAGTTATGTTTGTGTTTCTTTTCCCTTTGACGTCTTGTATTGGAGGTCTGACTCCGCTTCTAGTTTGCTCAGGATACTCTGTCAGATGGTCGGTAATGTGGGTTTTTTTTCTCCGGGGGCTCTGGTTTCGCCCACATTTGATTAACAATGAGCTCTATAAACATGGTTGTGGCAAAGTCATCAAGAAAACAAGCCTATATAATTCTGGCCCCCCTTTAACCCCACTTTTATATAGTAAGGGGTAAACCTTATTTTTTCTTATTTCTGCTCTTAAATATAGGTTATGTATACTCCTTAGAACCGCCTCATTGAGGCGGTTCTAACGTGTACTCACAATCTGTATTTTGAGCGGAAATTAGAAAAATCTCATTTTTTTTCAGCGGTAAAATTAACAATGTATTTGTATAGGCATGTTTTCGTAATACATGCGGGGTTTTCTCCTTGTGCTTTGGTTCCGCCCACATTTGAGCTATATATACATGTAAGTAGCAAAGGGAAAGAACGTAAGACAAGAAAAAAAAAACTCGACTAATCCAGCTGTTAAGATAATGAATGTCGTAGGATGTCTGGGAATTTTAATCAGTCTTGAAATAGGGGGGCCATTTCCTTTTGCCGAAAATAATTAAGGTGAGTGTATACACCGGACATATCGTACGTCATATCCGGTAAACAAGTCCATGTAATAAGAGAGAAGTCGGATTTGCTGGGGTTATCATTATTTTCCTTCATATTGCTAAAATACACATGTATAGATTGTGGGTACTCACGGAACCGCCTCAATACAGAGTGTGGGTACTCCTCAGAACCGCCTCAATGGCATCGCGAAAACCCACTATATAATTTTGACACCCTTAAACCCCACCTTTATATGGTGAAACTGTGGTTTACAGGGATATATATTATTCCTCTAATTTCTACTTAAAAACACAGATCTTGGGTACTCGCCAAGGCGACTGAAACATATATCCGCAGTCTATTTTTGAGCAAAATATATATACATGTATATATATATTTTTATCTGAAATTTTCGAGAATTTTTAGTGGTAAAATTTCCAATGTATATTATTGATGTTTCGTCTTACAAAAAGGGGGTACTCGGCGAGGCGATTCTAACCACTACCCACAATCAATTTTTAGCAGCAATGTTTTTTTTTTCTTTTTGGTGGTAAAATTGCTTGAATAGGCGTGTTTTCGTTATGGATGCGGTTCTAATGAGTACCCATATCTATCTTTGACTAGAAATGAGAAAAATCATCCAAAAAAAAAAAAAAAAAAAAAGGTCCAGGGAGAAGCCATTTTAGCACACGGGTGTTTTTTTTATCATACGTGCAATATTGCGACTGGGGCGACAATTTTGTTATTGAAGTCTAAAATGAATAAAAATCCTCGGGGGCAAGTACTTTTCTATGTAAAAATAGATGTATATTTCACATTACGATAATACACCCATGTGCCATAGTACCTTCCTTCCTTTCTCCAGAATGGCTTCTTTCTATATTTTTCTGATTTATACTTCAAACATAGTCTGTGGGTGCTCGTTAAAACCCCCTCAATGAGGCGGTTCTAACGAGTACCCACAACCTTTGTCTTAGGTCAGAATTAAGGAAAGCAATTGTACGCGGAGAACAAAGAATCCGGAGACTGCAGACTAGGGTAATTCAGAAGGTTCTCGATCGGAGAATAAAGAATCTGGAGACAGTAGACTAGGGTATTCAGCTGGTACGTGGAGAATGAATAATCTGGAGACTGTAGACTAGGGAAATTCAGATGTTATGCGGAGAATTAGGAATCGGGAGACAGTCGACTAGGGTAATTCAGATGATACGCTGAGAATAAAGAATCCGGTGACTGTATACTAGGGTAATTCAGATGGTACCTGGAGAAAAAAGAATCTGGAACCGTAGACTAGGGTAATTCAGATGGTACGCGGAGAATAAAGAATCTGGAGACAGTAGACTAGGGTTACATGTATTCAGATGGTAAGCGGTAACCGGAGAATAAAGAATCTGGAACCGTAGACTAGGGTAATTCAGATAGTATGCGGAGAATAAAGAATCTGGAGACAGTAGACTAGGGTAATTCAGATCGTACGCGGAGAATAAAGAATCTGGAGACAGTAGACTAGGGTAATTCAGATCGTACGCGGAGAATGAAGGATCTGGAACCAGTAGACTAGGGTTACATGTATTCAGCTGGTACGCGGAGAATAGAGAATCTGGAGACAGTGACTGAGGGTAATTCAGATGGTACGTGGAGACTAAAGAATCTGGAGACCGTAGCCTAGAGTAATTCAGATGGTACGCTGGGAATATAGAATCTGGAGACAGAAGACTGGGGTACTTTATTTGGTACGAGAAGAATAAAGAATCTTAAGACTGAAGCCTGCAGCTCAGGAGGAAATATGTATCTGGGGAATAAAACATGTGGAGACTGAAGAGTAGTGTTTAAAAGGTATGTGGAGAATTAAGAAGCTAGAGGCTGAAGACAGGAGTACAGAAGGTATGCGGCTAGTAGTAATCAAAATGATACAAATATTGAATGCAATTAATTTTGTCTCTCAGATCGAAGCAATAAAAAGAGATAGAACATGAAAGTTCTCCCGTCGATAACACACCCAAGTGACATAGTGCATTCTTTCATATCTCCAAAATGACTGCCAGTCCGATAAAAATTGTATATATATGTTTTTCTTGCTTATATTCCACAACATACACGTACGTTGTGGGTGCTCGTTAGAACCGCCTCATTGAGGCGGTTCTATCGAGTACCCACAACCTATGTCTTGGAGCAGAAATAAGCAAAAATAAAGCATACCCCCGTAAACTCAGATGGTACCCTGAGAATAAAGAATCTGGAACCGTAGACTAGGGTAATTCAGATGGTACGCGGAGAATACAGTATCTGGAGACAGAAGACTGGGGTAATTCATTTGGTACGAGGAGAATCAATAATCTGAAGACTGAAGCCTGCAGCTCAGGGGGAAATATGTATGTGGAGAATAAAACATGTGAGGACTGAAGAGTAGTGTTTAAAAGATATGTGGAGAATTACGAAGCTAGAGACTGAAGACAGAAGTACAGAAGGTATGCGGCTAGTAGTAATCAAAATGATACAAATATTGAATGCAATTGATTTTGTGTCTCAGATTGAAGCAATAAAAAGAGATGGAACATGAAAGTTCTCCCGTCGATAACACACCCGTGTGACATAGTGCATTCTTTCATATCTCCAAAATGACTGTTAATCCGATAAAAAATTTATATACATGTTTTTCATGCTTATACTCCACAACATACACGTATGTTGTGGGTGCTCGTTAGAACCGCCTCATTGAGGCGGTTCTATCGAGTACTCACAACCTATGTCTTGGAGCAGAATTAAGCAACTCAAATTTTCTTTATATGAAGTGCGGTTTAGAAGGTCTTCATTTCAAAGACTTGTTAACCTGATCATGAACCATTCTATAACGCTTAGATTGCTAACTACATTGTATCCTACCATATTGTATTACGTCAAGATCGAATGCGATAATTGCTAATTATCCCACCATTAAAGTATTTTACTTGAACATGATCATAACAATTCTTGTTTGTTAATTAAGGGTGCCAAATAGTCGCGAAAAAATCATGCACAGACCTATATCATTCACAGTAGCTTTCTCTGGAACTGTTGTAAACTTTTAACACAGTTGATCAAAAGCACACAGTAGCATGTGCACATTTTCACAAGTTTTGCACATGCTTTTGTGTGTCTTCGCTCAGATATACTATAAGGGGTAATCATTTGGAAGCAGAACTGAAAACAGCACAGTGTACACGTTTTTCTTGGCCAGACTAGCTAGTTTGGCAATTAGGCCTTATCAATGGCCCTCAAATATTTTCACATTTCCGCAGAGGAGTCAATGATCTAAAAAGACTAGAAAATATAGCCCATACTATGATGAAGGGCAGGCCACTGCACATTCCCTTAACACCAGCTTTTGTGACTTAGTTTGATTTAACATTGACCAAGTTTGCATCGATGACAGAATTCAGGTTGAGCCCAATACGGCCAAGCAAAAAGCTTCTGTGGATACTCCATTAGACAGATTCTTGTCGCGGATTATTATGTTTCGAACGTGTTTCTGACGTAAAAGTACCGCTGGTTCGAGTGCATGCGTCATAAAAGTCATTTATTGAGCAGGATATCTAAGAAAAGAAAAGATCGAACTGCATGTGTGCATAGCATGGCCAGATACAAGGATAGCATGACGATACCACATACGTATGGCATCTCGGCCCCCGCCCATCGGGGCTTAAAGAAATAGATGGGCTGCACGATGCTTCCACGCAGAGCTGAAACCGACCCGCACACGAGTACTGGTAAACCGCTTTGAGGATCTAAGCCTGGGCAGGTAAAGCGGTGTGTGTCAGACCGTCAATGCTTATAACCCCTATTACTGGTAAACCGCTTTGAGGATCTAAGCCTGTGCAGGTAAAGCGGTGTGTGTCAGACCGTCAATGCTTATAACCCCTATTGGTTACATTAGGCGGCAGAGCTTGATATGCCAGAAAATTGGCAGCAACATCTCCAAAATGACATTTAAAGTGTTGACGGGGAGGTTAAACCTCAAATCAAACAATCAAAACAAAACGTATGGCATCTGTCGTGCCTTTAGAACTTGCATTAATTTTATCAGATGACTATATTTGTTGTTTCCCTTATTTGTGTTTTAAATTTATATACTTGAGTGGTCATTAGAAACACCTCACTGAGGCTAACAGATATTCCGAATCTGTGCTTTTGGAATGAAATGCTGCGCTGTTTCCCCTGACACGTTATATCCCATGTTCCTAACTTAACCCTTATCTTGCTGTTCACGACAACCCCTATCTTTACAAACAGTGTAGATCCAGATCAGATGGCTTCTGAAGAAGCCATCTGATCAGGATCTACACTGTTTGGCATTCAGTTTATGAATTTGTAGCAATAAATTACATCAAGTAATTTGATTGGTTGATAGACAGAATTGGGTGTGGCTTAAATGAATATTCAGCGAGATAAGGGTTAAGTAATGCTGAGTTTCTGAAGAGGACTCTTCCAGCTTTGATTTTTGACATGCCAATTGTTGTAACTCTGAAATAATGGCGTCCAACATGGTTTCAGAAATGACAAATATTCGGTAAAAATTGTAACATCTTTCCTTTATTTGTTTGATTTGAGGTTTAACGTCCCCGTCAACACTGTATAGGTCTGTATAGGTCATTTTGAAGACGTTGCTTCCAATTTTGTGGGATTTTTACCCGACATTGAGATGAAATGACATCTCAAGCCCTGTCGCCCAATGAAACCAGTACGGTTTATAAGCATGGACGGTCCGACTCGCACCGCTTTTTTCCCCTGGGCAGGCTTAAATCCTCCTAGCGGTTTACCAGTACCCGTGTGCGGTCGGTTTCAGCTCTGCGTGGAAGCAACATGCAGTCTATCTATTTATTCAAACACCGATGGGTGGGGGCTGCTAACATGTTTCTTATTTCTGCTTTCAACATAGATTGTTGGTGCTCGTTAGAACCGCCTCAATGAGGCGGTTCTAACAAGTACCAACAATCTACATTTTGACCAAAAATAAGCCAGATTATGTTAATCCCCGCAAACCCTACTTTTCTCTATATAAAGTGCGGTTTAGAGGGGTTTTCGTCTCACGGACTTGTTATCGTGATGCATTTACAAGAGGGGATAATATGTAGATACTTATGGGACGGCTCATAATGACCAGTCTAATCAGGATCTACAGTGTTTGCATAGCTTATTGGTACTGGTGTGTTTGTTTGTGGTGAGGTTTTCGCGTCCCCTTCAACACTACTTAGCTCATGTTTGAGACGTTGCTTCCGATATTGTGGGACTTTTACCCATATTGAGATGAAATGACAATTTAAGTCCTACCTCCCAAAGAATCCGTTAGAGTTTCTGGGACGGTCCGACTCGCACCACTTTGTCTGCGCAGGCTTAGACCGTCTAAGCCATTTACCAGTACTTACATGTTCGGTCGCGGCCCCCGCCCATAGGGGCTTGAAGAAATATATGGGCTGCATGATGCTTCCACGCAGAGCTGAATCCGGCCCGCACACTAGTACTGGTAAACCGCTTATAATATAGAGGATCTAAGCCTGTCCAGGAACCGGGGTGCGAGGTGGACCGTCCATGCTAATAAACCCTATTTGTTTCATTGGGCGACAGGGCTTGAGATGTCATTTCATCTCATTGTCGGGTAAAAGTCCCACAAAATTGGAAGCAACGTCTCCAAATTGACCTTTACAGTGTTGACGGGGACGTTAAACCTCAAATCAAACAAAGAAACATGTTCGGTCGATTACAGCTCTGCATCGAAGCACAATGCAGCGCAATCTATTTCGATTTCTTCAAGCCCCGATGGGCGAGGGCAAATTAGCATTGGTGAACAAGGTTGAAAGGGTTAAGGTAAGTTTTTTCTTTACGTATTTAAATGTCAGCTTACTGAAAAGGCGTCATTACATTACGCAAACACGCCTATACAAATACATTGTCACCTTTATCGCCGAAAAAATCATCAGTGAAGATTTTATTATGAAAATTTGATATTTTTCTTATTTCTGCTCAAAATATAGATTGTGGGCACCCGTTAGAACCGCCTCATCGAGGCGGTTCTAACGAGTACCCACAACCTATATTTTAGAGCAGAAATAAGAAAAATAAGGCATACCCCCGGAAACCCCAGTTTTACTATATAAAAGTGGGGTTCAAGGGGGTCAAAATTATTTAGGCGTGTTTTCGTGATGACTATTGGCAAGACAGATCAAATACACTTCCACATCATAACATTGCAGAAAGACAACCCACGATACTTCCTGATTTCTGAAAATTAGTCCGTCCCTAGGACTCTTAACCTTTAACAAGCTCTGTTAGTTTACCACGCAAATTGTAAGTATTTACAGATAACAGGATTCGACATCTCATGCAAATTGTCTCGACAATTTGCAAGAAATGTTAAATCCTGTTTTCTAGAAGAAATAAAAAAAAATATTTCAAAATGCCGTCTGCTGAAAAATAATAAAAATACCCAGCATGCTCAGCGTTAAAAACGAATTTGGCCCCTACGAATGTGTACAAGTCGCCCTTTAACTTGGGATTACAAACAGAAGGCAGAAATTGCTCGATTTAGTTTTGACCTTAAGAAAATCGAAAAATACCTCAAGACGCTTATGGCGTAAAACGTTCAAGGCCAGTCTAAAGTTTCCCGGTTTATTATCCGGCAGCTGTCCAAACTCCACCAAGCCGCCTGTGTGCAGGTCCGCAACTACAGCTTCCGAGGTGTCCTCACCTAATGCTTCGCTTTCTACATAAATCTACAGCGGACCGTTAGCGGCCCGTCAGCTTCCCTGACGGGCCGCTAACGGCCCGCTGTAGATTTATGTAGAATGCTTACTGGGCTAATGCTTCGCAGCTCACCTATCGCCACAAGGCTTTTTGTATGGCTTGCATATGTGTGAAACCTGTGGCTGTGTGTATATGATTAACCCTTGTCCTGCTGAATATTCATATATGCCACACCCACTACTGATTATCAACCAATCAGATGACTTGATGCATATTATTGCAACAAATTCATAAACTGAATGACAAACAATGTAGATCCTGATCAGATGGCTTCATTGTTTCAAAGATAAGGCATATCCGGGATTAGCAGGACAAGGGTTAAGACGGCATGCGCTGAGAATTGGATTATATTGGGGGAGAGGCGCGTAGAATCAACATCACTCGTCCTCACCCAGCTGAATACAGAGACAAGGCAATGTCAAGACATTTGGAGCTAAGCCCGGATGCAATGTCTTCTTTAGTGGCTTGTGGAATTTTGAAAATATCTGAGGGTCACTGATGAGGCCTAATTGGCCGAAACTAGCCCAGAAAACATGAACACTCCATATTTTTCACTTCTGTGGTGTATTCCTTGCTTCCAAAGGATAACCCTTTTATAGAACATATTGTCATGCTCTCCATACTCCACAACATGTTGCTGCATCGCCGTTTGGGACGTTGAATCAGAGAAAATGATGTCTCCCGCCCATTGCTGAAGGAGACTTTTCATAGCTAGAACAGACAACTCCAAATCCAGGTTACCGGGATTTTGTTTGGAGTCTCCTAGATGGATTACCGACCCGGGCCTAAGGCGCCATCTACTCTAGGCCTGGATATTGCTACGCAGATTTAGGTAACCTATTCTAGTGTCTCATGCTCCCCCACAATCACAGTGAAATTCCTACATTAACCCGTATATGCTTAGCGGCCCGTTTTTTTTTTCGGGGGGGGGGGGGGGGGGGGGGAACATTGGGAAACAGTGTAGACTCAACTCAGACGCCTTAGTTCCCGTAAGGATTTTGACTGCATAATCGCCGGCTACCCCTTACGAGTCTACTTGGCGTTTGGCCTTTGTTCGATTAAAACTTGGGGCAGATATCATCCTTAACTGTTGGTGTTGGTTAAGAGTACCCCATGGCCAAGTACGTACTGTGATTCTGACTAAAACTAAAGACCACCGCACGCGTACTCTTCTTACCTTCACGTTTCCTTAGTTAACGTAATTCTAAAACTGCATGCGCTTATTAAATGAGCCCCGCCAAGCGAATTTGGGTCTTCGAGCATTCCGTCATGACAAATTTCAACTGCGCATGCCCAGCCATTCAGAGGGGCCAGGGATATGGATTTCTGTCTGAAGGTTCCTCTTGATTCACTGCTTGTATGAGCGAGCAGCGAAGGTTCTGGCGAGACTGCGCGGACGCGCAGGCTCGCCTGAACCTTCGCTGCTCGCATAGGCTCGCATAGGCGATAAGTACCAAAATCGCTTGACGCGGCCCAAATACTATGTAAGTGTATTACGGCGAACTTAAATTGTTGTATATTATGTTGCTATGATTGCATGCACGTGAAGTCACGACGACTGTAAGAAAGACATACAAGTAGCTCTTCTTCCGTGCCCAGACCGAACTTTGTCAGGATGACACCATATTCTAACCCTTTCTCGCTCTAGCTTCGTGCAGGCTGATTATGACAGGAGAAATATTTATAAGGGCAGACAAGTGCAGAACATGGCTCCCTGCCACATATTGTACATAAAAAATAATAATAATTGGTTCACAGTCCCTACATGTAACTGTATATGTCGCGCACCACAATCACTGTCTTTTGCCATTAAGGATTAATGATAAAATATGAGGTTTTGCAATGTCCTGCTGAATAATTAATTTGGCATCACATATTTCAGACTATCAACTAATCAAATTACTTGTGGTCATTCATTCCTACAACAAGATAGTGTATATACTGACCAGATGGCTCAGGTGAAAGAGTCAATATCCGCATTCGACTGGTAAGTTTTGTGCAATTCCTGTACAATTTCTTGTAGGAGTTTGATATCTTCTTGTAACAGCCGGTCACATGATCAAATGAAATTCTTAAATTGTTTGTTTACCGCGATTCACAAGAGGATAATCTTTTTTTTTTTAAATCTAAATCAGTCGTGTTTTTCGATCTCTTAATATACATACTTTGACTGGACAGCGTGACCGGCTGTTTCCGGATGTTACAAGAAGATTCCACCCACGCGACACAGAAAGTTTTCCAAACGTAAATGTACAAGTCGAACATCACTACATTGTATATTCTTCACAGAGGAGTCTCAGGAGCTGCTTTGAGGATTCATTTTAAATATTCAACATTAACAGGACGCTTACCTGGCTCCCTCACCCTCATCACAAGAGTTGCTAGGCGACACCTCGGGTGACAGCGTTGTTGGAGAAACATCACCAAAATTCTGCAAGGAAACGTAAAACAACGTTTAAGTGGGAACTTTGATATACATGCATAGTAACATAACGAACACAAGAAAAAACTCTTGTCACACATGTAGATAACACATTTGTGTATACAATAGTACCTGCTATCTCTAATCTAGTCTTCAAGGTATGGAGCAACGCCACACAGAAAGTCCAAAATTGTTCAAAAATGACCTTGTGTAGCTAAGCGAGCGGACAGGCTTGGCTACACGAGATCATTTTTGAGCAATTCTTGACATTCTGTGTGGCATTGCTCCATACCCTGAAGACTAGATTAGAGGTAGCAGGTACTATTGTATACATAAATGTGTTATCTACATGTGTGACAAGAGTTTTGACTTGTGTGTTACAAACTGCCAGAGATACACAACTTCATTCACCACTGGTCATATTTTCCCGAAGGTGCCCTTGTCTATATTATTATAGATGAGTATATGTTTCCTCTCAAAAAGCTTGAAATTGGCCCCTGTGGCGCAGACTGGTCTGGGTCTACGCTGTTTCCAAGAGCCTTCTATAAGCCTTTGTGAAGGCCAGACTCACTGGGTCCAAACCTATGCGTTGATCTGAGACTTCTACGGCCTTGACTGGATGCACAAATTGATTTGAGTTTTCGAAGGTCGCAGACGTCTAAGGCTTTGTCGTGCGCTGGTCCAATGTTTTTTTTTTAAATATGCCTGACGTCGGTACAAATGTATGCCGCACCTGAGCACTTGGGTTTAAGCCTGCCAAAGCAAAGTCGGTCGAGTCGGCCCATCCATGCATTTCAACTCTATTGGTTACATTGGGCGACAGGGATTGCGATGTCTTTTTGTCTCAATGGCGGGTTAAAATCCCACAAAATTAGAAGCAATGTTTCCAAAATTATCTGAATAATGTTGACGGGGACTTTAAACCTCAAAGCAAACAAACAAACAATAGTGCATCAGGTCATCCACAGCACCCCACGGCAATAGTTTTAACTTTACCCCAAGCTGCCATAAAATAATTGTATAACATTGTAAGTTTTATATAGTAACGACTGAATGCCGGGCCCCGCCCATCGGGGCTTGAAGAAATAAATCGGCTGCATGAGCCTTCCACGCAGAGCTGAAACCGACCGCACACGAGTACTGGTAAACCGCTTAGTGGATCTAAGCCTGCCAAGGCAAAGCGATGCGAGTCGGACTGACTGCCCATCATGCTTATAAACCCTATTGGTTTGATTGGGTGACAGGGCTTGAGATGACATCTCAGTGTCTGGAAATGGAATCAAAGTCTCCAAAATGACCTATACAAGTTTGACAGGGACGTTAAACTTTAAAACAAAGAAACAAACAAACAAAAGACTTATTGCTTTATTCATTATGTAGAGTTCACATCACAAAAATTAGCCTACATAATATTGATTCCCCTTGAAAAGTAGAAGTGAAACAAAGATCAGGAATTGATACAATTAACTTACTCCACCCATAAAAGACACCAAAGGGAAAGAAATACAAACATTAAGCGACCAGACCATAATGGAAACCTAAACAAAGGAAGGCCATAAGGACAGTTACTTTCCCACAAAATGGCCATATGGCCATCCAAAATTAAAAGACACAAGTGATACACACAGTAAGTAACAAATAACAACATAAATAAATCGCCACAGAATAGCCGCCTTGGAACGGTCAGTGGAAGATTTCCACTGGGGGGCCCAAATCGATTTTACGTGGCCACAATCTTCGCCCTTACTTCCGCCGCGATTTAGACAAATAATTTGTTCAGTCCGCATGAAGGCCTCCTAACTCATCAGTGCAACATCTCCGTGAACACAAAAATCAAAGAACCACAGAGGTGAGACAACGGCAAGGACCCGACAGCAAGAAACCACCGAAACGCCGGAGCAAAAGAAAACCAACAGCTAGACCCCGATGAGCCCGACCAGAGACAGAGCATCAGGCACCAACCAACATTATCTCTCTAATTCTCAATAAGCCCCCACGCTGGAGCCGTCATAGAATCTGAGGCCTGACCCACCGGCGTGCAATTAAAGAGGGAAGCAAAGTTGCCAACCGTGCATGCAGTCTGTCGTATAATATCCACGCTGCACCCAATCTTTTTATATCGAAGAATGAACCCTACTTTTATATATTGAAACTGGGGTTTACAGAGATAAACCTTGTTTTTTTTATTTGTTCTCTAAAATATAGATTGTGGGTACTCGTTTGAACCGCCTCGATGAGGCGGTTCTAACGAGCACCCACAATCTATATTTTGAGCAGAAACAAGAAAAATATAACACTTTTTCATCTTTAATTTTATTTGATGGTATAGTTTGCAATGTAGGCGTGTTTTCATAATGTTACACGAGTTCATTACATCCATAATCACCGTCGTTTCCCTGTATGAAATAAACGCACGTCTTTCATTTTCCATTTATCTTAATTCAGCACGCTTCGGTCAAAGAAAAAAAAAAAAAAAAAAAAAAAACAACTCAGCAAATTTTGTGGGGGATCTAGACAGCCTTCCTGTTATTAGTGCTCTGTGTCAGTATCTGGTAAAACTCATTTGCAGATTATGACTTTAAAAATATATCATTGCGACTAAAATTGGCCAGAAATAATAAGATTTAGTCGGCAATGTCATTAAGACTTTCCCAAGATAACTGCAGAATTTGTTTTAATTCCCATATTCTGCGAAATACAATCAAAGCAAGCGATAGACAGAGGCGTGACAAAAACGACCATATGACATAACAAGAGGACAATGACGGTCCTATATCGCTCAACTAAGCTTAAAGATTTTATACACATTTTTTTTTCAGACAAGGAGAAAGGAGATTTTTGTAAAGTTTTCCCTTTATAAATCCATGTCAAAAATACGGGACCCGGGGCTATAATTTGAAAATCTTGGCAGTTGTCTCCCGGACGAAGCTGTGTACCAAATATCAAAGGCCTTGGCCTTCTGGTTTCAGACAAGAAGATCTATAAAGGCTTTCCCTATGAATGTGAAACAAGTGGCCATTTTTGGCACCAGGGCCAAAATTTGAACAATCTTGGTAAAGGTCCACTAGATTTAGCTTCAAATATCAAAGATCTGGGTCTTCTAGGTTTAGACCAGAAGATTCTTAAACGTTTTCTCTTATTTTTCTGTTTACGTTGCCATGGAAACCAGAGAGTTCTCTACGGAATTGAACAACATAGAAAAAGGACCAAGAGGATTAAGCAAGCAACCTGTTTTAAGCAAGCAGGCTTTCAGTTCCCCAAAAGACAAATGTGTTAAATTTCACCTGTATTAAGCAACCACCTGTCATAAGCAAGCACATTTTGGTTATCCCTTGGGTGCTTGCTTAATACAGGTTGGACTGTATTTTAGAGCAAAAATAGAAAAATAAGATTTACCCTTGTAAACCCCAGTTTTACAATATAAAAGTGGGGTTCGAGGGGGTCAAAATTATACAGGCGTGTTTCCGTGATGGTTTCGGCATAAATGCTTAGCCCACAAAATGTCCATTATCGATTTTTAAAATTTAAATGACTGAGAATTGCCTAGATGTATCATGCGCGTGTGCGAGCGTGCGCGCGTGCGTGCGTGCGTGCGGTCTATGTGTTTGTGCAAAGAAACGAATCGTGTGAATCTTATACGTGTCAGAAACCTTTTAACTATAACCCGTAATTGGCATAAATATCGAAGGCGTCTGTTACATCATGGTACCGGCCCCCGCCCATCGGGGCTTGAAGAAATAAATGGGCTGCATGGTGTGACCACGCAGAGATGAAACCGACAGCACACGGGTACTGGTTAACCGCCTAGAGGATCTAAGCCTGCTCAGGCAAAGCGGTGCGTGTCGGACCGTCCACGCTTATGAACCCTATTGGTTTCATTGGGCGACAGGGCTTGAGATGTTATTTCATCTCGATGTCGGTTAAAGTCCCACAAAATTGGAAGCAACGTCTCCAAAATGACCTATACAGTGTTGACGGGGACGTTAAACCTCAAATCGATCAAACAAAATCATTATAGTCCAGTAAAATTCCAATATTAAGACCACCTTTAGGACTGTTCAAAAGTGGTCTTTAAGACCACTTTTGAACAGTCCCAAAGGTGGTCCCTGACAAGGCGACCCTGTGTGCAGAAAACACAAAGACATAATAACTACACCCCTCTAAATAACGTGTTTTTTTAAAGCAGAATTAATCTTAATCTTAGGTGGTCTTAATAGCGGAATAACACAATGCAACAGAGAAGGACGTTCTACAGTAATACTGACCTTCTTTTTACGTTAACTCCCACGCTTAAATTAAGACGTATTAGAAAATGGTTTGCTAAGCGTTTTCGTCTCCTAAAGCGGTTACAAAATGGATTCAGAAGGACAGATGGAGACATTAGGCAATTATGACATTTTGCTGTAGATGTTTTAACCCTTAAGACGCCGAGAAAAAACTACATCTGAAAATGTCGTCTGCTTATGTCGTCTGCTGATTTTATATTTTCCAACGTTTAAAATATTTTTGCATACAGGCAAACACTGTGGGCCCGGATCAGACTGCTCCTCCAGGAGCAGTCTGATCTGGTCCACAGTGTTTGCCAAAAAATTACATTTAAGGTAACCGGCAGACGACAATTGTCGTGATTGGCATTCAATGGGTTACAGTTGGTTCTATAAAGAACAACGGAAGAACAAAATGAACATAAAATACTGTGTTAAAACAGGCTAGACTTGCGTGCAGACCCGCTGGAACCATCAACTTACACAACAATGTGAACCTGAATTTATATCGAGACAAACGAGATTTTACGAGATTATATATTATTTTCCTTTCTCTTCCTCAAAGACGTAATTTGACAGTAAAATTGCAATACTCGTATTACGAGCACCCTTGGGACTGTTGAAAAGTGTGGTCTTACAGACCCGAAAGGTGGCCCCTTACAACAGGGCATTGCATGGGAGTATAAACCAGAACTTTAATTAACATCTGGGTAACAAGTATGTGTACGGCCCCCGCCCATCGGGGCTTGAAGAAATATATGGGCTGCATGATGCTTCCACGCAGAGCTGAATCCGACCCGCACACGAGTACTGGTAAACCACTTAGAGGATCTAAACCTGTCCAGGCAAAGCGGTGCGCAAGAGTCGGACCGTCCATGCTTATAAACCCTATTGGTTTCATTGGGTGACAGGGCTAGAGATGTCATTTTATGTCAATGTCGGGTAAAAGACCCACAAAATTGGAAGCAACGTCTCCAAAATGACCTTTACGGTGTTGACGGGGACGTTAAACCTCAAACCAAACAAACAACAACAAAAAAAAACAAGTTGGTGTAATGAAGAACCCTTTAAACCCCACTTTATATAGATAATCTGGGGTTTGCTATTTTTTTATTTCTGCTCCAAGAGGGCTTGGGTCGATATGGTTCTTTTTTCGGCATTTTTTCTGAAAAATTCCAAGTTGTGTTTTCTTATACGTTGATACCTGTTAAAACAGAACACAAAATAATAGGTTCTGCAAATAATCTCACCAAGGCAAATATGATACCAACGTTTAATGAAAATCCTTCCAGGGGTAAAGGAGATATAGAACGAACAAACACTTCCAGGCTCAAACTTGTGACCTTTGAACGTAACCTTAACCTTCAGTCGGCGTGGTTTTATTAAAGGGTTCGGCATATCAGCTTCCTGAGGTGAATATTTGACCAAACGTTTAATGGAAATCTATCAAAGGGTTGATGAGATATGGAGTGGACAAGAAAGTGTTACAGCCAGATGGTTCAAACTCGTGACCTTCAATAGTGACCTTCACCTTGAGTCGTCGACATGGATGAATTTTGTGTTGCACATCATCTCGCTAAGGCAAACCTTTGACCAAAGTTTAATGAAAACCCTTCTATGGTAATGGACAAAAAATGTCAAGGCTGTAACTTGTGATCTTCAACTGTGATCTTGGCCTTGAGTTATAGGTTCTGCGCATCAGCTCGCGGAGGTGAATATTTGAACAAAGTTTGAGAAATAGATTGGACTGCATGGTGCTTCCACGCAGAGCTGAAACCGACCGCACCTGAGTACTAGGGTCTAAGCCTGCCCAGGCAAAGTGTTGTGAGTTTCACATGGCAAATATTTACATCTGTACTGCTTGACTTACTGAACCTAAATACTCCATTCACAGTGTATATTTATTGCAGGAGATGATTAACCCTTGTCCTGCTGAATATTTATATATGCCACACCCACTACCGATTATCAACCAATCAGATTACTTGATGCAAATTATTGCAACAATTTCATAATCTGAATGGCAAACAATGTAGATCCTGATCAGATGGCTTCGTCAGAAGCCATCTGATCTGGATCTACATTGTTTCAAAGATAAGGCATATCCGGGATTAGCAGGACAAGGGTTAAAAAAGCATGACTGCTTGTTTTCAAATCCTGTATGCATGTACTATTGTATTCTGTCTATTGAACTTGTAAATGTTTGACAAATCAAAATAAAATAATGTTTAAACCAATTTACGTTTTGGAGCAGCAAAATGTGAAACATGTCAGATTTGTGTATGTGTGTTTATTTAGTTGGTGAAATTTCCTACATAATGAGGCTCCTATTATCAGACTACCCATCATAAAATTATAGACTGTCACGCTACGCAACACTGTTGACCTTAAGGTTTTATTAACGAAGATTCGTTAATTCCCCTGATTTAGCTTTATTTACCAGTATTAAAAAGTTGGAGATGCATGTGGAAACATTTAAAAGTTTCAAGAAAATGGCGTTTCGACCTTCCTTAGTGACGTCACCATAGCACTACATGCGCACGATCCGATGTTCTAACAGCTTTAATACATGTAACATTGTACTTTTTATTGTGGTCTGTTTTAACAGGTATCAGCGTATAAAAAACACAAGTTTGATTTTTCTGAAGAAAGGCCAAAAATGAACCTTATCGACCTTGCCCTCTTGCGGCAGAAATAAGAAAATTAACAAACTCAGGTTTATCTATATGAAGTGGTTTTTATAGGGTAACATACTCGTAACCCTGATGTTAAAAACTTGAAGAATAAAAAAAAAATGTCAAATAAATAGTTCCCATATTGAGTCATTTTTCGAAATCCATGTATATTTAAACCAATTTTTCAGTGCCCCTTTTTAGATTTCCCGCCGGAAATGCGTTAAGAGGCCATCTTTTAAAATACGTGTATGTTTCTTTCGTAATCCTTTTGTCTCAGTTCTGGAGAAGATTTTTAACGGGCGTTTAATGACAGGTTCTGTCTACCACTGTCAGGTGCCTTCAAGGTTCTGTTTACCATTGCCAGATGCCTTCAAGGAATTTCGCAGCCTTAAATAATAAATACGCCATAAAGTAGTTCTCAAAGGAAATGTATCGGTGTATTTACGTCGGATTTCGTATTCGAACTACTGCATTGGGGGACATTTTATTGCATCTGAGTGATTAACACCAGGCCATAAACGCGAAGCAAGATTCAACCCATATAATTCTAAGGCCCCCTTTAAAGGACATGGACAGTGTAGATCTAGATCAGACGCCGCAGATCGCGGCGTTTGATCTTGATCTACTCTGTTGGTTTTAAGAACAAGTGGTTTTGAGGAATTTACCACGCACCAAACAAAGCTGACATGCCTACAAATGAAAAATGGGCCTGTCCCAAGCTTTCGGATGGACGAATCTATTAGCATATATGGGCTAAGGATTGCATTACGTCTTTAATAACGCATGCGTAATAGTTCATACTGGAATTCATTCAAAACAATAAAAAAAAAAAACAAAAAAAAAAACTTTAACTGCTGAGTGTTTCCATCACGAAAACACACCTATATAATTTTGACCCCCTTTAACCCCACTTTTATACAGTAAAACTGGGGTTTACATGGGTAAACATTATTTTTCTTATTTCTGCCGTAAAATAAAGATTGTGGGTACTCCTTAGAACCGCCTCAACGAGGCGGTTCTAACCTGTACCCACAAGCTATATTTTGACGGGCCTCCGTGGCCTAGTGGATAAGAGCGCTGACTCTTAATCATTAGGTCTCTCACCGCTGTGGTTCGAGCCTCGCTCGGGTCACATATGAGACGCCAAGTTCTGCAACGGAAGGTCAGGTGGTTTTTCTCCGGGTACTCCGGTTTTCGCCCACCTCTGATTAACGATCGGCTTGATATGAGTGAAATAATCTTGAAAGGGCCGTAAAACCAAAACAAAAAAAAAACAAAAAAAAAACCAAGCTATATTTTGAGCAGAAACAAGAAAAATATCTCAATTTTTCGTCTTAAAATTTGCATTTTTCTGCGGTAAAATTTACAATGTATTTGTATAGGCGTGTTGTCATAATGGTTTAAATGTTATATTTTATCCTGCTGAAGCAGAAACGCACTGCTTTTTGTAAAATGTGTAGATAGAGATAAGATGGCTTCTGAAGACATCATCTGATCAGTATCTTCAACGTTTGACATTCAGTTGTGACTAATTTACATCAAGTAATCTGATTAGTTGAAAGTCTGGAATGGCTGTGGTTAAATAAATTTATCCAGCAGTACATGTACTAGTATTAACCCTTAATTAAGACGCCGAGAAAAACTACATCTGATCATGTCGTCTGCTTATGTCGTCTATTGATTTTTTTGCAAACTTTTTAAAAATATATTTGCAAACAGGCAAACAGTTTGGGCCCAGATCAGACTGCTCTTACAGGAGCAGTTCAGACTGCTCCTACAGGAGCAGTTTGATTTGGGTACCACTGTTTGCAAAAAAAAAAAAAAAAAAATACTTTTAAGGTAACCGACTACGGCAGAGCAGACGACAGTTGTCGAGATTAGCAATGTCTGATACACGCATCGTGGCGGTTCTAACAAGTTCCCACGATCTATATTTTGAGCAGAAATAAGAAAAATATCACATTTTTCATCCTAAAATTTTCATTCTTTTCGAGGTAAAGGTTACAATGTATTTGTATAGGCGTGTTTTCGTAACGGATGCTGAAAAGACTGCGCGGATACGCAGGCTAATCTGCACATTTGTTGTCCACAGATGGCTTAACAGTGTATCTAATGATGTGGCTCATCTTTTACAGAATACCGCACCCACGTACTATTCAGTTACCGAAAGCAAGAAGTCGACGGGCCCCCGAGACCTAGTGTTAAACGTGTTTTATTGTAAAGGGCTCAGATTCTACATCATTTGGTCTATATCGCTGCGTTTCTTTGGCTTCAGTCTTCATTATACTATACCTGCTAGGCGAATAAACTCGTGCAATATAATGGATTTTTTATATCTCTAGGATGATTTTTTTCTCATGAAAATTTGTAATGTTTGTCTTTATCTTCCACCGACCATTAATCGCTTTTGTTGTCAACACTGTGTAGGTCATTTTGGAGACGTTGCTTCCAATTTTGTGGGACTTTTACTCGACATTGAGATGAAATGGCATCACAAGTCAAGTTGCCTAAAGAAACCAATAGGGTTTATAAGCATGGACGGTCAGACTCGCACCACAGTGCCTGGGCAGGCATAGATTCTGTAAGCAGTTTACCCGTACTCATGTGCGGTCGGTTTCAGCTCTGCGTGAAAGCATCGTGCAGCTCATCTATTTATTCAAGCCCCGATTAGCGGCGGCCATACCATTAATCGCACGTACTCGTTATATAGAACCGTTTACAGAGAAATTCGTATGTATGTAAACCTGAAGAAAGTAGTGCTTACAGGATATTCATTAGATTGAGGCGGTTCTAACGAGCACCTGGAATCCATGTTGAAAGCAGAAATAAGAAAGATATACAATTTCAACCTACTTATTTTCATTTCTGACACCATGCTGGACAACACAATTTCACACGGACATGTTTTCCTAATTTTCCACGGCACAACTAGCTTTTCATGCTGCTTTGAGGTTTTGGGCTTGACATGTGTATGGTTTAGTGTGAGTGTTTTAACCCTTATCCTGCTGAATAAACTAGTTTAACCACACCCATTGTCGAGTATTAACCAATCAAATTACTTGATATATGATGTATTCATTCAATTTACAAACTGCATGACGACGAGAATAGAGGGTCAAGGCCTCATCTTCAGTGGTGTGCGTGGCTTGTGCACTTTGATTGTGTCTTTTCCTGCGTATTGTTTATTCTTCGAATGGCTCGAAAACCCCCTGGCATCTAAACATTGTGAACAGAGGGTAGTTTGAGGCGCTGAATGTTCAGATGACATTATAGGACCATGTCAGCAGGAATACTGGGAAAGCTTCTGCAATTGGTTTGTTGTGTGAACTCATTGGAATCGCATCACTGTGGCATTTTTTTTTCTTTCTTTCTTTCTTTCTTTCAACAGTAGCGATTTTACTAAAGTAGCAAAACATCTTCCGCATATGTAATCAGCAAAAGGATTAGAAGTCACCTAGGCAGGTAGTTGAGGCCTTGGGGAGATAACCATTTATTTTCTGTGTTGTACGCGTTTATTCCCTTGATTTTCAACACAACATGTCTATATAATTCCGACCCCCTTAAACCCCACTTTTGCATAGTAAAGTTGGGATTTGCAGGGGTATACATTATTTTCTTATTTTGCTTTAAAACATAGATTGTGGGTTCTAACGAGTATCCACAATCGATGTTTTGAGCATAAATAAAAAGATATAGCGAATTTTTCATCTGAAAATTTTCATTTTTCGCTGGTAAATTTTACAATGTATTTGTATAGGCGTGTTTTCGAAATGTCGTGTTCGTATTAGCCCGGTATGCACGGGACTTTCTTTCTTTCTTACTTTCTTTCTTTCTTTTTTAAACAAAACATCTTCTTGGGCATTTCTTTCTTTATTTCTTTTTTTTCTATTTGCGTGGTTAGGAGAGACAAAGGTGGCGTGAATCTGGAACCACTGGGGCGTCCAACTGATTCTGGCTTACAGTTGGGCAAGGCCTGCTGTCCTTGCACCAGGTAAGGGAAAAGGGAAAGTGTTGTTATTTCTTTTGTTTCTACACTTCCAACCATTTTCCTCTTTTCTCCCCTGTCCCTCACTGTCATCTCCTCTTCTATCTATCCTATCTCCTTTCTCCCTTTCTCTGGAAGTCGCCACAAAATGACCCACAATGGTTGACGTGTAGTTAAACATAAACCAATCAATCAAAATCTTTCTTTGTATTGTAACAATATCGATTTAAGTGTGACAAAATATTTTGACCTTTCTTTGAAACAGGGAAATAGAAAAACATTTCCGTGCATTCACAGATTTCTTCTAAACATGTCGTGCAGAAGTTTATACGTAAACTTGCGTGTATGGCAGATTCGTTTAAGATCAACTCCCACGCCAAATGATGTGATTCATGCGAATCATACCAAAACAAAATTTATCAAGCTGTTTTGCAGCCAGATTAGTATAGAAGCTTAATGGATTTTAAGGTCGTTTATTTAAAAGACTGCGAGACCGGTAAATATGAACGTATTGGCATTAAATGCCTAGAAGAATGAGTGACCCATTGCACGCGAGAGACCCCTAAATGGGGTACCTTGGCAAATAGTGCAGGCCCAGATCAGACGCCGCAGAACGCGGCGTCTGATCAGGGCCTGCATTATTTGCTAACAGAATGGAATAAAAACGAAAGAAAAAGGCCTGACGCCCCTTATATGACACATGGACTTGTCCAACATAAAGCAATGGGTGAGAAGTAGTAAATAATGTAGAACTAGTAGACAATGGGGTTAAGTGTTGTTGACAAGAATGTTATTGGCCATTAATCTAAATCATCGTTGCTGTATTGTATTTGTGTGTATTCATCAATCCCTTGTGGATTAGTGGAATTTACAGGAGCTTGTTTGTTTTTATTTTTTTACGTATTTACACTTCAAAATATCACCTGACGTATTCTAGCTTTGCGCTTCAAAAAGAGAGAGGAAAATTCACATGAAAATGTTTACGTTTTAGGTTTTAGTTTCATTGTTTTCGCTCAGAATTGTCTGTTCAATTAATACACCTACAACATTGTTTTTGGCCCCCGCCCATAGGGGCTTGAAGAAATATATGGGCTGCATGATGCTTCCACGCAGAGCTGAGCTGAATCCGGCCCGCACACTAGTACTGGTAAACCGCTTAGAGGATCTAAGCCTGTCCAGGAACCGCGGTGCGAGGCGGACCGTCCATGCTAATAAACCCTATTGGTTTCATTGGGCGACAGGGCTTGAGATGTCATTTCATCTCAATGTCGGGTAAAAGTCCCACAAAATTGGAAGCAGCGTCTCCAAAATGACCTTTACAGTGTTGACGGGGACCTTAAACCGCAAATCAAACAAACAAACAACATTGTCTTGCATATGTTTGGCAAAGACGTGTCATTAGCCTTGGTTTCCTAAATCAGCTTAACAACGCGTTAACAAATAAAAACCCCCAACAAACCCACCTTATACAGAGAAAACTGGTGTGTAAAAGGGTGTACATTATTTCTTATGTTTTTGCTCAAACGTCAAGAATGTTGGTACTCGTTAGACCTGCCTCAGTGAGGCGGTTCTAAAGAGTACTCACAATCTTATTTTTGAAATAGAAAGAAGAAAATTCTCAAACTTTCACCAGAAAAAATGCCAGTTTGTGACCTACGAAGAACTTTCGTGAAAGCGGCATCATTACGTTAACAAGATCAGTAAAATTCCTATATTAAGACAACCTTTGGGACTGTTCAAAAGTGGTCTTTAAGACCACTTTTGAACAGTCCCAAAGGTGGTCTCTGATCAGAGTACATTATATGCAGAAAAAACAAAGGAAGAATAACTGCAACTTACTAAATAAGCTTTTTAAAGCAGAATTAGACTTAATTTTAGGTGGTCTTAATAGCGGAATTCCTATATTAAGACCCCCTTTGGGACTGTTCAAATGTGGTCTCACAGATTAATCTCAATGTCAGTTAAAACTCCCAAAAAAGTGAAAGTGACCTAAATTGTGTTGACTTGGACGTTAAACCTCAATTAAAACAAAAAATACGGCTATAGATAGATACAGTGATATTCCGCTATTAAGTCCACCTAAAATTAGGACTAATTCTGGTTTAAAATGCTTAATTTGAAGGCTACGACTATTCTTTCTTTGTGTTTTCTGCCCACAGTGTCCTCTGGTCAGGGACTACATTTGGGATTTTTCAAAAGTGGTCTTTAAGACCACTTCTTAACAGTCCCAAAGGTGGTCTTATAATCAGAATTATACTGTATATGCAACCAGTGTAGATCCTTAATGAGCCGACTCATCAAGAACTACACCGCTTCTCAATCTGTAAAATACGAAAATGACAATCCCTGTTTGTAATAATGGACTTGTCCAAATTCAAACCTGAAAAAGTCACCATCAGAAATGCAGGGGCGAAAGGGTTACCCAATAAGAACCATCAAGCTAAAACGAAATACGCTATAGACGAAGTAAGAGTTGTCCCTCTTCCACCGAAAACCGAAGAACGCAATGAATCAATACTGGAGAGAAACCATATGCTGATAAAAATCATAACATGATTTAGTTTTTCCTAAACCCAGTTTCCTAGTAGGATCCCACATTTGGGGCTGTTCAAAAGTGGTATCTCGGCCCCCGCCCATAGGGGCTTGAAGAAATATATGGGCTGCATGATGCTTCCACGCAGAGCTGAATCCGGCCCGCACACTAGTACTGGTAAACTGCTTAGAGGATCTAAGCCTGTCCAGGAACCGCGTTACGTGGCGGACCGTCCATGCTAATAAACTCTTTTGGTTTCATTGGGCGACAGGGCTTGAGATGTCATTTCATCTCAATATCGGGTAAAAGTCCCACAAAATTGGAAGCAACGTCTTCAAAATGACCTTTACAGTGTTGACGGGGACGTTAAACCTCAAATCAAACAAACAAATCAAAAGTGGTATCTAATGGTAAAAAATCTGGCGTTCTGTCTGAGCACACCTCTTATCACATGTTAAACTTTATCAAAATGTATTCGGAGAGACAGGCCTGAACAAACAGTATATGTAGACCCAGAATGAGGCGGTTCACCAGGGCCTGCACTGCTTGCCACTAATCCAGCTATTTAATACACAACCCAGCAGGCACACGTCGCTTGGGCAACGTCAAACACGTTGCACCGACGTTGACATGACGTTGCATAAACGTCGTGACGTTGCACCGACGTTGATGTGACGTCACAATTACGTCATGTGCCTGCAGGGAACCGATGCTGTCACACTCAGGTGCGTTGTAAAAGCTATTCAAGCTAATGTGACCATATGTAACCGGAAGCGCTAATGAACGACAGGCGATTTTACGCAAAAGAACATCTTCACCTGACATGCCAGTTTTCTTTAAAGAGACTCCTACGCTAATAAGTATGAAAGGCTGTCTATGCACAGCAAATACTGCCCACCATGTTACCTTGCATTTCCGAGATTCGTTATCGATTCTGTTCAAAGCATTTAAACACAGTTGGAAGGAAACGAAAACCCACTTGAGTGACTGCGCAAAACCTTGGCATATACGGCCTGCATATGAACCGCGACAGGGGGAATTGTGTTTTTAAACATGTGCGCAAATCATCATAACGAAAACACGCCCGTACAAATGCACTGTAAACCTTACCGCCGAAAAAAACACACGAAAATTTTAAGATGAAAAATTGTTATATCTTCTTTGTACAAATGGTGGACTATAAGAATCTTACGTGGGTGTGAGGGGTGGGTGGAAAAATACGTCCCGAGGGTCACTGTCCGGAATCACGAGGCCGGACAGTCATCCCGAGGGCCTGATTTTCTATCCACCCCTCACACCCATGTAGGATTCTTTTTCTTGCATACCTTCCGTTTGTGAGCGTAGATTTTTAATACTGCAGTCACTTCGATTGCCCAAGTCCGCCATATTGTGATGATTGGTGACGTCTGGTTACGGTGAGGTCAACCTTAGCAACAGCGCATATGAGGTCAAATTCAACCAGTGCATTTATGAAACACCCAAGAATATTCAATTCTGGGTAAGAACACCAGGGTTAGAACAGAATTTCTTGCACACCAGATAAGGAAATCCATAGTTTTAGCTTGGGATAGAAATTCTGTTCTAGCCCTGGTGTTCTTAACCCAAAATCGAATATTCTCGCATGTTTCATAAATGCACTGGTTGAATACGACCTCATATGCGCCGTCGTCAAGGTGGACGTCATAGCACGTTACGTGATGTCACTAAACATTCCTGTAGTGTCATCACAATATGGCGGACGTCGGTAACCGAAGTGACTGCAACATTAACAATCCGCGCTAATAAATGGAAGGTATGCAAGAAAAAGAATCCTATATGGGTGTGAGGGTGGATAGAAAAATCCGTCCTTCGAGATCACTGTCCGGCATCACTTGGCAAGCCTCGTGATGCCGGACAGTGACCCTCGGGACGGATTTTTCCATCCACCCATCACACCCATATAAGATGCTTATACATGTACATGTGTTCTATCCCAAGCTAAAACTATGGTTTCCTTATCTTGTGTGCAAGAACGTATGCTACATTGGTAAAAAAAATCTAATTTGGGTGGTTGCATGAGGTGTAGGTGTCATGTATCTTTTGTCACCTGGGCGTCCGGTAGATATTGGCTTTACAGTTGGACAAGGTCTGCTGTCCTTGCAGCAGGTTAGGGCAGAGTGGAAGGTCTTTATTTCTTCTGTTTGTTTTTTTTCGCTTTTTTTTCCTTTTCCTTTTTCTCCCTACATATACCCCCTCTTTCATTTCCTCTATTCTCTTTTCTGTCTCTTTTCTCCTTTACTCTGGGAGAAGAGACAGAATGAACCACAACGGTTGATGTGTCGTTAAACTCCAGTACAATCAACAAATCCCCAAAATCTAAGGAGGTATGCCAATATACAGTAAAATTCCTATACATGTATTTAGACCACCATTGGAACTGTTCAAAAGTGGTCTTTAAGACCACTTTTGAACAGTACCAAAGGCGATCTCTCACCTGAGGAAACTGTGTGCAGAAATACAACAACAACAAAAAATCAAAATAACTGAAACCCTCTACATAAACTTTTTTAAAGGACAATTAGTCTGAATTTTAGGTGGGTCTAAATAGCGGAATTTCACTAAACTGCTACCAAGGTCGTTGAAACGTAGCTGTGATTTACATCGGCCCATGTCTGCAATGTGAACTCACCTACAGACATTTGTAAGACCTTTAGAATCCCATATGACAATATCAACTAATTGGCTTCATATCTTGTCAATTCTGCAAAAACTAATGCAATTCTGAGAGCCGTAAATAGCATGGTGAGACTCCCAATTGCATACAGACCAGACAAAAGACTGTGGTAATAGTTAAACTAACTGAATTAGAACACTTATAACTGGTGGTGCCACTTCAACGGTACTGAGTATAGAGTCAACAAAATATTGTCAGATAATATATATTCTAAAGTTATTATTCTATGAATAAATAAATAATTCTAACACAGCGCGCTTATATAAACAATGACAAGTTGTTGTGTTTTAGTCTGCAACACATTACGCAAACACGCCTATACAAATACAATGCCACCTTTATCGCCGAAAAAATGAAAATTTTATGATGAAAAATTGTGATATTGTTCTTATTTCTGCTCAAAATATAGGTTGTGGGCACTCGTTAGAACCGCCTCATCGAGTACCCACAACCTATATTTTAGAGCAGAAGTAAGAAAAATAAGGTATACCAACAGGAACCCCAGTTTTACTATATAAAAGTGGGGTAAAGTGGGTCAAAATTATATAGGCGTGTTTTCGTGATGAATTCTAAAATAGCGCGCTTATATAAACAATGACAAGTTGTTGTGTTTTAGTCTGCAACACAAAGGTATATCTGGAATGAAGAGCGTGGCGCGGCTGAAACCACTGTGTTACGTCATTCTTATATTTTCGTTTTCTCGCATCGAAGACGTCACATAAATTGCATGTGTTAGTTAACAATATTGGCGGGATTTCTTCTAACAATATCGAAAGATTGTGAGAATGTTAAACACAATCATTTCGAAATAGAGAACTGTTTATTCTAGCAGTGAACTGATGAGTAATATATCATAGTTTTAGTCAGTTGTACATGTATGCAGAACTGCCCTCGCCCATCGGGGCTTGAAGAAATAGATAGGTAGCTGCATGACGCTTCCACGCAGAGCTGAAACCGGCCGCACACGAGTACTGGTAAACCGCTTAGACGATCTAAGGCGTTGCGAGTCGGCCCGTCCATGCTTATAAACCCTATTGGTTTCATTGGGCGACAGGGCTTGAGATGTCATTTCATCTCAATGTCGGGTAAAAGTCCCACAAAATTGGAAGCAACGTCTCCGAAATTACATATACAGTGTTGACGGGGACGTAAAACCTCAAATCAAACAAAAACATGTATGCAGACAAAATATTCGCGTTACGCGCTCGAGGTCTGATCTGCTTTACTATGTATATAACTGACTTGAAGAAATATATGGGCTGCATGATGCTTCCACGCAGAGCTGAATCCGGCCCGCACACTAGTACTGGTAAACCGCTTAGAGGATCTAGGCCTGTCCAGGAACCGCAGTGCGAGGCGGACCGTCCATGCTAATAAACCCTATTGGTTTCATTGGGTTGAGATGTCATTTCATCTCAATGTGGGGTAAAAGTCCCACAAAATTGAAAGCAACGTCTCCAAAATGACCTTTACAGTGTTGACGGGGACGTTAAACCTCAAATCAAACAAAATGTATATAACTGACCTCCAAACTGTGAATTCACGTTTCTGCTGAAAATAATTGGTATTTATTTTTATTTCTGCAGCAACTATTCACTGAGGATACTCATTACAACCGCCTCATTGAGGAGATTCTAGTAAACACCCACAATCTATTTTATTGACAAATAATAATCATCACGAAAACATGCCCCCTTGAACCCCACTTTTATATAGTAAAACTGGGGTTTACAGGGATAAACCTTACTAAGTTTTTCTTATTTCTGCTCTAAAATACAGATTGTGGGTACTCGTCAGAACCGCCTCGATGAGGCGGTTCTAACGGGTACCTACAATCTATATTTTGAGCAAAAATAAGATTTTTATTTCTACTCTAAAATACAACTTGTGTGTACTACCCACAATCTTTATTTTGGGCAGAAATAAGAAAAAAAAAACAAAAAACAAAAAAAAAAAAAACAACAAAAAACAATGTTTCATCTTAAATTTTCGTGTGTTTTTTCGGCGGTAAAGTTTACAATGCTCTGTATTTGCATATGTGTGTTTTCGTAATGAAAAATAAATGAACATCCCCGTAAAACCCATCTATATACAGTAGAGTTAACAATGGATTTATTTCCATCTATGTGATTCCAGGCATATGTCTGGCTTTTCAAAAAGGGGAAAAAAGTTGTATCATTCAAAATTTGCTCGTTGCTTTCCCGTAAGATTACGATCACACGTGCGACATAGTGCATTTTTACATGTCCAAAATGGCTACTTTTCTGATGAAAATCCGTGACATTTTGGTTATTTAAACTGCAAACATAAGTTTTGGCTGATCGTTAGAATACCTTATTGAGGCAGTTCTAACGAGTACCAACAATCCATGTCTTGGATCAGAAATGAGAAAATCATATATACTCCGGAAGCCCATTTTCTCTATATGAAGTGGGGTTTATGGCAGTGTTCATTTCACGGACTTATTCACGTGATGATCAGAATTCGCAGCAAAAAGATCTACTTTTAAAGGATGGAATTTCTTGCACACCAGATAAAGGAATCCATAGGTTTAGCGTGAAATAGAAATCTTTTCAAACACCAAATCGAATATTCTCGCGTGTTTAATAAATGCACTGGTTAAATAGAACCTCATATGCGCCGTCGTTAAGGTTGACGTCACAGCATTTTACGTGATATCTCTAAATATCACACCATTGTCATGACAATATAGCTGACGTCGGCAACCGACGTCACTGTATTATCAATAATCCACGCTCAGAAATGAAAGATATGCAAGAAAAAGAATCCTACATGTACATGTGTATGAGGGGTGAATAGAAAAATCCATCCCTCAAGATCACTGTTCGGCATCATTCGGCAAGCCTCGTGATGCCGGACAGTGACCCTCAGGACGGATTTTTCCATCCACCCCTCACACCCATATAAGATTCTTATATTCCTCCACAGGAGTACATTCTTTTCTTTAACCCATTTTGTACCGGAAACCCCCAAACGGGTACCCTGGCAAACAGTGAAGGCCCAGACTCCCCTAAATTTTGAAATTGACTCCTGCCATATACATGTATAAGGAGGAAGATTCCATTTGGTACAAAAAGGGTTAAGAGTAGACCCCTACTAACAAGGAATATGCATTTTGTAGAAATATTTTGATATATGGCTACCACCCCTGAATGGGTGTAACTACACCCCGTTAGGTGATACATGTACGATACATGATGCCTCAGAAACAGAATAAATTTTGTTTGTTTGTTTGATTTGAGGTTTAACGTCCCCATCAACACTGTATATGTCATTTTGGAGACGTTGCTTCCAAGTTTGCAGGGCTTTTACCCGACATGGAGATGAAAGAAACAGAATAAAACGTAGAGCTTCTTTTTAGATGTAACATATCTTCCACTGTCGGTCTGGAAGAGGAGGCGTTAAATTAGATTGCATCTTTTCGCCTTTAGTTACATAAATAAAACCTCATTTCTTCAAGCAATTAGGTTTAATTTTCTTTTAATTGCAGTTCTAGTGTTTGGTTGGCAGAAAACTTTTATTGAGGCATTTAAACGTCGTTTGTTGAAAATTTGCGAGCTTCTCCAGACAGATCATTTAATTGTTAGAATAGCATTGACAATACCAGGATTCTGTGATCTATAAGCCTCGGTTGTTTCTAGCTAACGAAGTCACCACTAGCATTACACAAACACGCCTATACAAATACATTGCCACCTTTATCGCCGAAAATATGAAAATTTTATGATGAAAATTTGTGATATTTTTCTTATTTCTGCTCAAAACATAGATTGCGAGGACTCGATAGAACCGCCTCGACGAGGCGGTTCTATCGAGTACCCACATTATATGTTTTGGGGCATTCTGTGTTTTTGGGCAGAAATAAGAAAAATAATGAATACCCCTACAACCCCAGTTTTACTATAACAAAGTGGGGTATAAGGGGGTTAAAATTATAAAGGCGTGTTCTCGTAATGCGGAGTCACCACTAGAAAGCAAAGCATCGTGTTAATAAGTTCATGTTTTGTTTGTTTGAATTGAGGTTTTACGTCCCCGTCAACACTACAGTGAAATTCCGCTATTAAGACCACCTAAAATTAAGACCAATTCTGCTATAAAAAGCTTATTTTGGAGGGTACACTTAATTTTTCTTTGTGTCTTCTGCCTACAATGTCCTCTGGTCAGGGACCACCTCTGGGACTGTTCAAAAGTGGTCTTGAAGACCACTTTTGAACAGTCCCAAAGGTGGTCTTAATACAGGAATTCTACTGTATTTAGGTCATTGTGGAGACGCTGCTTCCAATTTTGTGGGACTTTACCCGACATTGAGATGAAATGACATATCAAGCCCTGCCACCCAAACAAACCAAAAGAGTTTATATGTAGGGATGGTTCAACTCGTACCACTTAGCCTGTGCAGGCTTAGACCCTTTAAGCAGTTTAAAACTACTTATCTGCGGGCGGTTTGAGCTCTGCGTGGAAGCATGCTGCCCAATCTATTTCTTCAAGCCCCGATGGGCGGGGGCCGAACAAGTCCATGTAATGAACACCCATGTAAACCCCGTTTCGTATAGTGAAATGTGGGGTTTAAAGGGATATGCATTATCTTTGTATTTCTGCTCCTAGACATAGGCTGTGAGAACACGTTAGAACCTTCCATAACGAAAACACATCTATATAATTTAGACCCCTTTTGAACCCCACTTTTATACAGTAAAACTGGGGTTTACAGGGGTAAACCTTATTTTCTTTATTTCTGCTCTAAAATATAGATGAGGCAGTTCTAAAGAGTACTCACAACCTATATTGTGAGCAGAAATAAGAAAAAGAAAAATATCACACATTTTCAGTTTGAAATTTTCGGTTTTTCGACCGTAAAGCTTACAATGTATTTGTATAGGCGTGTTTTCCTAATGAATACGGGTTAGGTTTGGGTTTATCTCCAGCATGGACCATGGGGGTAGGTGACAGTTGGTTAGGTCGAACGGATGTCATCATAGATTCATGTATATCTGATAGTGCAGAGAATCACGAAGACACGCCTATATAATTTAGACCCCTTTTGAACCCCACTTTTATATAGTAAAACTGGGGTTTACAGGGGTAAACCTTATTTTTCTTATTTCTGCTCTAAAATATAGATTGTGGATACTCGTTAGAACCGCCTCATCCTATTTTTCTTATTTCTGCTCAAGATATAGATTGTGAGTACTCGTTAAAACCGCCTCATCGTCCTATTTTTCTTATTTCTGCTCTAAAATATAGATTGTGGGTACTCGTTAAAACCGCCTCATCGTCCTATTTTTCTTATTTCTGCTCTAAAATATAGATTGTGGGTACTCGTTAGAACCGCCTCGATGAGGCGGTTTTAACGAGTACTCACAATCTATATCTTGAGCAGAGATAAGAAAAATATCACAATTTTTCTGTTTAAAATTTTGACTTTTTAGCGGTAAAATTTATGTATTAGTATATAGGCGTGTTCTCGTAATGGCCTGGTAAGGCGTCTGATCTGGGCCCAGGATTACAATCATTACTTAAGTTAAGGTCGACTTAACGATTTAAGGAGGAATTCTTATCTTAGTAAAGTAATTCCTTAAAAAGTGCATTCGAAAGCCGCCTATTTCATTTACTTAGCTAAGTATTTAACTTCGGATGAAGTCGTAATTTTGACGGAAATTTTCACGAAGATTAGCACGTAGGTTTCAATTACACATTGATGTAGGCGGCCCACAATTTTCCCGCGATCTGTCACAAATCACTTCTTCTGCTTGATTGAATGGAGACAATAGAAAATATGGTGGTTTAGTTTCCATTTCACTACATAAACCATGAAAAATGTTACATACACTATAAAACGTGTTTCATTGAAGGATCACACTCGATCTCGATTTGTGCGGACAAACATTGGTCACAATGTACAACCTAGCACCACGACATATTCAAAACGCTGTTTCTATGGAGTCCCTTTAGAAACAAGAAATCATACAATATTTGAATATGCAAAGCTCGGTTTTATGGAGTCTTTTTTGAATTGAAGTTTAACGTCCCCGTCAACAGTATGTAGGTCATTTTGGAGACGTTGCTTCCAATTTTGTGGGACTTTTACCCGACACTGAGATGAAATGACGTCTAAAGCCCTGTCGCCCATTGAAACCAAAATGCATACATGCAGTGGACGGTCTGAATCACACCACTTTGCCTGGGCAGGCTTAGTCCTTTTAAGCTGTTTACCAGTATTCGTGCCAGTGTGATCAGTTTCAGCTCTGCATGGAAGCACCATGCAGCCAAATCTGTTTCTTCAAGCCCCGAGGGGCGTGGGCGGAATCGGTTTTATGGAGTCTGTCCATGATTGAACCCTTCTCAAGCCGTTAGGCGCATTGCATAATATTCAAAACAATCTGGTAGAGTCGATAATTAAGAAAATAAATATAGTCTGCGCTATGGTGAAGAACAGGGAAGACTCTCGCAGAAACCAACCCACACTTAACCCCAGCTACGATATTGTTTTCAGATGTCATTATTATACATGTATGTAGTTGATATAGTTATTAAGGACTAGATAAAACATCGTGCATACAAACACGGAGAAAACGTCTTTTTTTATGCGTGAGGTCCTTATCTGCGAATAACCTTACAGTTGGTGAGACATAAAGCGCTCACTAAATCACCTCACAAACACACTCAATCACTCACATGCACGAGCTTACAAGGGAGGTGATACGCCTCAAATGTATTTTTCATTGAGCATTTCAAGGCAGGGAGAAGAAGCATATGACTGGTTGTGGCCAATATCAGTTGGACGCCCTACACGTCACCTTTGCCTCGCCCAACCAGCACAAGCCGACCACACGCGAGCTCCAGTAAACCACTCAGAAGGTCTAAGTCTGCCCAGGCAAAGAGGGGCAAGTCGGGCCATCCATGCATATAATTCATTGGGCGACAGGGCTTGAGATGTAATTTCATCTCAATGTCGGGTAAAAGTCCGACAAGATTGGAAGCAACACTTCCAAAATCAAACCTAAATAGTGTTGCGAGGACGTTAAATCTCAAATCAATAAAAAAAAAAACAAAAAAAAAAACAAAAAAAAAAACTTCTTTGTGTTTCATAAATTTTGATATCGAGAATCTTACACAAATGTTCCTTTCATATGAAAGTTACGAAACGGGCCTTCGAATTGTATTTTAAATTGGATTTTATTGCCCTTACCGTGACCATTTGCCCAGCAAATGTACTTCGCAGTTGTTCACGCCAAAATAGTAATTATTTACATTTCAAGTGTAAAGCCTACTGCAAACCTATAGAAATCATTGCTGTTCATATTTCCATGAACGCATCGAGTCACATGATTTTCAATGACGTAAAGTGACCCCAGTCTAAACCATGGTTCTCTATGATCTCATTGGTCGTTGACGACGACAGTACTGTTTCGCTCTTTATAGAAAAACAGTGTGAATGTTTTTCTCAGTTTTAACAGTTTGCCTTATAAGCATTTTTTTCGCCCAGTGATGAGGAAAAAAGAATGTAAATATAAGAAATATTTTTTTCGATGTTCATGAAGGTATGAACGACAGCGGGTCGCTAGCAAAGTTTATATGAATCCCTCCGGAGTTCATTTACTTTGCAGGCGACCCTGTTCGTTCATACTTTCATGAACAACAGAAAAATAAAAGACATTTCTTAAATGCACGTGGCGTCGTACTATTTCATGACACTGAATATAAAGACGGCATATGAACGTTGTGAACATTGTATGCGTAAAAGTAGCAGGACATGCATAAGCGTAGGAACATGGACCCGATGTGCCACCGGATCAGTTTTTAAATAACAGACAAAAGTGATATACGCCAGCCTCCCTCCCTCCCCCACCCACCAACACCTGTCGGCCCCCGCACAACCATCGGGGCTTGAAGAAATAAATGGGCTGCATGACGTTTCCACGCAGAGCTGAATCCGACGGCACACGAGTACTTGTTACTCGAGTCGGACCGTCCATGCTTAAAAACCCAATTGGTTTCATTGGGCGACAGGGCTTGAGATGTCATTTCATCTCAATGTCGGGTAAAAGTCCCACAAAATAGGAGCAACGTCTCCAAAATTACCTGTATAGAGTTGACGGGGACGATAAACATCAAATCAATCAATCAAACATACACACACCTACCCTGACAAAACAATCAAGTCCTTTAAGACACCCTTTTGCTTGTAAGAACCCTCCTACACCAAACAATAAATTGTTACCCTGTCACCAGTATTATACAGTATTATGTAAGTCCTTTAAGACACCCTTTTGCTTGTAAGAACCCTCCTACACCAAACAATAAATTGTTACCCTGTCACCAGTATTATACAGTATTATGTAAAGGGAAGTTTTTATACAGCTCTAGTCGTCGAAAACTTGCGGATATACCTTTGTTTTGTCGTAAATAAAAACAGGGGGGGGGGGGGGGGGGCATGGTGGCCCTGAGTCGCTCACCTGATCCATATTGTACAAATGAAATTGTAAGTAATACATGGTGGAGTAGAGGGCTTCAACAGTTTTAGTTGATGTTGACACAAGTATCATTTCTGTTTTCAAAATCAGTCCAGCTGTTAAGGAGAAGAAATCATTTGCGGTTTGTCTTTTGAGGTTTAACATTTGTCACTTTGATCATGTTCAGTGGAGAAAAAATTTTTGGACAACTTTGTTAGAGGGTCCCGTAAAATTGCTTCAATTTAAAGAAAGTCTTTTAAAACAATGGAACAATTTTGACAGATGGTCACCCAAAATCATTTCTTTGAAATCATTCATCAGAATGAACGGTTTAAGCAATTACGGTACATGTTGTAGGTCACCCTACGCATTTTTCTGAGAAATTCCACTGAAGGAGAAGTCCTTTTTTTCTAATTTTCTGGCGGCCATCTTGTTCATCCGAGCTGAAGGGATTGAGCAATTTTGTTAGAGGGCTAAGGAACATTCGTGTGAAATTATTTCAACATGCATCCACTAGTTTAGGAGGAAAACTCGTTTATAGGTTTTTTCTATTTTTAGCTCTGGCGGCCAACTTATTCATGAGCGGAACCGTTTGAGCAATTTTGGTTGAGGGTCATCCAAGGGACATCCATCTGAAAATATTTTAAAATCCATCCACTGGTTAAACAATTGAAGTCAATTAAAGGTTTTGTTCTATATTTAGCTCTGGTGGCCATCTTGTTCATTCGAGCGGAAAAAAATGCGCATTTTTGGTAGAGGATCACCAAAGGAACATTCCTGTAAAATTATTTAAAATCCGTCCACTGGTTAAGGAGCAGAAGCCGTTTAAAGCTTTTTCTTTTTTTAGCTCTGGTGGCCATCTAGTTCATCTGAGCGGAACGGTTTGAGCAAATTTAGCACATGTAGTTTGGTAGAGGGTCACCTGTGAAATTATTCCAAAATCAATCCTCAGTCGTCGTTTAAAGGTGTTTCATTTTTGAGCCGGTCAGTTTACTTATCCACACTTTTCCTGGGCAGGCTTATACGTAAGCTGTTAACCAGTACAGCGCACATTCTTTCGCCAGAAACTGACAACTGCCCTTCTTGAATCAGCGGAAGTATCAGCTGGTTAATGAGGAGGCGTTGTTTAAAGATTTTTTCCATTTTTTTAGCTTTGGTGGCCATTCTGTTCATCCGAGCGAAGCGATTTGAGCAATTCTGATAGAAGGTCACCCAAAGGAACATTCCTGTGAAATAATTTTAAAATCCATCCAATGGTTAAGGAGAAGAAGTCGTTTAAAAGTTTTTTTTCTATTTTTAACTCTGGCGGACATTCATTTATGTAGAATTTTGGTAGAAAGGCACGCAAGGAACATTCCTTTGCAATTATTTTAAACCTGTCCAGCAGTTTTGGAGAAGATGCTTAAAGCAAAACCGTAGCGACGGACGCACGGACGACGGACAGAGACCGATCACAATAGCTCACCTTGAGCACCTCAGGTGAGATACATATAAAAATCGCAAAAAAGGGTTTCTCATAAAACAGCTCATATGATGTTACAATTTACAGTGCTCATTCTGATTGTGACAATCTCAGAACCATATTGCTGAAATGATTATGCCAATCGATTGGCATTTGAACCTGTCAACATATAAGCCACTTTCCTCATTAAGAACCTCTTGTGACTCGTTCTGTCAATAGGTTTATGAGATATTCCGACAAGAAACATTCCGTAGAGGCTTGATGAAATTATTACTTATCTGGGTGATATCTTTGTCATATGTTCCATTACGAGACGACACACCAAAACGTAACAGATTCGATAATTATATTTACACATGTATGTATTTCGGTGACAGACATTAATTCGTAGCCCAAGAAAGGCATCATGTTAACAAGTCCGTCAAATGAACACGCCCTCTAAAACTACTTTATATAGAGAAACCTAGGGTTTACGGGGATATACATTAATAAGCTTATTTCTGCACCAAGATATAGGTTGTGGGTACTCGTTAGAACCGCCTCAATGAGGCGGTTCTAACGAGCATCCACAACCTATTGTCGGAGTATAAATAAGGAAAATATCACAAATTTTAATGCGAAAATTGACCATTTTCTTTAGGTATGGAGCAAATAAGAACAATGATGTATACTCCCACAGTTTTCTCTAAATAAAGTGTGATTTAGAAGGGTATTCTTTACACGGATTTGTTAAAAATTAAGGTAATTTTTTTTCTCCAACCTCGCCCTGATACACGCATTGACAACCAGTTTTTATGTCGTTTTGCAAGCACATGTCTGTTAGAAAAGCACACCCGTGTGACATTTCTTCGGTTGAAACGACATTTTTAATTGTTTAAGGCTGAAATTTAACATGACACTGTTTTCTGATCATTACGAAAACACACCTATACAAATACATTGTCAAGTTTTCGCCGAAAAAAACTGAAGTTTTAGAATGAAAAATTGTGATATTTTCCTTATTTTTGCTCAAAATATAGATTGTGGGTACACGTTAGAACCGCCTCATCGAAGCGGTTCTAACGAATACCCAAAATATATATTTTAGATCAGAAATCAGAAAAATAAGGTTTACTCCTGTAAACCCCAGTTTTACTATATAAAAGTCGGGTTCAAGGGGGTCAGAATAATATAGGCGTGTCTTCGTGATGTGAAAATGTCAAATACTCTTTTGTCTCATATGCAGCAAACACAGATTGTTGGTGCTCTTTGAGGTGGTTCTCGTGAGTTCGCAAAATGTGTGTTTTGGGGCTGAAATAAGGGAAATGATGTACACCCATGTTAGCCCCACTTTCATTAAACAAAGTGGAGTTTTTAAGGTGATTTATTTATATTCTCTTCTGTCTGTACCTTAAGCTCAGGTGATGTCCACGCGACTACATGTTTTACTGTTTTACATGAAATCCGGGTAACGGTTATTTATAGAAAACAAGAAAAATGCTTAAAAGAATTATGGACGGGGTTTTCTTTTCCTTTTGTAAAAGAGCCTAACAGACCGCAGCAATAAGAAGAGAACCAGATATTACCCTAAGAAACAATGAACAAGAAAATTCTTTTTTTTAGTGTTTTTATTTCTTAAAACACACATTACGTAAACACGCCTATACAAATACATTGCCATCTTTATCGCCGAAAAAATGAAAATTTTGTGATGAAATATTGTGATATTTTTCTTATTTCTAGGTATACCCCCGGAAACCCCAGTTTTACTAAAAAAAGTGGGGTTCAAGGGGGTCGAAATTATTTAGGCGTGTTTTCGTGATGATTCCAATTTTGCCCGTTTTGCCTAAAAATCAATTTTCTTATGCGAAAGAGCCAAACAGACTGCAGCAGTTGAAAGAGTACTAAAAAACACCCATAAGAAACAATGAATAAGAATTAAATCCTGTTTTCAAGCCTATGCATAAAACGAAATTTGAACAAAAAACCCTATAAACTTGCAAGAAATAATATCTGTTTATGTGTTTTTTGTTTTGTTATTTTTTTAAGAAAAAAAAAATCCTCTACCAGGATATGAACCCACGATCCTCTGCTATAAAGCTTGTAGAGGAAAATAAGGGAGGTAATACAAAGCAAATTTCTAAATAAACCTAAGCTCGAAAAATGGGAATTTTCACAAAAACTTTGGTCCTTGGTACCATAAATGGATTGTTTGTATTGGAGTTTAACGGCCCAGTCTACACTATTTAGGATATTTTTGAGCCGGTCAATTTATCTATCCCCACTTTTCCTGGGCAGGCTTATACATAAGCGGTTACAAGTTCCCAATACAGTGCACATTATTTCGCCAGAAACTGACAACTGCCCTTCTTGAATCAGCGGAAGAGAGAGAGAATGAACGTAGAAAAGCTCCACGAAAGAATGTTGCCGACCCCGGCAGGTATCGAACCCGCATCTACCCGATCAGACGTGCGTCCGACTGAGCTACCGAGACCGGCATGAATGGCTTGTATAGGAAAGGGGTACCTCCAATGAAGCAACATTTCTAATATGGGCCCAGTCAAGCGATTTTGGTACTTATCGCCTATGCGAGCAGCGAAGGTTCAGGCGAGCCTGCGCATCCGCGCAGTCTCGCCAGAACCTTCGCTGCTCGCTCATACAAGCAGTGAATCAAGAGGAACCTTCAGACAGAAAGCCATATCCCTGGCCCCTCTAAATGGCTGGGCATGCGCAGTTAAAATTTGTCATGGCGGAATGCTCGAAGACCCAAATTCGCTTGGCGGGGCTAATATGAAAGCAACCCAATGAAGAATAAAGGTTATACATCACGGAGGGGGATCATGATATAGCATGTATGTTTTGTGACTCGTGTCTTAGTCCAGTTATCGTAATTTGCAGGCACAACAATGTGTGGTGACCTGCTGCTCCCTGCGATATAGCAGCAGGTACTGGTACGACGCTGGGGGTTAGGGTCCAGCACGGGCGGACAGACCACCACAATCTGCGTATACCAATGTCCATTGTGAACAAATGTGAGACCATGGAAGAGGTCAACTAAATAACCTGCAGGTGATTCGGACGATCGCTAAACCTGTGATCGGCAAACCTGTGATCGCTAAACCTGTGATCGGCAAACCTGTGATCGCTAAACCTGTGATCGGCAACTATGTCGATAGACTAGTTTGCACTAGTTCGCGAGAGGAAGTTTCACGCGAGAGGGGGATTCACCCTAAGTTATAAACTGGCCAGTCGCGTCTTGTGTTGTTTCTTTTTTTGTTTTTGTTGTTTGCTTCTGTAGGTATTCACGTCACCCGTTCCGAGCACAGAACATTGTTTTGCCTTCGGAGCGGACGTCCTCTCTATTCCATGTTCATTGTTCTATGCACAGATGAAGAACATATTCCAACCAAACAACCTGTTGTAGATTAGATCAAAATGTGCATTCTGTAAATCTGATAATTAATCAATTAGCCTTCAATAATGAAGAAAACTAGTCACTAACATTTGCTTGTAATTGGCGAAAGGTCAACCAAACGATGCATAATCCTTATGATTCATTTCTTTTTTTATTTTGACGTACATGTAGACGAATATATTGAAACGATATCGTAGAAAACCAAACATTCCACACATGACCCGCGTTTCTAAAAGCATCTACATGTAAGTCGACTACACTTTGGTCTATGTTAGTGTAGATATAATTGTTGTGGATAAGACAATGAGGACTGTAATGTGTTTTAAGTTTCAGGCGAAAAATTGAGTAGCTCACATGTCACGGATAAATGAATACCCCTATACTCCACTTTATATAGAGAAAACTGGGGCTTTGCGGAGGGTGAATACATAGTTTTTCTTATATATGCTCTAAGACATGGGTTGTGGGTACACGTTAGAACCGCCTCAACCCACGACCTATGTTTGCAGTATAGATACGAAAAATGCCACGGATTTTCATCAGAAAAGTAGCCATTTTAGAGATGTTAAAAATGCACTATGTCGCACGGGTGTATTATCGTAAAGAGAATTTTCTTGGTTTACAAGGGAAATTGACACGCCTTCAAGGGAGGCAACTCAACTATTTTGTCTCACTTGTCAGTAGAGATAAACTCTTGATTATCATACATCGCCCCTGATGAGCCAGTAAATCATGGCAGTGCATAACGTTACCAAGTCCATGTGCTTGAACACCTATGTAAATCCCACGCTTATATACAGAAAACTGCAGTTTACAGGGTTACACGTAATTTTCGAATGTTTGTGCCAAGGTTAGAACTGCCTCAATGAGGCGGTTGTAACGAGCAGTCAAACTATATTTTGACTAGAAGTTACAAAAATATCCAAATTTTATCAAACAAACAGCCGTTTTGGCGGCATGACAAACATTTTAATGGGGGCTTATATTACAGGACAACAAAAAGAAAATCAGAAACTAGAGCGCGCTGTCGATGGCACGCCATCGAAAATCCCAATTCTTTCTCCACAGCGGGGCCAAAAGTAACATTGCTATTGCACGCCCTCATCAAGTAAGGAAGGCATTTGCCAACGTTGGTTGCACTACGTTCAGTGGTCAGAATCAGAATCAGAATTGTTACTGGTGACGCGTCATATGACATTCATACACCAGGACCTGTGGATATTAGCTCTAACCAAAGTGGTAAGCTTAGCTACACAATCCTCAGCACCTTCAGCCGTCGAAATGATCGAATCGGGAAGGGCATTCCAATCTCTAATGGTTCGGGGGAAGAACGATTCTTTATAAATGTCAGTTCTTGCAGTAAGGGTCTGAAACGTCATTGAATGGTGCTATCTACAGTGCCTAGCTGGGGGAACAAAGTCATCTGTTGGATGTTGGCAGCACCCTTTAGACCTTTGTATAAGAGTAAGAGCCTACTGTCTCTTCTCCTTTTCTTGAGAGACTCCCATCTTAATTTTCCTAGAATTCCAGTCATGCTCCCAGTTTCAAAGCAGTAATTTCCTGTTACAAAGCAGAAGTAAAACAAAGATCAGGAATCGATACAATTAACTTACTCCACCCATCAAGGACACCAAACGGAAAGAAACACAAACATGAAGCGACCAGACCATAATGGAAACCTAAACAAAGGAAGGCCATAAGGGCAGTTACTTTCCCACAAAATGGCCAAATGGCCATCCAAAATAAAAAGACACAAGTGATACACACAGTAAGTAATAAACAACAACACAAATAAACCGCCACAGAAGAAGCGCCTTGGAACGGTCAGTGGAAAGAATTCTACCGGGGGGCTTAAATCGATTTTACATGGCCATAATCCTCGCCCTTACCTCTGTCGCGGTATACACTAATTTTGTTTAGTCCGCATGAAGGCTTCTTAACTCATCAGTGTAACATCTCCGAGAACATACAAATAAAAAAACAACAGAGATGAAACAAGGTTGAAGACTCGACAGCATACAACAACAGAATTGCTGGAGCAAAAGAAAACCAACAGTTAGACTCCGAGGGGCCCGACCAATCTAGCAGCTCTATTCTGAACTTGTTCAATTTCTTAATTAAGGACCACTCCGCTTGGGTCCCAGATGCAACTACCATATTCCGAGATTGGGCGAACAAGTCCCCTATATGCTGTCTCTTTCACATCCTGAGGACAATGATGAAGATTTCGCCTCAGGAAACCAAGTTTTCTATTCGCCTTTGTACATTTGTTGCTAATGTATGTATTCCATCTCAAATCGTGAGTGATTGTCACACCAAGGTATTTAATTGAATTCACATTTTCGGGGGCCGTTCCCTCTAAGGTGTAAGAAACCTCAATTGTATTTATTCATTTCCTAGTTATCTGCCTAATGATACATTTAACGGGTTGAAATCTCATTGTCGTGCCCAACATCCTAATCTATCTATATCCTCCTGAAGTTTCATTGAGTCCTCAGTATATCTGATTTCCCGATAGCAAACACAGTCGTCTTATTTCCGAGTCAATGTCAGTGGAAATATCATGGATGCACATTTGTTTTGTTTGACTTAAGGTTTAACGTCCCCGCCAACACTGTATAGGTCACATTGATGTACAGGGAGAATAGCAGTGGACCAAGAACAGTCCCTTGGGGGACCCCAGATAAAACTGGCGCCCACACTGAAGATTCACCATTAACAACAACACACTTTTTCTGTAGCAAAGGGAAAAAAAATATCCATTTGAGATTTCCCTCCAATTCCATAACCAAATAATTTGGATTTAAGTAGTTCATGAGGAGGGATGTCAAAAGCCTTCTCGAAGTCCAGAATAAATGTGTTTACCTGCCCCCCCCCCCCCCCCCCCCTTCTTTGTCCAAGGTCATTGCCCAATCATTAATAACCGTGCTCAACTGAGTTTCGCAACTATGCCTTTTCCTAAATGCATGTTGTCTGTCTGACAAAAGTTTATGTCCATCCAAGTGGGCCATGATGTTTTAGCAGACTATGTGTTCAAGCAATTTACATAGAACACAGGTCAGTGACACCGGGCGATAATTACGAACAAGAAACCTGTCTCCTTTTTTTTGAAAAGTGGGAAGATGTTCGCTAGGAGCCATTCTTTGGGAATTTCACCCGTATCGAGAGATTGTTTGAAAAGATGAGCAAAATTGGACCTAACTGGTCAAGGAGGAGATATCGTGACGGACACACCGACGGTCGTGACGGTCGGACGGAGGTATTCACAATATTCGTCAACGCTCACGCTTGGGAATAAAAAGCTTTCGCCACATGCCACGTGTACCCATTTCCCTTTAAACACACAAATACATGGAGGCAAAAAGACTCATTTTTTAAGGCTATAAAACTAGAGCTTATGGTACTGAAGTGCACTAACAGAAACGCAATAACAGGGTCATGGCTTAGTTATTTCTTCTCCGGTCACGAGAGGATTACAAACACGATAAATGGTGATTATGGCAATAATTGAAATTCTTGTTTTACAACGCTGTACAAGAAGGTGACCGTTCGTACAACTCGGAAGTAAAATGCGATACATAGCTGCAAACTTGATTTCAGTTGGAATAAATGTAATCCTTTGAGCGTAATGACTTCAACACCGAACGGAAAAAGAAAAAAGAACAAAAACAAACAAACAAACAAACAAACACACACGCACGCACGCACGCGCACACACACAATAAAAACGTGGGTAATGCAACCCAGCCTAGTTTAGACCAATCAGGCCCCATCAGCGACCCTTAAATATCACCATGGGATCAAGGATCCAAACGGAGGCTATAATGAAAGGGCGATTTCACTTTCCCGTTGAAGTTAAATGTCCTATAAAAGGGTAATCATTTGGGAACAAGAGCTACACCACAAAACTCAATTTGCCTCATATTAAGACAAGAGGGCTAAGAGGATGCTGAATCGCTCACCAGGTTCCAAGAGGTCACAACGCTGCAAAAAAATTATGTGGATAACCGACAGCCATCTTATTTCAAGAAGCATAACTGTTGCACTTAGACAGATGGTCACCGGGGCAACACTCTTGCGAAGATTAAAATAAATCTGGCTTTAGAGTTCAGGAGAGGTTGTCATTTAAAGATATGTTTCTTCTTTTAAGTTTGCCAGCCATTTGTTTCATTGTTGCAAAACCAGTCCCCTATATGCTGTCACATAAGCCACCTTCCTGTGGAGTTTGAATAAAAATTGAACCAAAGGGTTGCCATTTAAAAATACTTCTATTTTAAGCTCTGGCTATTTTTGTACATCACGAAACCACGCCTATATATATCTGACCCCTGTGAACCCCACTTTATACAGTAAAACTGGGGTTTGCAGGGGTAAACATTATTTTTATTTCTGATCCAAAATATAGATTGTGGGTACTCGTTAGAACCGCCTCGATGAGGCGGTTCCAACGTGTACCACCAATCTATATTTTGAGCAAAAATAAGAATAATATCACATTTTTTCATCTTAAAATTTACGATTTTCGGCGTTAAATCTACTATGTATTTGTAAAGGCGTGTTTTCGAAATGTAGGGGTCATCTAAACAACATTGCTATAAAGTTTGAATGACATTGGACGAAAGGCATAGGAGAAGTTATCTTTTTTTCTGTTTCTAGCTATGGTGACCATCCTATTCATTTGAGCGAAACCATTTACGCTATTTTTGTGGAGGGTTACAAGAGCAATATTTCTTTGAAGTTTGAATGAAATTGGAATAAAGGTATGGTAGGAGTTGTCGTTTAAATATTTTTTTATCTTAAGTTCTGGCGGCAATCTTGTTCATAAAAGCGCAACCGCTATAGCTATTTTAGTAGAATGCCATCTAAGCAACATTTCTATGAAGTTTGATCGAAATTGACCCAGGGTTATAGAAGAAGTTGTTGTTCAAAGATTTTTTTTCCTATTTTAGCTCTGGCTGCCAACTTGTTCATCAGAACGTATTTAGTTTTGCTAATTTGGTAGAAAGTCACCTAAGCAACTGTCCTGCAAAGTTTGAATCAAAGCGACCCAAGGGTTTCGGAGGAGTTTGCATTTAAAGCAAACACTTGATGTTTTTCTATTTTAGCTCTGTCGGCAAGTTAGCTCATCGGAGCGGAACCAGTTTAGCTGTTTTGGTAGAGGGCCACCTAAGCAACATTCTTATCAAGTTTGAAGGAAATTTGTCAAAGAGCACGGGAGGAGTGGTCATCAAAAGATTTATCTATCGTAAGCTCAAGCTGCCATCTTGTTCATTGAAGCGAAACGATTTTAGCATTTTTTGGTAGAGGGTCACCTAAGCAACATTCCTTTGAAGCTTGACTGAGATTGGCCCAAAGGTTTAAGAAAGCAAATTACTGCCGTTTTTCTATTTTTATAGAACATATTGCGAGATGAACGTTGGTGAAATTTGTCTAATTTCAGAACCAAAGATAGCTAGTGGTTGTTATTCAACCCATATCCTGCTGTTCTCGACAACCCCTACCATTGCAAACAATGGGGATCCAGATCAGATGGCTTTTAAAAACACACCTGTTCAGGATCGACACTGTTTGACATTCAGTTTGTACAATTGCAGGAATAAATTAATCTGATTTGTTCAGTCCGAAATGGGTGAGGCTAAATAAATTTATCAGCGGGCAAAGGTTTAAAACCGTTCTAACGGTTGTCCTTAGCAAGTTTAAGGAAAGTGTTTATACAATGATAGACAAACCTTTGTCTATACATTACTTTTATTTATGTAATGATCATAATGTCAGGATGACAATCCATAATATAAGACCCTGATAAGGGTTTCTGTTGCAGATGGGCGTCTCCAACCCTCGGGAGCATCGGTTCCGCTCAGCACGGTCATCTCTCGGGTTGGAAACGCCCAACAGAACAGAACCCCATGGTAGATTCTTTTTTCTTGCACAATGCTACCGAAAGTTTTCATTTCACTTTATTTAACGTTTTATTGTTCGCGCATTTTACTTATGTACTTGTACTTTGCCTGGGTAAGAAAACTAAAAAGATAAACGATCAGGAACTAATACAATCAGGCCCCAAATTCTTCCCAGAATATCACTTGGGAAAGAAGTCGAACAGTAAACGAAACGGACAGAAGGCAAACCGAGCCAGCAGCTCTTTTCAAAGCAGATGGTGACTCACATTATCCAAACCTAACTAAAAAGAAGCAATATACATAAAGGGGGAAAGAATCAGCATCACCAACATGACAAACATTAAACTGGAAGGACAAACGTAACTAAAATGAACAACATAAAAAAAGGGGGGAAGAATTAGAATTATCAACGTTACAACTTATATGATTAGGGAAAGAATCAGAACGACCAACACAAAACATGAAGGAACCACAGCAAAGGCACCGACTTGGAACGGTCAGTAAAAATTACTAGTGAGTTTAAGTTAACTTCACGGGCTCCCAACCCTCACCCTCACACCAGGGTAAGAACAGAATTTCTATCCCACGGATTTCCTTATTGGGTGTGCAAGAAAATATGTCCTAATGAAGAAATAAGAAAACACCCCCTAAAATGATCCCCAGCACTTCTTTTTATGTACAGCTATGCGATAAAAGCGTTTCCAGCTATGGGAATACAGACGTTATCTTAGAAAAGCCTGCAATACAAACAACAAATGGACTTTTTCAGTACATAATTACAGTACTTTAATTATTAATGTATTGCTGCCGGTACTCTACATAAACTGATGTCAAGTATTGACCCATGTCTGCAGTTTTGACTTTTTTCACATTATAAAATACAGTGGAAGTTTAACTTCAACAGCTCAAACACCGGTAACAATCTGTGTAGACCCAGATCAGACATTTTACTTAGAACACTGCATTATATGGCTAAAAAAAAAACAACAACTCAAGATTCAAGGCAATATTTTTCCTGCCTACTTTCGCAGACAACTCGTACATGTAACGAAACAAGCCTACATAAATTTGACCCCTTGAACCCCGCTTTTATATAGTAAGACTGAGGTTCACAGGGGTAAACCTTATTTTTCTTATTTCTGCTCAAAATATAGGTTGTGGGTACTCGTTAGAACCGCCTCATCGAGGCGATTCTAACGAATACCCACATTATATATTTTAAGCAGAAATCCTTTTTTTTTCTTATTTCTGCTCAAAATAGAGATTGTGGGTATTCGTTAGAACCGCCTTATCGAGGCGGTTCTAACGAGTACACACAACTTATATTTATCTTATTTCTGCTCACAACCTATATTTTGAGCAGAAATAAGAATAATATCACAATTTTTCATCTCAGAATTTGCATTTTTTCGGCGGTTAATTTGCAATGTATTTGAATAGGTGTGGTTTCGTAATGTGGTCCACCTGTGCAATATAGCAACGGAACTTCAGGTTTTGATCTGTCTGAAGGAAAGTCGACTCTGTCAAATTACAGTAAAATTCCGCTATTAAGACCACCTACAATTAAGACTAATTATGCTTTAAAAAGCTTATTTTGAAGGCTGCACTTTATCTTTCTGTGTGTTTTCTGCCAAAAATGTTCTATGGTGAGGGGCCACCTTTGGGACTGTTCAAAAGTGGTCTTTCAGACCACTTTTGAACAGTCCCAAAGGTGGTCTTAATATAGGAATTTTACTGTGTATCCTCAGCCTGATAATGTTTACAGAATATTGGGTCAGGTCGGGATAATTGACTGATAATGACACATCCATCAATCAGTTTCTTCATTATAAGGCAATATATCAATCTCTATTCCTTTATTTGCGTTTTCTAAGAATGCTCAAATCCTTTGTGGAATTGCTGACAAAATAGCAAACCACTATAATTTGTTTTGACTTCTTTGCTATAGAGGTCGCATCAGAATCATATAAACAATTAACCCTCATTGCGCTGAACATGACAATCCCTACCCGCTTTGCAAACAGTTTAGATCTGTTTGACATGCAGTTTTGTGAATTGACTTGAATGAATACATTGTATTAAGTAATCTCACTGGTGGATAGTAAGAAATGGGTGTGCCTAAACTAATTTATTCAGTAGGATAAGGGTTTAAAGCAACTTTGACACACTGACAAAAAAGGTTCTCTGTACTTGAGATTTCTTTCGCTAAGGCAGAAACAAATAATAATAATAATAATAATAATAACTAGAGCTGTCAGTGAAACTGACTAGGGCCCCGGCAGCGCTATCAGAGGAGTAGGAAAATGTTGATGTTAAAAAAGACGTTTTTTTTCCTTTCACCTCTAAGTATGACCTTGACCTTTGAGGTACGGACCTGGGTCTTGCGCGTGACACACTGTCACATTATGGTTAATATTTCTGCTAAGTAATATTTAAATCCATCCAGGTATAAGAAAGTTATAGATTGGACACAATAAAAAAGACGCTTTTTTGACCTTTTATCTCTAAGTATGACCTTGACCTTTGAGGTACGGCTGTGGGTCTTGCGTGTGACACTTCGTCACATTATGGTTAACATTTCTGCCAAGTAATATTTAAATCCATCCAGGAATAATAACAAAGTTATTAATTGGACACAGGAAAGACCCTTTTTTGACCTTTAACCTCTAAGTATGACCTTGACCTTTGAGGTACGGACCTGAGTCTTGCGCGCAACACTCCATCACATTATGGTAAACATTTCTGCCAAGTAATATTTAAATCCATCCAGGAATAAGAAAGTTATGGAGGATAAAAAAATTTGTGGACGGACAGACGGACAGACGGACAGACAGACAGACAGACAGACAGACAGACGGACGGACAGAGTGATGCCAAGTAATATTTAAATCCATCCAGGAATAATAAAAAGTTATGGAGGATAAAAAAATTTGTGGACGGACAGACGGACAGACGGACGGACGTTCTCACAAATGGATACTTATGTGGCTATTTTGAGCAAGATTGATACTTAGGTGGCTAATTTTAACCACATAACAGACCTTTTATGTGTCTAACGGAATAAATCGCACTTTCTCTCATTGACTTACATTGATTCTGTCCAAGTTCATAGCCACCTATCTATCCATTTGTGTGTACGGACAGACAGACAGACGGACGGACAGAGTGATTACTATAGGGCACCCACACTTTCAGTGCGGGGCCCTAATAATCGGCTTTATTTATAGGTGGGTAACACATTTAGTACAAGTACTAATCTCCCATGTGGCCCTCTTTTTCCCCTTCCTCGTCCTGGGTAGGAACCAGTACTTAGCAATGCGGATTTAGTCTCTTGCTCAAGGAAACAACACTTGGCTCTTGTGGGGGATCGGACCGGATACCTCTCGATCTCAAATCCGATGCTTTACCACTGCACCACAGCGCCCCACTGTTTGTGTCCGCACTGTCGGTGCATAGCGAATAGAGAAGCTTGTCCCTTGTTGCATGGCCTGTAAATGTGCATGTGGTTTTGGCATTATTGTCAATTTAACTTTTGTCACTTTTTTTTTACTTTTGACAAAGCCACTGTTTGTGCCTAATTTGTATTAAAGGTCACTACTCACTGCACATAATTTCGGCAGATACGGTCAATGTGTGTTTAAAGGAATGCATATAGATGGGCTTTTATTTCGAGTTCCCTTTTTGCATATATAATTGATTTATACTGTCAACGCCTCTGCAGAAAAACCAAGAAAGTAGGCCATCTCGGACCATTGTAGTTACAGCACAGGCGGCCGAGTATTGAGGTTTTACTAACGTGATTAATGACCATAAAAGCCCACAAACAAAGGCGTTAATTGCGTTCTTGTATCGGTTGTTATGGGCATTGCTGTTCTTCTAAGAGGATATTGATGTTACCGCCTCCAATCAAAGAAGTTATTCCCCATTAATACAATACAATTATCCCAATACGTGACAAATAACACAAAACAACAACGGAGGGAAGAATGTCTACCCATTTTTTTTCTATAACTAAAAGCTGTAAGCAATACTCAGGTTTCTGTAAATGCAAATCATTTCCGAGTTTCGGCAATTCAGTATATGACCATATATCACAACTCGTAAGTTTAGATGAACCAAACATTTGGATAATATACTAACCCTTATCTTGCTGTTCACAACCCCTATCTTTGCAAACAGTGTAGATCCAGATCAGATGGCTTCCGAAGAAGCCATCTGATCAGGATCTACACTGTTTGGCATTCAGTTTATGAATTTGTAGGAATAAATTACATCAAGTAATTTGATTGGTTGATAGACACAAATGGGTGGGGCTTAAATGAATATTCAGCAAGATAAGGGTTAACAAAGTGTTTTGTCCAAAAAAAAAAAAAGTAAAAATCCCCTCATTTATGCATCGGACAGCCAGTGGATTTACGGATCATACATGTAGCAACAGCTAAGTAAGTATTTTGTGACAACTGAAGGATAGTTTTTCTTATTTTCCGTATAAACCTATGTTGTGGGTACTCATTAGAACCGCCTCGACGATGCAGTTCTAATGAATACCCACAACATAGGTTTTAGGGAGAACAGACAAAACTATCCTTTAATTATCACAAAATACTTACCATATCTGTTGCTATGCAGATACACGTAGAACCACCTCATAACGCTACCAGAAAATATGCGTTTGCGCAGAATCAAGGAATACGGTCAGTAGGGGTCTAATCTTAAAAGAAGGAAATCGCTCCTGGGGATGAAACTGCGAGTTGTCTACTTTTTCAGAATGTTTCGGGTAACTGAAAAGTGAATGGACGTCCCTATACTTTGCATGCCTTTCAAGACTAACGGGCACCACAAGCACGATATTTGCCTAGAAGAGTTGTCAAACAATGACAGATACGAGGGATGTTCGAAAAGAATTGCTTATTTCTACCAGGAGACTTCAAATTTCAAGTTAGCCCAAATACACTCTTTCCATGCCATCCAAGTACTCCCCGTGGCTAGAAATGCAAAGTTTCAGCCGATGTATCCACTTCTTGAAGGCATCACGGTACGCTGATTTGGGCACAGTAATAAGGTACTAATGAATGGCAGATCCAAGTGCCTGTCGGGACTGGTATTTCCGCCCAGCAAGGAATGATTTCAATTTCGGAAACAAAAAGAAATCACACGAGGCAAGGTCTGGGGAATACGGGGAGTGAGACAAAACATTTACTTTTTCTTTCTTCAAAAACGCCGTAACTATTGCGGATGTATGAGCGGTTGCATTGTCGTATAGAAGACGGACATGTTTAAAACCAGTGGCAGGGCGTCGTTTCTGATAATACATTTTTTCAGTTTCTTCAGTACTACGTCTTTGTGGTACATTCCGGTGATGCTTTTGCCCTTTTTCACCGGCACTTTTAATGTGACTCCTTCAACAGAGAAGAATATTGCATACAGAACCTTCTTTGTACTCAAAGAACGTTTGGCAAGTATTGCGCGTTGGCTGTGTTTAGTGGTCCAGATCTTATTGCTAACCTTTCTGACGGTCTCAAAATAATGGACCTAGGTTTCATCACCTGTGACGACATTGGCACACTGCTTTTTGTCATATTTTGGAAACATTTGAAGCAGCTTTTTGGCACTTTAACCCGTTGCTTCTTTTACTCGCCAGTCAACAGATGTGGCACCCATCTAGCAGAAATTTTTTCTGACTTTCAAATGCTTCTTCAAAAAAAGCTGAACCGTTGATAGTGATATGCCTACCTTTCTTGCAATATCACGAACTGTAGATCTGGCATCTCCTTCAATGATTTCCTTTATTTTGGAAACGATTCTTTACGAGATGCAGATTTTGACCTACCTGATTTCGGTGTATTTTGATGGACTACAACAGACTCAAATTTCTTTTTCCACCGCCGAACTGTGTCATAAGACACACAAGAAGGTCCAAAAGCAGTAGAAATTTCAGTCACCAGCTTCTTCGAACAACAACCAAGTTTTGAGCAAGCTTTGATGTAAGCCCGTATTTCAACTTTTTAGTCGACACTTCTACCAACCATTTTCAATGCAGTGGTCAATGACTGCGTGTATTCAAATGGCAAATCTTATGTCTTACACTTAGTCTAACATGTACATTTATACACCATTGTGTCGATCTATAGAAGTATGTATTGGTTTTAATCGTGCCCCACGTGGATATCGAGCTATTCTTTTCGAACATCCCTCGTAAAATAGAAGTGAAGGCAATGATCAAGAATCGATGAATTAACCTACACCTCCCATCATAGACACCAAAGGGCATGAAATAACTAGACCCTAATGGAAACATCAATAGCGGAGAACCAAAAGAACAGATACTTTCCCACAAAATTGCCAATTGGCTACCACAAACAAAATGAGGTGATTCTAACAAATGTACACGACATTTGTTTCTTGGTGCAAATGAGAGAAAATACTACCTTAAACCTTGTCCTGGTGAACCCGGGTATGTCTTAGCTTTCAAACAATGTAGATTCAGATCGGATGGCTTCTCCAGAAGCCATCCGATCTGAATCTACATTGTTTGTCATTCAGCTAATGAATTTGTTGCAATAATTTTCATCAAGTAATCTGATTGGTTGATAATCAGTAGTGGGTGTGACATACATAAATATTCAGCAGGTCAAGAGTTAATATATAACATTTGAACCAGCTCATGTGGGAATTTATTTCAAAAGAGATCAATAAAAGCTTATGCAAGCTTAGGCCTGCGCATGGTGGTAGTCTAGTCAGAGCTTGCCTGGTCCCATACATGTGATGGAGCCCGGCGACCTTGCGGTAGCTCCATGCAAGACGCAATGCGTTTACCTTAGCCCTACTAGATGGCCCCGCACGCGCATTTGAAAGCATTAATCCGATAACGATAATGGCCTTTTCTCATGTGTCGGGTCTGAAAAAAAAAAAAAAAAAAAAAAACACTGGCGGTGCTTGCTGGTTTGTCAATTGTCTCTGAGAATAGGCTGGAAAAATTGTCCTGAAAGAGAACTAAGACTACCGAACGAGGACTTAGTCTAGACCTCATTTTTATCCTAAAATTCCTATACAGTAAGTAAACAGAGTAGACTGTGATAAGAATCATAAGACGCCGCGTTCTGTGGCGTCACAGTGTAGATCCTGATCAGAACGCGGTGTCTTATTTGGGTCTACACTGTTTGCCAAACCCAACATATGATTGAAGTCCGGATTCTATAGATAACCCTCATCCGCAACACTATGATCTCACAGCGATAAGAATATCGCAGCTATTTTCTATTAATAACCATTCCCCGGATTTCATATAAATCAATGATGATGATGGTGATGATGATGATGATGGTTTATTTATAGAGGGTAACACATTTTGTAAACGTACCAATCTTCTATGGTGGCCCTCTTCTTCAGTCTTCCTTGATAGAAACCAGTACTAAGCATTGTGAATAAAGTCTCTTGCTCAAGGAAACAACACTTGATGTTAGTGGGGATCGAACCAGGTACCTCACGACCTGATAGTCACGTGGGCATCCGCAGTGAAGAGCGACCTGTGCTTAGTAATTTTGGGTCGATTGACAAAATGGACAATCGATCGACCCCCCAAATTGAATTTGTCGTGGGGAGTTACGAAATTTGACCTAACAAGTCTACGTGAAAATGTGAAAATCCCTCTAAACCCATATCTGCTAAGCGTCTTTTTTGGGGGGGGGGGGGGGGCGTATGCAAACAGTGAAGACTCTGATCAGACGCCGCAGAACGCGGCGTTTGATCCGAGTTTACACTGTTTGCTCGAAAAGTATTCATTTTTGTACAACTTACATTAAACAAAACAAACTTGACACCCCTATGATTGAAAATAGACCACTCCAAACTTGCATGTATAAGGTGGAATATTCCATTGTCTATGAGTTAAATGCTTGAGAAATATGTGGTAAACAGGAAAATATATAGTCTAGTACAGTATCAGTTTCCTGATTTGGTATAGGTGATGTATAACGTTTCAGGGTAAGTGGGCGAAAATTGCCCATCGACAGAGGCTAATAGTGCTAAATTGTATGTCTCGGACTAAATTCTAGTCATTTCGACCAGTTCGACTATTTTAGGCATAAAATGGATACTTATTACAATCATTAGTAACCGTAATTTTGACGCAGAGTCCTTGGAATCCGCAAAATTATTAAAGATTATCGGTGGACTAGTTCAGGTTAGAACCGGAACCTACAGAAAACGTGTGCTAGTGTCCGAAATGTCCAAGGAGGACTTCAGATGAAGTAAAATTTCGAAATTATGACCAGCTCAAATTTAGATCAGCTCTGCTTTGCTAGCCTAACAGGACACAGACTTTGAGATTTTTAAAAAGTGTGTTTACCGAACACTCTTGAACAGTTCCTGGTGTGGTCTTGGTATAAGGATAGTCGGCAAGGAACTCTTCAGTAAAAAGAAACAAAGAACGACTATCTTTCCCGCCATTTTTCTCATCTGGTGGAGGTGAAAGCTTTGGCTTTTATCGCTAAAATTTGATCATTTTTAAACAGTTTTTAAAGCAAAATGTGTCTGATTATTTTATCGACAATAATCAGAAATAAAAGGAAATATACAGAACAAATATAGAGTAAGTCTTTGTCAGAGGTATGAGACTGATTTAAAATATTTCTTGAGCACATTTGGTAAGCTCATATAGCAAAATACCTCCGAAAATGGCAGACCTCAGCGGAAGTGACGTCACGCCGATTGTCCTTATAGGAATATTATTTGTATACAAAAAAAAAAAAAACACATTCCAAAAGTTCCATTTAGTGGTTATGTATGAAAGAGCGTAGAAGACATTTTAATAAAAATTATAGAATGTAAGAGGAAACTTCAAATGTCAATTTTTGATGTGTAATTTGTCAACTTTTGTATTAGAATTGCCGAGACTAAGCCTAGTCCCTGGAGATACTGAGCTTTGAAAACAAAGTCTGGAATCACTGAACAAGATCATGTTAATCGGATTAATAGTTGAACAAGACTAGTAAAGAAAGCAAAAGTGATACAGAGGTCTGAAATCGTAATTGTATTCTAAAGTTCAAGAACACAATCACGTCATTTAGTCCTGGTACTACGAAAGCCGGGTAGGGCCATTTCTTATTTCTAACTTCTAACTTCTAACTTCTTACTTCTAACTTCTTACTTCTAACTTCTAACTTCCATGTTGTATATTGTTGTTTTTAATATATTTTTTGAGGGGGGGATTTTACGGCCCTTTCAAGATTTTTACACTCATATCGAGCCGATCGTTGATCAGAGGTAAGCGAAATCCAAAGTACCCGGAGAAAAGCCATCTGGCCTTCCATTGCAGAACTTGGCGTTTCACACCGGCAAACCCGTGTTGGCGTGTGTGTGTGTGTGTGGGGGGGGGGGGGGGGGGTTGTGATGCGTGCGTGTTTGTGAGTATACCTGTGTGAACATTTCTTATTTCTTACTTCTTATTTCTAACTTCTAACTTCTTACTTCTAACTTCTAACTTCTAATTTCTAACATCTTACTTCTAACTTCTAACTTCTAACTTCTAATTTCTAACTTCTTACTTCTAACTTCTTACTTCTAACTTCTAACTTCCATGTTGTATATTGCTGTTTTTAATATTTTTTTTTGGGGGGGGGGGGGGGTAATTTTACGGCCCTTTCAAGATTTTTACACTCATATCGAGCCGATCGTGAATCAGAGGTAAGCGAAATCCGAAGTATTTTTCTTTTTTTTTTTTTCTTTTTTTTTGTGGGGGGGGGGGGGGGCTGATTTTACGGCCCTATCAAGATTGTTACGTTCATATCGAGCCGATCGTTAATCAGAGGTAAACGAAATCCGAAGTACCGGGAGAAAAGCCATCTGGCCTTCCGTTGCAGAACTTGGTGTTTCACACTGGCAAACATGTGTTGGTGTGTGTGTGTGTGTGGGGGGGGGGGGTTGTGGTGCGTGCGTGCGTGCGTGCGTGCGTGTGTGTATACCTGTGTGAACATTTCTTATTTCTATCTTCTTATTTCTAACTTCTAACTTCTTACTTCTAACTTCGTCTAACTTCTTACTTCTAACTTCTAACTTCTTACTTCTAACTTCTTACTTCTTACTTCTAACTTCCATGTTGTATATTGTTGTTTTTATTTTTTTTTTTTGGGGGGGGGGGGGGTGATTTTACGACCATTTCAAGATTTTTACACTCATATCGAGCCGATCGTTAATCAGAGGTAAGCGAAATCCGAAGTACCCGGAGAAAAGCCATCTGGCCTTCCGTTGCAGAACTTGGCGTTTCACACTGGCAAACATTTGTTGGCATGTGTGTGTGTTGGGGGGGGGGGGGGGGGGGTGGTGCGTGCGTTCGTGCGTGCGTGCGTGTGTATGTATACCTGTGTGAACATGTCTTATTTCTAGCTTCTTATTTCTAACTTCTAACTTCTAACTTCTTACTTCTAACTTCTAACTTCTTACTTCTAACTTCTTACTTCTAACTTCTAGCTTCTTACTTCTAACTTCCAACTTCCATGTTGTATATTGTTGTTTTTAATATTTTTGGGGGGAGGCGGGGTGATTGTACGGCCTTTTCAATATTTTACACTCATATCGAGCCGATCGTTAATCAGAGGTAAGCGAAATCCGAAGTACCCGGAGAAAACCCATCTGGCCTTCCGTTGCAGAACTTTGCGTTTCACACTGGCAAACCTGTGTTGGTGTGTTGTGGGGGGGATGCGTGCGTGCGTTCGTGCGTGCGTACGTGCGTGTGTGTATACCTGTGTGAACATTTCTTATTTCTAACTTCTAACTTCTTACTTCTAACTTCTAACTTCTTACTTCTAACTTCTTACTTCTTACTTCTAACTTCTTACTTCTAACTTCTAACTTCCATGTTGTATATTGTTTTTGTTTTTTTAATATTAATTTTTGTTTTCTTTTTTTAGGGGGGGGGATTTTGCGGCCCTTTCAAGATTTTTACACTAATATCGAGCACCCCCCCCCCCCCCCACACACACACACACACGCCAAAAAGGTTTGCAAATGTGAAACGCCAAGTTCTGCAACGGATGGCCAGATAGCTTTTCTCCGGGTACTTCGGATTTCGCTTACGTCTGATTGACGATCGGCTCGATATGAGTCAAAACTTCTTGAAAGGGCCGTAAAATCCCCCCCCCCCCCCAAAAAAAAAAATATATATTAAAAAACAACAATATACAACATGGAAGTTAGAAGTAAGAAATTAGAAGTTAGAAGTTAGAAATTAGAAGTTAGAAGTAAGAAGTTAGAAGTAAGAAGTTAGAAGTAAGAAGTAAGAAGTTAGAAGTAAGAAGTTAGAAGAAGTTAGAAGTTAGAAGTAAGAAGTTAAAAGTTAGAAAAAGAAATGGCCCTATCCGGCTTTCGTATGGTACTGAAAACAATGTGGACTATCTCATTCCTTAAAATGCAAAGAACATAACGGTAACACATCCGTGCGATACAGTGCATTTTTCACATCTCCAAAATTGCTTCTTTTCTGAAGAAAATCCGATATATTTTTCTTATACACTGTATATACTGCAAACATAGGTTGTGGGCGATCGTTAGAACCCTAACGAGCACCCACAACCTATTTCTTAGAACAGAAATAAGAAAAATAATGTGAACTCCCGCAAACCCCATTTTTTCTACAGAAAGTGGGGTCTACGGGGGTGCTCATTTCACGGACTTGTTCACTTGATGAGGTATCACTGAAGTGAATTTTAAAGGAATGAACTAAATTGAATGATACACAGATATGCATATGTGTTGTTTATTTATAGACTATAGAATTTGTCCGGCACTTCATATTACCCAACCCTAACACTTACCCTAACCCTAACCCTTATGACCTGACTATTCTAACCTAAACCTAACCCAGCCCTTTCCATCAGTGACCTAGCTACTCCTTACCCTATCCCAACCCCTACACCGAATAATTAACTCCTAACCCAACCCCTACTCCTTATATACTCAAGTCAGTTAAAGGAGAGAAAAGTGGGGTTTACAAGGGTATACACCATTTTCCTTGTTTAAACTCAGGGTACTGTACTCATTAGAACCACCTCAATAACATTAGAACCACCTCAATAAGGCGGTTCTAACAAACAACCACAATCTTTATTTGGAACAGAAATTAGAACTAAGACATCACATTTTCGAAGGAAAATTACTAGTTTTAGAGATATGAAAGGAATCGTTGTCTTACGCGTTGTGTACAGTTCAATTAAGAAGTTTACAAATGAACTACATGTGTCAAAACACAAAATATGGCCTATTTTATAACATTACGATAACACACCCGTGCAACGTAGTGCATTCCGTCACATCTCCAAAATGGCTACTTTTCTGATGAAAATCAGTGATATTTTTCTTATTTATACTTCAAACATAGGTTGTGGGTGCTCGTTAGAATCGCCTCATTGAGGCGGTTCTAACGAGTTACCACAACCTATGTTTCGGAGCAGAAATAATAAAAAATAATGTATACCCCCGTAAACCCCAGTTTTCTCTATGTAAAGTCGGGTTTAGGGAGGTGTTCATTTCATGGACTTGTTCACGTGATGAATGGGTTTATGCTGTACTATTTGCCGCGCCCAGCGAAAAGAGGTCTTCGGACACGCACACTCAGCTAAAACTTAAATTAGCACGTGCATCCATTACGAAAACACGCCTATTCAAATATGTTGAACATTTTACCAGCAAAAAAAAAAAAAAAAAAAAAATGATATGAAAATTTAAGAAAGAAATTCTTATATGTTTCTCATTTCTACTTAAAACATAAATAAGTACCCACAATCTATGTTTTAGCAGAAATAAGAACAACAATATACCCCTTGGAACCACAGTTTCACTTTAACAAGTGGGGTTTAAGGGGCCAAAATCTTATAGGCGTGTTTTCGTGATGAACTTATAATACCGTCTTCCCAGTCTATACGACTGAAAAATCTTTGGTTCAAGGAGCATCCATATAGCCCACAGCAAAGGCTCTGATCAGACTGCACATCTGGGTATAAGTATTCGCCGTGCGCCCATGCTCGGAGTCTCGTTTCACTTGGCACGACCTACCATATAAATATTGCAGGTAGATTCAGAGAGATGTTTCTTTGCGAATCCCCCGAATCCCCAACCCTATATTTAAATAAAGTGCTAAATATTTTATTCCAGTTGAGTGTGTTCGTACTATGAAGTTATGCCTAAATAAATCCGACCTCCATTTCCGAAACACACACACACACACACACACACACACACACACACACACACACACACACACACACACAACAAACACAAAGAACAACAACAACAACAAAAGAAACAAAGAGGAAAGCTTATCCCTCCTTCAGGAATAACTAAGGGAAAATCATACCCCAACCCTCCTTCAACAATAATAACACATCTGTATCGCCTTCACTGATACATGTAATTTCGCATGCGTGTGCAATACATAATGAGGTTCAGACACGTGAGTAACATGAGAGTTACTTTCTTGAATGATTTGTTTCTTTTTTCATTTTTTCGTACATGTTTATGTTTCTGTAATGTGAGGGCAAATTATTTGTCATTATTCTGGAAGGGGCGATAGGGTCTGTTCTTCATTATTCTTGGAATTGCTATACATTATTCGTGTAGGGGTGCAGTATTTATTCTACGTTATTGTAGAAGGGGGAGTGGGGTTTGTTCTTGAAGTAGAATTTGTTCGTCATTAATAGGGAAGGATATGTTACATGTATTTATTATTCCAGAAAGGGCCGTAGAACTTATATCAGTAACTCGTTGGAACCGCCTCCGCGAAATGCACGTCCTTTTAAACATTATATATCACTAAAATTGGGGTTTTAAAGAGTATTTTCTATTGTATTTTCTTTGTTCCATAATATACACGTACGAAATAATGTACTGCGTCGCACGACAACGCTTATGCGCAGGCATGATACATGTAACGATTGTTTAGAGAGGTCTGACAAGCTGTCCTCAGTAGCCACAAAAATTGAATTAAAAATGTTCCATTTTGTGACTGTCGCTGTATTTTCCAGTAAATAAGTGCGTTCCGAATCCATTAACCTGTCACTGGTTTGAGTTGATTAAGATATTGTATTAGGGTCAACTGGGAACGAGATAATTGATTATAGTTTTGACCACTAGAGCAAAAAGCGGAGTACATGTACTATGGTTGAGACCAAAATTGTACGGCCTGTTGTTTGTTTTACTCGATATTCGATTTCCTTTATGTCGTTATGCCCCCATGAAACAGTGCCATATTGTATAACCTGAGAGAACTAAATTTAATTTTATTTGATTTGAATTTATTCAGAGTTGCAGCACCTTCTGATCATTTCAGTTTGACCTCGCCCATTGGGGCTTGAAGAAATAGATTTGGCTGCATGATGTTTCCACGCAGAGCTGAAACCGACCGCACGCGAGTACTGGTAAACTGCTGAGAAGGTCTAAGCCTGCCCAGGCAAAGTGGTGCGAGTCGGCCCGTCCATGCATATAAACCCTATTAGTTTCATTAGGCAGCAGGGATTGAGATGCCATTTCATCTCAATGTCGGGTAAAATTGCCACAAAATTGGAAACAACGTCTCCAAAATGACCTAGATAGTGTTGACGGGGACATTAAATCTAAGATCAAACAAACAAAACAATTTCTAGTTGTAAGCATACTTTGATTAGTAATTCAGTAATCAAATAAACCAGACAGGTGATTAAAATGTAGGTGCAAGACACACCTCAACATCACGCTGATCGGATGCACGTCTGATCGGTGATCAGGGGGTGGGATGTTTGATACATGTCGGGTCGAGAACATTCTTTCTTGGAGATTGATCATAAAATCTTTTCTACGGTCATTCTCTCCCTTCAGCTGATTCAAGAAGGGCAGTTGTCAGTTTCTGCCGAAAGAATGTGCATTGTACTGGTTAATAGCCTGCCCAGGAAAAGTGTTGATAGGTAAACTGATCGGCTCGATGCAACCCAAAGCCGTGTTGACAGGACCGTTTAACTTCAAAACAAACAATCAAAACCCAAACATAACGTTAAAATACCCCTGCAAACCATTCTTTATGTAGGGAAAGGTGTAGATTGCAAGGTAAAAATCATATACTTAATTTTTCATCAAAACACATATTGTGAATACTCGTCACATCACGAAAACACGCCTTTATAATTTTGAACCCCCCCCCCCCCCCCCCCGTCTCGAACCCCACTTTTATACAGTAAAAATGGGTTTACAGGGGTTAACATTATTTTTCTTATTTCTGCTCTAAAATATAGATTGTGGGTACTAGTTAGAACCGCCTCGTTGAGGCAGTTCTAACTGTACGCACAATCTATATTTTGAGCAGAAATAAGAAAAATATCACAAATGTTCATCCAAACATTTTCGTTTTTTTTCGGCGGTAAAGTTTACAATGCATTTATATAGGCGTGTTTTCGTAATGACATGTACATGTAGGACCACCTAACGAGCATCATCTCATAGCAACGGATACGGTACGTATTTTGTGATAATCGAAGGATAGTTTTTGTGAATTCTCAATCAAACAAGAGCTGTCGCATGACAGCATAGCTCGCCTGTTTCGCGCCTTCAAGATATAAGGTGAAACTATTGAACCATGAAATATAAATCACACTCACCTACATATTTTGTAAGGTCAATCATCAGGTCACATGGAACATTTATTCCAGATATTACATTTAAGAATCAAATTGTGTCTGAATTATAAGGCTAATCATTGAACCTTGAAAATAGGTCACACTGATCTAGATATATTTCTATGTCAACCATCTGGTCACAGGAATTGAATATTCAGATATGAAGTTTCTCCATCCAATAGTATTCAAGATATAAGTCAAAGTCATTAAACCATGTAAAAAGGTCACACTGACCTAGATATATTTTGAGGTCAATCATCTGGTTGCATTGAAGTAATATCCCAGGTATAACATTTTGTTACCAAAATATTATTCAAGATAATAGGCAAAATCACTGAGCCATGAAATATAGGTAACAATGACCTAGATCTATTTTGAGGTCAATCAACAGGTCACATGGAACTTATAATCAAGGTATGACATTTCTTTACCAAATAATATTCAAGATAATAGGCAAAAGTCAGTGAACCATGAAATATAGGTCACACTGACCTAGATATCTTTTGGGGTCAATCATGGGGTCACAAGGAACTAATAATCCAGGTATGACATTTTTTCCATCAAACAGTGTTCAAGATAATAGGCAAAATCACTGAACCATGAAATATAGGTCACAGTGACTTAGATATATTTGGTGGTCAATTATCGGGTCACATGGATCTAATAATCCAGGTATGACATTTCTGCTTTGAATAGTATTCAAGATAATAGGCAAAGTCACTGAACCATGAAATATAGGTCACAGTGACCTAGATATATTTTGAGGTCAATCATGGGGTCACATGGCACTAATATCCAAGGTATGACATTTCTCCAACAAATAGTCTTCAAGATATAAGGCAAAATCACTGAACCATGAAATATAAGTTACAGTGACCTAGATATATTTTGAGGTCAATCATGGGGTCACATGGTACTAATATCCCAGGTATGACATTTCTCCAACAAATAATCATCAAGATGTAAGGCAAAATCACTGGTCCATGAAATATAGTTCACAGTGACCTAGATATATTTCGAGGTCAATCATGGGGTCACATGGTACTAATATCCCAGGTTTGACATTTCTCCAACAAATAGTCTTCAAGATATAAGGCAAAATGACTGGACCGTGAAATGTAGGTCACCATGACCTTCACCCTTTTAGACTTGAACCAATATCACATGGTTGGCTGATATATAACCAACTGTGCTTATAACTTGTTTGCATATTGGAAACATATATTACAAATTACAAAGGTGTCCTAGATTTTGACCCCTAGCCCAACCCCATCCGTCCTCCCAGGCATGAACCCAGGGGTGTGTTGTCTTGGAATCTCAGAAGACAAGCCCGGGTATCCAACTTGTAAAATATGAATCCTTTGTGATGTGTGTCTGTTGAGATTTAAGCAATTCAAAGACTTTAACACAGTTTTACAGAGGTGTTCTAGATTTTAACCCCTAGCCCCACCCCGGGGCATGAACGCAGGGGTCTGTTGTCTTTGAACATCAAAAGACCCTCCCAAGTCGTAAGTTTCAAATATGAGTGCTCTGTGATGAGTGACTGTTGAGATATAAGCATATGAAAAACTTTAACGCAGTATGACGGGAACGCACAAGCACACGCACACGCCCACGCAAACGTGCACAAATGAGATGATAACAATAGCTCTCAATGTACTTCGTACAGGCGAGCTAAAACATATGTTGTGGGTATTCATTAGAACCGCCTCGGCGAGGCGGTTCTTAATGAATACCCACAACATGGGTTTATATGGAAAAATAAGAAAAATATTCTTCAGTTATCACAAAGTGCCAAGCTTAGCTTTTGCTATGTCCTCCATCTCTGTTTGCTGCAGAATAAGAACGTTTAAAAACACTTTCATCAGAAAAGGTGTCACGGTTTGAGCTACAAAAGACGGCCCCGCCGTTCGGGGCTTGGAGAAATAGATGGGCTGCACGATGCTTCCATGCAGAGCTGAATCCGACCGCACACGAGTACTGGTACATGTAAACAGCTTAAAGGGTCTAAGCCTGCCATGGCAAAGCGGTGCGAGTCGGACCATCCATATGCTTATAAACCCTATTGACTTCATTGGGCGACAGGGCTTGAGATGTCATTGCATCTCAATGACGGATAAAAGTCCCACAAAATTGGCAGCAACGTCTCCAAAATGACATATACCGTGTTGACTGGGACGTTAAACCACAAATCAAACAAACAAAGCTACAAAAGAATTCACTGAGTCACATGGGAGTACAATCTCCATTTCTACACCTTCATCAGAAAAGTGTCATGTTTTGAGCTGTAAAAGAGTGTTCTGTGTCACATGGGAGTACAATCTCCATTTCTCCATCTTCATAAGAAAAGTGTCATGTTTTGAGCTATAAAAGCATGCACTGTGTCACATGGGAGTACAATATCCATTTCTTCATCTTCATAAGAAAACTGTCATGTTTTGAGCTATAAAAGTGTGTTCTGTGCCATACCATGTCAGTCCCTTCCTATGTGTACCTCTAAAGCATTTTCAGTTTCGAGAATTAGCTGTATTAGTGTTTAACGGCCCAGTCAATACTATTTAGGTCATATCTAGCCGGCTAGTTTACCTACAGGCAGACGGCGCCCGCCCATCGGGGCTTGAAGAAATAAATGGGCTGCATGATGCTTCCACGCAGAGCTGAATCTGACCGCACACGAGTACTGGTAAACAGCTTAAAGGGTCTAAGCCTGCCCAGGCAAAACGGTGCGAGTCGGACCCTCCATATGCTTATAAACCCTATCGACATCATTGGGCGACAGGCCTTGAGATGTCATTTTATCTCAGTGTCGGGTAAAAGTCCCACAAAATTGGAACCAACGTCTCCAAAAGACCTATACAGTGTTGACGGGGACGTTAAACAACAAATCAAACAAAGCTACAAAAGAATGCACTGTGTCACATGGGAGTACGATCTCCATTTCTACACCTTCATCAGAAAAGTGTCATGTTTTGAGCTATAAAAGAGTGTCATACCATGTCTGTCATTCCCTATATGTACCTCTAAAGCATATTCCGTTTCGAGAATTAGTTGTATTAGAGCCCAGTCAACACTATTTAGGTCATTTCTAGCCGGCCAGTTTACCTATCCACACTTTTCATAGGCAGGCTTATTCGTAAGCGGTTAACCAGTACAATGAACATTCATTCGCCAGAAACTGGAAACGGCCTTTTTGAATCAGCAGAAGGGAGAGAATTGCCATAGAAAAGATTTCATGATCAATCTCCACAAAAGAATGTTGCCGAACCCGGCAGGTGACGAACCCGTGTCCTCCTGGTAACTAGTGAGTCGCGCATCTGACTTGGGTACCGGGGCCGGCTTCGACAATTATTTATTGCACAATACACTTAGACCGTCAGAAGTAATTATGTGCTCCGGGACTAATTAAGAGGCAGTTCCAACGAGTACCCACAATTTATCCGGTCTCAGTAGCTCAGCCATATGCGCGTCTGTTTGTTTGTTTAATTTGTGGTTTAACGTCCCCGTCAACACTGTATAGGTAATTTTGGAGACGTTGCTTCCAATTTTGTGGGACATTTACCCGACAACGAGATGAAATGACATCTCAAGCCATGTCGCCCAATGAAACCAAAAGGGGTTATAAGCATACTCGCACCGCTTTACCTTGGCAGGCTAAGATCCCTTCAAGCGGTTTACCAGTACCCCGTGTGCGGTCAAATTCAGCTCTGCGTGGAAGCTTCGTGCAGCCCATCTATTGCTTCGAGCCCCAATGGGCGGGGGCCGATATGCGCGTCTGACTGATGATCAGGACTCGCGGGTTCAATACCACAGTGCCAGGTCGGCAACGTTTTTTGTGGGGATTGGCCTAGTAGGAGGTCTTTGTAGGAGTCTACCTGCAGGTATAACTAACAAGAGGTCTATGATGACCCTGAATTGTTCACCTGAAGCATATTGTACAAATAAAACGTTAGGCACATGTAATATGGGATGGAGTGGATGATTTGAGCATCTTGGTTGACGGTGACGAACTTTTCTTTGAAATTATTTCAAAATCAGTCAAGCTGTTTACGAGTAGAAGTCATTTTAATGTTGTTTTTTTATATTTTATACATTACACTTTTTATGTTTTTATATTTTTAGTGCCGGTGGAGCAAAAGTAGTTTGAGCAATTTCGTTAAAGCGTCACCCATGGAATATTCCTATGAAAGTGGCTTCCTATTACGCAAACACGCCTATACAAATACATTGCCACCTTTATCGCCGAAAAAAATGAAAATTTTATGATGAAAAATTATGATATTTTTCTTATTTCTGCTCAAAATATAGATTATGGGCACTCGTTAGAACCGCCTCATCGAGGTACATGTAAAGGAAAAGAAGTCATATAAAGGTTTTCTGTTTTTAGCCCTGGCGGCCATCTCGTTCATCCGAGCGAGATGGTTTGAGCAATTATGGTAGAGGGTCACCCAAGGAACATTCATGTGCAACTATTTCAAAATTCGTTCACATGTGAAGGAGGAGAATTCATTTAAAGTTTTTTTTTCTATTTTAAGGTCTGACGGCCATTTTGTTCATCCGAACAAAACGGTTTGAGCAATTTTGGTAGAGAGGTTCATCCAAGAAATATTCCTGTGAAATTATTTTGAAATTGGGCTAGTGGCCTTGGTTAAGGTTTTCTATTTTTAGCTCTGGCAGCCATATTGTTCAGCGGAGCAATTTTGGTAGAGGGTCCCCCAAGGAACATTCCTGTAAAATCCTATCACGGGTACAGTGTATAGGAGGAGCTGTCTTTTATTTAAGCAAACTGTTAACAGATAGGGAGACGTTTTATGTTTTCTTTTCTATAGCTCTGGCGGTAATCTTAATCACCAGAGCGGAACATTTTGAGCAATTTTGGTAGCGGGTCACCAAAGGAACATTCATGTGAAAATATTACAAAATGTGTCCACTGGTTAAGGAGAACTTGTTGAACTTGTTTTCTATTTTTAGCTCTGCCGGCTATCTTGTTCATTCTGAGGGACAGTCGTGGACTATTCTTGTGTGAAATTATTTTGAAATTTGGTCAGCGGCCTAGGAAACGATTGCGTTTTAAGGTGATCTGTTGTTTCTATTTTTAGCTCTTGTGGCCATCTTGTTCAGCGGACCGGAACCGATTAGGCAATTCTGGTGGATGGTCATCCAAGGAACATCGCTGTAAAATGATTTCAAAATCCGTTCAACGGTTTAGGAAATGTTTTAAGTGGTCTATTGACAGACGAGATGTTATCTAATTTTAGCTCTGGTGACCATTTTGTTTATCCGAGCGGAAGAGTTTGGGCAGTTCATGTAGGGGATCACCCAAGGAAAATTCATGTGAAATTAATTTGAAATTTGGCCAGAGGCCTAGGAGGAGATAGCGTTTTTGCTCATGTTTTTTTTTCTTTTTTTTTAGCTCTGGTGGCCATCTTGTTCAGCGGAGCGGAACCATTTTGTCAACTTTGGTAGAGGGTCACATAAGAAACATTTCTGTAAAATTATTTTAAAATCTGTTCACAGGTTTTGGAGAGGTCTTTTATGTAAATTGTTGACAGACGAATGACGCACGACGAACGACGCACGGCGATCACCGATCGGTCACAAAAGCACATCTTGAGCCTTTGGATCTGGATGATCTTAAAACCGGCACTTCTAAAGGCAAACTCGTGCAGTAGCCAAGCTAGCTCGTTACTGTTTATATAGTAGTACTATTTTTAAATACAAGTCTATGTAGTAGTCTAAATCTCTGCCCGGATATAATATATTATGATGTTATTAATCAAGTCATTTCGTATTGGCAAGCTGACCTCGGATCTATAACTTGGCCAATACGAAAGTACTTGATTAATGGCAATTTTATTAATTGGCACAATTAAAACACATGATAAAATGCATTAATTTTTTATCTCAGCCCGATATCACTTGACCTCCCATCAATATTGATCGGTGATAGCGCCTGAATTTTGGTTTCCTGCTTCGAATGTGTATAACTTCCCATATGCTTGCATAATGAAGAGTTTTTTCCCAGATGAAACGGAAACCAGTTATTTCTGCCAAGGAAACAAAAATATGGGTGGCGCCTGGCATGTCTTAATCAAACAATGCAGATCCAGATCAGACCGCTTTGAAGGAGCAGTCTAATTGGGGTCTACATTGTTTAACTCAAACATCATATTGTTGTGTACACCGTTCCACTAAAAAACTAGAGAAAGCGACCAGTGGGTCACGTATACCCGCGGCCAGCGCCAACCTCTGATATATGTTTGGAGCTTGTATATAGTGTAAATGAAGAAATTAAGAAGCTATAAGCATCTATAAATATGCTTGTAATAGCTAAACCAAACATAAAATTCCTAAATGGACCAAGGGAGTGAGGACATCAAAGTTACTGAAAGGTTGGGGGCATCAATGAAACTGAAGCAGCAGGTAGGGGTATGCATCAACGAAATCTTTGGACTGGTATGAAACATCGATGCAAATATCAATTAAATTTGAAGCAGAGTTTAGAACACACTGCCATCTATAAACTTTGTCATAAAACTTTAACCAAATGTAAAATTTCTAAGTCCGTGACCTTGAGGTCAAGGTCACCGCAGGCAGGGAAAGGGACATACATCATGAAATGTTTGGGCTGGTATGCAACATTGGTGCAAGTACAGTATCAACTGAATTTGTGCATACAGGCATCTATAAACTTTGTCATAAAACAATAACCAAATGTGATATTTCTAAGGCTGTGACCTTGACCTCAAGGTCACTTTTGGGGTGAGACATGCATCAGTGAAATCTTTGGAGCAGTATGTAACTTCAGTGTAAGTATCAACTAAATCTATCAAAGGGTTCAGAAGATACACTTTGACGCAAAACTTTAACCAAACTGTTAACGGACGGACAGACGGACGGACGGATGGACAGACAGAAAGACGGACACATGGACGGACAGGCGGACGGACGAACGGACGAACGGCAGGACGAAAACTATATACCCCCACATACTTCGTATGCTGGAGGTATAATTATACTGTTGTTATTAAAATAGTTTTTAAAAAAGGCTGTTTTTCAAGTTCAGTAATAAAACAGTTTAAATAGTAAAAAAACATTGCACCCTTAGCCTCAACAAAAATACATAGGGTCGCCACCGGCGGAAGTTTTGACTATGCCCCAAACAGCCACGAAGCCCCTCACCTTAGTTACCTGTATTGGCGAAGTGAATGTTTTAAAGAACCAGTATTTCCTTTTGTGGTTAAATAAAGACTGTTACTTTCGCGGTAAAAGACAGCATTTACGCTGCTGGCCATTGTCAGTGCTAAGAAAAGCTTGGTTCTTATGAGTTCTCTGTCACCATTATCAAATTAATAAGATTGTGGTTTAAGGACTTCTGGCTGAGGAAATTCAATTATTCTTAACTGCCACCGGTTCTTCTATAAGCTATATTAGTGTTCTGGTTACAGAAATAACAACAAAGCGCCAAAAGAAACAGCAGAGAAAAAAATGGCTAAATAAACTAGTTATAAGCAAAAGCCCTAGGTTCTGTGCGTAAACTGAACCCACCTCAGACTGGAAACCCTTCAAAACCGGGCATTGCCCAACAGTACACAGATCAGACGCTGACCAAAACCTTCAATTCTTGACAAACGATCGGCTATTATGTTTTGTTTGTTTGTTTCGTACTGGGTTTAACGGCCCAGTCAACACTATTTAGGTCATGTTTGAGCCGGTCAATTTACTTATCCACACTTTTTGTAGTCGCAGATAAGATTGACTCAATGAGGCGGTTCTAACTAGCACCCAAAACCTATGTTATGAGTTTAAATAAGACAAATATACAAATTTGCATCGGAAAAGTAGCCATTTTGGGGATATGAAAGAATGCACTATGGTACACGGGTGTGTTATCGCAATAAATTAGCTGACTTTGATACTCCTCTGCAAAGGACCATAAACCTTGCAAACCTAAAGACCCGTATAAATAAATACGCAAACAGTGCAGAACCGCATGAGACGTCTCATTATAAGCAGTCTCATCAGGATGAATGTTGTTAACATTCTATCAATGACTTTCACTAAACCGCCAATTTATAAAAATGGTAAATTATAAAGATCAGGAAGAAATCTGTTTTGGTCTATAAAAAATTCGAATGAGGTTTTAAATAAATTGAAATCTAGACATTTTCGTGCTTCTAGTCTGTCTACCTACGATTTTTCCACTCTTTACACTACACTTCCTCATAATCTTATAAAAGAAAAGCTTAATGATTTAATTGAATGGACTTTTCACAGAGAAGATTCTCTCTATCTTGCATGTAATGTCAGAAATGCATTTTTCACTTCTAAAGAGCATAAGAATTATACACTTTTGTGATGCCCTCACCTTTCTACTTGACAATATTTATATTAGATTCGGTACTAAGTTATTTAGACAAATTGTGGGTATTCCGATGGGTACTAATTGCGCACCTCTTGTGGCTGATCTGTTCTTGTATTGTTATGAAAGAGACTTCATTTTGTCGCTTTCCATTGATAACCAATCTGAAATTATTGAAGCTTTTAGCTCTACTTCTAGATATTTAGATGATTTATTAAATATTGATAATACCTATTTTGATGGTTTGATCAGTCAGATTTACCCCCTAGAACTTCAGTTAAATAAAGCAAATTCTTCTGATACCGAGGCCCCGTTTTTGGATTTACATCTGTCTATTGTAGATGGATTTGTTTCGTGCAAAATTTATGATAAACGCGATGACTTTGATTTTGAGATTGTAAATTTTCCTTTTTTGGATGGTGATGTTCCTCGTGCGCCATCCTATGGCGTTTATATTTCGCAATTAATTCGATTTGCTAGAGTGTGTAGTCATGTAACTGACTTCAACACTCGTAATAAATTATTAACGGCTAAACTCCTTAATCAGGGTTATCGGTACCATAAACTACGCAAAGCCTTTTCAAAATTTTATAGACGCCATTCTGATTTAATTTCAAAATTCAATATTGGACTTAAATCTCTTCTGCAACAAGGTCTATCGGAACCCGAATTTTATGGTGACTTAGCATATAAATTCAGAAAAATATATAACCGCAATGACTTCAGCACCCAATTTCGTAAAATCATTCTTCGATATAAAAAGATTGGGTACAACATGGATATTATACGACAGACTGCATGCATGGTAGTTAACCCAATCACGGTTGGCAACTTTGCTTCCCTCTTTAATTGCACGCCGGTGGGTCAGGCCTCAGATTCTATGACGGCTCCAACGTAAAGGCTTATTGAAAATTAGAGAGATAATGTCGGTTGGTGCCTGATGCTCTGTCTCTGGTCGGGCTCATCGGAGTCTAACTGTTGGTTTTCTTTTGCTCCGGCATTTCGGTGGTTTCTTGCTGTCGAGTCCTCACCGTTGTCTCACCTCTGTGGTTCTTTGATTTTTGTGTTCACGGAGATGTTGCACTGATGAGTTAGGAGGCCTTCATGCGGACTGAACAAATTATTTGTCTAAATCGCGACGGAAGTAAGGGCGAGGATTGTGGCCACGTAAAATCGATTTAAGCCCCCCAGTGGAAATCTTCCACTGACCGTTCCAAGGCGGCTCTTCTGTGGCGATTTATTTATGTTGTTGTTTGTTACTTACTGTGTGTATCACTTGTGTCTTTTGGTTTTGGATGGCCATATGGCCATTTTGTGGGAAAGTAACTGTCCTTATGGCCTTCCTTTGTTTAGGTTTCCATTATGGTCTGGTCGCTTAATGTTTGTATTTCTTTCCCTTTGGTGTCTTTTATGGGTGGAGTAAGTTAATTGTATCAATTCCTGATCTTTGTTTTACTTCTACTTTGCTCAAATTAAAAGATGAACAAGTCCTCATTGGAAACTTAGGGGTAAATGATTTTACAGTTCTTCAATCGATTTTGAACACATTCGCAAATGCATTTTATGCAGACAAAAACGGATATGATGTTCCAGATTGGAAACACCTGAAAATCCTTAATCGCTCTTAACCCTTTAAGTACCAAATGTAATATATATAGCAGGAGTCCATTTCAAAATTTAGGGGTGACAGGTTGTGTTTTCATCAAAAATGATTCGGAAAATGCCTGAACGGTTTGCAAATAGTGTAGGCCCTGATCAGACGCCGTGTTCTGCGGCGTCTGATCTGGGCCTGCACTGTTTGCCAGGTTACTCTTTATGGGGTTTCTGTTACTAAATGGGTTAATGGAGTTACGTTTTGCTTTTAAGTCCAATTGCAATATTACAGCTGCACATATCTTAAAATAGGTTGGGTCAGCTGGCCTACTCGAAACGCACGCAAATAGCGACATTTTACTGTACTGTCATTATGCTCTGCCAATAGATCGGGGTACTGTAAACATAAATTATTTACTGCTGAAAAAAAAAACGTATTCAGCCCCAGCTATTTTAATGCCGTAATCCCTGCTTTATTCTTGAAGTGTATGGTCAGTCCAAAACGCAGTTCAATTGATCTTGCGTAAAAGCACGTCCTGGTTAGATATACCGCGCAGACAAAGTACCACGCAAACGCCAATTTTGACGCTGCTGTTTTATGCGATTCAAACTGAAATCAATATCAGCCCTATAGCCTGTTTAACATACGTTGTGGTAAACGGAATACGGCATACTAGAATCAGTGTCTCTATTCATAGTTCATATTATATGAGATAAAGAGACTGAAACCGTTGAAGACAGCACAGCTAAAAGTATGATGCGAATAACAACAACAACAAAAAAACACTGACCAGAAACAATGATAGTATAGTTCGAACAAATTGACCTGAGACTGGTGAACTCTATTAACATAATTTCACACCCGGCTGAATGCATATATTTATCTTCGCAGTTATCTGAAGAGGTCGATAAATAGGTTACTATTCACGAGATGCCGAAAATTCACAAGAAGTTTACGAAAGCCGACATATAAGGCGATAGCGTTGACTAATTTTTACTTGCATAAAGGTCAGTCTCATGTCTAATTGTTCGAACTATATCTTTCCTCCATTTAGGCCTAAGATAGCTGTGTTTCTGCTTTTGATTCATTTATATTCTAAACCTTAGTACATGTACTAGAATAGAAGCCTCCGTGATGTAGTGATTATACTACTCGCCTTGTAAACCAGGGATCGTAGGATCGATCCTGGGCTTCTCCAGACTTTCTGTAAAAGCTTCCGTGGTGAAGTGGTTACGCTACTCGCCTTGTAAACCAGGGATCGCAGGGTCCATCCCGGGCTTCTCCAGACTTTCGGATGAGTCTTTAACCCGAGGTCCCGTCTCCGTATGACCTGAGCTGATGGTGAGACGTAAAACACAAACACTCACTCACTCAGTACTAGAATGTTTTCTTTGGTAATATGGTTGGAATTAAGCCCTTTTAAAGATTTTTGTTCTATTTCTATCAAATAAAAAGTTGACAAAAAAGTTTAATCTACCTACTTTCGGCATGTTAGCGGAAACACAACTATTTTTTTAGGCCTTAGCCATTGCCCTCAAGTTGTTCAGCGGTTAAATGATTTTTTATGCTTTCAAATATAGTTTGGTCTCCTCATCAATAGCGGTCTGTATTGTAAAGGAATTTTCCGGGATTGGGTAACTACAGTACCATGCCTGTAATAAGACCACCTTTGGGACCGTTCAAAAGTGGTCTTTAAGACCACTTTTGAACAATCCCAAAGGTGGTCTCTTTCTGGAAGACACTGAGTGCAGAAAAAGCACAGAAGCAGTGACTAAAACCTTTTAAACATGCTTTTTAAAGTAGAATTAGTGTTAAGTCTAGGTGATCTTAATTGCGGAATTTCACTTAACATGTAAGATTAAAGAAAAGGCGTTGCATCGACATTGATGAGACTTACTGAAACGTCATGTGGGAGATTCGGTTTGAACAAGACGGTTCGGGCTTCTGGAGTCAACATTTAATGCAATGATTTCCTACCTTGGTATCTACAATAGCTGCGCGTCGACCTCTCCGGACCACTGGTGGCGATGGTTCCACATCGCTGTCCTCTGAACCACTTGTAATGCTGCCAGAACTTTTGCGTCGTGGGAGCTGAAAAGAGAAATTAAAGAGGTCATTGACTCTATCTGTATTTTATCAGCTTTGTTCCAGTATAACGCGTTGTCTCATTATAGTTCGAGAGTGTTTACCAGTCGGTAAATCGCTTTGATTTGACGCCCTGCATGCTGGGTATTTTTCTCAGCAGACGGCATTTTGAAATATTTTTCTAATTTTCCCAGAAAACAGGATTTGACATCTCATGCAAATTCCTATGGAGACAATTTACATGAGATGCCAAGTCCCGTTTTCTGGGTGGGGGGGGGGGGTATCATTATTTTTTCGTCTGCTGAATTAACCAAGACTAGAGACTGCTAAAGGATAAGACCTAATGACAACAAAGGTCCTCTACATATGCAAAGCTGGAAGCGTCCACTTAAAAACTTCGCAAGAAGGCTGCTCTTTCTCAACGAGAACTCCAAATGTTTTCAATCGCGAACTCGGCCCCCGCCCAACGGGGCTTGAAGAAATAGATTGGCTGCATGATGCTTCCACGCGGAGCTGAAACCGACAGCACACGAGTACTGGTAAACCGCTTTGAGGTTCTAAGCCTTCCAAGGTAAAGCGGTGCGAGTCGGACCGTCCAAGCTTATAAACCCTATTGATTTCAGTCGGCGACAGGGCTTGAGATGTCATATCATCTCAATGTCGGACAAATGTCTCACAAAATTGGAAGCAACGTTTTTAAAATGACATATACTGTATTGACAGGGACGTTAAACCTAAAATCAAACAAGCAAACAAAACCTCATAATGCTGAATATGTCATGATGCCATTTTCAGCCCTTTTTGTTGCTTGAATTCAACTTTTACCATAAATACAGAAGCAGAATAGATTCTGATTAGCTGGCTTACGTTTCCGAGAAGCAAGCTAACCCAGATCTACACTTTTTTAAAGAAAAAAAAGGATATAAGCGGGTCTAGCGTGGTGATGGATAAAGACCATGAGTACGCTAATGTGCCAAAGATACACTACTGGAAATGCGGATAGCATGTGTTTAGTGTATTTAACCTAAAATCGAAGGATTTTTTATAGGCATTACATCATAAAGTGTTTATTAGAGTATTTTGGCCGAAAAAACAATCCTCAGCGGTAAACAGTGAAAACTCTGATCACATCACGCGAACAAGTCCGTGAAATGAGCACTTCCCTAAACCTCACTTTATATAGAGAAAACTGGGGTTTACGGGCGTATACATTATTTTTCTTATTTCTGCTCCAAGACATAGGTTGTGGGCACTCGTTAGAGCCGCCTCAATGAGGCGGTTCTAACGAGCACCCACAACCTTTGTTTGCAGTATAAATAAGAAAAAATATCACGGATTTTCATCAGTAAAGAAGCCATTTTTGAGATGTGAAAAAATGCACTATGTTGCACGGGTGTGTTATCGTACAGAGACTGCTTTTTCAGGAGCAGTCTGTTCTGGGTCTACACTACTCAGAGTCATTTTACAGCTGTTTGGGTTTCGAAAATTTAGGGTAAATACGGTAGAAGCTTCCTCTGGCGATTACCTTGGGAATGGTCTTTAGTAATTGTTATCATGCATAAGTGTAAGAACGCAATTACTTTTCTGTATTATATTGCCATCAGAAATATCAAATTATGGTGACAAGGAAATTTGGGAATTATTTCCAGAAAAAAATGCCATATCAAGTTAACCAGGCCGAAGAAAGTCTGGCCTAATATAAGCTGAGACATTGGATTTGTGTCTTGATAAAGATTATGTCCACTGCCTGCCCAAAATCAAAGATATTGGCACCTCAATGAAGCGAGCACCAAAAAGCAAACACCATTAAACGGCTATAAGAGAAATGCAACAGACAGCATGTCTAGTTTGTCTTTGGCTTGTCTTTTCGTGGTCTGTCTGGTGATTTTCTTTAGCTTCGGTTTACAGAGTGTGGAACAAGCTACGATCCCTCAGCTTTCTGTCGTCACAGATGAGATGGACTAGGCGGAGCCATCGTTTGAACCTGCCTTTGGAATGCTCTATTAATAAAAAGGTAAACCAAGTCACCCAATGTACATGTAGTCGCAGATAAGTAGTCGCAGATAAGATTGACTAGGCGGAGCCAGCTTTTGGACCTGCCTTTGGAATGCACTATTAACAGTCATCTGATTGTGTGACAAACAATGCTATGGCGAAAATAGCCATTTGGTCCGCTTTCAGAAAGCATGCGAAAGGCACGTTACCGAATCTTCTGGTGGATTCATCGAATTTGACATTTAATGAAGAGCTCCGCCTAATCAATCTTATCTACGACTACTATATTTGCCATATGTATATGACGTTTATGTATCCTCATGGGCACATGTGCCCATTGGAATCCGAATAAAATCTTCTTCTATTTAAGTTGATTTGTCATCACGAAAACACACCTGTATAATTTTGACCCCCTTGAACCCCACTTTTATATAGTAAAACTGAGGTTTACAGGGGTAAACCTTATTTTTCTTATTTCTGCTCTATATTTTGAGCAGAAATAAGAAAAAAATCACAATTTTTCATCATAAAATTTTCATTTTTTCGGCGATAAAGGAGGCAATGTATTTGTATAGGCGTGTTTGCGTAATGTATTTTAGTTTGTTCTAATTTAAATGTTATTCTGTGGTGGTCCATTGATTGAGGTAGTTACCTTCAGGTGGACCAACTATTTGCGTGGTGTAAATAATATTAGGACCTAGAGTGAAGATTGGTTTGTTTGTTTGATTTGAGGTTTAACGTCCCCGTCAACACTATATAATTCATTTTGGAGACGTTGCTTCAATTTTGTGGGACTTTTACCCGACATTGAGCTGAAATGACATCTCAAGCCCTGTCGCCCAATGAAACCAATAGGGTTTATAAGCATGGACGGCCCGACTCGCACCGCTTTGCCTGGGCAGGCTTAGATCCGCTAAGCAGTTAACCAGTACTCGTGTGCGGTCGGATTCAGCTCTGCGTGGAAGCAACATGCAACCCATTTATTTCTTCAAGCCCAAATGGACGGGGGCCTACGCGGTGGTTCTGATGATGTTCAGTTTTAATGTAGCTTTGTCCGATTTTGCGACGGGGCTTTGCATGCTGTATGTGTTTATGGGTGTGTATTATATTTACATGTATTATTTATTTATTTATTTAAATGCCAAATATTAGGTATATATTGCAATATCTTTCTCATTTTAGCTTTCAACATAGATCGTGGGTGCTCGTTTGTATACCCCCATCACGAAAACACGCCTTTATAATTGTGATCCCCTTGAACCCCACATTTATATAGTAAAACTGGCGTTTACAGGGGTAAACCTTACTTTTCTTATTTCTGCTCTAAAACATAGATTGTGGGTACTCGTTAGAACCGCCTCGATGGCAGTTTTAACGAGTACCCACAATGTATATTTTAGAGCAGAAATAAGAAAAACATAGCAATTTTTCTTCTTAAAATTTGCGTTTTTTCCTCGGTAAAATTTACACTCTATTTGTATAGGCGTGTTTTCGTAATGGTAAACCCATTTTTTTTTCTTTATATAAAGTGGGGTTTAGAGAGGTCTTCGTTCCACGGACTTGTCATCATGATGTAAGGCATATTTGTCAGTCACAATAACCCAGTCATGCATCACGAAAACGCGCCTATAATAGTTTGACCCCGTTGAACCCGACTTTTATATAGAAAAACTGGGGTTTGCAGGGGTAAACCTTATTTTTTCTTATTTCTGCTCTAAAGTATAGATTATGGGTACTCGTTAGAACCGCCTCGACGGCAGTATCAAAGGTGGTCTTAATATAGGAATTTTACTGTAGATGCCTAGGCAAAGCCACAAACAGAGATTACACCCTAACAATGGCACCATGTAAACCCCAGTTTTATCTATCAAAAGTAGAAATTTAAAGTTCTTACCAAACAACCACTAAAGAATAAATAGCTCGCTAACATTGCTTAATGTATTCATCGTAGACAGCGTTTGCAGGAGACTGGCAGAAATTCGAATTTCAAATGAAAGATTCTTCGTGAATGTATGCGATTTTTTAAACTATGTAATAAAATATATATGAGGGCACATCAAAAACGTCTCAGTCTTAAATATAACAAATCCATGTCGCTAATTGCTTGGCACACGACAATAATACAAGATCTGGTAACATTATCCACCAAATTGGATTATCTGCCTTGTTTATATGCAAATGCCACAACTTTGATGAAAATAAGGTAACAGCAAAACAAGAAATTATATCTCATATCAAATACCTTCATACAACAAGAATGAAGGCCTAGGAAATCCATGATGACATGGTGAAACACTGTGTGAGGATCCGCCCTCCTGTTTCACTGCAAAGAAGTGGGATGCTGATATCATGTACGTAATACTGATGATGCTACACGGTCGAGTCACCCAAAACTACAACCACACTTTATATAGAGAAAACTGGGGTTTACGGGGGTATACATTATTTTTCTTATTTCTGCTCCTAGACATAGGCTGTGGGTACTCGTTAGAACCGCCTCAATGAGGCGGTTCTAACGAGCACTCACAACCTATGATAGCAGTGTAAATAAGAAAAATATCAATGATTTTCATCAGAAAAGTAGCCATTCTGGAGATGTAGAAAATGCACTATGTCTCGTAATGTGATGTCCTTTGTTTTCTACGTCTGTGAAGGGGGACTCATGACTGACTTCTTGCAAAATAGCCAAGGCCTTAACGATTATGCTTCAAAATTGCGATAGCTGAAACAAGCAATCAAACGCAGAAAGAAGAGGAAAGGTTCTATCAGGCATTCTGGTAACGGCAGAAGCTGAAAGATGTATCTTTGAACTGCTGCTCCGTGCCCTTCACTCACGGGATGTTGTACCGCATCAGGTTAACACGTCCGTGAAATGAAGACCCCTCTAAACAACACTTTATAGAGAGAAAAGTGGGGTTTAAGAGGGTAAACATCTGCCTTATTTTTGTTCAAAAACATAGATTGTTGGTATTCGTTAGAACCGCCTCATTGAGGCGGTTCTAACGAGTACCCGCAATCTGTTTTAAAGCAGAAATAAGAAAGATGTTACAATTTTTACCTAATATTTGTCATTTCTGACACCATGTTGGACACTATTATTTCACATGGACATGTTTTCCTAATGAGGCATTCTGTCAACGGCAGAGGCTAAACGATGTGGCTTTGAACTGTTGCTCTGTGGCCTTCTCTCACCGGAGCTTGTACCAAAGGTCTGACTTTTACCTTTTCACATATGCATGGTCGCCGCTTTCAAGGCTAAGATGACGCAATTGTTGCTACTAGCTTAAGATAATGTCTTTTTCCAAGAATGGATCGCAAAGCTTGAACATCGACGTGACAAGTATGTAGAAGTTTATGGAGATAATGTATGAATGACAACCTCTCCTTGCCACATCCCCGGCATGGCCAAGAAATTGTTGAAGCGCCCTCGTAAATCCAAGTTTTACTTTAAAATTATTTTTTTGGGCAATGACAATGGATATAGAAAATACTGGTGGCGAAGTTTACCTCAGCTTGACAACCTACGCATTTTCTTGCCTACCACACCAGCCACCTACGCATTCGCAAGCCCAAGATAATGACACTTTTTTCCGCTCTATTTAAATATATCATCATATTTTTCTTCCATTATTCTATCTGAGCCAGGTCATAAGAGAAAGAGTATTTATCCGGCGGCATTCGGCAAGCCCTAGCCTTTGCTGCTCAAAGACATGAACAAATGATCTTGAAGCAGCATCACCCATGGTGTCATACGTCTAGCCCTAGTGGGTTCTTGCATTTGAAAAGCATAAAGCGAGCAAACTTAGGGTCCCTTTATTCACTTTTTCTTTTCATGTTTTACTGGTAAAGTCTAACTTAGTCTCTTTCAATAAATTCACGGTCTCGATATCGTCACGTTTCTGGAAAGAAACTTGAGAGTTGACTCGCCTCCTTAACTCTTTCTTCCTGGCTTTCTGAAATGGATTTTTCCAGCTTTCAGTTCGGACATATCCATTCGTAAAAAGTTAGAGATTGTATCCATCTTGCTTAGTGCTGGTTTCTACATGTACCCAGAAGACAAGAAGGCCACATGTAAGATAAGTACTAGTATACAAAATAGCCGATTATTATTATTATTACTTTTAATATCTTCATAATTCTTCATGCCGTTTAACCATTAACCGTTTGACGCTTATGGCCCACAAAGAGGGTTGACGCGTCGTTAAACACGAAATCATCATCATCATCATCATCATCATCATCATCATCATCATCATTATTATTATTATTAAAACATCGGTGTTTTATAAGTACATCTTTACTGATTAATGGGATTGAAAGGGTTAAGCTTGGCAATATTGCTCCTAGTTGTTATTGTTTTCCAGTTTCCCCGTGTCGCGGGTTGTCAGCTGGTGGGGTCCCAGGGAACCAATATTGTTCCATGCACCCTTTAAATACCTTAAACCCGTACAGTTACAAAAGCAATCAGTGTAGATCAAGATGAGACGGCTAATATTTAGTTGTCTTGTCAGTTGTTACCATCATAAAACACGCCTATATAATTTTGACCCCCTTAAAACCCACTTTTATACAGTAAAACAGCAAAACTGGGGTTTACAGGGGTACATGTATACATTATTTTTTCTAATTACTATTCAAACACATAGATTGTGGGCATTCGTTAGAACCGCCTCACCGGGGCGGTTCTAACGAGTTCCCACAATCTATGTCTTGAGCAAATGTATGAAAAATATCATAAAGTTTTATCTGAAACATTTCATTTTTTTGAGTGAAAAAAAAATCAATACATTTGAATAGGCGTGTTCTCGTTTTGTTTGTTTGTTTGATTTGAGGTTTAACGTCCCCGTCAACACTGTAACGGTCATTTTTGAGACGTCGCTTCCAATTTTGTGAGACTTTTACCCGACATCTCAAGCCCTGCCGCCAAATGAAACCAATAGGGTTTAAAAGCATGGCCGGGCCGACTCGCACCGCTTTGCCTGGGCAGGCTTACGTAGATTCTCCAAGTGATTTATTTTCCAGTACTCGTGTGCGGGTCGGTTTCAGCTCTGCGTGGAAGCATCATGCAGCCCATCTTTTTCTTTAAGCCCCAATGGGCGGGAGCCGCGTGTTCTCGTAATGCACCGTATGCTACCTCCGTTAATGATAAGGCCTTAACCAACTATTTACAAGACTTAGAGCGGACATCTCCAAATTCAAAACTGGAGGGCACGAGGATGAAAGACATAACCCTTTTTGTACCAAATGGAATCTCCCTCCTTACATATGGCAGGAGTTCATTTCGAAATTTAGTGGTGCCAGGTTGTGTTTCCATCAAAATTTATTAGGAAAATGACTGAACTTTCAGCAAACAATGGAGCTCTGATCAGACTCCGCGTTTGCGGCGTCTGATCTAGGCCCCCACTTTTTGCAAGGGTACACGTTTTGGTTTTTTTTTTTTGTTTGATTTGTGGTTTAACGTCCCCGTCAACACTGTAAATGTCCTTTTGGAGACGTTGCTTCCAAGTTTGTGGGACTTTTACCCGACATTGAGATGAAATGACATCTCAAGCCCTGTCGCCCAATGAAACCAATAGGGTTTATAAGCATGGACGGGCCGACTCGCACCGCTTTGCCTGGGCAGGCTTACGTAGATTCTCCAAGTGATTTATTTATCAGTACATGTACTCGGGTGCGGGTCGGTTTCAGCTCTGCGTGGAAGCATCATGCAGCCCATCTATTTCTTTAAGCCCCAACGGGCGGGAGCCGTGTGTTCTCGTAATGTACCGTATGCTACCCCCGTTAATGATAAGGCCTTAACCTACTATTTACAAGTCTTGGAGCGGAAATCACCAAATTCAAAACTGGAGGGCACGAGGATGAAAGGCATAACCCTTTTTGTACCAAATGGAAGCTCCCTCCTTATATAAGGCAGGAGTTCATTTCGAAATTTAGGGGTGCCAGGTTGTGTTTTGATCAACATTTATTTGGAAAATGACTGAACTTTTAGCAAACAGTGGAGGCCCTGATCAGACGCCGCGTCCTGCGGCGTCTGATCTGGGCCTCCACTGTTTGCAAGGGTATCGGTTTTGGGGTTTCTGGTACAAAATGGGTTAATCCAATGGTGGCCACTTCATACAAGAAAAACATGGTGACTGACTGAAATATACAACATTAAGATAACACAGCCGTGCGAGAGTTCAGAAGTTTCCTATGTCAGCCTAAAATTATTTTGATAAGAAATTGCAATATGTTTCTAATTTATTCTTGATAGTCGCTAGATACGCCTCAACGAGGGGATACTCGCTACAACCGCCTCATTACGGCGTTTCTATCGTGTATATGCTACAAACCTCTTATTTTGTACAAACAATAATACTTTTGTGATACATTTAAATTTGAGTTCACATACATGTAGGTGATCATTACACTGTGATGCCATGGGAAATACAAAACAAACAAACAAACAAACAAACAAAAAACCCCAAACATCAGGAAAACACGCCTTTATAATTTTGACCACCCCCTTGAACTCCACTTTTATAATATAGTAAAACTGGGGTTTCCGGGGGTATACCTTATTTTTCTTATTTCTGCTCTAAAATATAGATTGTGGGTACTCGTTAGAACCGCCTCGATGAGGCGGTTCTAACGAGTGCCCACAATCTATATTTTGAGTAGAAATAAGAAAAAAAATCACAATTTTCATCGTAAAATTTTCATATTTTCGGCGATAAAGGTGGCAATGTATTTGTATAGGCGTGTTCGCGTAATGGACAACAGCATTAGAAGGTACATTCACTAGAACACATTAGTCTTGTTTGTCTGTATTGGAGTTTAACGGCCCAGTCAACACTATTTTAGGTCATTTTTGAGCCGGTCAGTTTACCTATCCGTGTTTTCCTTGGCAGGTTTATACGTAAGCGGTTACCCAATACAGTGCACTTATTACACCAGAAACTGACAACTGCCCTTCTTGAATCAGCGGGAGAATGACCGTAGAAAAGATTTCATGATCAATTTCCACGAAAGAATGTGGCCGACCCCGGCAGAAATCGAACCCGCGTCCCCCTGATCACCAGTAAGATGCACAGCCAAGACCGGCAGGACAGCATTGGTAAAATGGAACTTGCTCAATATGTTGAGGTAAAACCGTATTTCACAATTTACAACAGCAACACAAATGTACCGAGCTACATTTGCTGAAAATTATTGTCGGCATTCATGTGCACCGTCACTCTAAGAAAACCCTTCTACAGCCCACTTTATATTCAGAAAAAAATGACCACGGTACATGTATATATTATCTTTTTTTATTCTTACTCTACTAAAAACAGATTTTGGATACTCATATGAACACAAACTACCCATGTCTGAAACAGAAATTAGGAAAATGCCACACATTTTCATTGACAAAATATTAGCAGTCATTCACTGTTTCACGCAATGTGTTATTCTACATGTAACGTCATCACAAAAACACGCTTTTGTAATTTTGACCCTCTTGAACCCCACTTTTATATAGTAAAACTGGGGTTTAAAGGGTTACAATTTAAACCGTATTTTCTCATTTCTGCTCTAAAATATAGATTGTGGGTACTCGTTAGAACCGCCTCGATGAGGCGGTCCTAACGAGTACCCACAATCTATATTTTTAGCAGAAATAAGACAAATATCACAATCTTTCATCTTAAAATTTTCATTTTTTCGGCGAACAAGGTTACACTGTAGGCGTGTTTTCGTAATGGTGGGGAAATGTAAGTAACGTATTTTTGCCTAACATTTACGCCTGTGGCACTACATGTAATTCAGTAAGCTGCAGGAAAAATAAAGTACCATAATTTTTTATCCTTTTTTGTGTCATGAAATAATGCATGAGACCAATCGTGTCTGCTGTTTTATTTTTATATACAAACTTGCAACAAATGCGAAAACTGTACAAATGTGGAAGTTTTTACTGTGTAGCAAGGCACATGTAGTGGCGAATGTTTGTAACGGTCGGATTCAATAAAATGAATTGTGCAGAAAAAAATGAATAATTAATACAAATGGTATCAAATTATATCCAATGGAGTAATTATCCAAATGCCTGACAATAAAATATTCTTTCAATGTGCCTGTGTTATCACTTTGACTGAGCCCCGACACAAGCCATCACGTGAACAAGTCCGTGAAATTAGCACCACCCTAAACCCCCTTTTTATATAGAGAAAACTTGGGTTTACGGGGGAGGTGGGGTGGAAGTAAACATTATTTTCCGTTTCTGCTCCAAGACATAGGTTGTGGTGCTCGTTAGAACCGCCTCGTTCTAACGAGCACCCACAACCTATGTTTGCAGTATGAATAAGAAAAATATCACGGATTTCATCAGAAAAATAACCATTTTGTATATGTGAAAGAAACTATGCCATAGGGGTACATGTATATTATCGTACTGAAATGTTTTTCCAAGGCAACTAAATTCAGATACATGCTACAAAAAAATCGGAAATAATGTATATCTGTGTAAATACGTTTTTTTTTTAAGATATAAAGTGGCATTGTTCTTAGGACTTATTCCAAAATAATGTTGTCCTTATATGTTCTATAACAAAGCCGTGTGACAAAATGTATTCTTTCCATATCTCCCAAATGTCGGTTACTTTTCTGATCAAAATTTGTGCTATCATTCTTATTGGGTTGTGAGAGGCGGTTCTAACGAGTGTCCACAATCTATGTCTTGGGCACAGAAATAAGAAAAATAATGTATACCCATGTAAACACCAGTTTTTACTTATATAAAGTGGGGTTTAGAGGGTGTTCCTGACACGGACTTTTGTCGTTGATTCATGTTTTGTCTGATGTTTTTGTGTGGGCCTCCATGTCGCTTACTTTCTTAACATCACAAAACACGCCTATATGATTTTGACCCCCCTCATACCCCACTTTTATATAGTAAAACTGGGGTTTAAAGGGGTAAACATTATTTTTCTAATTTCTGCTCAAAAACATAGATTGTGGGTACTCGATAGAACCGCCTCGTCGAGGCGGTTCTATCGAGTCCCCGCAATCTATGTTTTGAGCAGAAATAAGAAAAATATCGCAATTTTTCATCTTAAAATTTCCATTTTTTCGCAAAAAAAAAATGGCAATGTATTTGTATAGGCGTACTTCCGTGATGAGATGACGAGATGGCTGCGTTCTTTGATTGTGGCCTTTCCTGATTGAGATTTCTTTACCAAGGGCCAGTTGTTCAAAGCATCGTAAGCTAAACGAGCTCGTTAGTGGTCATAGTTAAGCTCGTTAGTGGTCATATTGTTAACCGTTCTAGCAAATTTAATATTTAAAATGTGGGCAGCTTTTGCAAATGCAAAAGTATTTTCGTTATTAAAACATTATGATAACACACCTGTGCAGCATGGTGCATTTTCACACCTCCTAAATGGCTAGGTCTCTGATGAAACTCCGTCATATTTTTCTTATTTATACTCCGAACACAGTTGTGTGTGCACGTTAGAACCGCCACATTGTGGCGATTCTAGCAAGTACTCACAACCTATGCATTTGAGTTGAATTAAATACTATAATGTATACCCCAATAAACCCTATTTACCTCTATATAAAGTGGGTTTAGAGGGGAGGGTGTTCATTTCACGGACTTGTTCAGGTGATCGCACATAAGCTCTTAAGAACCGCCTCGATGAGGCGGTTCTAACGAGTGCCCACAGTCTATAATTTGAGCAGAAATAAGAAAAAATATCACAATTTTTCATCTTAAAATTTCAAATTTTTGGCCAAAAATTGGCGTTGTATTTGTAAAGGCATGTTTTCGTAATGGTTTATGCCAGCACAGTAAACACCTACAGATTCGCTTTGTTTATTTTTTGGTACTCAGGAAGCACAAAGCGTATTTTAATTAACCCTTACCTTGCTGCATATTCATTTAAGCCACACCCATTTCTGTCTATCAACCAATCTAATTACTTGATGTAATTTATTGCTACAAATTCATACATTGAATGCCAAACAGTGTAGATCCTGATCAGAGCCATCTTATCTGGATCTACACTGTTTCCAAAGATATGGGTCGTCGTGAACAGCATGTTAAGAGTTAAAAAGGCCATTAAATACTTAAATAAAGACTAAAATTCTGTTTTAACAATTCAATGTCTTAGACAGGATATTCTATGAACATCACTAGAAAATTGTCCTTGTAAGTTTGGATAACTATAACTATCAAACTGGTTTAAAATAATCCTGAAATCAAAGGTAGGTGAAAAATAAGCACCAAATATTTCCCACCATCCGGATATTGTGCCATGATAGTATGCACTCTCTCACACTATGTTTATCTAGAGAGAGAGAGAGAGAGAGAGAGAGAGAGAGAGAGAGAGAGAGAGAGAGAGAGAGAGAGAGAGAGAGAGATTGCTCGATACATCTGTTTAGGATTGTGAGACATTCGGGATGCTCTCTAAATTTGTTTATTGATATACCGATATGAAAGGAATGCATAACCCGCCAAGATAAATAATGATAGTTCAACTTGATGCAGAGCTCGTCTACACATGAGGCGGCTTCAAAACGTATTTGTATGATCTGTCATTATTCAGCAAAGACATTTTATTGGTCGTAATTTTGTTGACTTTGTCTACTTTCATAAGACTTATTTTCCACCATGTATACACAAGCCAAGATATATATGAAAGCCTCATAAAGAACAGAAAGAGGTATTCTTGCACACCAGATAAGAACTGCTAGACTTATATCTTATCCTACCTAGATCATCCTACCCAGGTTATCCCAGGATGAAAATCGGGAATTTTCATGTGTTTGGTGTGCACTGATTGAATAGATCGTTTCGTAAGCCTTCGTTAAGTGTACACACATCCACTCTGAGAAATGCACTACGAAAACACGCCTATACAAGTACAGTGTTAATTTTACAGCGAAAAAAAAACGTAAATTTTTAAAATGACAAATTGGGATAATTTTCTTATTTCTGCTCAAAACATAGATTTTAGAGCAGAAATAAGAAAAATAAGGTTTACCCCTGTAAACCTAGTTTTACTATATGAAAGTGGGGTTCAAAGGGGACAAAATTATATAGTCGTGTTTTCGTGATGAAAGGTATGCAAGAAAAAGAATCTTACATGGGTAGCCTCGTGATGCCGGACAGAGACCCTCGAGACAGATTTATCTTACACCCATTTACACTCATGTAAGATTCTTACAGTCTTTCACAATCTTATGTATGTTTTTGTACAAATAAAGGAAAATTATGTTAACCCTAGTGTGGTTTGCAGAGGTGTTCATTGCGCGGGTTGTTAATGTGATAGGACGAAACACACCCGTGCGACATAATGCATTGTTCACATCTCCAAAATGACTACTTTTCTGATGAAAATCCTTGATATGTTTCTTATTTATACTGCAAACATAGGTTGAGATGAAATGATGTCTCAAGCCCTGAAACAAAAGGACTTATAAGCATTGGAAGGTCTGACTCACTCCACTTTGCTTCTTCAAAGCGGTTTACCATTACTCATGTGTGGTCAGTTTCAGCTCTGTGTAGAAGCACCACGCAGCCCAATCTATTTCTTCAAGCCCCGATGGGCGGGGGCGATCAATCAACATTGAGAAAAAATACAGTGTTTTCAACTGTTAGGGTAAACATCAGCTTTCTTAAAAAAAAAACAGAGATTGTGGATATGCTTTAGAACCGCCCAAACGAGGGTTCCTAACTAAGACCAATAACCTGATGGGAAATACCACAGCTTACACCATAGAATGACCATTTTAGAGACAAAACATAAAGAATGATCACACATGGATGTGTTGTCGTTAAACTCACCCTGCAGCTGATTATGTGTCTTAATGACCTCAGCTCGGATTCATCAACTGTATGTCCACGTTTCAGTATATGTTTCTTTCTTCGCAAAAACGCTTTTCCCAATGACATAATCGTCTGTTTTGAATTCAATTATATATTAACTCTATATTCAAAATCGCTTACTTTTTACTTATCAAGAACAAAACAAATCTTAAACAGACTTATTTTTTTTTTACAATATCATCGCGAAAACACGCCTATATAAATTTGACCCCCTTGAACCCCGCTTTCGTATTGTAAAACTGGGCTTTTACAGGGGTAAACCTTATTTTTCTTATTTCTGTTCCAAAATATAGACTGTGGTTACTCGTTAGAACCGCCTCGATGAGGCGGTTCTAACGTGTACCCACAAACTGTATTTTGTGCAGGAATAAGAAAACTTTTACAATTATTTATCTTAAAATTTCCGATTTTTCGCGGCAAAATTTTATAATGTATTTGTATAGGCGTGTTTTCGTAATGTTTTGCAGCACTGGTTGTCGCATAGTACGTAGACAATATTCCGTACGGTTGTAAAAATCATCGCGACACTGGTAACATAACACTGGAACTCGACGTTAGAAATTGATTGTTTTATATTGTAAGAGTTCAGTCTATTTAAAAGATTATTAAAAATCTCATTGCGTATTCCGTAGAAACATACTCGCAATTTTGATCAAATCAGCTTCATTAAAACTATTTCTTTATTTCATGTAGCACTATTTAAAATCGATTTGCACGGAGCGAAATGCTTAATAGGAATATCGTCTATAATTTTCATTACTAATGATATATATTACATACAATTTATTCGTTGGTTTAGAATTCCGAGTTTCAGGCGAAACGCATTGTTTCTCAGCAGCATAAACCGTGTTTTGAATGTGTAAACATTCCTAATAAACCGCACCTGTCACGCTGAATAATTATTACAGATGTCTAAGAAATACAGGTTATTATAGCGATTACTCTGTATTAGTTCAAGATCAATCAAAGTCGTAAATTGGTATTGGCAAGTACCGGAAGTCAGGAATGGGTACACATACGACTACCGTAAACAGCCTAAAAACCACAATTTCCGGAAACGTTTCACCGTAGATCGTCAGTATAGTTGGAAATTTCCAAAACAAAGTATATCCTGTGCTTGTATCGAGGAAAACATCACACAAACATGCCTATAAAGTTTTGATCCCCTTGAACCCCACTTTTATATAATAAACTTGGGGTTTACAGGGTGAACCTCCTTCTTTTTTATTTCAGCTCTAAAATAAAGATACCTGTGCCCCCAATTTATGTTTTGAGAAAAACATCACAATTTTTCCTCTTAAATTTTTCATTTTTACGACGGTAAACTTTACAGTGAATGTCCATGTATGCATGTAGGCTGCACGGCCTTTGACGCATGCACTTTGTTCCATTTTCTCGTGTCAGGTCCATTAACCCACATATGGCAATGGAATCTTCCACCTAATAAGTTTGGAGTGTTCTATTTCCAATTATAGGGGGCGTCAGATTTGTTTTGTTTGTGGTAAGTTATGCGAAAATGTATGTATTGTAGCACACAATGGAGACCCAGATCAGACGCCGCGTTCTGTGGCGTCTGATCAGGGTCTACACTGCCAACGTCCCGAAAAAAAGGGACGCTAGGCATATATGGGTTAAAACATCACAAGCTAATTACAACATGCACTAATACAATGTATATATACAAACAAAGATTATATAAGCCACATCAAGCGAAAATATATATTGGGACACGAGTGCACAACACACACAAATATTATTATATCCTGTCCGGACTGTATAATCGAGAGAGCTTATTGTACACAGCGAAGTTTTATATCAGACGGCACATTCTGATCTAAAATCTCAGTTCTCTGTGCACAATCGTCTGAAGTCAACGGTCTGGTGCGGCTAATTTTAAAACAATGAAAAGAGTGTGGGAAAGATCAAGCCTTTGTCTTGTGAAATTTGGTTATTTTTCTTCATAAAACAAAACAAACAGTAGAAAACATAGATATACAGACATCAAAACACAATGAATGCGATATTGATGAAGATATGTGCGTACAAAACAAACACAAAATGATTACTATTTGCTGTTGTTTAGGTTTTACGTCCCAATCGATACTATTAAGGTCATTTTGGAGACATTGCTATCGATTCTGTGGGACACCTACCAATTCTAAAAAGTTCACACAGCATATTTGTGCAAGAGAAAGTAAAAAAAAAAAAAAAAACATTTTCACTAAATCAGCCCTAAATTGAGTTATCTGGAGACATGGGACGTCAGGACCTCCATCACGTGAACAAGTCCGTGAAATGAATACCCCCTTAAACCCCACTTTATATAGAGAAAACTGGGGTTTACGGGGGTATACATTATTTTTCTTATTTTTTGCTCCAAGACATAGGTTGTGGGTACTCGTTAGAACCGCCTCAATGAGGCGGTTCTAACTAGCACCCACAACCTATGTAGCAGCATTTATAAAAATGTGTCATGGATTTTCCTGAGAAAAGTAGTCATTTTGGAGATGTGAAAAAATGCACTATATCGCACGGGTGTGTTACATGTATCATAATGAAAAAACGGTTCCGAATCAGCCACGTTAAACAAGCCATTCTTATGCACCTGCGTATGTAAGGTGCGTCTGATTGGATAACGTCAAAAATTTGCGAAGGTATAGGCTGCGATATTCTGTCGGAGATCTGATGTCAGCATGTAACGTCGCTTTCCATTGGCTGGTATTTTGTTTTACGCAGCTCATAGCGCTAGCAGCTTTCAGAAAAAGAAGCGCACTTTCTAAGAAAACAGTCAAATAAGTGCATTAAAATGAGGATAACTGTATCAAAATGGTCATTTTAAGGCTCCGCAGACACGTGTCCGTAAAACGAAATTTCCGGCCGTAAAATCGCCATGACAATTTTGAATACATAATACAGTTATCCTTTTATTCTTCTTCGAGACATTGGGGGTTTACTGAATTAACGTAAAATGTTATGCGCTTTTATACACTTTTGCCAGCGGTGTTTAAGGGTCTCAGTGCCACTTTTATAGAACTCCTTTTCTTGGCTGTTCAGAAAGTCATCCACTGCATATATGACGTTATCATGGGCCTGAAAGAGGGTGCCTGAAATAGCCGTTTTCAGTTTTGGAAATAGATGAAAGTCTGATGGAGCAATATCAGGTGACTAAGGTGGATGCTCAATCCATTTAAAGGACAGCAATGGCAATGACAGACTTGTGAACAGGAGCATTCTCCTGATGGAACAATACACATTAAGTGAGCTTTCCGTGGTGCATAAGTTTAATATTTTCCCGTTATATGCCATTGATTGTTTGTCCCCTTTTGGAGATAATCTATCAGCAGAATACCATCTGCATCCCAGAAAACCGAGACCATAACCTTCCCAGTTGATGGAATTCGTTTCCGCTGACCATTCCAATGCGGTTCTTCTTATTTTTGTTATGGTTTGTCTTTGGGTGTTAGTGTCGCTTATATTATTTTATTTTGGATAGCCTAATGGCCATTTTGTTGGAAAATAACTGTCCTTTTGGCTTTCCGCTATTTATGTTTCCATTAGGGTCTGTTGTTTCATGTTTGTGTTTCTTTCCCTTTGGTGTCTCTGATGGGAGCTGTGGGTTAATTGTATCGATTTCTGATCATTGCCTCCACTTCTACTTTCTATCTGCCGCGCTTAAATTCCGCCACCCACCTTTTCACTTTAACATATGAAGGAACATCTTTCCCTTGTGTTGCTACCATATCATTATGGATATCCTTAGGTGTTAAACCTTTTTGTATGCAAATATTGGATCACTGCTCTTTCACCGATTTTGTCCATTTTGCAAAAGCTGCTTTTCTTGTTTACTTTAGAGTGCTACATGACCAAATGAGCCCAGACCTTGGGTACACGGCCATATATAGTCACAGAATAGTAGGACTTAAAAAGAACATCTCTGCATACCTCCTTCAATACGAGGCTCACAACATATCAATCAGCCCTTGTACTTAACCGGAGATGGACACTATCAGTCATACTGGTTAGGGTGCGCGACAATTATTTTCAAGTAAGTCTGTCAAACGATCCTGGAAATGAGAACATGGCAATGATACTGTCGACAGACAGCTAAATATCGAACTGTTGCAGAATTGACTTTGAAGTCAAACGAGTGAAATGAAAATGGACTTTAAGCCTCTTAGGCATGCAATGTCAACATTAATGGGATATTCTTTAAAGGGGGAGTTCCAGCCTATAGTAAATTTCCATAGGGTTCTGCCCACGCACAGATTTTCATAATATTGTGCATAATTACTGCTTGGTAAATGACTATTCATTATTTAGCTATTTCACTCTTATATCTGTTTTCGTTATAAATCTACAATGTTTTGTTTATGTCCACATCTGAAAGTAGGGGTACCCCTAAACTAGTGTATATATACATTCTACCTTTTGATGTTTTGGAGTTATTTTGTCCTCAGGCATCACTGTAGTCATCTGTGATTATCTTTGTATCACATTTAGCATTGTTTAGGCAAAGTTTGATACACCATGCTCAATTTCATATGGAGCAGACCCCAGAATTCACAACCATAAAATCTTTTGGAGTATGTTTGACGTTTGATTTCACACTGTTGCAGTTCTTGTCACCCCATCATCTTAATATGAAAATTGACCATATATATGTAGAACATTTTATCAAACTTTCTTGAAAATCTGAGACCGGTAACATACCGCATTTGAACATTGAATAGTAATGGTCAGTTTTGAATTGTTTCAAACCATTTGTAGATATCATATGGTGCGACATTTTCAATCGAAAAATTGCTTGCCAATATATAATAAACATGAATATATGTATGTTTATATGATGGTGTATAGTATGAGCTCAAATATAATCAGCATTTGTATCAATTGTGATGCCCTGATGAACACCAAAAACACAATTCATTTCGAGCTTTCGTTAACAATTCAGTAAGTTCTTATTTAAAAAATACTTCATTTTAGAACAAGCGTTTTTGCATTAATGTAATTCTAAATAGAAGTGGAGGCAATGCTGAAGCTTAGTATGACAACGATTGTTGAAATGGCAAGTAAACTGGATGGTTCTGTAAACCAGACAATTTTACTTGACTCTAATAAGTATGTATTTAACTGATGCAGTGATCTTAAAGTTTGAAAAGTCTGATTGTCATACTGGAATGACACAGGTTGCTTGAATGGCCAAGAATAATGATGTTTGTATTAGGTTTCAGCCAGGTAGGTCATAATAATACAGACAATATTTTCTGATCTTTTGGCCCACTGTAGACAAAATGGTACTGTTGTTTTGGCTGACTCTGACAATGCCACTTCAGTCTACTTCAGCGGCACAAACTGTCACCTTGTAAGAAAGTTATATTCTTAAATATGATCATCTATGTTCTAAAATATGATCCAGAAAACAAGCAGTTATTTTTGGAAAGCATTAATTAATATAATAGAGAAGACTTAATTCAACTTTCAAACACTTTCACAATTTAAAATAGCAAACAGTACATGTGCTAGCAGTACTTTAGAAAAATGTGAAGCCATCTGCACTGATTTTAATTCAGCCAATGTGCTAGTGGTACAGCAAAAAAGGGATCCATGCCATTTGTAAATCTTCACCCCGTCCATTAGGGGTTGAAGAAATTGATTTGGCTGCATGTTGCTTCCACACAGAGCTAAAACTAACCAAACACGAGTACTGGTAAACCGCTTAGAAGGACTAAGCTTGCCCAGGCAAAGTTGTGTGAGTCAGGACGTACGATGCATATAAGCCTTGTAGTTTCATAGGGTGGCAGCGCTTGAGGAATCATTTCATCTCAATGTCGGGAACAAATCCCACAAAATTGGAAGCAACATCTCCAAATGACCTAAATAGTGTTAACTGGGATGTTAAACATCAATGCAAACAAACAAACAAACCATTTGTAAAACTGATGAATACAGAGCCAGAAAACTTAACATAGATGACAAGTATTGCATACATAAGACTACATATGCAAATGGTACTTCAGCATCTAAATACAATATCAGCTATCAAATAAATGATTTACAGCAACTTGCATTCCATCTCTATCATTTTGGGAAGTGTATGCAAGATGATAAATGTGCAAATAGTTTCAGTGTGGCTAGTTATGTATTTATTTGAAGACTAAAACATTGCAGCAAACACTTTTGCCTATGTTGTAATGATGTAATGGACCTAGAAAAAATGCAGAAAATGCTTTTAATGGTCTCACAAAACATTTGATGTGTGTGTGTTGGGGGGGGGGGGGGGTAGACGTGCGAGTCTCTTCGACCACGTGATGTAAGAAAAAATACCAATACATGGACTGATCAATAATAAGAACAAATTAGAAAATCAGCCTGTCCTTTCACAGATGGCAAATTATTGACTGCTGTTTTATTTTAAAGAGGGAAATGTCAACAATAAAAACAATTAAGAAAACAACAGGATTATGAAACTAATTTATTAAGCAAACTCAATACACCATTGTGTATTATTGACATTAATAGCTTTGTATTGCAGGTTTAAAAAGACCAAATAAAATAGTGTAAAAATATCCACCTTGTCTTATTCCTATTGTATCAACATACATTTTTTCAGCATAACCGCTTTTGCAATGCTGTAAACACTAACACTCATCGTGATCACTGCATGAGTGCATCATATTTTTCTCTCTGCTAATGTATGTTCTCATCTACTATTTAAAACCCAAACTAAAAATCATTCTCTGGCGAACAGTGTATTTTTGTTTGTGTGCGTGTATGTGTGTGTGGGGGGTGGGGGGTGGGGGTGCAGGGGCGGAATTACGCATATGCTAAGCTTTGCATGATAAGGTGACATTATATGGTCATAAAATACAATAAAATATACTTAAAAAAAATCTGGTCCCCTGATATTGCAAATGACTTCATCACAAAAATATACCTCAACACATATCTGGCAATCAAAAACAATGTTACCGGTTTCTGATTTTTTTTAAATTTGTTTGCTATATAGAGGATATATGTGGCCAATTTTATGTGTAATATCTTGGGGTGACAAGATCAGTAACACATCTAACACTTGGGATAAACATTTTACTTTTTATAAATTTTCATGAAAAATTTAAGAAATTTTGTAAATAAATTCATCAGAAAAATTAAAAGACCTAGACACGTTTATATTTTTGGTATTATATGAATCCTTATAGAGTTCTGTTGCCAATCAAAGCAACAAAATTTGAAAACAATCGAGCTTGTTGATTAAAGAATGAAAAGGTCACAGGTGTGTATGACCTCTACAGGGGATTACCTCAGGGAGCTCTCCTGAGAACTATAGAAATTAATCAAATAAAACAAAGTTATATATATAATTGATAGACCTAAAGTAAACAACAACTGAAGTTTCAAGAAAATCTGTGCGTGGGCAGATTTGGAACTCCCCCTTTATTATCTCACAACGGGTTTATCATTGCAAGTAGAGCCTTTAATGCATTCATTAAACAAAGGGAAAATAATATTTTGTCTCATCAGTAAAGATTACAGGAAGGAACGAAATGTTATTTCCTTTATAGAATGTTCTCTAAGGCATTGAGATTACAACTACTGTGGCCTTAGTTTTGTGTTCAGAGAAAAATAAAGCTTGATATTTTAATATGCGAATCGTTTGCCTACAGACAATTCACATGGAATCTTCTGAAAAGAAACGAATAACAGACAGTGCAACTCCGCTTTATTTTTTTTAAATGGGTCCAGTGATTTGTTTCGTTCTTTCTGTTATGTAATAGATATATCCATTGTTTTTGTGAAATATTGGTAAATATTTGTACTGATTGATATCTGTACATGATAATTTGACGAGCCCGCCAGGGCGAGTCTAATTATCCTGTACAGATGTCAATCAGTACAAATATTTACCAATTTTTCTCAAAAACAAATGGATATATCTGTTTTAATCCACAGTACATGATATCAGGACATGATAACAATACATCTACCAGTACATGATATCAATACATGATAACAATACATTTATCAATATTTATTAGTACTGCCAGCATGAAAGGAAAGTACTGGAAGCTGTGGATTAACTACATTCATCGTCCGTAAAAGACCACCTTTTGGGTTGGCCATAAGATATCTTAAAGCCACTTTTGGAAGTCCCAAAGGTGCTGTGAATAACGGAATTTTACTGTATTTGAAAATTTCGCCTGCGCTGTCCATAATTGGCGCTGCTGTTAAGGATTTGATATGAACAAGATATATTAACCCATTTAGTACCAGAAACCCCTAAACGGGTACCCTGGCAAACAGTGCAGGCCCAGATCAGACGCCGCAGAACGCGGCGTCTGATCAGGGCCTCCACTGTTTGATTTAAGTTCAATAAATTTTGATGAAACAACAACCTGACACGCCTAAAATTAGAAGTGAACTCTTGCTATATATAAGGAGGAAGATTCCATTTGGTACAAAAAAGGTTAAACTCAGATCAGCAAAAAAGCACAAAGAGATCGCGTTTCAGATGTTATTTTATATACAACGGATATCACATCATATAATGCCAGGCTTTTCACAACAGAAAACGCAATAAGAGCAATAAAAGGATGAAAAGGTCGCAATAACGCTAAAATGATGTTCATGCCGTTAATAAATATGTGTTAAGAATACCGTTTTGAAACAGTATGGGCATGATGAGGCTGTTCTAACAAATATCCACAATTTTTAATTTGTATCAAAAAAAAAAAAAAAAAATATCGGACTTTTTCAATAGATAAGGGCCATTTAAGAGACAAGAACCTGATAAGAAAACAAACAAATAAACACACAGAACATAATGCAAACGTGAATAGCGGAAAGACAGTGCAGGCCCAGATGAGACGCCGCAGAACGCGTCGTCTAATCAGGGCCTCAACTGTTAGATTAAAGTTCAATAAATTTTGATGAAACCACAACCTGACACCCCTTAATTTAGAAATGAAGTCTTGCTATATATACGGAGGAAGTTTCCATTTGGCACAAAAAAGGTTAAACTCAGATCAGCAAAAAAGCACAAAGAGATTGCGTTTCAGATGTTATTTGATATAAAACGGATATCACAAAGAGATCGCGTTTCAGATGTTATTTGATATAAAACGGATATCACAAAGAGATCGCGTTTCAGATGTTATTTGATATAAAACGGATATCACAAAGACATCGCGTTTCAGATGTTATTTGATATAAAACGGATATCACATCATATTATGACAGACTTTTCATTACGATTACATACCCGTGTGATACAGTGCATTTTTTCATACCTCAAAAAAGGTAATTTTTCTGATGAAATTTGAGATATTTTTTCTTATTTATACTCAGAACATAGGTTTTGGGTGCTCGTTAGAACCGCCTCATTGAGGCGGTTCTACCGAGTACGCACAACCTATGCATTGGAGCAGAAATACGGCAAATAATGCTTACCCCCGTAAACCCCAGTTTTCTCTATATAAAGTGGGGTTTAGGGGGGGGGGGGTCTTTATTTCACGGACTTGTTCGCGTGATGCACAACAGAAAACGAAATAAGAGCAACAAAAGGATGAAAAGGTCGCAATAACGCTAAAATGATGTCATGCCGTTAATAAATATGTGTTAAGAATACCGTTTTGAAACACTATGAGGCTGTTCTAACGAATATCCACAATTTTTAATTTGTAGCAAAAAAAAAAAAAAAAAAAAATCAGACTTTTTCAATAGATAAGGGCCATTTAAGAGACAAGAACCTGATAAGAAAACAAACAAATAAACAAACACACACCAAAAAAAAAAAAAAAAAAAAAACCTTCCCGGTTTTCTCACCCTCCAGATCCCATCCTGCTTTATGCTAATTAAGGCGTAACTATACCAAATTAAGTGACACAGAGGCCTTTCTGATATTAATCTTCATCAGTGTGTCTAAACCCCAAAGTTCTGAAACCGAAACGGATGATGGACAAGTCCCGGCAAACACAGCACATCCCCCTCCGAGCACACACCGACCGACGTAGATCATGGGACAGGTCAACTGGAGGCATCAGGCAAGAGACGCCCGCATCAGGACTAATAGGCGTCCCCCAACGAGCCAATATCAGCAAACATGGCCCACACTCCACGGAAGTCCCGGCATTAGGAAGATGTCCAAAGTAGCGAGACTTGCAAAATTTAAAAATATAACAAAAAGTGGCAACCAAATCTGCTAAGATACATGTCTCACCTGACAAGTCAGTCTTAGTTTTAGAAAAATTAGAATTTTATGCTGCAAAAATTAGATATAATATAGTTATTTAAATCAGTACTTGAGTACTGACGTCAACACCGCAGTATCAACCTCAACATTGAAGAACTGATACTGAGCTGATGCTAAGCGACGACAAAATTGAAGTAAAGGCAATGATCAGGAACCGATACAATTTCCCCATACCCCACATCCATGAAACTAAAGGAAAAGAATCATCGACATAAACCAACTTCACCATAATGAAAACGTCACAGTCGGAAAGCCAAAAGGACAGTTACTTTCCCACAAAATGGCCAACCGTAATCGAAAATTTGCATCTAAATGCATTTAAAACAGTAACTATTGAACACAGTTTGCATTTTGTTTTCATTTTCCGTTAAACTTATTTTCTTTATTTTACCCGAACATCACAAAAACATGCCTATATAATTTCGACCCCCTTACACATGTAAACCTTACTTTTATATAGAAACATTCGGGTTTACAGGGGTGTACATATTTTTTCTTATTTTTTTTTTATTTTGAGCAGAGATGTGAAAAATATAAAATTTAAGTTTTAGTTTTATAGAGGTAAAATTTTCAATATTATATTTGAAAATGCGTGTTTTCTTAATGCGTAATATTACGTCATACTTGCCTCTGCACCGCAACAACAAACAAGTTAGAGTTGATACAGTTCACAGAAAGTGATACGCGTGAAAGCAATGCATTAATGGAAAAAGAAAAGTTGTATTACATGTATGCAAGAATAAAAACCTTTTATTTGCATTTGCGAGTGTTTGAGTTTTACGTCCCACCAACAGCTACGGTCATACGAAGACGAGACCTGGGTTTAAAAACTCATCAGCCCGGGGTCGAACCCACGACCCCTGGTTTATTAGGCGAGTAGCTGAACTACTACACACGCAGGCTTCTGCGCATCGATATTTTAGGTTAACATACCCGCATATGGGTACGCAAGTGAATAATGTAGTCAGTGTTACGGCCAGTCATTATCTAAGAAATTCAAGTACTTTGTTGGTGATATGCTAATGTTAAAACTTTGGTTTAAACAATATTTATTTCCCACATTTTCGAGGGTCTCGCCTCTTCACCAGGGTTATATGGACACCGCACTCTACATTTTACATGACTTTCCAATGTGGCTTTCCATGGTTATATGGACACCGCACTCTACATTTTACATGACTTTCCAATATGGCCTTCCATGGAAGGCCATATTGGAAAGTCATGTAAAATGTAGAGTGCGATGGAAGGCCATACTGGAAAGTCATGTAAAATGTAGAGTGCGGTGTCCATATAACCGGAAGGCCATATTGGAAAGTGATGAAAATGTAAAGCGGTGTCCATATAACCCTGATTGGAAGGCCATATTGGATGGAATCTTCCTCCTTATAATACACCAGGAAACCATTTCAAAATTTAATGAAGTTGAGTTGAAGTAAAACAAGCGGTTGGTTATTATTATTCCCTTATGGAAAAAATCTAGATTTTAATATTTATTTCAATAGTCAGAACATGTTTAAATATCATAAATTAAAATTCCATGACATGATTTGAAAACAAGCCATAGGCTGGTGTGGATTCATCTCCTGAAAACTTTTTCGGCACTCACTTTCTCCGTTCGTGACCTGATGTTTTCCATATTTCAATTGAACGCTAGATAATTTACCTTTGCTAATTATATTTAAATCACATTATCTTCCATTCATGAGTTGACTATAACAATCTTTATTTTTTTTCAGTGGCCTAAAATTGAAACAAGGAAATGCCTAATCAAGCTTGTCAGTAGAATCCCCTTTTACACTCTTACATGTTTGCATTTTTTCAGCAGTCCAGTTAATAGAAGTGCAATGTCACGTTGACCTGGCAAAGCTCACTTGTCCTGAGATAGCATATCTTTATCAGGTCAAGCATATCTTTATCAGGTCAAGATGTTACAATGTAATCAATATAGAGGGCAACTGATAATTAAAGTTTCCACCCAGCACTAGACGTGCCAACATTGGGCCGACGACGATATAACGTCTTCACGTCGAATCGATGTCGGCCTAACGGTTGACGTCATTCCTTGCTAGCTTGGTTGCCTCTCAGGAACATGTATCAGATGTTCAATTCTTCCCGTTCAGAAAAAATCTCATGCCACTTAGATTCTCAACAGACCTCTCAGTGGCTTTTATCTGGCAACAGCATGATCAACAAGGTCCGATAATCATGATAATGCACAGATACAAAGTCTAATATCGAAGCCGATATATGAGAAAAGTTAATAAAATTAACCGATTTAGCATCCTTTAAACTGCGCATGCGCAGAAAACTAAAAGGACTAGACACGGCGTTTTGAAGGAAACTGCCTCATTGCCTACGCTACAGGTATGTGAGCAACAAGGGCTCTGGCGAGACTGCACTTACCCGCATGCTCGCCTCAGCCTTTGCTGCATGCCAGTGTGTCAAGAACCCTTTTCCATGCGCTTGCACAATTATTGAACTGAAAATTTCAACGGCGCATTTTAGCAGTTTACGTCATATTATATAAACGCCATATGGTGATTATTTACAAGGTATTGTTTGTGCCATATGTTACACGCATACCAAGAAGTTTTAACCCTTGTCCTGCTGAGCCCGGATATGTCTTGTCTTTCAAACAATGAAGATCCAGATCAGATGGCTTCTGAAGAAGCCATCTGATCAGGATCTTAATTGTTTGTCATTCACTTTATGAATTCGTTGCAGTGATTTGCATCAAGAAATCTGATTGGTTGATAAGCAGTTGTTGGTGTGGCATATTTAAATATTCAGCAGGTCAAGGGTTAATTAAGTTTCAGGAGATTCACACCCATGTTTGTTTGTTTGATTTATGGTTTAAAGTACCCGTCAACACTATATAGGTTATTTTGAAGACGTTGCTTCCAATTTTATGAGACTTTTACTAGACATTGAGATGAAATGACATCCCAAGCCCTGTCGCTCAATGAAACCAATAGGGTTGATATGCATGGACGGTCCGATTAACACCACTTTGCCTGGGCGGGCTTACATGTAGATCCTTTAAGCGGTTTACCGGTACTCATGTGCGGTCGGTTTCAGCTCTGCGTGGAAGCACCATGCAGCCCAGTCTATTTCTCTAAGCCCCGATATACACACCGCTGTAATGCTACACACCCACGTAAAACTGTACAATGTTTAATTCATTACTATAAACATTTCGAAAACACACCTATACAAATATATTGGGCAAAGGGATGGGGTCGATAAGGGCCATTTATGGCCTCATCTTCAAAATCATTCAAATTTTGCCCAATGACAAAATAATAGTTGCGATTTTGAAAAATGAAAATAGTTGTAACATTTGAAGTATGTTGCCATGGCAGCATGCGTTGAAAGAAAGACACCGTTTTCCCTAGCAAAGGATGGTGCTGCCTTCTTTTTGATTGTTAAACTGGCATATATCATAATGCTATTTTTATTCAAAGATGTAATGGTATATGCTAAACGAGGCTTTTAGTTAAGAAAAGTCATATTATCCAATAAGAATACCCGCTGGAACGCTGGAATTATGTCCCCCAACCAGAGGGGAGGGGACTTATTGTTTTTGGTGCGGATCCCGTTTGCGTCGGCGTCAGCGTCGGCGTAGCCTATTTGAAGCATTATATCCTGAACCTATGGATGGATTTTGACCAAACTTGCATAGACACATTACTAGCATAAGAGAAAACTGTCTTTAGGTCATGATGACCTTGACCTCATTTTCAAGGTCACAGCGACCCAAAAACTGTCATTTTGGGCCAAAAAATGTCTTGTCTGCACTTTGTTTTATTAACAAATTGATTATTTTTCGGCAAACTTGGTACAATATATATTTACAACATTCCGCAGATTTGGTTAGAAATTGGTGACCTTGACCTCATTTTCAATCTTTAGCAACCCCAAAACGGCCATTTTTGGGCCAAAAACGGCTTGTCTGCACTCTATCTCATTAACGAATAGACTAATTTTAGTCAAACTTGGTACAATATATCAATACAATATACCACAGATATGATTAAATTTTGGTGACCTGGACCTCATTTTCAAGGACACAGCGACCCCAAAACAGTCATTTTTGGGCCTAAAATGGCTTGTCGGCACTCTATCTCATTAACCATAAGCAGGAATACTCGTACTACAGGTACTAATTCACACTTATCTGTCACTTCTGTGACGTCACAGCCAGTCGCTAGTTTTCATACAGGTAATACTAGGAAAATGTATAGGGTTATATAGGAGCCCGTCATTTAACTAATAAAATCTTTTATTTTCGTTTCTACTAGATATTATTATAACCTCGCATTTGATAGAAAAATGTATCTGCTTCATTTTGGTACCAAATTTGTTGAAATAAAATAAATTTTAAAGTGGCCCAGATTCTAATGAATGTCACTTGGGTATTTCCCTATTAAGTCTTTGTATTTTACAACAAAAATGAAAAATAGCCTTAATTCAAAGGCTCAAAAGTCATATTTGTTAAAATTTCTCCGTGCGCTATAACCTCTCACTAGAAAGATCTATTTAATATCTATATTCATGGGGTAAAAAATTTAGAAAAACAGTTTATTAAAAGTGGCCCACAGGTTGTAGAAAATAGCTATATTTGAAGTTTCGGATCAAAAATGTGTAAAGATTACACAGACGCAGACACAGGATATTAGAATGAATCGCAAAAGAAGATATAAGAAATGAAAATCGGTATCAATATGGATAATATTGTCTAATATTCTTGATAGAATTAGAAAGAATATTTTGCTTTAAGAAAACAATTATACATCTGTAATTAAAAACTTTGCACTCATAACTTAATTAATTTATTTTTGATAATGTAAAATTATGTTTTTAATTTGCAACCTTTTGAAGCTTGTTTTAAGATTTGTTTCAATTATATTTTCGCCTAGGAAAACTACTGACTGCTTAATTAGAAAACTTGAATGATACGATGTATATTTCCACCATTACGAAAACGCGCCTATACAAATACATTGTAAATTTCAGGGCCAACTTACAAAAATTTAAGAAAAAGTTCTTTCCTATTTCTGCTCTTAATTATAGATTGAGGGTATACTCGTTAGAATGACGATGATGACTCGATAGAACAGTCAAACGTATGATTTTAAGCTCAAAGTTTATTATTATTATTTTTATCTCATTTCTGCTCAAAATAAAGATTGTGGGTACTTGTTAAAATCGCCTCACTGAGTCGGTTCTAACGAGTAAACACAACCTATGTTTTAGCATAAATAAGACAATTATTGTTTGTGAGGATCAAATAATTTTCAGTTTTTGACGGTAAAATTTTCAATCTATATTTGAATAGGCATGTTTAGGTAATGTTTGTTAGATTTTACACCAGTCCTGTAGATGCAGTGTTTTAATTCATGTGTTTAGAAATCTTTAATGTTCTCGATATGTTATAATTTATATAATACGATGCATATATCCTTCATTACGAAAACACGCCTATTCAAATACACTGTAAATTTCACCCTCAAAACCAGCAATTGTAAAAACAAATATGATGTTTTTCTTATACACATACTGTGTGGGTACGCGATAGAACTGCCTCTGCGAGGCGGTTCTAACGAGTACCCACAATCTATATTTTAGAGAAAAAATAAGAAAAATGAGCACCCTGAATTTATGGTTCGTGGCTAAAAGTCATACATAAGAAGTAAGAATCTTTCGTCTGGATCGTGTCATTTATCTCTCATGAAGTCCAAACATAGTGGTTCTGACATCTCAAGCCCTGTCGCCCAATGAAACCATTAGGGTTTATTAGCATGGACGGTCAGCCTTGCACCGCGGTTCCTGGACAGACTTAGATCCTCTAAGCGGTTTACCAGTACTAGTGTGCAGGCCGGTTTCAGCTCTGCGTGGAAGCATCATGCAGCCCATATATTTCTTCAAGCCCCTATGGGCGGGGGCTAATGTTATGATAAGAATATGATATGATAAGAACATGTGCCCCCACCCCCCAACTCTTGCTCGCCTGTCGTGCTGGAGGCATGTAGATAAAATTGATATAAGTGTTAACCCATTTAGTGCCAGGAACCCCTAAAGGGGTACGTTGGCAAACAGTGCAGGTCCAGATCATGCGCAGCAGAACGCGGCGTCTGATCGGGGCCTACACTGTTTGCAGAAAGTTCAGCCATCTTCCCAAATAAATTTTGGAGTGAACACAGCCTGACACCCCTAAATTTTGAGATGGACTCTTATTATATATAAGGAGGAAGATTCCATTTGGTACAAAAGGGTTTTACCAACTCAGTTGTGTCTAGTGTTCCAAAAAATGCTTTGCCGACTGTGCTGGTCTGGAGCGGATGCCACGAAATGAGGATTCCGGCCTGGGTCAGCGCTGTCTGCTTGACGACAACGTCTATTATGCTGAACTTCAGCTAAAGCCAGCCTTGTGTTTTTGTAGAGTTATTTAAAAAAAAAAAAAAAAAAAATACTTACCATTTTATGTAAATCCCAACATCATACAATCTACATCAGGTTTTGTTTGATTTGAGGTTTAACGTCCCCTTCAACACTGCAATGGTCATTTCGGAGACGTTGCTTCCAATTTTGTGGGACTTTTACCCGACACTGAGATGAAATGACATCTCAAGCCCTGTCGCTCAATGAAACCCACAGGGTTTATTAGCATGAACGGTCCGCCTCGCACCGCGGTTCCTGGACAGGCTTAGATCCTCCAAGCGGTTTACCAGTACTAGTGCGCGGGCTGGATTCAGCTCTGCGTGGAAGCATCATGCAGCCCATATATTTCTTCAATTCCCTATGGGCATCTTCATAATGTACTTACCATTTTATGTAAAGCCTAACATCATACAATCTTCATCATGTACTTACCATTTTATGTAAGTCCCAACATCATATAATCTTCATCATGTACTTACCATTTTATGTAAATCCCAACATCATGCAATCCTTTTTTTTTTTTTTTTTTTTTTTTTTTCATCCACGTAAACAAATATAAATCCGCTTTATAAATCCACATTTATAAACAGGTACACACAACCTGCACGTGCAAAACACGGGAGAATGAACCGCTTTATCTGGTTGGCTGTTATATATGACTCCCTTGTTAGAATCTGACAAAAGCTCCATTAAACTGACTAGAGTTTAATAAGCGTACTTGGAAACCGCACACGTACACACGCACACACACACACACACATGCAAGCACACACGCAGTTAACACACCGGCATTCTTGAAGGGGAAAATTGGTTGAATATTGTACACCTGTGTCTACTGGGTGAACGACAGTGGCACCCCAAGATTGACCGACTTTAGCAATAGTACTGTTAAGAGATTACTGAGGTTTCTGTTTCTGTTTTGCATGTGGACCTCCAGTATTTTTGTTCTGTTACCTATTATGCCATGTATCGATATTATTTGCATGTATTGTTTTCTCATGTTGTTTACTCTATGTAAACCTGGGATATATAAATAAAAAGTTTCAAAGTTTCAAAGTTTCAAAGTTTTTGTCTCATTAATTAATTTTAATCTTCTCTGGGCTTAGCCGAAATAAAATATTAAATTTGGCAAAATGAGTCATTTGTGCAATCGTTTCAGAAGCTGTGTTTCTTTCCCACACCTACTCCCTTAAATTACAATATACAATGTTGTCATTTTTAAATGCAAAATACACAATGGTTCACCCGAAGGCTATGCTATGAAATTGATCGTTTATGTCAAAAGGTGTGTGTGTGGTGGGGTGGGGGCGTGATATACCGCGCAAGACCACGTTAGTTTTATGGATTGTTTGATTATCTTAATTACATAGAAAAAAGTAAGGTTTATAATGACAAACAAACCACAAACCAATTTTTTTTACATTGCATTAACCCTTATCCTGCTGTTCACGACAACCCCTAACATTGCAAACAGTGTAGTTCCAGATCAGATTAGTTCTAAAGAAGCCATCTGATCAGGATCTATACTGTTTGTCTACCAGTTTGTGAATTTGAACGAAAACAGTATACAATGTAGTCTGATTGGCTGATAATAAAGATGTGACTTATTATATTATTCGCGTTTGAACAGCCTCGTCGAGGCGTTTCTACCGAGTATCCGCAATGTATGTTATGTGCAGCAATATCAAAATTATCAGGATTTTTTAATCTGAAAATTTCAATTTTTGGGTGGTAAATGTTTTAATATACATGAAATATAATATAATGTGAGTATAGGCTACTTTCGTTGTGTCTTGTTTAAATCTTAAAGTGAGGAAATTACGACACAAACCCACTTTCTTTATTCTGAAATGACTGAGGAGATATCGGTGTATATTGAAATAATGTCAGTTGCTCGCCTAGGGCGTCCGAGATATGTTTATCCAAAGTTTGTGAGTGTTGTGCATTAACCCATTTTGTACCGAATCCCACAAAAGCGGTTATAGCAAAATGTGCAGGCCCAGATCAGACGCCACCGAGCTCGGCTTTCGTTCAGGAACTTCTTTTTGCAAAAAGTTCAGCCATTTTTTTTATTTTTCAATTATATTTAGAAAACACTTCACACCATCAAATTTTGAAAGACCACGTTAGTTTTATGGATTGTTTGATTATCTTAATTATATAGACAAAAAAGTGAAGTTTACAATGACAAACAAATCACTAACCATTTTTTACATTATATTAGCCCTTATCCTGCTGTTCACGACAACCCCTAACATTGCAAACAGTGTAGATCCCAATCAGATTAGTTCTGAAGAAGCCATCTGATCAGGATATATACTGTTTGTCTACCAGTTTGTGAATTTGAACGAAAACAGTATACAATGTAGTCTGATTGGCTGATAGTATAGATGTGACTTATTATATTGTTCTCGTTTGAACAGCCTCGTCGAGGCGTTTCTACCGAGTATCCGCAATGTATATTATGTGCAGAAATATTAAAATTATCAGGATTTTTTAATCTGAAAATTTCAATTTTAGGGTGGTAAAGGTTTTAATATAATATAATATGTGAGTATAGGCTCCTTTCGTTGTGTCTTGTTTAAATCTTAAAGTAAGAAAATTACGACACAAACCCAGTTTCCTTATTCTGAAATGACTCATGATGTATCGGTGTTTATTGAAATAATGTGAGTTGCTCGCCTATGTTTATCCAAAGTTTGTGAATGTTGTTCATTAACCCGTTTTGTACCGAATCCCACAAAACGGGTTATAGCAAAATGTGCAGGCCCAGATCAGACGCCACCGAGCTCGGCTTTTGTTCAGGAACTTCTTTTTGCAAAAAGTTCAGCCATTTTTTTATTTTTTAAATATATTTAGAAAACGCTTCACACCATTTAAATTTGAAATGGACTTGTGCTATGTATAAGGTTGACAAATTCTGGTCGGTACAAAATGGGTTAATCTGATATAGACGACAGAGCTTTAGTTGCTTTAATTAGCACATCCCAGTGTAGGTATAGAGCTCTTCATATCAGAAATTAGGCTGGAGTTTAAAGGCCTTCTCAACACTTTTTTGTGATATCGAGCTTGTCAGTTTACCTATCCCCAATTTTCTACTGAGTATACATACGCGATTAACCAGTATGGCGCAAATTCTTTTGTTTGAAACTGACAGCTGCCCTTTTGAATCAGTGTTAGAAAGAGAATGAATGTAGAGAAGATTTCATGATCAGTTTCCACGAAAGAATATAGCCGTCTCCGGCAGCTAGGTATCGAACCCGCATCCTTCTGATCACCAGTCATTGGCGCATGCGACTGAGCTACCGAGGCCGGCTTCAGAAATAAGTCAACACCCATGTAAAATTAGGTCTTCATATATGGTTATTTAAAATGAATTTTCCATAACCAAAAAAAAAAAAAGCCAAAAAAAAAGAAAAAAAAGCCGCGACGCGATTTTAAACAATGTGGCATTGGCGACTAGCATAGACTCAGATCAGACTGCGCTTAAGCAAGTGCAGTCTGATCAGAGACTTTGGTACGCGGAAGCAATGCAATTCATAGAACCGTTATTGAATCAGTAAACATGCAGGCTGATCTTGTTTTCACCCTAAAAACTACCACATTATTTGAAATCTTGTGTCGAAGCTGAATTCCAAACATACGCCACCGTGTCTACTAGGGCCTATGTTCGGATACATAATTGTTTTACGGCGTAACAGTCCTCACTAGAGGCCAGAGCTTTATAAATGGCATGTCATTACTATACGCTGAATTTCATTAATTAAATAAATTATTTTACATATTGTCATCATTAGGTTTTTTTTTTTTTTTTTTTTTTTTGTTATTTACAAAGGGCCACAATATAAAAAGGAACAAAATTATATGAATATACCCATGAAATATATAAAAAAAGAAATAATATATTTATACATGTATAAACGTGATCTATTTTTTTTTCCCTATAATTTTGGATTAACGGCCCGGCCATGAATATTTAATTTATATCGAGGACAAAACACCTGGTCATCCGTCAGCAAAAGATGCCTTTTTTATATAAAATATCAGACTTTTTCATCTTGAAATTTTCGGTGGCAAAAATATCCATACTAATTTTAACAGGGCACTGGATAGAACACAGATTGGTTGTGTATTGTAACTCAAACCGGGAGGTGTGAAAGTCTTATTACACACTGTTAACACAGGTAAACGACGATATTTCGACTACGGTCTAAGGGAATTAACTAATGTCAATCAAATATGGGATATCGGTAATCTGAGTGACAGTTCCTGTAGTACGAGAATTCCTGGTAATGCGAATTGGCCAAATTTCGTCAAACATGGTACAATATATCATTACAACAAACCGCAGATTTGATTAAATTTTGGTGACCTTGACTCCATTTTCAAGGTCACAGCGACCCCAAAACAGTCAATTTTTAGTCAAAAATAGCTTGTCCGATATCTATCTCATTAACGAATTGATTGATTTTCGTCGAACTTGATCTAGAAAAATGCAAATTGTAAGAGCTAGTCAGATTTATGCAGATTTATCCTTGATCTATTTTGAAATATAATTCAATGTCGTGACAAAATATTCTTTATTCATGTCAAAAATGCCTCAAAGGTCGATAAAATGTACGTTTCACCAAGGCTTTTGGCTGTTGCCAAAGGGTCTCTACTTGTAATTTTAACTATCGCACCACCCATCGACCAACACCAAACATTGGTGATAAGACGAACTGGACGTTATCTTTCTTTTGCGACATTTTTCATGTTGGTCGAGGGGTGGTGCGGTATTTAATTTTCCGTGGAAACATGTCAAAACAACTAAAAATTTCAGAAAAATGGCGTTTCGACCTTCCTTAGTGACGTCACCATAGCAATACGTGCGCATGATCCGACGTTCTAACAGCATTTCTTGAAACTTTATATGGTGTTCTGTTTTAACATGTATAAACCTAAGTAAACATGTAATTTTGATTTTTCTGGAAAATCGAGGCCAAAAATGCACCTTATCGACCCTAGCCCACCAAAAATGAAATTCTGATATTTCCCATAGTTCCGCTCCAAACATAGATTGTGGGAACTCTTTAGAACCGCCTCTGTGAGGCGGTTCTAACGAGTACCGAGAATCTCTGGTTTTGAACAGTAATAAGGATAATTTTGTATACCTCTGTGACTCCCAGTCTTACTGTTTAAAAGTGGGGTTAAAGGGGGTAAAATTATATAGGCATGTTTTCGTGATGAAAGACGTTTTATGATAAAATTTGTGCAAGGATTTTTGATTGTGAACTTAAAGACTTCCAACAGTACAGTACTCTTGTAAACCCCACATTTTTTCTGTATAAAGTTGGTTTTGTAAAGGTATTCATTACATGGACTTGTCAGCTTAATAATGCTTCCATATTAGAGTTTCTCTTTTTTCGGATGATAATAGCTCAAATTGTTACATGAGTAATGCTTTAATATGTTTAATGCTGTGGAACAGACGTGGACCTCGTTACACAGTCTATCTGTTACACAGTCTATCTGTTACAGAGTCTATCTGTTACACAGTCTATCTGTTACAGAGTCTATCTGTTACACAGTCTATCTCAACATGTCTGTCTATCTGCTGCAACAGAATAAAACGCCCACACGTTCATTCATGTCCGTTCACAATCCTGTCAGATTGCATCCATCTTAGCGCTGCGGTGCTGTGGTAAAGCATCGGATTTCAGATCGACAGGTACCCAGTTCGACCCCCGCAAGCGTCAAGTGTTGTTTCCTTGAGCAAGATACTGCATCCACATTGCTGTGTACTGGTTTCTACCCAGGAAACGAGGGCAAGATTAGTACTAGTACTAAATGTGTTACCCTCTATAAATAAGGTCGAATATTGCACGACCCGCAGAAAAAGCGACCGACTGAAGTCGGTTGATTTTCTAAGAGTGCCCTAAATCACCGTGTCATTCTGTCAGTCTGTCTGTCCGTCCGTAACCCGTTTGTGAAAATTGGTGATAGTGACTTAACCGATTGGAATATTTAAATAGTTTTTGGCATACTGATAAATATCAATGAAATCTAACCAATGAACTTGCCAAATATTACTTTCCATTTAGTATAGCCTCGCCGAGGCGAAAAATGTGAAATTTTTCGAACTGCTTCTCCTCGGAAACCGTCGGGCCGATTGAAGTCAAATTTCATATGGAGCCTCTTTGGGATGGGTAAAACAAAAATTTGCTCATGGGGTCCAGGTCACATGACCAAAATGGCCGCCAAGCCATATATGGTAAAAACCCTTCAAAAATAGTCTTCTCCAGAACCACTGGGCAGATTTCCACGAAACTTGATAAATAGCATCTGGGACGTAGGCCCATCATAAAGTGCTAAAATGGTGACCCTGGGTTGACCTTGACATTCTTTGTGCCTAGGTCAAACTTTGACACATATGCTTTTGTATTGGAAAAGTAAGAATGCATTTTATCCTGCAGACGATTCAGAATACAGTACTAAAGTATAAGATATATTTTTGCTCCTTACGATAAGGCGCATTTATTGGGGGAACCGTTTTAGGTCCAGGTCACATGACCAAAATGGCCGCCATACCCATATATGGTAACACTCATAAAGCTAAAAGCATCCGGCGGGTCGTGCACTGGTTATTATTTATTATTATTATTTTATTAGATACTGTCTTTTTCTTTTTTTGAAAAAAAAAAAAAAAAAAAAAAAAAAAAACACCCGCCGCCTTTGTAAAGAGAAAAGTAAAGTTTACACGGGCATAGATTATTTTCCCTATCTTTGCTCAAAACATGAATTGATATGTTGGAACTGGGAATAAGAAATATGAACAATATTCTTCTGGGAATAATTAGTTCTTGACTTGTGACAAACGATAATTTTAGCACACGAATGTGCTTGTATGTATGATAAACGTACGCCAACGCAGGGACATGTAAGATATTTCGACACATCACGAAAACACGCCTATATAATTTTGACCCCCACTTTTATATAGTAAAACTGAGGTTTACAAGGGTAAACCTTATTTTCCTCATTTCTCCTCTAAAATATAGATTGTGGGTTCTCGTTAGAGGCGGCTCTAACGACTACCCACAATCTATATTTTGAGCAGAAATAAGAAAAATATCACAGTTTTTCATCTTAAAATTTCAGTTTTTTTCGGCGGTAAAGTTTACAATGTATTTGCATAGGCATGTTTTCTTAATGGTACAAGCCCCCGCCCATAGGGGCTTGAAGAAATATATGGGTTGCATGATGCTTCCACGCAGACCTGAATCTGGCCACACACTAGTACTGGTAAACCGCTTAGAGGATCTAAGCCTGTCCAGGAACCGCGGTGCGAGGCGGAGCGTCCATGCTAATAAACCCTATTGGTTTCATTAGGTGTTAGGGCTTGAGATGTAATTTCATCTCAAAGTCGGGTAAAAGTCCCACAAAATTGGAAGCAACGTCTCCAAAATGACCTTTACAGTGTTGACGGGGACGTTAAACCTCAAATCACTCACTCACTCTCCCGACTTTCGAATGAGTCTTTAAACCGAGGTCCCGTCTCCGTATGACCTTAGCTGTCGGTGGGACGTAAAATTCAAACCCTCACTCACTCAAAATTTATTTTGAAACTGACTGAACCTTTAGCAAACAGTGGAGGCCTTGATAAGACGCCGCGTTCTGCGGCGTCTGATCCGGGCCTGCGCTGTATGCCAGGGTACCTGTTTTGGGGTTTCTGGTACAAAATTGGTTAAGAGTCTGCTGAAGCTTTTATTCAAGTGCAACAAATCAGAAAGCGAATATGATATTTATTTGTCATTAAGTTAGCTGTGTAATCGATAATCGGTGCTATCCAGTTTCTATACTATCAGAAACTGAGAGATTCTGTTACATTGAATTATGTTTTGTTATACATGTAATATTAATAACTTTTTATTTCATTGTAAATGGTGAAACGTGGCGAGCACATATGAGATATCAGAAGCAACACTTTTTTTTCCAAGTTAAGTATAGCCGTACTCATTGCAACATATAAGGTGGGCATTTAGTGATAAGTTTTCCTTATATTTCCATATAAACCTATGTTGTGGGTATACATGTATTCATTAGAACCGCCTCGATTGTCGACCTAGCTGTGATCTTCTGTTTCAACACTTCCATTCATTTTCCTCTTTCTCCTCTGTCCCTCACTTTCACCTCCTCTACTGTCTTTTCTGTCTATTCTCTCACTTTCTCTGGGAGACGACAAAAATCACCCACAAGGGTTGACGTGCCGATAAACCAAAAACAATCAATCAATAAACCCAAATCAATCAATCAATCAATCAATCTAAAATTTAAACCAGTTCAAATATTACCGGATGTTGCGTCTAAAATAGCTAAAATAGTGGCATACAGTGTAGTGCTGCGGCGTCTTAGCTGGGTCTACACTGCTTGCCGGGGCATTTCTGTCCGAAAATATATACATGTATATGGTAAATGCGGTATTCCAGGTCTTGGACCAAAGGCCGAAACTACATGTAGCTGGTCCGGCCAAGAATATAAGAATCTTATATGGGTGTGAGGGAGGGATTGTAAAAAATCCGTCCCGAGGGACACTGTCCGGCATCACGAGGCTTGCCGAGTGATGCCGGACAGTGATCCAGAGGGACGGATTTTTCTATCCACCCCTCACACCCATATTGGATTCTTTTTGTTGCATGCCTTCCATTTCTATTGCGAATTTTTAATGCTGCTGTCACTTCGACATCCGCCATTTTGTGTTGACACAACAGGAATGTTTAGAGACGTCACGCATGACGACGCCGCGCATGAGGTCGTAATCAACCAGTGCATTTATCAAACATGCGATTATATTCGATTTGGGGTCGCAACACCAGGGTCAGAACTTAAATTTCTTTCCCAGGGTAAAATCACGGATTTCCCTGTCTTGTGTGCAAGAATGTTTAATCTTTATTCTAGTGGATGTGTTATTTTTCCCTTGATACATGTACATTTGTTTTGTTGTGTGACGTGATAATTTAGTCTGTCACCGGTCTCACTGACTCAGTCGCATGCACGGCTGATGTCGAAGGTTCGATACCCCCACCCCACGGGTCGGTGCATTCTTTTGTGGAGAATGATCATGAAGTGTTTTCCGAAGGGCAGTTGCCATTTTTTGGCGACAGAATCTGCACTGAACTGGTCAATCGCTTATGTATAAGCCTGCCCAGGAAATACGGGGTTAGGTAAAATGACAGCATAACCTAAATTGACCGGACCATAAAACTCCAAGCCAAACAAAATCGTATGCCTTTGTGATATTGAGGCATGTCTTTGCCATTGACCCATTTTGTACCAGAAACCCCAAAACGGGTACCCTGGCAAACAGTGCAGACCAGATCAGGGCCAACAATTTTTGCAAAAAGTTCAGCCATTTTCCAAACCAATTTTAAAGAAAACACAACCTGACACCCCTAAATTTTGAAATGGACTCCTGGTATATATAAGGAGGAAGATTCCATTTGGTACAAAAAAGGTTAATTATGGTAATTGGAAAATCAAATCTGTAGACAATACATGTACCAATAGGCTTAATGATAATTAGAGAAACGTTTTATTGAGCATTATTGTTCAGGTTGTTTCACCTGTCAAATCATATCTGAGTACATTTGACCCAGGTAAAGAGGAATTATTATAGTCACTAGCGCTGCTTCTGCGACATATCACTTGATAGAGAGAGAGAGAGAGAGAGAGAGAGAGAGAGAGAGAGAGAGAGAGAGAATACAAAACAACAAACAAGCACAAGTGTGTATACTGATGTTCTTTCGGGAACTGAAAATCGCATTTTTCATCACGTAATGAACATCCTTTGAAACCCCATTTACTACAGACAAAAGTGGGGTTTACAGGGGCTAACAAAACCTTTATCATTACAGCTATAAGACACGTAATGAACATCCTTCGAAACCCCATTTACTATAGACAAAAGTGGGGTTTACAGGGGCAAAGATAACCTTTGTTATTACAGCTATAAGACACGTAATGAACATCCTTCGAAAACCCCATTTACTATGGACAAATGTGGGGTTTACAGGGGCAAACAGAAGCTTTATTATTACAGCTATAAGACACGTAATGAACATCCTTCGAAACCCCCTTTACTATAGACAAATGTAGGGTTTACAGGGGCAAACAAAACCTTTATTATTACAGCTATAAGACACGTAATAAACATCCTTCGAAACCCCATTTACTATGGACAAATGTGGGGTTTACAGGGGCAAACATAAGCTTTATTATTACAGCTATAAGACACGTAATGAACATCCTTCGAAACCCCATTTACTATAAACAAATGTGGGGTTTACAGGGGCAAACAAAACCTTTATTATTACAGCTATAAGACACGTAATGAACATCCTTCGAAACCCCATTTACTATACACAAATGTGGGGTTTACAGGGGCAAACAAAACCTTTATTATTACAGCTATAAGACACGTAATGAACATCCTTCGAAACCCCATTTACTACAGACGGTTCCTGATCATTGCATTCACTTCTATTTATTTCCCTCTGTGCGGTAAAACGATAGAAAATACTGTAATTGTCACAGTCAATGACGGTACCTTTCAAGTTAATTGCTGACATAATACCATAACTGATTAGCAATTTAAGATACAGTTATATAAACTCATTTAGCTTGACACGCACGATAAACACGAGCTGCAACCGATATAGATCTACTCAAAAGATCAGAGGTGTCAGGGCAGCGAGATAAAAGATTAAAAGAATGCAGTTTATTTAGCTTGCAATTTATTGATCCAACCAAAAGACGAGAACCCACTATCACATACGAGCCCAAACGTTCACACCCACTCTACAAGCAAGTACAATGCGATCATCATTTCCGCCATCCAAATCGTCGTCCACAAACCACCACTCCCATTTTTCTGCACGCGATCGGTAAATGACGTCATCCCGTGATCCGACCCTAGCAACACCACACATGTTTAACGTTATTGTTTTATTTTAATGGAACGTATCTCTTCCATAAAAAAAATGTTTGCAACCGGTAAAAAAATATTTTCTCGATAGCTAAACGGTCGTGGATAGAGGCGCGACTAATCCATGGTTACCAACATTAAAACATTCTACTTTTTCCGCCAGCATCTGCTATTTGGCGCCAAAGTATAGCCATTCACGAGATAGTAGAATAGTTCGTTTTTGCTACCGTAAGATGTAGCAAATCGTCTTAGGAGCTACATGTATTAAATCATTTTCACATTGTGGATTAAAGGGATAAACGCAAATTATTTTCACACCTTGTCACGCTTATCGATAGCGCTGGCGGTACACACTACACCAGAAATGAAAGACACGCACCGCCGGGTAATCATGTTTAATTGGTAATTATATGACTGGGATTAACAATAGTGTCATAAATGAACCGTTATAAAAACATGGATGGTTTCGTCTCTGAATTGCCGACAAAGCGGGAATTATTGTGATTTACTTACTGGTCTAGTTTTACTGTATTTAAGGACTCAAAAGACTGACGATTGTAGACGACTTTTTGCACTTGCCCGACCGGGCGTCGAAATGTCAAAGTGCACCTGCCCGGCGCGATTTCGGACTTGTCCCGGGCGACCGGGCAATGGATTTGTCAGCCCCTGCCATTTACTATAGACAAATGTGGGGTTTACAGGGGCAAACAGAAGCTTTATTATAACAGCTATAAGACACGTAATGAACATCCTTCGAAACCCCATTTACTATAGACAAATGTGGGGTTTACAGGGGCAAACATAAGCTTTATTATTACAGCTATAAGACACGTAATGAACATCCTTCGAAACCCCATTTACTACAGACAAATGTCGGGTTTACAGGGGCAAACAGAAGCTTTATTATTACAGCTATAAGACACGTAATGAACATCCTTCAAAACCCCATTTACTATAGACAAATGTCGGGTTTACAGGGGCAAACAGAAGCTTTATTATTACAGCTATAAGACACATAATGAACATCCTTCGAAACCCCATTTACTATAGACAAATGTCGGGTTTACAGGGGCAAACAGAAGCTTTATTATTACAGCTATAATGCATAGGCTGTGGGTACACGAAAGAACTGCTTCAATGTGGCCGTTCTAACAATAACCAACAACCTATTTTTGCAGAATAAATTAGAAAACTATCACACATCTGCAGCAGAAAAATGACACTTTTGGAGACAAAAGTGCACATGCCAGATGAATATTGCGGTATTTTAGGAAAGCAAACAAAATACGTTCTATAAAAGGGATATCCTTTTGAAACAAAGAAAACATCGTATGGGGTGTTCAAGTTTTTCTGGGCAGGACTATCTATTTTCGGCCGATAAGAGCTCTTCAGTTACCAGAATCTTTAAGCGACCTCGAAAACTGTCTCCTTATTGGGTCGATTGTATATCAATCGACCCAAAGGTATAAAGGACAAAACCTCTTTTAGTGCTGGAGTCCAGTGACTATCACTGATTTGTAGGAATCCACGCAGATTATTTATAGAATTTTATCGCAGTGACGTCAGCGTGTTTACGTAAAAGGTTAACTGTAAAATCTGGGCTGGAATCATGGGTTGGGCTAGGCAAACAGTGTAGACCCAGATCAGACGCCGCAGAACGCGGCGTCTGATCAGAGTCTTCACTGTTTGCTTAGAGTATAGGAATTTAAGGGTCAGGTGCCGAAAAACGCAGCGTCTGATCATGGTCTACACGGTTTGCTTTCAGTAAAGGAGTTTAAGGGTTAAACGAAACAGACCACGCTCAGGCCCATTTTTTCCTAACTACACCCAGAGACAATCGACCCACCAGTACTCTCAGTGCTTTGATTTCAAAATGGAGGAGAAATGCCTAGTGTATCCAATTCCTTAAAGTCTCAACGTTTGCAACCATTACGCAAACACGCCTATACAAATACATTGCCACCTTTATCGCCGAAAAAATGAACATTTTATGCTGAAAAATTGTGATATTTTTCTTATTTCTGCTCCAAATATAGATCGTGGGCACTCGTTAGAACCGCCTCATCGAGGCGGTTCTAACGAGTACCCACAATCTATATTTTAGAGCACAAATAAGAAAAATAAGGTATACCCCCGGAAACCCCAGTTTTTCTATATAAAAGTGGGGTTCAAGGGGGTCAAAATTATATAGGCATGTTTTCGTGATGGTTGCAGATCGGTACAGACACCTTCGCAAATAGTGTAAATTCAGAGGCGATTCTATTAACCATCAGAATCTACACAGTTTACAATCAAGTTAAAAATATTGACTAAGCTGCAAATAACAAGGATGAACGTGTTCGTATTTACATGTAAACACTGATAAGTCTACATATAAAAAAACTAGGGGGTGAAAGGCTTGATGACCTTGTCCATCTTTTACCGGAAAACACCAAACGGGTAACTGGCAAATAGCTCAGGTACAAAAAGCGGCGTCTGATCAGAACCTGTATTGTTTGCAAGAAAAAAAAAACTTACATTGTCCCGATTATTTTTACAGAATACACAATCTGACATCCCTAAATTTCGAAATGGGCTTGTTTTATATATCAGATGGAAGATTCCACTTGGTACAAACATGTGTTAATCGGGATGACCTGTATGCCAAGTGTGAAATTAACATTGTCAACATCTAAAGCATTGCCACCACAAGAGACATTAGCAACATCTAATGCTCTATGTACCGTTTACTTTATTCTCAGATATCGTATTCATTAAATGCTTTTGTGTCCGCGGAGACTCGAAGATCAAACAGCGTTCTTTCGATTTAATAGTTCTATTCCATTTATGCACTAACAGTAAAATAGACGTTTCGACTCGGAAAATGCATTGTTAGAGAAAAAAGCTGCTTTTTAGTGAGGCAAATAACCCGTATTTAAAAAAAAAAAAAAAAAACACCCGGCAAAATCTTTAGTTTCCCGGACCCAATATATGTATATTGGTCAGGGCTCATGTCTTCATTCACTATGATGCCGCATTATGTTTAGGCCCGTCACTGAGGACAAGTTTTTACTGCATTAATTTTGAGCCGTTTTCAGGGAAGAAATGTCTACCAATACCAACCGAAACCTATTGAAAAGTATTAAACGGAGAAAAATTATATTAAGACGCAAGAAACCGTACGTAATACGTAGAAATTCTCCAGGTAATGCTTATTATGTATGTGCGTACAATTGTCAACGTTTTAGTAGGTCTGACTGCGTGTTTTGTTAGGTTTACGCTACGTATACCTACGTTGTGAAAATATCAAAACAAACGTAGCCGGGTCACCTATGTAGCCATTTTCAGCCGTATGTACCACGTTTCATCAAGAAAACCTATCTTTATAATTTTGACCCCTTTGAACTACACTTTTGTATAGTAAAACCGAGTTTTACAGGGATAAAACTTATTTTTCTAATATATTTTTTCATCTTAATTTTTTCGGCGGTAAAATTTACACTGTAATTGTATAGGCGTGTTTCATAGTAGTATACCTATGTTTTGGAAATGTCAAAATAAACCTAGCATGGACACTTATGTAGCCATATATAGCCATATGTACCACGTTTTCACTGCGTTTTACAACGTTTCTTGGCGTTCTGCTACAATTTCAATCAAAGCACTGAGAGGGCTGATGGGGTGACTGTTTGTTAACTTTGCATAGCGCCTCGGTGTTCGTTTGTTTAAATCTGACTTAAAGAATACAGGGTTAATTGAGCTTGAATATACTTGATGATCACTGATGTGGACTGACTGGCAGAAACAAGCTAGTCTGGCTCAGAAAAGTTAGCATTTAGAAGTGTTCTGTTGTATGTATTCTTGCACCCAAAGGATAAAACGTTTTAGCACATATTAATTACAGCTAGTGTCTAGGGACTATTTAGTCACCGTAAAAATTACCCAGCCTTTTATCACAGTGTAGATTTTATTTCAAGTCTTTTGGGATCATCGATTCCACTGCGGAACTTTTAATATGTTCTATAAAAGGGGTTATCTTTTGGAAGCAAGGAATAGACCACAGAACTAGAAAACATGAAGTGTTTTTTTTTCTGTGCCAGACTAGCTAGTTTCGGCCAATTAGTTCTCATCAGTTTTAAGTTGGAAAGTAGGTAATGGTACACTGACAGTTTTCAGTTGTTTTATTAATTTCTTGCCTCTAAAGGATAAACCTTTTTATAGAAAATGCATCGGCCAATGCAAATGGCCTGATAATTTTCAAAATAATTAGTCATTTAAACATAAGGTAAAACATTCCGACTACTTTGGGCATGTCCGTTTCATTTATGCATCAAACAGTATTTCTTTACGATAAATTTGTCGGTAAACTGTCCTCAAATGTGTCTATGAACTGTCTTGTCGGTGAAATGTCCCATTACACCAGCAGTCATAGGGTTTACCTTCGGCGCAGATATAGTCATCCGCAACTTAAATCATAATTCTGGTAGAGCAAGAATGCCTGTGTTAAATTCATAATTATTGCAAAGTAAACACAAAGACATGTGCGTTCATGAAATAAATTGGTTGTAAAATTAAGATTCATCGGCAGTTTCTTGTGAAACTTTCGAAACTATTTTGGATATGGCGGACTATTTGCTCACGGATGTATCTTGGTGGTAATAAAGCAGGCTGCATTAAGGTACTGTTAACTGTGGGAGCAACTGATGATAACAATCGCCCCAAAACTTGGTAAATGCGTGACAGTGAGACTGCGGCGTATAGGACGCAAAATTTGATTTTGACTTAGATTTTTTGCACTTTTATTTTATTCTGGAGGTTATTTTATCTTGAAACTACTTAGACTAAACACCATCCGCATCATGTAACAATACCAAACAAAATCCCTTGTAAACCTGGAACATCACGAAAACATGCCTATATAATTTTGACCATTGAACCCAACTTTTATTTACTGGGGTTTACACGGATAAAATAGAAGTGAAGGCAATGATCAATAATCGATACAATTAACCCACAGCTCCCACCAGAGACACCAAAGGGAAAGAAACACAAACATGAAACAACAAACCCTAATGGAAACATCAATAGCGGAAAGCCCACAAAATGGCCAATTGGCTACTAAAACAAAATAATATAAGCGATACAAACACTCAAAGACAAACCATAACGAAAAATAAAACGCGACAGAAGAACCACCTTGGAACGGTCAGTGAAACGATTTCCACAGGGGGTGGGGGTGGGGGCTTAAATCGATTTTACGTGGCCACAATCCTCGCCCCTTACTTCCGATTTCCGTCGCGATTTAGACAAATAGTTTATTCAGTCCGCATGAAGGCCTAATAACTCATCAGTGGAACATCTCCGTGAACACAAAAAAAATCAAACAACCACAGAGATGAAACAACGGTGATGACTTGACAACAAGAAACCACTGAACTGCCGGAGCAAAAGGAAACCAACAGTTAGACTCCGATGGGTCCAACCAGAAAAAAAAAACTTATTTTGTTTTATTTATGCTCTAAAATAAAATCAATGAGGCGATTCTAACGAGCACCCAAATCTATGTTTTATGTAGAAAAAAGTAATATGTCACAATTTTTCCTCTAAACTATTTCGCTTTTTCGGCGGTAAAGTTTACAATGTGTTTGTATAGGCGTGTTTTCGTAGTGATTCTAGAGATTACGAGGGCATATTTTAATATCCCCCGACCGAATAGGTTCGGGGGATAAAGCGATCAGCCAGGCGCCCGTCCGTCCGTCTGTCCGTCCGGTTGTCCGTCCGTAGATGCAACATTGTGATGGCCATAACTCCAATACCATTTGATATACATTGTTGGTTCTTGGCACTATTGTTCATAAGGCTGAGACGGCGTGTCGTGCGCAAGAACCAGAACTCTGGCTGCCATAGTTTTTGAGTTATCTCCTCTTTTAATGAAATAGAGTGTCTACCTTGTGATGGTCATAACTCCAATACCCTTTGAAATATATTGATGGTACCTGGCACAATTGTTCAAAAGACTGAGACGGCGTGTCATGCGCAAAAACTACACCTCTTGTTGCCATGGTGATCTCCCCTTCAAATGAAATAGAATCACTACCTTGTGATGGCGATATCTCCAATACTCTTTGAGATATATTGATGGCACTTGGTACAGTTGTACATGAGGTTAAGCAGGCATGTCATGTGCAAGAACCACGACTCTGGGTGTCCAGGCGTTTTTAATTATCTCCCCTGACAATATACTCTTGTGATGGCCATAACTTCAATACCCTTTCAGAGATATCGATGGTACTTGGCAAAAGTGTTAACATGGTTGAGATCACGTGTCATGCCTAAGAACCACAACTCTGGGTGGTATGGTATTTGAGTTATCTCCCCTTCCAATATGATGTTATGCCCGCATTGTGGCCACCTTGTGATCGACATACCTCCAATAACTGTCGAGACATATTGATGGTACTTGGTGCAGCTGTACATGTACAAGAGGTTATGCAGGTGTGTCATGCATAAGAATTATAACTTTTGGTGCCCTTGTTTTTGAGTTATCTCCCCTGACAATATAACCTTGCGATGCTCATAACTCCAGTAACCTTTGAAATATATTGAAGTAACTTGGCACAATTGTATACAAGGTATAGAAGGCGTGTGATGTGCAAGAACCACAACTCTTTGTGCTGTGGTATTTTAGTTATGTCCTCTTTCAATATAAGAGATTGACCACCTTGTGATCACCATATCTCCAATACATTGTGCGACAAATTGATGGTACTTGGTACAGATATACATGAGGTTAAGCACGCGTTTCATGCGCAAGAACCACGATTCTGAGTGTCCTGGTTTAAGCGTTATCTCCCCTGACAGTATTAACTTGTGATGCCCATAACTCCAATACCTTTGAGATATATTGCAGGTATTTGCCACAATTGTATGTGCAAGGTTTGTGCAAGAACCACAACACAATATACCTGTACCGTGTGCATTGGAAATCTTGGCTCTTCATCATGTTGAGAAGCAATCTTCAGTATCATTAGGCGAAGATACGTAGTCTCAATAAACATTACATATACAAATAATACTGTGGGCTTACTAGTGTACTGTGTGCATTTGGAAATCTGGGCTCTTCGTCATGTTGAGAAGCAATCTTCAGTATCATTAGGCGAAGATACGTAGTCTCAATAAACATTACATATACAAAATATACTGTGGGCTTACTAGTGTATTTTATTCTAGTGCACTTTCTATTTGTGAACAATCTTCTGAAGGCCATATTGGCTTTTGGTCGGGGAGTTTTCCATCTCTTCTGATGGCCAATTTTTTCCTCGTGAATGTTAAAAAAAAGGACTTATGGTTCTAACGGGCCAACATAATCTGGAACAAGATATACTTAAATTAAGTAGTTCTTTTTAAAAAAGTTTCTTCTAGAGTAAAGTAAACCCCGCTATATATGAATAACCCGATGTTCAATTTTTAAAAAACCTATATGTTCTGTTAAGATACTTAAAAAGTCAAAATCAGAGTTGTTATACTATATGCATATTTCATGTTTCGTTATTTGCTTGAATTTACGTCCCGCCATCAACTAAAATCTATGTTTAAGGTACATGGGTTCAAAGACAGATTAAAAAGTCATGAGAAGTCCGGAATCCAGTTACCACCACTGGAATATTATACGTTTCTGCACAAAACGTAGTGCAATTTTTTTCTCATATTTACAAAAATTTACATACGCGACGGAAGTAAGGGCAAGGATTGTGGCCACGTAAAACCGATTTAAGCCCCCCCACCCCCACCCCCCCAGTGGAATTCGTTTCCGCTGACCATTCCAAGGCGGTTCTTCTGTCGCGGTTTATTTTTGTTATGGTTTGTATTTGGGTGTTTATGTCGCTTATATTATTGTATTTTGGATGGCCAATTGGCCATTTTGTGGGAAAGTAACTGTCCTTTTGGCTTTCCGCTATTGATGTTTCCATTAGGGTATGTTGTTCCATGTTTGTGTTTTTTCCCTTTGGTCCCTCTGATGGGAGCTGTGGGTTAATTGTATCGATTCCTGATCATTGCCTCCACTTCTACTTTAAGTCAAACCATATTCGATTGACATTTTAAACTATTTCTCGCGTATGTTTGGTTTGATTTGAAAACAAAAAAAAAATCCAGTAATGATCAGACGTAAAAAATCCAGGAATGATAATATCATAAACTGAACATGCATGATGTTCACAATTTGTACCCAGCCAAATTGAATACTAAATAGGCGTCCTACAAACAGTAGCACAAAACATTGCCTTACACTAATTCAAATACAGTAAAAAAACCGCTAATGACACCATCTAAGGTTAAGACTAAATCAGCTGTCAAAAGTTTGTTTAGAAAGGCGCAGTTATTCTTTTTGGTGTTTTCTACACCCAGAGTTGCCTTATTGGAACTGTTCAAAGACCCCTTTAAACAGTCCCAAAAGAAGTCTTTATACATACTAAATGTATATACCACGAACTACACCAGCCATCACACACTGAAAATGTCATTGAGCTAATTTTAGTAACAGTGATTCTAGGGTGTTTGCTGAGCTTGTGGTATAAAGTATACAGGAATTTTCCTGTTCAAGGCTAGCTTTTGAAAAAAAAAATCCATTACGATAACACAGCCGTGAAACATAGTGGATTTTTTTCACATCTCCAAAATGGCTACTTTTCTGATGAAAATCCATGATATTTTTCTTATTTATACTGCAAACTTAGGTTGCGGATGCTCATTAGAACCACCTCTAACGAGTACCAACAACCTATGTCTTGGAGCAGAAATAAGGACAATCATGTTTACCCCCGAAAACCCCAGTTTTCACTATATAGAGGGGGGTTTAGGGGGTAGTCATTTCACGGACTTGTTGACCTGATGGAAACATCGCAAGCATCACGAAAACACACCTATATAATTCTGACCCCATTGAACCCCACTTTTATATTGTAAAACTGGGGTTAACAGGGGTATACATTATTTTTCTTATTTGTGCTCAAAAATATAGATTGTGTGTACTCGTTAGAACCGCCTCGTTGAGGCGGTTCTAACGAGTATCCACAATCTATATTTTGAACAGAAATAAGAAAAATATCGAAATTTTTCTTCTGAAAATTTTCATTTTTCGTTGCTTAAATTTATAATGTATTTGTATAGACATGTTTTCGTAATGGACATTTCACAGTATTCGTATACCTCACAAAAACAGTCATTCCAGTGTCCTTGGTGTTTTGATTTAATTAAGACACATGGAACTGAGGACAAAATCGAAATCACTCACATTCTCGATGAATTACAACAAACGTCTAAATTACATAACACTCTCTAACGAGATTCATTAGCAACGATGCATTTGTTAGTAGGCGTCGTGTGAAAATCAAGGGTTTCTATAAATGCCTCACTAAGCAAAAACGTGTCTTTGAGCTTGTTCGTAGGGCGAATATTAAGATCTGACTGCACATGCGCCGTCTCATTTCACATTTAAACCTTAACGCCAATCAAATGTCAATTTTAAGTCGTGAACTTGAGCTGAGAAGGGCCCTTTTCGCTTTTTGCGACCCTCAGTGACATAATAGACGTCAAAAAGTACGAATATTCTTGTAGGATCGCGATCAAACTCATTTGGATAGCGCTGACATCATTCTTTCATCGTATTTTTCTGACAAAATCATTCGGTAGTTTTCTCATTTGTGCTGCAGACAGTGTTTTTGGGTAGTCGTTAGAACGACCTCCTCCAGGCGGTCTAACGAGTACCCGAAACCTAGCTGTAGAGACACAGGAATTAAAAACAATGCATTTTCCTGTGAATCCACACACTTATATATAACGTTGAGTACTTCCTTCTACTTGTGCGCTTGCACGCCCCAGTTTTGCCCGGAATCAGTCTGGTATGGATAAAATTGAGTTCGCATATATAACACATTCCCAGTTTCGTATGTAATGTTACGGTAGAACGATCGGTGCGTACGGAGACACATTTATAATACGATAACATACACGTGCGACATATTTTCACTTCTCCAAAATGGTTTCTTTCCTGATGTAAATCCGTGATAGTGATCTTATTTATACTCTTAACATAGGTTGGGCGCCTCATCGAGGCGGTTCTAACGAGTACCCACAACCTATGTCTTGGAGGAGAAATATGAAAAAAATTTATACCCTCGTAAACCCCAGTTTAATCTATATAAATTTGGGTTTAGGGTAAGGGGGTGTTCATTTCACGGACTTGTTCACGTAATGCGGAGACAATAGGATACAACACGCACGTATGTTATAAATATGTTCTATAAAAGGGTTATCCTTTGGAAGCAAGGAATACACCACAGAACTGGAAAATATGAAGTGTATTTTTATAAAATGAGGTTTAAAAGGGTACCCATTGCACAGACTTGTAATATGCAAACGCCATCTAAAACTGCGTTGTGTGCGTGCAGTTTACCCGCAACAGGGCCAATTCCAAACAGAGTGAAAAAAAAAATAAATAAAAAAATTAGTCATGCTTTAATAAAACATGTAAAGCACTTACTCCGCTTTTGCGTAGAAAACCATATGAACATAAGTACGATTGGTCTATCGTATGCCCTCTTTTAAGTCTTTGTCTCTTGCGTTGCAAGGCTGTCTTTCTGAACGACATTTTAATTTGCTTACACCAAAAATATTTTCAAAACTATGTTAAAAGTTTGATATTCTATTTAACACAGTCACTGCAATGTTAAATTAAGATAACTCATTCATGCGGTATAACATTTTTTTTCTTCGCTGCAAGGGTATTGTTTTTCTAATGACAATATGTGCTGTCAGTTTTATATTTAATTTACGGTTTCAAACAAAAGACTTTTGACGGTTTAGACTAGTCCCACGTTCTCTGAGTATTTAAGGTGGAGTTGAAGAGGGTATTCATTGTTTAGACATGTAAATGTGATTCGATTCATATGCATTCAAGTCCATGAGCTGCCAAAGGTTCTTAAAAACAAAACATCAGAATAAGCTATTCAAGTGTATATTGAAAGTTTTACCATCAAAAAATGAAATCTTCTGACATATTCATATTCCTGCTCAAAACATAAGTTGTGGGAACTCGGTAGAACAGCGAGGCGGGTTCTAACGATTACCCACAATTTATGTTTTGGAACAGAAATATGGAAAATGTATACTACTGTAAACTCCAGATTTATCATATAAAACTTGGGTTTAAGGGGTTCAAAATTATATAGGTAAACAAGAAGTTATTTTCAATGTACAGCACATCCTTTACATCAAAATCCGGTAAAGAACACAAGGGATACATGGAAATACACACTGTCTTCTTATATCCTTTCCCATGAAGTTCTAGAATATTATTAATCACGTATAAAATGAAATACTTCTTAGTTCTTCCTTAAGACATTCACATATCATAAAAAGAAAATCCTTCCGCTTTGTTCTTTAAATCATTTACCAATATTAAGTTCGTAAACACAATCCTAAATCATGCAGAGAAACTCACTGGACTGCTGTAGAAGAGAGATGTGCTTTATAATACCACGGAGAGTATCAAGAACGGCACAAAAACTAGCCTACATAATTCTTACCCCTTTGAACCCAACTTTTATGGAGTAGAACTGGGGTTTACAGGGGTCCGCCTTGTTTTTATTATTTCTGCTCTAAAATATAGATTGTGGGCACTCGATAGAACCGCCTCAATGAGGCGGTTCTAACGTGTACACACAATCTATACTCGTATTTTGAGTAGAAATAAGAAAAGTATTGAGGCGGTTCTAATGAGTGCCCACAAACTATATTTTTGGGCAGAAATAAGAAAAATATCATAATTTTTCATCCGAAAATTTTCGTTTTTTATATTTTTTTTCAGCGATAAAATTTTCAATGTATTTGAATATGCGTGTATTGCTCATGTAACGCATTTTTTTTTCTCTTTGAGAGTAGACCCTTATTGCTGAAGTAGACGAACTATTCATAGCTGTTTTATTATTATATCAGCCCCAAAAATGGGTCCCAATAGGTAAGAATTTGCCTTTAAAAGTAGGCCCCTGCTGATAAAAACAATGAAAGCCTTGTCTCTCCTGAAGCGTATAACGCATTGTTAAATGTAATATCCATGGACTGATTCACAGCAAAAACTATGACTCGAAATTCATGCTTTTCAAAGTAATCCGACGCTGTTGTACACTACATAATTGCTTGATAATAACAGATCGCCAATATCCATTAACATCAAAAAGAAAGAAGAACATCTATCCGGAACAGTCCATTTTGTCACAAAGTGGCGTCAATTAATGTCCTCAGTACATGAAGTTGTTTTATTGGAATCTGGATAATGTAGGTTTGCAAAACATTATTAACGATCCGGTACTTCATTCTACGCGTTTCTTGTTTCGTAAGAAGCCTTCTTAAATATATAGGTTACTGATGCTAAGAGAAGCCTCCGTGGTGTAGTGGTTACGCTACTCGCCTTGTAAACCATGGATCCCAGGATCAATCCCGGGCTTCTCCAGACTTTCGGATGAGTCTGTAAACCGAGGTCCAGTCTCCGTGTGACCTCAGCTGTTGGTGGGACGTAAAGTTCTAACACTCACTGATGCTAAGATATAGACGGTTTTATCCTATATAAAATAGTATTTTCTGCAATAAGAACTTGTACACTGCTTAATTGTCTGATAATACCAGATCGCCACTATCCATTCACAACAACAACATAAAAAATAGAAGCATGACTAACTGTGCATTTATTCTGGTTTGTCGCAAAAAGTCTTAAGTATTTACGATTTATAGGAAACTGGATAAAGTATCCTCAAGTTTGCTTTGCACAATCAATTAATGTATTAAACTGTTTGTCAAGAATCCTTTAATACAAATCGTAACAGCTGTGGAACTTACAATATGCAATATAAACCTTACGAGTCTTATTTAAGAAATATATCAGCTCTAACTGTGATTTGTTGAGTAATAAATCACAGTTTGGAGGTCAGTTGTAAAGTAGACAAATCACAAGCGCGTAGCGCGTGATTTGTCTACTTACAACTGACCGACAAACTGTGATTTATTGCTCAACAAAGCACAGACTAGAGCTGATCTATTTCGATTCTAACACGCTGAAAATCGGCAATAATGTTGTTGTTTCCTTCAAAATCTCACAACTTTTCGCCATTGCTAGAAGAAATCCCGCTAAAATTATCGACTGAAACACATGCATTTATATCCTTTTCTAACGTTTTCGATGCGATAATATGACGTTACACCGTCTGACGTGAAGGAAATCGACTAGTAACGTCATAAATTGGCAGTTTTAATGACGTCACTCGTCACGTTCTTCCTTGCCGTGATTTGTTGTAGAATAAAACAGTTATTTTCCATTGCCTATATAGGCGGGCTATACTAGAATTTATTGTAAAACACTCATCTAGCTGTCAAAAAAAAAAAAAAAAAAAAAAAAATCTGAAAGCGTGCACTGAACTTTGGAGCACGCGTTTTCCCTGCAGATTCAGTTTCCTGTGAAATCCATTTGGCTTTTCTCGTAAGAGATTATTTACCTTCAGTCCATTTCATACGAAATACCCCAATCAGGAACACTGAAAAACAGTGCAAGCCCAGGTCAGACGCCGCCTTGTGTGGTTTGCAAAAAAAAAAAAAAAAAAAAAAAACATCAGCCATTTTCTTCGAAAAATCTTATATAACTCAACCTGAAATCTCCAACTTATGGAATTGACTCCTGCAATATGTAAGGTGAAATAGTCCATTCAGCACAAAGTGGGTTCTAAACTCTACCGCAGCTACCACACGAGGATATTTTATCCTTTCAATATAATGCCACCTTTCACACCTCTGGCATTAGCATTTTTACAGACGCATTTTTTTATATCTTGTAACAGTTTGTGGGTGCTCGTTAGAACTACTTTAAGAAGGTGGGTCTTATGACTATGCACATTCTATATAGCTTTAAAAAAACAAAACAAAACCAAAAAAAAAAAAAAAAAAAAAAAGATGACAAACCCGAATTTCCTAGTTTGGGGGATGGTACGTTAACATGATAAACAGCGACCTGAATGTTTACCGTTTAAGGGGAATTGATACACCTTCAGGGGAGGCAACTCCTTCAAAAGTATTTTTGTCTCCCATGTCAATAGGGATCAACTCTTAAAGGAAAGAATTTGCTCCTTAGGAGCAAATTCTTCCCTTTAAGAGTATACCCCTTTTTCAGTGGGACAGGACGTTTAGAAAAGCGAACAGGAAGATCCGAAAGTTGTCTCCCTTTGAAAAATGGCGGTAAAATCTGCCAGGTGTTCCCATTCCCCTTAAATGCATGTGCACTATTGAGCGATGAAAAGAGCTTACGGACAGGCAATATGTACGCTTGTATATGTTATACAGCCAGTTTATGATAAAACCCACAGGAAGACTCGGACGATCACGCAAAAGCGCAGATCACTGTGCATCTGGTAGAATGATGCGGAAGTCTTCGCTTATCAGTCCATTGATAGTCCGGCGGCTGCCGAATGTGTATGCGAACAGCGAAGAATCTGATCAGTCTGAGCGGATGCGCAGACTGATCAGAGACTTCACTGATCGCAAAGGTCGTCTAGAAGGGATTGTCATGCCCCAGCCAAGCTAACATCATTATAACAAGATCTGTTACAAGCATCACGAACACAACACCACGAGCAAATTATGTAGGCTACCGGTATTTTGATTTCTCACTTGCTATACTGTTCTAAAGAAATCACGATATCAATTCCAAATAAGGCATAAAAAGACAATTTTGACAATTCACCTTATTTGCATTATCTTTTGGTTCCTAGTCTGAAGGTTATCAGTGTTGCAAAAACAGGTAACCAGACCCCCCTTGAAAGGTCAGGGGGGTCTGGTTACCTGTTTTTCCAATATCGACAATGTGCAAGCTGGGAGCCAGCAAATAATGCAAATATGGTGAATTTTGATTTCTCGCTAAAGAAATCACGATATCAATTCCAAATAAGGCATAACAAAGCAATTTTGACAATAGCACCGAATATAGCATTTCGTACATGTTGTTGTGAACAATGACATTCCTCGCTATTAAGACCACCTGAAATTAAGACTAATTCTGCTTTAAAACGCTGATTTAGTAAGCTACGGTTATTCTTTCTTGGTGTTTTCTGCATACAGTGTCCTCTGGTCAGAGACCACCTTTGAGACTGTGCAAAAGTGGTCTTAAAGACCCGGGCAATCACGCAAAAGCGCAGATCACCCTGTGCATCTGGTAGAATGATCCAGAAGTCTTCGCTTAAAGTGGTCTTAAAGACCCGGGCAATCACGCAAAAGCGCAGATCACCCTGTGCATCTGGTAGAATGATCCGAAGTCTTCGCTTAAAGTGGTCTTAAAGACCCGGGCGATCACGCAAAAGCGCAGATCACCCTGTGCATCTGGTAGAATGATCCGGAAGTCTTCGCTTATCGGTCCTTTGATAGTCCAGCGGCTGCCGAATGTGTATGCGAACAGCGAAGACTTTGATCAGTCTGCGCATCGTCTTCACTGATCGCAAATGTCGTCTAGAAGGGTCGGTCTGTCATGTTCCAGCCAAGCTAACATCATTATAACAAGATCTGTTACAAGCGACACGAACACAACACCATGGGCAAATTATGTAGGCTACCGGTATTCACCTTATTTGCATTATTTACTGGTTCCTAGTCTGAAGGTTATCAGAGTTGGAAAAACAGGTAACCAGACCCCCTGACTTTGAAAGGTCAGGGGGGTCTGGTTACCTGTTTTTCCAATGTGGACAATCTGCAAGCTGGTTGCCAGCAAATAATGCAAAATGGTGAATTTTGATTTCTCACTTGCTATACTGTTCTAAAGAAATCACGATATCAATTCCAAATAAGGCATAACAAAGCAATTTTGACAATAGCATCGAATATAGCATTTCGTACATGTTGTTGTGTACAATGACATTCCGCGCTATTAAGACCACCTGAAATTAAGACTAATTCTGCTTTAAAACGCTGATTTAATAAGCTACGGTTATTCTTTCTTGGAGTTTTCTGCATACAGTGTCCTCTGGACAGAGACCACATTTTAGACTGTGCAAAAGTGGTCTTAAAGACCCGGGCGATCACGCAAAAGCGCAGATCACCCTGTGCATCTGGTAGAATGATCCGGAAGTCTTCGCTTAAAGTGGTCTTAAAGACCCGGGCGATCACGCAAAAGCGCAGATCACCCTGTGCATTTGGTAGAATGATCCGGAAGTCTTCGCTTATCGGTCCTTTGATAGTCCGGCGGCTGCCGAATGTGTATGCGAACAGCGAAGTCTCTGATCAGTCTGCGCATCGTCTTCACTGATCGCACATGTTGTTGTGTACAGTGAAATTCCGCGCTACTAAGACCACTTGAAATAAAGACTAATTCTGCTTTAAAACGCTGATTTAGTACCCCTTTTGAACAGTCCCAGAGGTGGTCTTAATATATAAATAACTGTACAGTAAAATTCCGCTATTAAGACCACCTGAAATTAAGACTACATCTGCAGTTAAAAGCTTATTGAGAAAGATTCAGTTATTCTTTCTTTGTGTTTTCCACACCCAGTGTCTCCCAATAAGAGACCAACTTTGGGACTGTTCAAAAGTGGTCTTAAAGACCACTTTTGAACAGTCCCAAAGGTGGTCTTAATGTAGAAATTTAACTGTATTTACTTTTACTGTAGCCCAAAAGCCACACGAACAGTGGCCCTCGGGTCGGACTTTTTCTATTCACTCCTATAACTGCGTTACCAAATATTTAACATATTTCTTCAGTCAATTTATAAATGTAAAACCTTTTGATTTGAATTGAGGTTTAACGTACCCGTCTACCCTTACCTATTTCGACGAAATAACAAATACGTTCGTACATCGAATCACGCGAGGCCCCTGAAGAAATAGATGGGCTGCATGATGCTTCCACACAGAGCTGAAATCGACCGCACACGAGTACAGGTAAACCGCTTAGAGGATCTAAGCCTGCCCAGGCAAAGCGTTGCGTATCCGACCGTCCATGCTTATAAACCCTATTGGTTTCATTTGGCGACAGGGCTTGAGATGTCAGTTCGTTTCAATGTCGGATAAAATCCCCACAAAATTGGAAGCAACGTCTCCAAAAGGACCTATACAGTGTTGACGGGAATCAAACAAACAAACAAACAAACATCGAATCACGCGACGCCACATTATCTTTAAGTGCGCCAATAAATCATGGCTCTTTTGCGATGGTGACATTAGGCATTCCGCTGTTAATAGAAAACACCTTGTGCAACTGGTTTCTTGTTTCTTTTGTAACTATCATTGCTTCGAAACTAATATAAATATTATTATGTGGTACACGTTCACTGATTCAGAAGTACCAAAAGCACTGTATCACGCACGGGTAAAGTCAATTTGAACCCCTAATCGTGACATCAGGATGCACGTAAACTTTGTCCAGAACGCAATGTAACGTGATGTAACGAGTTCCTTCGGCTAACGATTATTTGAATAATTGCACACAGAGATGACTGCTTTCTGAGTCATCCCTCTAAACCCCACTTTATAAAGATGTGGGGCGCTGTGATTTAATATTTTCTTTCATCCATACTTCGGCTGAAAATCATATTCCCTCATAAATAGTAGATCGGTATCTTTGATTCCCTGAATCACACTAGAGATAGGAAGAAAGCGATTCATGCAAAAGCAAAAAAGACTGAAAGTGGTAAACTCAAGACAAACTTTGGAAACTTCAGAAGTGAGATCAAGACGGATATAAAGAATCAGCATGATTTGTATGTGAATAACTTGGTAGGTGATGTAAAGGCAAACCCAAGAGACTTCTACAGATATATCAATAGTCAGAAGAAAGAGAGGCAAGGTATCCCGCCCTTAATAAAAGAGGAGGGAACGGGGTTGCCGAATCAGACTCTGAAAGGACAGAGAAACAAGTTGGTCAATTCAGTGATGCGTTTAATAAAACTGAGTTCACGGAGGTTCCAGTGACTAGAAGATCGGCTCCATTTATGGATAATATTGTTGTGTCATCGGCAGGAGTGATCAAGCTACTTAAAGGCTTAAATTCCACTAAAGCTTTAGGACATGATGAGCTTCATCATAGAGTCCTGAAGGAACTAGCAATAGAGTTAGGTACAGTTTTTGCTCACCTGTTTCAACAGTCTATTGATACGGGTGAAATTCCCAAAGAATGGCTTCTAGTGAACATTTGCCCACTCTTCTAAAAAGGAGATAGGGCTCTTGCCCGTAATTATCACCCTGTGTCTCTGACTTATGTTCTGTGTAAATTGCTTAAACATATAGTCTGCTCAAACATCATGCCCCACTTGGATGAACATAAACTTCTGTCAGACAGACAACATTTTTCTCTTAGTCATTAGGTCTCTCACCGCCGTAGGTTCGAGCCTCGCTCGGGCCACGTGTGAGACGCCAAGTTCTGCAACGGAAGGTCAGGTGGTTTTTCTCCGGGTACTCCGGTTTTCGCCCACCTCTGATTAACGATCGGCTCGATATGAGTGAAATAATCTTGAAAGGGCCGTAAAACCCAAACCAAAAAAAAAAAAACAAAAAAAAAACATGCATTTAGAAAAAAGCATAGTTGTGAAACTTAGTTGAGCACATTTATAAATGACTAGGCAAAAATCTTGGATAACTTGGATAAAGGGGCACATGTAGACACATTTATTCTGGACTTCGAAAAAGCTTTTGGCACTCCACCACATGGAATACTTAAATCTAATTTATTTGGTTATGGAATTGGGGGAAACACTATCCAATGGATAAATTGTTTTCTTTGCTACGGAAAACAGCGTGTTGTTGTTAAGGGTGAATCTTCAGAGTGGGCACCAGTTTTGTCTGGAGTCCCACAAGGGATTGTTCTTGGTCCAGTGTTATTCTCCCTTTACATCAATGATATTTCCACTGACATTGACTCAGAAATAAGACTGTTCGCAGATGACTGTGTTTGCTACCGGGAAATTAGAGATACAGAGGACTCGCTGAAACTTCAGAATGATATAGATGTATCAGGATGTTGGGCACGAAAATGGGGCATGAGATTTCAGCCAGTTAAATGCAATATTATGCAGATAACTAGGAAGAGAACAAATAAAATTGAGCCTTCTTACACCTTAGAGGGAACTGTTCTCCAGAACGTGAATTCCACTAAATACCTTGGGGTGACACTCACACACGATTTGACATGGAATACACATATTAGCAACATGTGTACAAAGGCAAATAGAATGCTAGATTTCCTGAGGCGAAATCTTCACCAGTGTCCTCAGGATGTAAAAAAGGCAGCATATAGACTTGTTCGCCCAATCTTGGAATATGGTAGTTGTATCTGGGACCCCAGCTTTGAAACTGGGAGCATGAAAATTAAGATGGGAGTCTCTATCAAGAAAAAGAGAAAAGACAGTAGGCTTATACTTTTATACAAAAGTCTTAAGGGTGCTGCCAGCATCCAAACAGATGACCTTGTTCCCCCAGCTAGGCACTGTAGAAATCATCATTCAATGGCGTTTCAGACCCTAGCTGCAAGAACTGAATTTATAAAGAATCATTTTTTCCCCTGGAATGCCCTTCCCGATTCGATTATTTCTGAGGAGTGCGTAGCTAAGTTTACCTCTTTTATGGGAGCTAGGGACTAACTTCCCATCACATGTCCAGGTGTATGAATGTAATTTGACGTGTCACAAGTAACAATTCTGATTCTGATTCTATAAATAAGGTCGAATAGTATTATTTATTTTTATTATACTAAAAGTGCTAAAACATAGAATATGGGTACTCGTTAGAACCGCCTATATTTGGACCATAAATAAGAAAAGTATTGAACATTTTCATATGAAAACTGCCCAGCAGGCACACGTCGCTAGTGCAACGTCAAATCAACGTCGGGACAACGTCACGGCGTTGCACTGACGTTGATGTGACGTTGCATAAACGTTATGATGTCGCACCGACGTTGGTGTGACGTCACGGTTACGACATGTGTCTGCTGGTTGCTAGTTCAAGAGATAAAAAAAAACGTCATTTTAGCGCAAGGGCATTAACATAATGACAATCTGGCCAGATGCTATTGAAGGCTGATCCGAACAGCGACGTCTTTGATCAGACTGCACGGCGTCCCCACACGCAGCATATGTCGTCTTGTTGGATTTGTCATGTGACGACTCGTAAGTAACAGTCGGTAGTCATACATCTTTTGCTGTTTTTCCACAGGCTTGGTAAAATACCAGTTAGGAAAGCAAATACTTGAATTAGAAAAGATCACAACTCTGGTGGCTGGCAAGCCCTTATTACATAGTAAGGAAAATTCCTATATAAGAACCACCTTTGGGACTGTTCAAAAGTGGTCTTAAAGACCACTTTTGAACATTCCCAAATGTAGTCTATTACTAGAGGACACTGGGTGCAGAATCAGCCGATAAAGTAAACCTAAACCTCCAAAATTTGTTTTAAGACACGAAATAGTCTTAATTGTAGGTGGTCTTTATAGCGAAATTTTACTGTATATGCAAAAAAGCTGTCAGCATTCCTTAGATCAACGCGATCGTTTACATGTGCAATTGTTTTCCTGTAAGTGTAGACACTAGTTATGAAGGGAGAAAATTCTTTTGCAAGAGTTACCCCTCTTGCAGATAAGACGATTCCCATTAATTGGCTACCGGTTAAAATCTCGGCTTTAAACAAAATCTGTCTTGAGTACTGACTGTAAATAAATAAATGCCTCTTCCTACTCCTAGAGAGTCCTTGTACATGCTCTTCTTTTCCTGGTTAAAGAATCGGCTTAATCTCCAATAAAGTACTTATATGGCGACTGCATATGGTCTACATTGCAGAACATTTGGACGGCGCAAACGTGTCATAATGCAATCTTTCATGGCTCAAAAATAATAGTTTGTGGATGAAAATTTATGACAGTTTATTCGAACTTGTATTAATTAAGAAGACATTTTTTTGATAAAATGTTCTAGCTGTTTCTTCGCACTTTTGTAAGAAATAATAAACAATGCTGCATTTTAAATATAGGTTGGCAATGTACGCATTGCACGAGCTTTTAGTTTGAACCGTATTTTCTAGTTGTTTGGGACCATTCATTCCGCTTTAGAATTTTGAAAACATCTGACACTGGCGAGTCCTAACTGGCCGAATTTAGCTAAAGTGGCTCAGTAACACACTTGTTGACTCCACAGTTTTTAGTTTTGTGTTAAGAGTACTTATTGTTTAAAGAACATTCTTACCGTTATGTACGATTACATATACTATGTCAAAAAAGTTCCTGTACATAAAACTACTTCTGTTACCATAGTTACTACAAATAAAAAATACACAAAATTTGTTTTTGGTTAGAGGACTAATTTTTCTATGCAAAAACCCCAAACTGTTTTTGTTCATGTAAACTCACAAGCCTGGGCTATTGTTTTAAACATCCAAGGGGTCACTGTGACAATTTCGCAGAAAAAATCATTACAAAAGCAAAGATTCAACACCATTAAAACTTACACTTAGCACAAGATTACTACGATTTGATACATTTTATCTTTTATTATAACCCCTGTGTGTCTATTCACAAAAGTCTTGGAACTTTAGTTCCATTTGCTAAGAGAAACAGACGATCACGTTTTGGCCTCCGATTCTTTGAAGTTGCGTGCAAAATGCTGCTTTCAACCATGTGAAACTCCACAGAAAATCGTATTTGGTTGTGCTGCATGCTACATGAAATTTCTACACTATTTTCCATCATGGTTAACAGCTATGGTGGCAACAAAGCGCTTTTTAAAGAAATTGCAAAATTGGAATGACAGGTAAAGGAATAACAACATACCACACGGGCTCTGTATATGTTACAGTTAATATATGCATAGAATGTATCTAGCTCAGCCGGGATAAATTGATGAGACGATCAAACGTTGGTTTCATGTTTATTGATGATTGGTATGGTAACCAATAACACCAAAGAGGGTGTATCCTACAAGGAAACAACAACAATAATAACTATAAGATAACAATGCCTTAACAGGCTTGTCAATATTTGGTCAACGGACAAGTTTGACGGATGCAAATAATCACATGATAATGATACACTTTATGCATTCTCTTTAATCCAAAATATTCAGTCATGCTTCCATGTAAACATACAGTATGCCTACTGACATGAATCGACGGAAACATGAGCACAAATGAACATGTCGTATACGGCATAGTTACGCTTATGCGTCTAAATGACAGGACTCAAGCAAAATCCTATTATCAGGCTCTCCGTATGCAACGGGATAATTAGTATATGAACATAACCAATGCATGATATATTGCTGCCACCTTTGTGTTATTGGTCTGATTTAAACCCTGAATATCTGTGCAATCTGCAGCATACTACAAGAAATACTCATAAATGTATTCAGGTTATTCTTATGGGTATCCAAGGACCGAAAGAATCAGACAACTAGTGCATTTTTACGAAAGAAGATTGTCACAGGTAAGATTTCCATTGTTGTCAATGTCGTGGCAATTTCAGAGGTAAATTTATGGATAAAATGGCAATAATTCCACATAAGGGATTATCTGGGATATACCTGAACAATAATATATCAGTAAATGTCAAAGTAAACCTTTGAAAGGTTATGACATTGTGAAATATTAAGATTCTTCTTTGTCAACTTTCTTCTTTCTTTTCTCTATTTTTCGTTCGCGGCGGAATTGTATCTAATCTATAAGCGTGCCTGTGATTGGTTAGTTTTGTGAAGGAACCCCGTTATCAGCCAATCAAATTCACTCTTTCATCCATCTTAAAATCAAGGGAAGCAACTACTCGAGAAAGCATAATGAGCGAATGGAACCGCAACACATTGAATATAATAGAACAGGAATTAGAGATAGTGCAGAGATGGACCACCAGCTATATCACAGAATATGAACTATTGCAGAAAATGTCTAAAAGGCTGGAAAATATAATCTGCACAACAAAATGCACTGTGTGACAAACAGTTTGAACATTGCTATATTTTTAACTGAAAGGGAGATAATCTGAGAATTTCACAAAATAAAGCTTTGATTGTAGGGCATGATATTGAGATATTGTAAAAGTAAAGAGAGTTTCGATTTTCAATGGATATGATCTTTAATCTCAGATAAAAATGATCATCTGCGCATGCGCAATGCCAAATTCCTTGCAAAACATTTCTAGGCACATATTGCATGACAACTCTTGAGCAGAATAGAATGAACAAATGTAAATCGTTGCAGTTTGTAGCTAAACGTCCGATTCGCATGTTTTTATCCATCTTTAGCTGAATGGCTACATGATAGCTACTGGAATTTACCCGAAAGTTGGTAAAGCTACTTTTTTGACCGAGTATATTAACGTATATCATTTTATGCTCTGAAATTAGGTGGGGTACTACTTACTTGTCATTGAACTAGAAAAAGTCATCATTGATAATTTTATAAAGGCTCAAGAAACAAACTGCTCATTAAAAGAAATATTATAGGACCTTCGCTCTGTGCATAAACTTAACAGTACCTGTAATTTGTAAAACTGCTCACGTCCTGCAGATGCATTTGAGCAGTGCAATATTGTCAAAAAAGTAAAATAGGCCCGATGATCTTCCGAATTCCTTATCGGAATATTGTTGAGATATCCAGTTAGAAGTTTCGCCCCCGTCAATCGGGGCTGGGAGAAATAGACTGAGCTGCATGTTGCTTCCACGCAGGTAAATCGTTTAGAAGGACTAAGCCTGGCCAGGCAAAGTGGTTCGTGTCAGACCGCCCAGTGCATGTAAGCCTGTTGGTTTCATTAACCAGCAGGGCTTGAGCTGTCATTTCATCCCAATATCGGGTAAAAGTCTCACAAAATTGGAAGCAACGTCTCCAAAATGACATTAATATTGTTGTCGGGGACGTTAAACCTCAAGTCAAACAAATCCAGTTAGAAGTTATACACACACACTTACACACTGTACAGATAAATGCTATTTACAGGATTTAAAGGCGATGACTTCTTTTAAAGTAATTCCTTGGAGCAATTAAGATGTTAATGTCAGACGCAATTGTGATTTCTGTTCCCAAACAATCAAATTAATGTTCAAACGCTAACTGCACAACAGACAACTGCGAACACAGAAAATTAAATATTCATCACTAATCAAACGCAGCCATCAGAAATGACGATAATACATCCGTGAGGCATAGAGCATTTTTTTTTCAAATCGCAAAAAAACGGAAATTTTCTGATGATAATTTGTGATATATTTTTTTCTTATTTTAACCCCAAACATAGGTTTAGGGTGCTCGTTAGATAACACATTACAATAACATATCCTTGTGACATAGTGCATTCTTTCATATCTCCAAAATGGCTACTTTTCCCATGAAAATTTGTGATATTTTTCTTATTTATACTCGAAACATAGGTTTTGGGTGCTCGTTAGAACCGCCTAATTGAGGCGGTTCTAACGAGTACCCATAACCTATGTTGTGGAACAGAAATAAGAAAAACACATGTAATGTATATGCCTGTAAACCCTGTTTTCTCTATATAAAGCGGGGTTTAGAGGGTGTGCTCATTTTACAGAGTTCTTAACATGATGGAGTATCCACAACCTATGTTTTGGAGCAGAAATACAGACAATTATGTACGTATTTCTCACCTTCTCGATTACTTGCAGTTGGACAGATCATGTAAACAATATTTGTAAGAAAGCATGTATACGCTTAAATCTTCTGAGGGCTTTGAAATTTAGAGTTAGCAGAAAATCACTTGAAAAAATGTACTTTGCCTTTGTTCGCCCCCCATATTGCAAAATGTCTGATCTGCTCTTGATCATCCACCTCTCCTCGTCGTTGTCGCGTATAAAGATCTTCCCGTCCGATGAGTCCGCCGATTTCAGCTTGCCCACCCGAACAAGTGATCTAGCGTCGAACAGTGGCTTTGGCCTTTGCTTCGTAAGGTCGTCATTGATAAATGTTCTCCTTGTATCTTCATCTTCACTCTTTCGTAAGTCCATTCGCTTAATGAAGAGCCTCTGCCTGGCGTTATACGTCGCAAATTTGACAATAATATCACGCTGGCGGCCGCCTGTCTTTGGTTTACCAATGCGATGGGACCTATCGATATCCGAGGGTCCGTTGTTGGTATGGAGTGCGTCTGCGATCTTGGACACAATCTCGTCAGTGTTTTCACCTTCTGTTTCGGGCACCCAAGATATACGCACACTATTGGTCCGTGTGTATTGCTCTAAGGCGTCGATATCACTCTCGGCTTTATTCACAGGTGTTGTGAATGCATTGACGTCCTTACGCAGTTTCAAGTTTTCAGCATACAGTTTCGCATTTTCGCCTCTTAGCGTTTGTATTTCCGTCGAAAGTGTATTGGTCGACTCCCCTGCAATAGCCTTTATATCTGATAACTGGCTCTTGATACTATTCGCCATTTCTGGTAGCAGTAGGGCACGTACCTCAGTTGCTATGTTCACGATATCTCGGGGATGCATAGGCTGTGAAAACATATGCACTGGACTAGCTTCACAAGGGTTACCAGTATTGTCGTCTTCAATTTTAGAGGTGATGCTTTCGCCCGTATAATGGCGTGACTTCTTGGAGTCTATGTCCACGTCACCCAATGGTGAAGTAGCTTCGCGCTTGTCGCCCTTGCTTAGCGGTGTGCCGACTGCAACAGAACCAACGTCGAGCGTCGTTTTGTAAGATTTGTTAGATGTTTCGCTTGCCATGATGCACTTTGGTGGTTCTTTCGGTGGACAGTATACTTGTTGGGAACTCAGCGTAGATCCCTCGAAAATGTCATATATACCATTACATCTCACGATATACAAAGAGAGGTTGTCATATGAACGAAAAATAAGAAAGTAGTCCGGCAGAAAATGGCGCCTTACAGGATGAGAAAAAATAGAAGAAAATAAGTTCTACTTCTCTCAGTCATCAATATCCATTAAAACATTTCACTCCAAATTACTCCATCGCTGTCACAGGACAAGAGAAAAAAATAGTTAGTCACAGCCACCTTGAATAATGTCCTAAGAATCACATAATCACTTAATAACGTAATCTGATCAAAGCACTGAAAATCGGTTCTTTGGTTTGGGAGAAGGTTTTTGAAGGGTTTTTACCTTATATGGCCATGGCGGCCATCTAGGTCATGTGACCGAACTCATTTTTATCAATTTTCATTTCCTTTTTCCTAAAGGTATTTATATTTCTTTCTTATTTTCAACATATACAGCGATTGGTCACATCTGACCATTACTCGCAGGAGTACATTACATACACACCAGATTTGCAGGATGAAAGCCTACACAGTAATCAAATAATTACGGTAGGGGTCTTTAACCTGCACAGGGCATGACTCTCCTTACTTATGAAATTTGGTTATAAATTGCTTCGTAGTTTCTGAGGAAAATAAGTTTTAGTTTCATAACTGTATGACCTTGGGCCAAGGTCAAAGAAGGACATTGACTTTGAATACTCATGTAGATTAATCCACTTATTTAGCTTACTGCATCTACCAATTTTCATATCACATGCTGCAATAGTTTCTGAAAAATTCACAATTTAAACGTTTTCCCATACAAAGGTCTATTTGACCAAATTTGACCTTGGCGTAAAATAGGTCAAGGTTATCCGTTATCCGGGGATCATCATTTGAACAAATTATGATGGGCCCGAGTCCCCAATGCTACATACCGAGTTTCATGGCAATCGGTCCATTGGTTCCGGAGAAGATCTTTGAAGAGTTTTTACCATATATGGATATGGCGGCCATCCTGGTCTTGTGAGCTGGACCTCGCGAACAAATTTTTTTTCGTTCCCCTATCCCATGGATGTTCCATATAAAATTTGACATCAATCGGCCCAGTAGTTTAAGAGAAGAAGATATTTGAACATATTGACAGACAACAGACGTCAGACGACAGAAAGACAACGGAGTTTTGCCATACTATAAGCTCACGTATGAGCCTTCGGCTTAGGTGAGCTAAAACAATCCCGAACATTACATGTAGCTCCTGCGTATTTCAAAAACGAATTCCAGCCAAAATAAATTGCACTCTGAAAAATTTCTATTGTCACCACAGGACAACTTACATGTAATACTTTTTGCATTGAAGTGAAATTAACCAATCCTTTGACATTTTTATGTACAGTAGAACTTCGACGGCTCGAACACCGATGGCACGTTTACCATGGATGTGTCGAACCCATTCTTGAGCCCCTAGCGAAATCCTCTACATAAGAAATAGTGGAGAATAATTAAGGAGATTTTAGACTTTTATCTTGCAAATGTAGGTTGTGTGTACTCATTAGAATCGCCTCGATGAGGCGATTCTAATGGGTACACACGAGCATACATTTTCATTATAGAACACCGAAAAGATGTCTAAAAGTATCTCGTTATGCCTCCTGACAGTAACCTCAGTGGCTCGAACTACCCCAGTCTCGAACAGATTTTCGAGGTCCCAAAGGTGTTCGAGCTATTGAAGGTCGACTGTATATTTGTTGTACAGATGTATTCATGTCATGAAATTTTGAATAAATGAAAATAAAAAAATGAAACTATAGACACATAAGTGGAAAGCAATACGATTACTATGAAAAAAAAAAAAAAAAAACTCACCCCAATGACATATGGTCGACCATATGAACACAAATAAGAATGTTCAATCGTATATCCTCGTCTGTGCTGCATCGCGTCCCTTTGCAGGACTGACTTCCTGAGCGACACAGTCGTTGTTTACTTTTCCAGCTGCACTGCTTATAAATACTTTGTCACAGCAATTTAGTTGTATAAACTTTTAAGTATTCAGAAATTTTAAACCATTTCATACTAGTGGACGTTTCCATTTCTATATGTAGGACAAGTTCATTCGTCATATAGGTGGTGTCATGCCTAGTTGTAGTTTTTAATCTATTTTTGACGGAAAATAATTTTAGCAAAAAGTGCAGACCCTTATCGGACGCCGCGTTCGGTGGCCTCTGGTCTGGGCCAGCAGTGTTTGCCAAGGAACCCTTTTAGGGACTTCCCGCAAACAATGGGTTAAGCGAAAATACAAAAATATCAATATTCCGCCATTAGTAAACGCGACGTCGTTAAGGACGTCGCACATGTAACGTTACGGGACGTATCTAGCTAATTTGCTTATTTAATCCACTAGTGGATTATCGAAAATATTACATGGCGTTATTACACTCTCAGACGCGACCTCATATGATAAAAACAATTAATTTATAAAAAGTGTTACAAATGTTATAATTTTTCTTTGGTCAACCCAAAAATGCATTTAAATTGATGTAAGATTTTTTTTCAAATATGACTAGGGAAGCCGAGTACAACTATATTGTTTTATTCCCACCACCATTGGGACGTTTTAAAGATCACTCTTGAACAGTCCAAAAGTGGTCCCTTACTATAGGACATTGGCTATAGACCAAAAAGTAAGGACAAGTTGAAACTTTGAAGAAGAACTGATATTAAGTTTGGCTGTGCTCACAAGTGGAAATACACTGCATAACTTCCAAATAATCGTATTTAGTATATAGTCTATTGGAGCTGGAATGGACATTCGAAATCGAATAAAAAAACTTTTACTCAGATAAAGTCTCGATTTCTGAAAACAATTAACTCTTATCCTACTGTTCACTACAACCCTTTTCTTTGCAAACAGTGTAGATTCAGATCAGATGGCTTCGGAAGAAGCCATCTGATCAGGATCTACACTGTTTGGCATTCAGTTTATGAATTTGTAGCAATAAATTACATCAAGCAATTTGATTGGTTGATAGACAGAAATAGGTGTGGGTGTGACTTAAATGAATATTCAGCAATATAAGGGTTGAATCCACCGAAAGACGTTATGAAGGCGCACTACAAGCACCTAAGAAGAAGCGCAAGACATAAGTACAGTAGAACTTCGATGGCTCGAACACTGATGGCTCGTCTCCAATGGCTGGGTCGAACACGTACTTGAGCCCCTAGGGAAATCCTCAGGATAGGAAATTGTGGGGGATGATTAAGGAGATTTTAGTCTTTTATCTTGCAAATGTGTGCTGTGTGAACTCATTAGAATCGCCTCGATGAGGCGATTCTAATGAGTACACACAGCATACATTTTCATTATAGAACACCGAAAAGATGTCTAAAAGTATCTCGTTATGCATCCTGACAGTAACCTCAGTGGCTCGAACAACCCCTGTCTCGAACAGATTTTCGAGGTCCCAGAGGTGTTCGAGCCATTGAAGTTCGACTGTACATGTATCCATCAAACCCATAAAGAAACCGCAAAGGAACGACCATTCGGAGACGGTTAACAATAAACAACGGCAGGGCCCTCAACTCCAGCGTTTCTGAGTATGCAGCTCTCGCCCTCAGTTTCCATCACGTGAGTAAGTCCGTGAAATGAGCACCGCCTTAAACCCCGCTTTATATAGAGTAAACTGGGGTTTACGGGGGTATACATTATTTTCTTTTTCCCGCTCCAAGACATATATAGGTTGTGGGTACTCGTTAGAACCGCCTCAATGAGGCGGTTCTAACGAGCACCCACAACCTTTGTTTGCAGTGTAAATAAGACAGATATCATGGATTTTCATCAGAAAAGTAGCAATTTTTGATATGTGAAAAATGCACTGTGTCGCACGGATGTTTTATCGAAACCCAAAGATGGCGACATGACAATTGCAAACTGTCCTGCGTGGAGGATTATTTTTGGGAAAAAATCATTTTGATGCGCATTTTCATCATACCATTCCACTCAATGAAAGGGAAGAAGTGCATTCGAGGCCGTTCTAGAATTCTCTGAGGCTATTATTGTAAACTGCAGCAGAGACGGGTGACATATGCAGCATAAAATCTAAATTACAACGAGCTAAAGTGCCGTTTCCAAAACAACCCCAATAAATTAAAACTGGTCCTATTCCTCAACTACAATGGCATCCCGCCACATGCTGCAAATGCCTGCATTGATCCAAAGAACTGTGAATGCCTGAAAAATTAGTTTAAATTTATTAAATTTTCAGCTTTTATGAGAAATATAAAAACATGCAAACTGACTCAAACCTAACTTTGTCTCCAAACAAAAGTGGTGTTTCGGGGTGTTTATCACTTTTGACGCCTTTTAGATACATTCCGAAGACGGACAATAAAGAACAGTTACTACATGTATTTACAACCAAACACAGTGTTGACCAGAATCCGTTATATTGCAAAAATGCATACTATTCTAATGAGCGGCTTAAGAAACAGTCGCTTCTATCTTTGGCCAACAACAACTTAAGTGCATATGAATGCATATTGATCAAATTCGTTTGCTTAACATAAATCTTTTATATAATCCACGTTTTTCGTACGAGGAAGTACACCCGAATCTTACCATCCCAAACAACTATTGTTCTATCGGAAAATATATAAGGTGTTCCATTAATTTTATTTTACAAAATCAATTGGGCCCCGTCAAGCGATTTTGGTACTTATCGCCTATGCGAGCAGCGAAGTTTCAGGTGAGCCTGCGCATCCGCGCAGTCTCGCCAGAACCTTCGCTGCTCGCTCACACAAGCAGTGAACCAAGAGGAACCTTCAGACAGAAAGCCATATCCCTGGCCCCTCTGAATGGCTGGGCATGCGCAGTTAAAATTTGTCATGACGGAATGCTCGAAGACACAAATTCGCTTGGCGGGGCTCAATTTACCTTAATTTGTACGAATTAGATATGCAAACACATAACGCTCAGAACCATAAAGTACCGTTAAACCATCGATATGTAGTATAACATCAAACCATAAAACAAATAAAAAATCAAAATAAGGCCAAACTTCAATGGCTTAAACACATTTTGGTCGATAAAAAGTTTGTTTACCCCAGATATGGTAGTTCTACCCATCATAGGAATGAACTTATTTATTTTTTTTGTGTTGGTAGTTCTACCCATCATAGGAATGAACTTATTTATTTTTTGTGTGTGTGGAATTTATCCATGTGCAAACTCCGGGGAATCATTCCTAAACTACATGAAGCCCGAAGTTTACACATCGATATAATCCAATTCGGGGCTTCATGTAGTTTGTGAGTGATTCGCCGAAGTTAACACATCGATATAATCCAATTCGGGCTTCATGTAGTTTGTGAGTGATTCGCCGGAGTTTACACATCGATAAAAAATCCAATTCGGGCTTCATGCAGTTTGTGAGTGATTCGCCGGAGTTTACACATCGATATAATCCAATTCGGGCTTCATGCAGTTTGTGAGTGATTCGCCGGAGTTTACACATCGTTAAAATCCACGAAAAGGATAATCCATTTCTTATTATTGATCATTCCTTATAATTCTACAACAACAATATACACTTTATTGAGAAAACTCCTGTCATATACATGACATCGAGCTGCATTTCAATAGAAGTATCAAAACATGGCAATACATTTTCACAGGTTACATAAAAAGCATTTAACCATGGGAAATATTGTCCTAACTAGAGAAACTTCAGCAGGCACAACGCCTAAATGGGCACCGCTGATGCAACGTCAACGTTGGGTTGACTCCGACTCAGTAGTGCCATAGCACCGCGCGCCCGCTGAACTGATAGAACGATAGTTGGTGTTGAGAGATGACGGGGGACGGGGTGTGTATGTGTGTGTGTGGGGGGGGGTATCGTTCTTAATACCAAACAAATATTTTGCTGTTAATGAAAGCACGAACGCAGCGGGTCGCGCGCAAAGCACAAGAACCATGTAAACTTTGCTAGCGACCCGCAGTCGTTCATACCCTCACGAAAAGACAGAAAAATTAAGTTTATTTTTTATAATTACATTCTTTGCCCCTCATCGCTGGGCAAAAAAGTGCTTATAGGGCAAACTTTTGAAGCCGAAAAACATTTGCACACTGTTTTTACTACAAAGAGCGGAGCAGCGTTGACGTCACCAACGCCCGTAGGAAACCATGGTTTAGCCCGTCGTCACTTGACGTCAGTGAAAATAATGTGTGGAGGTACGAACTTCATTGTTTTTATATAGGTTTGCATTTCCCTTTACACTGGAAATGTAAATACAGCAAAACTCCTATATTAAGACCGCCTTTGGGACTGTTCAAAAGTGGTCTTCAAGACCACTGTTGAACAGACCCAAAGGTAGTTCCCGGACATTGCATGCAGAAAACACAAAAAAGACTGAGTCAACTCTACCAAATAAGGTTTACAAAGCATCCCACTGTATCAAGCAACAGACGACATGGTCCTTTTGGAGCATTATGATCCGAGTCAACGCGCTTTGCACAGGTATGTATGCCCAAGAAAGAAAGCAGAACAAAGGCTGTAAGGTAAAGTGAAATGCATATATGTGAAAAGTACGGTTTGACCTGCATATATATTGTCCAATTTTAAGGTCCTGCAAAATATCTAAAAATACTTTCTTTAGCCTGATTACGTTTGTCAAAACACCTGTCAAGTAAGACTGTATCATTAGGTCATTCACGTGGAACGCGTGAATGAGTAGTTTAGTAACCTTGAGCGGAATTGAATATGGATGCCGTCATTATGTTTCTGTGAAATTTCGGAGAGGATTTAATCTAGAGGAAGAGAGAAACAGGAGTAAGTTTTTAGATTCCCTGCGATGTACTCGGTCCCGTTTAGGGTGGTCACAGGTGGGGGATGGGGGAGGGGAAGGCAAGCTATCAGCGTCCCTGTGCACGTTGACCTAGGGGCAACGGGAAGGGGTCACAATATGTTTGTTTTGAAGTTCAACCGGCCAGCCAACAATATTTAGGTTGTGTCGAGCCGATCAGTTCAGTTCAACCGCCCACACTTTTCCTTGACAGACTTATAAACGCAAGCGGTTAACCAGTGCAGCATGTACATTCTTTCGCTAGAGACTGACAGCTACCCCTCCCGAGCCAGCAAGAGGGAGATAATGGCCGTACAAAGGATTCCTCGACCAATTCCCTCGAAAGAATATTGCCGACCCGGCATGCATCGAACCCGCGACCTCCTGACCACCAGTCAGTCGCGTGTCCGACTGAATCGACGAGGCCGGCTATGAAATCATAATCGCAAGTATAATAACAGATAACGGAATTTAGTAGTTACGCATTGCAGCGGCTTTCATAAGCACTTCTATGAATAGACAGAGATTTCTCAGGTCAGAACCATTTTTAGTGTTTAGAAGTTGCTTGAATTTTAATATATGGACGTGAAAAGTAATAGGTTTTTAAAAATTTACTCCTTTCCTTGGAAAAGTGAGGGCAGATGAGCAGATAGTGCATCTTATCACCAACGTCCCGTTTGTTACACAAATGACATTGTCTCTCGCTAGTTTCTACATTTTGCCATCTTAAAACTTCACAAGGGAATCTATGATTAGCAGTTCTGAATTTAGCAAGTTGGATATAATATCTTGGCGGAAGTTTTAGTAAATAGTCTTCAAGCTGAATAGATTCCTTGAATATTCCGTAATTACGACCTTTAGTAGAGTTATTTAAGCTAGAATTCCATTTCTGTAAGAACTGATCTTTTAATCTTACTGAAACGATTTTTGATATATGGGAGTTTGGTGTCTGCAGGGCCCAAGTTTCCGACATACCACACTCATCAAGTATTTGTTTGACTTTAAGTACCCATTTACAGTTTACACTCGGAGTTTCAGTAAGTTTTTTGTAGAGAATGTAAGACAATTTGGATTGTTTACCGGATAGCAGTCTATTCCAAAAACCGACTATTCTACTCTTAATTACGACTTCTAATGGGTATCTACCAAATTCCCCAAAAAGCATGTATAACGGAGTACTTTTACGAGAATATGTAAGAGAGCGTAAAAATAGATTCTGAATAACTTCTAACATGTTGCAGTCTTCGAATCCAAAGATTTCGCACCCATGTGTCAGTATAGGGAGAATGGTATTATCAAATAACTTTAGCTGTAAATCAATGGGTAGATCCAGATTCCCGATTCTTAAATTCAATAGATACATAGCCTTTTTAGCTTGAGCTGTTACATGTTTCCTGGCGTTCAAAAAACTGCCTGATTTAGAAAAAATGGTTCCGAGGTATTTATATTTATCTACGATTTCAAGGGTTGAACTTCCGAATTTGAAATTAAAGTGATCAGTTCTTCTTGCTCCAAATATAATAATTTTAGTCTTTGATTCATTTACAGTCAATTTCCAGTCCTGACAGTATTTGTAAAACGAGTTCAAGCATGCTTGAAATGATTCAGCATCTTCTGATATTAGAATGGTGTCATCTGCATACAGCATGACAAAGAGTGTCAAATAGACGGGGAATTCAGTGGAGTCTATGTTAATTGGGACACCATTTATACCGGCATCTATGTGGGCATCACATCTGAGAAATGTTTCTAGGTCATTGAGATACATTGAGAAAAGAATTGGTGAAATAGTATCTCCTTGTCTGAGCCCGCAGTTATTAATAAGAAACCCTGATTCTTGATTATTTACAGAGATAAATGATTTTGCGTTCAGGTAAATATTATGTAGTACCCTAAGAAAATTTCCATTAATTTCATGACCAAGTAGTTTTCCCCACAGTGCAGAAAGCCAAACAGAATCAAAAGCCTTTAAAAAGTCTGCAAAAGAGCAGAACAACTTTTTCTTTTCAAATTTCATAATTTCAATAAGAGCATATAGGCTAAAAACGTGATCTGTTGTTGCATATGATTTTCTGAATCCAGCTTGGTTTTCGTTAACATGTTATTATCCTCTAGGAAATTTGTAAGCCTTTCATTTAAGACGGCGGTAAAAAGTTTATTGAGACAGCTCAATATTGTAATAGGGCGGTAATTGTTGGGATCGGTCACTTCGCCCTTGTTTTTATAGATGGGTCTTATTTTACCAATGGCCCAGTCTTCTGCAATAAATCCAGTTTTAAGAATGATATTAAAAAGCGAAACATAGATAGGGGTCATCATATCAGCCGATAATTTAATGTACTCATTTAATATGTCGTCGTGCCCCGGTGATTTAGAATTCTTCAGTTTTGAGATACATATCGAAATCTCTTCTGCGGAAAACGGACGGTTTAGAATTTCATTAGAGTGTTCGAGATTAAAGTTAACTGGTACGTCATCGTTATTTTGGTCATTGTCAGGGGAGTATACCTCTTAAAAGTCATAAAACATGTCGACGGACGGTGTTTCGGTTGTATTTTTAGTTTTTAAAGAGTTGAGAAAATTCCAGTATTTTTTAGGTTCCCTAGCCTGCATTTGGCGCAATACATTTCGTCGAGAGTTCTTATAATTATTAATACATTTATTCAACGTTCGTTTATACGCTTTACTCATTTGTATTAGTGAATGTCGGCTGCGTTCCGTTCGAAGTAGTCTGTTAGCGCGTTTAGCAAGAAAATACTTTCTGCGGGCCGACTTACATGATGCGCCAAACCAAGGTTTATCCGTTGACCGTTTGACAAAATTAGTTTTTGGCTTCCGGTTTTCTTTTACTATGTTTGCGCCTTCTCGGAAAAAGTCACAGATCTGTCGAACAATTAAATTAACCGTTTCAGGTGTACACGCACGTTCTGCATTGTTGATGAGTGTGTTAATGTCAAGCAGTTTTGACGCGTCTATACCGTTTTTAAAGCATTCATATTCAGTAGGTCTAATTGTTTTAATCGGACCATCGTGCTGCTGATAAGAGGGCTGATTCAGTGCAGTATGTACTGTCCGTAAGTCAAGTTTTAGTAAGGCGTGTCCGTCTGAAAACAGGCTATCGACTTCTGTAATTTTGAAATTTTGTGCAAACTTAATGCCTTGACTAGAGGTTATGACGTAATCAATTACCGACAAACCACGGAACGTCATTCTAGCCTCGTCATCAAAAAGTTAAAAATGTCGCTAAAATGGTAGATTTAAGGAATTCTTTCGAAAGCGTAACAATGAACTTACCAAATACCACGGCGGAATGATTAGTCATCTTTGAAAGAAACTCAAGCGAAAAAAGCGTCAAGCCCTTATTTTTTAGTTTATTTGTCTTCTAACATTTACGTTTTCAGGAGTTTCCAAACGTTTAATCAAACGCTGTTAACGTCACTTCGTATACAATGACGTAACGAGCGGGTTCTACGTAAACGTAAAATCAACACAGACATTCTTTCGTGGAGATTGATTATGAAATCTTTTCTATGGTCACTCTCTTCCTTCCGCTGATTCAGGAAGGGCAGGGGTCAGTTTTTGGCGACAGAATGTGCACTGAACTGGTAAACCGCTTACGGATAAACGTGCTCAGGAAAAGCGTGGATATCTATAGGTACACTGACAGGTTCAAACATGACCAAAATCAGTGTTGACTGGGCCGTTAAATACAAATAAACAAAACTTGCAAAGTTTACTTCACACAGATTTATATATTCTGAACATCTTTCGGTACATTGATTGCTCTTTGACGTAACATTATATTACTACCTGTGACTGTACGGAGTAGTTAAGAGATTCTTGCTCTAGGAATTTATCGAAGTATAAAACTTTAATTTCAAGCAATCAAATCGCCTGAAATGTACATATAATAATTTTGACCGCAGCCCTTCGGGGTTCGGAGAAATATATTGGGCTGCTTCCATGCAAAGCTGAAACGGAAAGAACGTGGGTACTGGTCAACCGCATATAAGGTCTAAGCTAGACTGATATCAGCCGTAGATGTTGTTGCTTTTGTCCATGCTTGCCACATTTTATATTATGCCATCATGTCAGGCCAGATTCTATTTAAAGCTAACCCAAACATCTACTTCTACCGCTGTGTAGAGAGCTCAAAAGATAGAGCAACCGAGGAAGGGTATATTTATTCATTTTACCTATGTACAAATGATTACTAGCTGTAAAAAATCACATATCATCAGACTTTATAAGTCAATGTCTAAGCCTGCCCATGCAAAGTAGTGCGTATAAAGCCTTTTGGTTTCATTTGGCGACAAGGTTTGAGATGTCATTTTATCTCAATGTCGGGTAAAAGTCCTTCAAAATAGGAAGCAACGTCTCCAAAATGATCTAAATAGTGTTGCCGGGTATGTTAAAACTCAATTCAAAAATTCAAAATGTACATAATGATGGAGAAATGGAATTATTGAGGGTTAATCATGACCCTACCCAGTAGGCACTCAACGTTGAACTAACGTTGAAACAACGTTGAAAACGTTGTTTCAACGTTAGTTCAACGTTGAGTCAACTTTTTGCGCCTGCAGGGTAGTTAATGGGGGAAAAATTGGGGTAAGTGTGAGATGTCACGTGGGAACGCGTCAAAACATCTTCGATGAGGCGGTTCTAACCTCCCATAAAAGGGGTATTGGCAAACAGTGTAGACTCTAAACAGATGCCGTACACGCGACATCTGACCAGGGTCTACACTGTTCAAGACCAAGTATAGCTAACAATAAATGAAAAAGACCAGACACCCCTGTAACTGCCCCAAGCTTCTATTTGTCATATGCGTTATAACCTGTGAAACAATTTGCTGTCTGTGGTATTGGCAAATTCTTCAAGACAAAAAAAAAAAAAAAAAAAACAACAACAACAAAAAAAAAAAAACGGATAAAAACGGATAAGAAACATAAGCTACCGCTGGAGATGTTGTTTTCTATTGTATCTAACGACTTATTTCAATATGGAAAAGCTAATTGATAGTTGCCAGACAAAGTATTCTTTCATTACCGATTCTAGAACACACGACCCTCTTTAAGGCGCGCAAGTTTTTGTTGGGAGTAACACCATAAAAAGATAACGTCAAAATAAGGAGAAGAGAAGCTAACACTTTTCGGGAAGTTTTGCATTATTAAAACGTGCATGAAAATTGTAGGTAACTGTTAGAGTTGCCCGTCTAAGAGAATTCTAACACGTACATACACCACCTGCAAAACACGCCTATACAAATGCATGGTAAATTTTACCACCGAAAAAAGGAAATTTTAAGGTGAAAAATTGTGATATTTTTCTTATTTCCGCTCGAAATAACGATCGTGGGTACTCATTAGTACCGCCTCATTGAGGCGGTTCTAACAAGCACCCACAAAATGAGGCGGTTCTAATCTAATGAGTACCCACGATCTATATTTTGAGCGAAAAGAAGAAAAATATTACAATTTTTCACCTTAAAATTTTCTTCGCATTTCTACAGAGCACCCACAATTTATATTTTAGAACAGAAATAAGAAAAATATCACAGTTTTTCACCTGAAAATTTTCTTGGCAGTTCTACAGAGCACCCACAATTCATATTTTAGAACAGAACTAAGATAAAAATATCACATTTTTTCACCTTAAAATTTTCTTTTTTTTTTAGGCGGTAAAATGTGCCATATTTACAATATAGGTGTGTTTTCGTGATGTCTATACAGTAAAATTGCTATACACCAACCACCTTTGGGCCTGTGTTTTATACCACTTTCTGTTCAAAAGCGGTCTTAAAAACAATTTTGAACAGAAGTGGTCTTTAAGAAGACCTCTTTTGACCATTATCGAGTTTCAATAAAATAAAGGCATGTTGTATGTACTCATTAGAAACGCCAAATGAGGCGAGGTTAATGAGTGCACACAACATACGTTTTCAAGATAAAAATACATTGCCCTAAAGACATGCATATCTAGTGCCTTGGGAGTATTATTCTCTAGGAACTAAAAAGAAAGAGGGTCTTTCACAGGAGGAAGTTTCAGCGCAAGTACCGTATTTATGGACCAATTTGAAACCAGAAAATTTGCATCTGTATATTGTCGACGTCCAACGACTGCAATCAATCTTTACAATCCTCTCTACTGCTTGTTAAATAATTTTATTATTTATCCTGATTTTCTAAAGGTCAGGCTGTGATCAATTATACATCTAGTTGTGCCTTGAATCTTGTATGCCTTCAGATACTTCAGACCGATCAAAGCTTTAAGAGATCAACTTTGATTTCCAGGCAGTGTGAAAAAGATTTAATCATTTAACAAGCATACCGAGTTTCTAATGATAAATAAAACAAATGCTATTACTCATCGCGTCAAGTTCGTGAAACGAATACACATGAAACCCCTGATGCAAAGGGAGAAAAGTGCGCTTTACGGGGTTTTATTCATCAGGCAAGTATGTTCTTGAAATGAATACCTTGTAAACCCAACAGTTTATATCAGGCCAGTATATCCGTAATTTGAGCAGCTTGTAAATCCACCTTTATAGAGAAAAACACAGAAAAGTTGGGATTTTGAATGATATGCGTTATTAAACATATCATTTTTACTGCAAAGAAATGTTCAGACTTATGATTGGACAGCATAAGGGAAATTATGTTAGCAAAATTATGAATAACGACGCCCGCCTTCTTGGATTTACTGCACAGTTGAAGAGAGTAGTAAGAAAAATAGTTTCATTGCACCACAATAATTTTCAAAATAAAAATAAACATTTTTTATTATTTTTTATTCATTTGGTACTTAAGTTTCATTGTTTTCCGTTATAAATAGAAGTGAAGGCAATGATCAGGTATCGATACATCTCCGAGAACACAAAAAACAAACAACCACGGCGAGGACTCGGCGGCAAGAAACCACTGAAAAGCTGGAGCAACAGAAAACCAACAGTTAGAATCCGATGGACCTCATTCTAAAACCCTCATTCTACATATATGGGCCCCGTCAAGCGATTTTGAAACTTATCGCCTATACGAGCAGCGAAGGTTCAGGCGAGCCTGCGCATCCGCGCAGTCTCGCCAGAACCTTCGCTGCTCGCTCATACAAACAGTGAATCAAAAGGAACCTTCAGACAGAAAGCCATATCCCTGGCCCCTCTAAATGGCTGGGCATGCGCAGTTAAAATTTGTCATGACGGAATGCTCGAAGACACAAATTCGCTTGGCGGGGCTCATATAATATAACAGGAGGTAGAGCACCGTGATCAACGTAGTGCATGCAGATGTGCGCGTTTGATGACGTCACATTCACAAGACGTTCGCTGCTATAGGGCGCTGTTTTACTTTTTGTTCCCTACTTATAGATATCCATAATTCTAACATGACGTTAACGTTTTTCCCATTGAACCCAGTGGAAACGTCAGCGTTTGCAAATATGCGATAATTCACGTCGTCAACGTGGTGCGTGCAATTTGGCGTCATCGTGACGTTGCATGTAAACATTTCCTTCTGTCGACATCCGCTGCAAAATAGTCCCCAAGATAACGCTTTGTTACTACTGTATTTCAGTTTAGCATCATGTTAGAATCGAAATAATTTCCACGCACCCGGTGTGTTATCGTGATTAACACACGGTGTTGTCGGGCAGATGCGAATATTAATTCACTCCGGCTTCGCCGTCGTGAATTAATATTTCGCAATCTGCCCTCCAACACCGTGTGTTAATCACGATAACACACGGTACGTGGAGATTATTTCTTAATTATTCTTGGATATCCATAAATTGGATATCCATAATTATTTATGGATATCAACAATTATTTGTCCATGCTAATAAACCCTATTGGTTTCATTGGGCGACAGGGCTTGAGAAGTCATTTCATCTCAATGTCGGGTAAAAGTCCCACAAAATTGGAAGCAACGTCTCCAAAATGACCTTTACAGTGTTGACGGGGACGTTAAACCCCAAATCAAAAAAAAAAAAAAAAAAAAATCAACAATTATTTATGGATATCCATAATTCGAATTATGGATATCTATAAATCGATCTGAATTATCGAATAATGGATATCCATTATTTTTTTTTCTTTTGGTTTTGGTGTAACGACCCTTTCAAGATTATTTCACTCATATCGAGCCGATCATTAATCAGAGGTGGGCGAAAACCAGAGTACCCGGGGCGAAAACCAGAGTACCAGGGGCAAAAACCTCCTGACCTTCCGTTGCAGAACTTGGCGTCTCACATGTGACCCGAGCCAGGCTCGAACCCAAAGCGGTGACAGACCAAATGATTAAGAGTCAGTTCTCTTATCAACTAGACCACGGAGGCCCGTTATCCATTATTCGATTTATGGATATCTATAATTCGAATTATGGATATCCATATTTCTGCTGATTTATGGATATCCATAATTCGAATTATGGATGTTCATAAATCTAAATATGGATATCCATAATTTGATTTATGGATATCATTAATTCAGATCGATTTATGGATATCCATAATTCGAATTATGAGTATAATTAATTCGAATTATGGATATCCATTATTCGGTCCATTTATGAATATCACTAATTCGATTTATTGGATATACATAATTCGTCTTTGCAAGTATATACAATAAAAATTGATTGAAACCAAAGGCTTTTGTGGGGAATTGTGGATATCCATAATTAAATTTGGATATCATTAATTCAGCATCCATTATTCGGCTGATTTATGGATATCTATAAATATTAATAAAATAGTAAAACGGCACCCCATACGCTACAACGCTACAATAGAAATGTTTGATAACTACCTGTTTGCTTTACTGTAGACCGGGTCCCTCTGAAAAAGGCGTTCACTCTTACAGAAAAGAATTTGTTTTGCTCTCATTACGATACCATATCCGTGCGACTTTCTACATTTTTTCATGTCGCAAAAACGGATATTTTTCTGATAATCATTTATGATACTTTTCATATTTTCGCTCCAAACATAGGTTGTGGGTGCTCGTTAGAACTGCTTCATTGAGGCGGTTCTAACGAGTACCCACAACCTACGTCTTGGAGCAGAAATAAGAAAAATAATGCATACCCCCGTAAACCCCAGTTTTGTCTATATGAAGTGGGGTTTATTGGGGTGCACTTGTCATGTAGTTGTTCACGTGATTTCAGGTGCACATGCTCTTCAGGTGCATATTCGTACTATTAAAGAACATACTCCTATAGGAAAGTATGTAAGAGATTCATTCTTTTGAATGAAAAAAAAAACAAACAAACAAAAAACAAGCAACATATCTTTTTAAAGAGTTATAGTAGTTGCAGATAAGATTGACTAGGTGGAGCTATCGTTTGTACCTGCCTTAGGAATATTTCATTAAGAACAAGATGTGTTTGTGAAACACTGATGCCCCCGGACAACGCCAATGTTAATGTTTTTAAAAATTTTGAAAAAAATAGGTCAATGGTCAAGTTCAAGGTCACGAGATCAAAAGTTATGGTACCACTGGAAAGGTCTTGTGATAAGGTATACACATGTGAAATATGAAAGCTCTATCTATTACCATTCAAAAGTTATGCCCAATGTTAAGGTTTTTGTAGACAGACAAACGGACAAACAGACAAACGGACAAACAGACAGACAGACCAAAAACTATATGCCCCCGAATCTCTTAGATTCCGGGGGCATGAAAAGGTAAACCAAGTCACCCGATTGTGTGAATTCAACTGTAACACAAGCATAGCTGTGGCGTATATGACCATTTCGTCCGCTTGTATAAAGCGTGCGAAAGGCACTCTACCGAATCTCCTGGTTGACCCTCCGAATTTGACATATATTGGCAACACCTGGATAGCTCCGCCTAGTCAATCTTATCTGCGACTACTATACCAACTCTGAAATGGTATTCCATTCACTTTAAGGAGATTGGATCCACTTTAAGAGTAGGCAACTCCTGCAAAAGTATTTTTGTTTCCAATGTCAATAGGGGTCAACTCTTATCCTGAGGAGCAAATTCTTTCCTTTAGGAGTAGACTCCCTTTTCCTTGTGACAGGGTTTATGGGAAAGCAAACACGAAGTCCGAAAAGCTGTCTCCCTTTGAAAAATGGCGGAAAAATCTGCCAGGGGTACATGTTTCCCTTAATTTGGTGTCATAACTTACCCCAGATCCCCGTGCCAGTCCGTGTTTCAGGAGATAAGCCGCATCTACTGTATGTCCTCGTTTAATTTTACGTTGCTTTCGCTGAAATGCAGCCTTCCTCAGTGACATGGTGTCAGAAGATCAAGATTGTTCGCATTATTCGGAAATTATGTTATCATTCCTTCCCAAGAATCACAATTAAAAGGACATTTGGTTTCGACAATTCCCTTGAAGCCTTCAAACATTAGGTTGAAAAAAAATTCCGTCAAGATTTGAATATATTGTCATAAGCACATTATATTTTCAAACGTCATATACGTAGTGACAATCTTTATATGCAGTGTAAAATCTTCTTTCACGTGCATTACGTGTATTATGAAATTAGAAGTTCTATGTAAATTTTACTGTTCGTACATGTTACCCAAGGCGTCCATACTATGCTAAAGCACAGGCGGATGGAGATTTGTATCAATTGTCAGTTCCCAGAGAGCCGTTGTAGACTGTCCAAAATGTAAGCTATCAATCCTTCAAAACCAACTGAAGGTCAAAGGACCAAAATATTAAACGTCATGATATGAGCTTTAAATGGCCAGGTCACATGTAGGCGCCCGTACAAACACGTAAAACATTGTTTATCACATTACACGTTAGTTAATGAAATCTAGTTACAGTGAAATTCCGCTATTAAGACCACCTAAAATTAAGACTAATTCTGCTTTAAAAAGTTTAATTTGTAGGTTGCAGTTACTTTTTAATTGAGATTTCTGCATACAGTATCCTCTGGTCAAGGACCACATTTGGGACTGTTCAAAAGTGGTCTTAAAGACCACTTTTGAACAGTCCCAAATGTGGTCTTAATATAGGAATTTTACTGTATATTAAACCCCACTCATTAGGCAAAGTAGTGTAAATTTACTGTATTCAGTGATCCTTATATGAGCTGTTGGTTGATTGTATCGATTCCTGATCATTGCCTCCACTTCTATTTTTGTTCTCTTTTTTACTGGTCTCAACAGTAATAGTTGGATCCTTTGGAAGCAAAGAATACACCAAATAAACGAACATAGCAGACTCGGTTTTACTGAGCCTGTTCATGACCAGTAATGAAATGCGCAACACCGGCCACGAAAGAATACACCAAATAAACGAAAATAGCAGACTCGGTTTTATTGAGCTTGTTCATGACCAGTAATGAAATGCGCAACACCGGCCACGCCTTCTAGCAACTTTATTTTCAAAATGAATCTAAATGAACTCAATGATCCCAAAGAACCAGAAAATATATCTGCACTATGATGATGTACGGGGAGACTTTTTATGGCCGCGACCCGGCACAACACCAGCTGTCCACTATAGAAATTCCAGTAGCGACTATAGGGACCAACCATTGTTTTTAATGCATTACATGTAACATTTGCCGGGTACCGTGGAAGCTGTTTGAACATGAGGCCGCTAGGCCAAATGTTCAAATATCTTCCGAGGGATCCGGAAAATGTTAATGCAATGAAATAACCATGGACGGTGGTAATCCTTGCACATTTTGACGAAAACGCCCCAAAGCTCCACATAAGCTGCATATAAACTATTCAAGGGCGGCTAGTTCAGACTGTTGTTTACAATGACGCTGTTATGCAGTAACCCTCCGACGCCATCATATAACTCTCAAATGCTACATTCACATCGTTCAACGTAATGGTAACAAATCAAGGCCAATCTTGTCATATCAAAAGCTCAAAAGCCCTGTTCAAACAGCACGTGAATTTCATGATTTGAACATGGATTTTGTTTTTGAGCACGCGGCTTTCGGTCCATATGACAATCGCTTCAAACAGCCATGCGCATAGGTATTTATGCAAGAATATTCTTTATTACACGTGTGATCAAGTGATTTTATGTCATAAGGTAATCCATTTGATAACAGCGGTGTTATATGACAAAACTACTGGTTCATGACACGGGTCGCTCCATAACTTCAAAATCAAACGGATCTCAGAATCATGGCCCATGTAGTTGGTGATGTTGATTAATCAAAGGAAAATTCTATATGTTTGTTCAAATACTATGAAATTTCGCCGTTTAGGCCAGCTAAAATTAGGACTAATTATTCTTTTGGAAACATATTCAAAAGTTCTCGATTATTTTTTTCAGTATTCTTTAAGACCTCCATTGAACAGCCCCAAAAGTATTCTTAGTAGAGGGATTTGCCAGTCATGTACATTTTAAAATTATTTCATTAAAACAGTGATGATCACAGCCTAAATCGAACATCCAAATTGTCGTTTAACAAACTCAGTAATAAAAGTACAATGAAATTCCGCTATTAAGACCACCTAAGATTGAGACTAATTCTCCTTTAGAAAGTATATTTAAGAGGTTTGGTCGTTCTTCCAGCGTGTTTTCGGCACTATGTGTCTTCTAGAAAGATACCACCTTTGGGACTGTTCAAAAGTGGTCTTAAAGACCACTTTTGAACAGTACCAAAAGGGGTCTTATTATAGAAATTTCACTGTAGTTCACATTCAATTATCCTGTAATATTAAATCCACAGTAAATCCACCGTAAAGAATGCTCTCATTTTCGTACAGATTTCAATGGATAAAGGCAGCTTTGTACAAATTTTATACGCAATAAAAGCCATAATAATGAGATTGTGCAGGCCAGAATATTCCAACTGTTATTTATTCAGTATTATTATTGTACAGAATCTCAGGTAATAAGTGGAATTTGCTGTGTCGAACCAAGAAAAAGCCTATTGTACGTTATACGAATCAGTAGGAGTTTAATACAATACCAGGAGATATATTATGATGTTATTAATGGCCCAGTTACAGGTCCGAGTTCTGCTGTATTGGCCCGATGCCGAAGGCCGAGGCCAATACAGCAGACCGAGGACCTGTAACTTGTCCAATATGAATTGACCTGATTAATGTCAATTGTATTAATTGACACAATTAAAAACCATGTTTATTGATCTCTGGTTATTATTGGTTGACCTGATGTTAATCCGGATGACCTCCGATCAATACAGGATTCTTGATAAATCACAGTCACTTTTTAAATATTTGGAACACATTTGGGACTTCGAACCACCGATATTGGATTGAGAAACCTTAGTATCATCTTTTCGATTTTCAATATACTAACATGTATGTTTTTACTCATCTATGAGGCGATTCTAAAGAGTATACACGATAAACATTTTCATGACGGAAAAAGGAAATAAATAAAAATCTTCCCAGCTTATCACAAAGTACAGTACATTTCCGCATAAAATTAAGACTAAATCTGCGTTTAAAAGTTCTTTGTGTTTTCTACAGCCCGTGTCTCTTACTAAGAGACCACCTTTGGGACTGTTCAAAAGTGGTGAACAGTCCCAAAGGTGGTCTTAATATAGGAAATTTACTGTATCTGTTATCTTGAGCTATGAAGAAAAATTAATGGAGACCAAGAATGAGTTTATATCAGCCAAGAGTCATTCACGATAACTGTTAACATTGTTATTTTCAAACACATATAGTATGGGAACTAGTTAAAATAGTCTCTTAAATCCATGTTCTAAATGTTCAAGAAAGTATATTTCAAAGCACTTCCAACAGGTGCCATCTAACAACTGATTAATTAAGGATATCCATACACCGTGCAATATTATACGGCCTTTTAACTCAAATATAAGTCTGAAATTATTCAATTCATACACTTTGAAAATGCATTAGAAAAAAAGACTCGTACTTGCCAATTCCTTCATAAATCCAAAATGTAATTTGTGTGATAATTCTCGTTTCTGTTACAAAAATAGCATGTGTATGCTCGTTCGAACGAGGCGGTTCAAACAAGCATACAAGGCTATGTTTTAGCAATAATAGGAAATATCATTGAAACTCCCATTTAATCATTGAAAACCCCATTTTTCTATAAATGTTCAAAAACTGCAAATTTTGCTGGACTGTTCAACGTTGTGGTATTTTAATACCCGTGGAACAGGATATTTCCACGCCCAACCAACCTGAGCATTAACAGTTCTGTTGCCCAGGGAATCCGCATCATGAACGCGCTGGAGAATCTTTATATCGACAGACAGATTTTCTCAAGGCGCGGTTCTCGCTGTATTCAGAGGGTATCTATCTCACCTGTCATGCCAGACTCTTGGAATTTTGTCTGGGATAGCACTAGACAAATTGCACTGATGTATCAGGTCAGTTTGTGTTAAATGCACGTTTGATGTGACCTTCGAAGCCTATACTGTGAAATGACGCTTTGGCTTAATATTAGTGTGCAATAATTCAAGAAAAACGCAGCCTGCTTCCGTGTTATTTGGGCCACATTGTTTGCCATTCCCTCCAAAGCAACTTTCCAGCACCTTTTCTTGGTTACAATTTCAAGTGTCTTCAACATTATTACAAGTTTTGTAAAAATGAAATAATTAAAATCTAGACACGCTTTATGTGGCTCGATATTGTACTTTCAGTCTGATGTTCCAGCAAATTCATGAAAGTAGACACTCTTTATCTTAAAACACCCTGGAAATAATTAAGGGAATACAAATTTATACCACTTTAGCTGGTCAACAGACTCGACAAAACACATGTAAGTGTTAGATAGCTAAAACCAAAACATTATTATTACCAGATTTCCCTTGGGAAAAAGGTCCGTTTTCTGAAATGTCTTCAGAAGAGCGACACAGGTTAGAACTCATGTTTGGTGGGCTAGACTAAAATCAGAGATGATTGGAGAATACAAGATTCGCTGTGATCCTTTAACCAAGTTGCAGCCAAGGTAAGCATAGCATAAGCATGACTTTATATACTCTTCTACTCACACGCCAAACTGCTTTTAAATGAAGGTGATGTGGATGTGCGTTATCCATATGGATTTTGTTTTCTAAATATGAATCTTTGTATCAAATCAAGGCCTCAGAACATCACGAACACAAGCCAAAATAATGTTGACCCCTCATATAGTAAAGTGGGATTTACAGTGGTATACAATATTTTTCTTATTTCAGTTCAAAACGTAGATTGTGGGTGCTCGTTTGAAACGCCTCGTCAATTTTTGGTGGTAAACCTTTCATTATATTTGAATAGGCATGTACAGGCGTCGCTGATAACAGGTGGACATATGACTGGATTCATAACGTACGTATGTGCAATTATATGTTAACAGATCATAAAAATAGCCATCGGAAGAGATGGCAAATCCCCCGACCAAAAGCCAATATGGCTTTCAGAGGATTGTTCACTAATAGAAAGTGCACCAGAATTAAACCAGCAATATATCACAAAAGTATTCGAGTTATGGCCATCACAAGATTATACTGTCAGGGGAGATAACTAAAAACCAGGACACTCAGAATTGTGGTTCTTGCGCACGACATGCCTGCTTAAGTTCATGTATTTCTGTACGAAGTACCATCAATATGTCTCAAAGGGTATTGGAGATATCGTGATCACAAGCTGGTTATACAGTTATATTGGAAGAGTAGATAACTCATATACCAAAGCACCAACAGTTGTGGTTCTTGCACATGACACCCCTTCTGCACCTTGCATACAATTGTGCCAAGTTCCTTCAATATATCTCAAAGAGTGTTGGAGTTATGGCCATCACAAGGTCATATTGTCAGGGGAGATAACTAAAAAAACCAGAGCACCCAGAGTTGTACTTCTTGAGCATAACACACTTGCTTAACCTCATGTACATCTGCATCAAGTACCACCAATATGTCTCAAAGAGTATTAGAGGTACGGTGATAACAAGGAGGTCATACTGTTATATTGGAAGGGAGATAACTTATATACCATAGCACCCAGAGTAACTGAGCTGTGCTTCTCAGGCATAAAGTGCCATCTCGACCTTGTATACACTTGTACCAAGTACCATCAATATATCTCAAAGGGTATTGGAGTTATGGCCATCACAAGGTTATACTGTCAGAGGAGATAATTAAAAAAACCAGGGCACCCAGAGTCGTAGTTCTTGCACGTGACACACCTGCTTAACCTCATGTAAAACTGTACCAAGTACCATCAATATATCTCGAAGAGTACTGGAGATGTGGCCATCACAAGGTAGTGGTTCTATTTTATTGGAAGGGGAGATAACTATAAAACCATGGCACCCAGAGTTGTGGTTCTTGTGCATGACACACCGTCTCGGCCTTGTAAACAATTGTGCCAGGTACCATCAATATATCTTAAAGGGTATTGGAGTTATGGCCATCACAAGGTAGTCACTCAATTTTATTGAAAGGGGAGATAACTAAAAACCATGGCAACCAGAGTTGTGGTTCTTGTGCATGACACGCCGACCCAGCCTTCTGAACAACTGTGCCAGGTACCATCAATATATCTCAAAAGGTATTGGAGTTATGACCATCAGAAAGTAGTCATTCTATTTTATTAAAAGGGGAGATACCACAAGAAGTATGCCATCCAGAGTTCTGGTTCTTGCGCATGACACGCCGTCTCAGCCTTGTGAACAATTGTGCCAAGAACCATCAATGAATCTCAAATGGTATAGGAGTTTTGGCCATCATAAGGTTGCATCTACGGACGGACGGACAGACGGACGGACGGACGCCAGGCTGATCGCTATATCCCCCGAACCTATTCGGTTGGGGGATAAAATGTTGAGCAGACGGGGTCTTAGCTGGTTCCCACTTTATTGTATACGACTGGATTTTATAGCAGAAAACTTTGCATGGACATACTAGTATAAAGCATGTCTCAGAATATTGTATTGTAAGGTATGGATGTATATGTACTGAGGTGTTAATAAACAGAACAATTTTAACAAGAGCAGAAATGTGCTTCGGAGTCGCTTGCACCTAACGGTCCACACCAACTCCCCTGATGCACTACACATATGCGGTCGTACGGAGCGAAAATGTATCTTTCGACACCCTAGCTCAGCCATGACATTGACCAACCTGCACATCTACAGTCTGAGCAGAATCTTTGCTGTATACTATATTGGATTGTCATCCATTACGATAACAATCTCGTATGACATAGTATATATCTCCAGAATGGTCATTTTTCGATGAAAATTTGTGACATTTTTCTTATCAATATTGCAAACATAGGTTGTGGGTGCCAGTTAGAACCGCCTCATTGAGGCGGTTTTAACGAGTACCCACAACTTATATCTTGGAGCAAAAATAAGAAAAATAATGTATACCCCTCCAAACCCCAGTTTTCTTTATAAAAAGTGGGGTCTAAAGAGGAAATCGCGCGAATCGCGCAGTTTCTGCTTACTGACATGAAAGGCTGTATACTGAGTAAACATACGATTAATTTTAGATTTCTCTAAGCGCAAATATGACCGAAGACAGTTTCACTTGGCAAGCAAATTAAGATACTTGCATGTTCACATGTGTGATGAATCAGATCTCAGTGCATGTCAAACATTGGGAGGAATGCTAATGAAAACCGATGCCGTCCGATAGACTAGTCTATTAATTACTCTAACATCGCTAATGTCCTGTCCTATCATGTCTTGTCCCGGATACTTCTATCACTGATAATGTACATACTTTGATGTACCGGAGAACTATGATGTGTCTTAGGCTTGGAACACACATTTATATCGCATTTGGTTTACATACCCATGTGAGTGAAAGCTGTCTTTCTTGTCTAAAAATGTGATTTCTTCTTATTTCTGCTTAAAACTTGGATCGCGGTGTAGTTAGAACAGCTCTATTTAAGCGATTCTAGCGAGTACCAGCAATCCATGTTTTAACAAAAATCACGAATATAATGTACACCCTAGACGCCATTAAGACCACCTAAATTAAATATGTTCTAGAAAGGGTTATCCTTTGGAAGCAAGTAATACACCACAGAACTGGAAAATATGGAGTGTACGTGTTCACTCGGCCAGACTAGCTAGTTTCGGCAAATTAGGCCTCGTCAGTGACCCTCAAATATTTTCAAAATTCAACAATGGAATCAATGATCCCAAAGGACAAGAAAATATAAACTACACTATGATGTAGGGCGGGGAGGCTTTTTACGGCCGCCACACATTCCCAGACACCAGCTGTAGTGGCATTGAATATGTTCTAGAACGGGTTATCCTTTGGAAGCAAGGAATACACCACAGAACTGGAAAATACGGAGAGTACATGTTTTCTGGGCCAGACTAGCTAGTTTCGGCCAATTAGGCCTCATCAGTGAAAGTCTTATTCTGCTTTAAAAAGCTTATTTAGTAGGCTGCAGTTATGTTTTCTTTGCTTTTTGCGAACTTTGTCTTCTGGTCAGGGACCACCTTTGGGACTGTTACCAAGTGGTCTTTGAATAGTCCCAAACCTGTCTCAACCCATTTTGTACCGGAAACCCCAGAACGCGGCGTCTGATCACGGCCTACACTGTTTGCAAAAAGTTTAGTCATTTTCCAAATACATTTTGAAGGATAAAAAACACAACCTGACACCCCTGAATTTTGAAACGAACTTCCGCTATTTGTAAGGAGGAAGATTCCATTTGGTACAAAAAGGGTTAATATAGGAATTTATCTGTATAGGAACCTTACTGTACACGTATTGACGCCATGAATCAGCTCCTATTTCAAGATTATCTTGTTGTCATTGCTACACTGGAAAACGTTTGTATTATTTTGATGGAAATGGGACCATTCCGATGAATATGTGATACAATTACAGCTAATTCACAGCTTAATCGTCCCAGGAGATCGAATCAACTATTCTTATCAATCACTTGCTACAAACTCTTGGTATATAGATGATTGCCTCTTGAAAGAAAAATTCATCTATGATTCTAAGTATTCATTCCGCGCTAACTTGGCACAATCGTGAATCAAGACAAACGGCCTCTTGTATTTGCTGTCACAAAGCACTTCCTGGCAACAAGTTGGTATTTTATTTTATTTTTAACAATTTTTGTACGAGAAAATTCATTACATTATTCGTACAAACTAAAACTACTTGAAATTTACATGGCTGTAGAATGCCAATTTTGAAGGATGAGACGGGACCACACGATATATCATCACGAAAACACGCCTATACAATTCTGACCCCATTGAACCCCGTATTATACAGTAAAACTGGGGTTTACAGGGGTAGATCTTATTTTTCTTATTTCTGCTCTAAAATATAGATTGTGTGTACTCGTTAGAACCGCCTCGATGAGGCGGTTCTAACGAGTACAAACAATCCATATTTTGAGCAGAAATAAGAAAAATATCACAATTTTTCATCTTAAAATTTCCGTTTTTCCGGCAGTGAAGTTTTACAAGGTATTTGTATAGGCGTGTTTACGCATTGATACATGTATATGTCATTGTGTCAGCGTAATGCAAAGTGAAGCCATGCGGACCATCCTCCCTAGACACATGAATATTGCTTTACAGTTTAAGCAAGCCTTCATGAGATACCAACGAATATCCGTAAATTCCTGCAGCGTGTGTTACAACGCATAATGTAGTAATGTAGTAATTTCTTCATTTTGAAATTTTTACTACATTATGCGTTGGCATAGTCGACGCGAAATGAAATAAAATGTCGTTTTTACTTCATTATGCGTCGATACTAAGAGGTTTGAGCAAAATGAAAGAATTATTTCATTTTGCGGCGATGGGTGGCATACTTAATTTTACTTCATTATGCGTCAACAGTTTGTTTGTTTGATTTGAGGTTTAACGTTCCCGTCAAGACTATTTAGGTCATTTTGGAGACATTGCTTCAAATTTTATGGGACTTTTACCCGATATTGAGATGAAATGACATCTCAATCGCTGCCGTCCAATTAAAAGCAATAGGGTTTATATGCATGGATGGGCCGACTCGCAGCAGTTTTCCTGGACAGGCTTAGACCTTCTAAGCAGATTACGAGGACTCATGTACGGGCGGTATCAGCTCTGCGTGGAAGCATCGTGCAGCCCATCTATTTATACCCCCGGCATACGAAGTATGCAAGGGGGTATATAGTTTTTGTCCATTCTGTCTGTCTGTCTGTCTGTCTGCCTGTCTGTCTTTTGTTTGATTTGTTTGATTTGAGGTTTAACGTCCCCGTCAACACTATTTAGGTCATTTTGGAGACGTTGCTTCCAATTTCATGGGACTTTTACCCGACATTGAGATGCCGCCCAATAAACCTTTTTCTTTGTGATTTTGACCTTCAGTGTGCTTTTGTGGAAGACCGTCTTTTGGACTGTTCAACTGTGGTCTTAAAGACCACTTTTGAACCGTCTCAAATGTGGTCTAAATTGTAGGAATTTAACTGTATTGCTTCCTAAGTCTTTTCGAAGACAGCTATGTTCTACCATCATTACTTCATTATGCGTCGATATGGTGCATATCAACGCGAAATGAAATAATTTTTTTTACTTCATTTCGCGTCGACTATGCCAACGCATAATGTAGTAAAAAAAATCAAAATGTAGTAATTACTACATTACTACATTATGCGTTGTAACAAGCGTGCCTTCTCTATGGCAGGATGCTCTGTTTTGACTTGTTAATTAGGTTAACAATATAACAGCCCAGTCCCACTGGTATAAGATAACCCAGGTATACCTAGACTCAGTTTGATACATAACCTGATAATAAAAAAACATTGAACAGCTGTTTCTTCAAATTATGTTTGAACCATTTTGTACCGTAAACCCCAAAACGGGTATCCGGCCAAACAATGTAGGCCCAGATCAGACGCCGGAGAACGCGGCGTCTGATCAGGGCCTACACTGTTTGCAAAAAGTTCAGCCATTTTCCAAATAAAGTTTGAAGCAAAACACAACCTGTCGCTCCTAAATTTTGAAATGGACTCCTGCTGTATATAAGGAGGAAGATTCCATTGGGTACAAAAAGGGTTAAAGCAGTACGTATTCACGACTGCGTTGTGTTGCTTTCTTATAAAACGAAGCATGCTCGAATGAGGTTTTGAAACAATGTTCAGTATGTTTGAAGGAATGACAGGCCTATGGTTAGAAACCACAAACTGCAAAATGACACGTTATTCCTGCGTATTAGGGAACATGGGAGTTTTGCAGGCGGTGACGTAGGTTTACAATTGTAACTTTTGAATAATTATATAATCAGAAGAAAGCAAACTTCTAGCTCTGATACACCCGACAGGACATCTGATGCTTAATATTACAGATGTGCTTTTAACAAGCGTTGTTCGGGACTTCGCTTGTTACACAAAAGCCAAAAAAAAAAAAAAAAAAAAACGCGTATCCGAAACGTTTACTTTTAGCCTTATTTTACTGCGCGAAAATGATCCCGTTCTTAACAAATATAGGCTTTTTATCAGTTTAAGGATAACCCACACGTATGAGATCTGGCTCTAAACATTAAATTTTCGTTTTTTTTTTTTTTTTTTTTTTTTTTTTTCAATTTCTGCTACAAACACAAATCCAGACTTTGGTGCTCGTTGGAACCCCCTCATTGAGGTGGTTCTAACGAGTACCTAAAATATATGTTTTGATCAAAACCGAAAGAAAAAAAAAGTAAAACATGTATTAACGTCCCCGACAACACTATGTAGGTCATTTTAGAGATATTGCTTCCAATTGTGTGTGACTTTTACCAGACACTGAGATGAAATGACATCTCACGCCCTAACGGCCAATGAAGCCAAAAGGGTTATATGCACTGCACGGCCTCACTCACACCACTTTGTCTGAGCAGTCTTAGATTTTGGGCAGGCTTGTTTTGAATAGCCAATTTGCCATTTATGGGAAAGTAACTGTCCATTTGGCTTTCCGCTTTTGTTCTTTCCATTAGGGTCTAGTTATTTCATGTGTGTGGTTCTTTCCCTTTGGTGTCTCTGATGGAAGATGTGGGTTAATTGTATCGATTCCTGTTCTACTTAGTCCTTCTAAGCGAATTGCCAGTACTCCTGTTGTGGTCAGTTTTTAGCTCTCCTTGAAAGCAGCCCAATCTATTTCTCCAAGCTCCGATGGGCAGTGGCGAAAAAGTGTACACCCTTCTCATTACGGAAACACGCCTATATAATTTTGAGCCCCTAGAACCCCACTTTTATACAGCAAAACTGAGGTTCTTGGTTGTTTGTTTGATTTGAGGGTTAACGTCCCCGTCAACACTGTAAAGGTCATTTTGGAGACGTTGCTTCCAATATTGTGGGACTTTTACCCGGCATTGAGATGAAATGACATCTAAAGCCCTGTCGCCCGATGAAACCCATAGGGTTTATCAGCATGGACGGTCCGCCTCGCACCGCGGTTCCTGGACAGGCTTAGATCCTCTAAGTGGTTTACCAGTGCTAGTGTGCGGGCCGGATTCAGCTCTGCGTAGAAGCAACATGCAGCCCATATATTTCTTCAAGCCCCTATGGGCGGGGGCCGAAACTGGGGTTTACAGGGGTAAACCTGTTTTCTTATTTCTGTTCTAAAATATAGATGTGGGTACTCGTTAGAACCGCCTTGATAAGGCGGTTCTAACGAGTGCCCACATTCTATATTTTGAGCAGAAATAAGAAAAATATCACAAATTTTCATCTTAAAATTTTCATTTTTTTTCGGCGATAAAGGTTACAATTTATTTTAAAAGGCGAGTTTTCGTAATGTAAACCCAACTTTTCTAATATAAAGTAAGGTTTGCAGGGGTATTCGTGACGGCATTGACTATGTCTGTGAGGATAGTAAACCTATATCTAGTACAGATGAAACTAATTACATTATCTTTTTTCTCACTTGGAAAGAAATCCTCTTTATCTAAGAATGAGGATTTCAAAGAAATTAATTCGAGTTTATTTGTCAAGAGATCTGACCTAATTTGAAAAAAAGCGACACTGAGATTGCATTTGCAGGAAGCGAACCAATAAAGCAGCAAAGTCAAGGACTGTCATCGGACAGAATAGCTAAAGCTAAACAAGTGATGTCTCAACGAGGCAATTCTGATATGTACTCAGTACTCACAGCATATGTTTCTAATAAGGAATAAACAATATCTTTTGTAACCTATATATTCAAAGAACACCGTTTTTGGGTCAGTGTCAAACAGTGTAGACCTAGATCAGACAGTGTTTGCTTAAAGTTCATGTGTTTGCAAAATTCTTAGTAGTCGAATATAAGATTGGCGGGGCAGGTCAGGCCAGGTGTTGCCAATATTTGTCCAATTCCACAAGAAGGTTCGATAGAGTGCATTTCGAATGCTTTCACTGATGAGTTAGGAGGCCTTCACGCGGACTGAACAAATTATTTGTCTAAATCGCGACGGAAGTAAGGAGATTGTGGCCACGTAAAATCGATTTAAGCCCCCCAGTGGAATTCGTTTCCGCTGAACGTTCCAAGGCGGTTCTTCTGTCGCGGTTTATTTTTGTTATGGTTTGTCTTTGGGTGTTTGTGTCGCTTAGATTATTTTATTTTTGATACCCTATTGGCCATTTTGTGGGAAAGTAACTGTCCTTTTGGCTTTCCGCAGTTGGTGTTTCCATTAGGTTCTGTTGTTTCATGTTTGTGTATCTTTCCCTTTGGTGTCTCTGATGGAGCTGTGGGTTGATTGTATCGATTCCTGATCAATGCCGCCACTTCTATTTTTCACAACCGACCAAATGAAATAATAACCATACCTTCGTTGTATTTCGGTTGATGTAACATAACCAGGTGACTTTGTTCAACTTGTTGTTAATATTCAAAAGAAATGTGCAAACGATAGCTCCTCCCTGTCAATCTTATCTGTGACTATAACATGTGTATACGATGACTGTTCAAATATGAATGAAAGTAGAACGTTTTTCTCATGCTCTAATGCGAAAATCACCTGGAAATAATATCCCAGCGTAGAAAAACATTTTACCTATACATTGATACCAAACCTGTTAAAATCCGTCCACTTTAGCCATGTATATCGTTCGATAAACACTGTCTACTCTTGTATACTAATACAAAACATGGTTGGAAGAAGGTTAGAGTACGCCGTTGAAATACGGTCCTACATTAAGAATCGTTGTATTCTTGGTAAACGGTGCAAAGACATTTTTGATGAAATATGTTCGGTTTATGGGCATAATGAAATGTCTTTTCCAACAGTTTTTCGTTGGTGTAAGAAATTCAGCTGTGGGCTAGGCTCAACAGAAGATGCACCATATGATAGTCGGCCGAAAAGAGCAACATCTGCCAAGATGGTTGCTAGAGTGAAAGAAATAGTTGCTACCGATGCACGATACACCACTAGGCAAATAGCAAGTATGGTTGGCATCTCATTAGGAGCAGCTCATACAATTCTGAAACGGGATTTGAAAATGAGAATGACCTGTGCTAGATGGATTCAACATCTGTTGACAGATGAGCAGAAAAAGACACGCATTTAGCGCGCCAAGAAGTTGCTTAAAAAGTTTCCAAATTATAATGCACGGTCTTTCGCTAATGTCGTCACAGGTGACGAGACATGGGTTCACTTTTTTGATCCAAAACTAAAGATTCAGAACAAAATCTGGGCAACAAAGTATTGCAAAAGACCATGCATTGCAAAGCGGACCATGAGGGTTAAGGAGGTAATGTAAGCCATATTCTTTTCAAATCAGAGCCCTGCTATTCAGGTTGCTGTGCCTAAAGACAAATCTGTAAATGCGAAGTTTTACAAGAATAAAGTTCTTCGAAAATTGAAGAAATATTTCAAAGAACGAGGACCCGCAACTGGTTTGGCCAATGTCAGATTGCTACATGACAATGCGTCATCGCACAAGGCGTTCATTGTGCAAGACTATCTGAAGCAGGAAAAGGTTGTTGAACTCCCTCATCCCACGTATTCCCCTGACCTTGCCCCGTGTGACATTTTTTTTTTGTTCCCGCGGCTGAAAAAATACCTTTCTGGTCGAAAATTTGTACAGCGCAAACCCCTTGGTTCTGCAATATTCCAGTGCCTTCATAGTATACCTCGAAAAGACTACCAAAATGCATTCAATGATTTGATCAGAAGACTGAATGTTTGTAAATCTGTTAAAGGGGAATACTTTGAGGGGACAAAATAATTTTTTTCATCCAAATCTATCACGGAATCATTTTTTTGTGCTTAGTTGCATTCATATTTGAACAGTCCTCGTACCGCTAACGCCTTGATGTTGGACACTGACCACTCCAAACATTCTATTGCCATAAATCGGTTAAACCTCCCATATTCTGCCCTGTTTAATCTATCTATGACAACGGAATCTCCCACATACATGCAATAAGTTTGGAGAGGTAAATTTCCAATTATAGGGATGTCAGGTTTGTGTTTGTTTCAGGCAAGTAACATATGCGTGTACTTTGAGCAAACAGAGTATACCCAGATTTGCCAATGTCCCCCAAAAAGGGCCGCTAGACATATTTCTGATCTTACCTCCCGTTTTCGTGGTTGATCGTAAGAGCTGAGATAGGATTCATCTATTGTTACTCCTCTTCTTAATACAGCTCTGTGACGCCTTATAGCAGTCTTTCGCAGTGACATAGTAGTTAACAATCCCAACTTTTTGTCATTTCAGCCTCATATATACATGCATTTGATATCTATTTTCATCTTTAAACACTCCAACTACTCTGCCTATCTTGAAGTATATTTCAGAACATCAGGTTTGTCGTTTTCCACAAAAGTATTAAGTACTTAAATAACTGCTCTGTGGCGCCTTATAGTGGTCTTTCGCAGTAGTTAACAATCCGGACTTTTTGTCATTTTAGCCTCATATATACATACATTTGATATCTATTTTCATCATTAAACACTCTACTAGCCTGTCCATCTTAAAATATATTTCAGAACATCAGTTTTGTCGTTTGGCGCATTGTTTCCACAAAAGTACTTAAATAACTGCTCTGTGGCGCCTTATAGCAGTCTTTTGCAGTGACACAGTAGTTAACAATCCCACATTCTTGTCATTTTAGCCTCATATATACATATATGTGATATCTATTTTCAACTTTAAACACTCTAACTGCTCTGACTATCTTGAAGTATATTTCAGAACATCAGTTTTGTCGTTTTCCACAAAAGTACTTAAATAACTGGTCTGTGGCGCCTTATAGTGGTCTTTCGCAGTGACATAGGAGTTAACAATCCCAAATTCTTGTCATTTAGCCTCATATATACATAAATATGATATCTATTTTCATCTTTAAACACTCTAACTACATGTAGTCTGTCTATCTTGAAGTATATTTCAGAACATAAGTTTGTCGTTTTCCACAAAAATACTTAAATAACTGCTCTGTGGCGCCTTATAGTGGTCTTTCGCAGTGACATTGCAGTTAACAATCCCATAGCCTCATATATACATGCATATGATATTTATTTTCAATTTTTAACACTCCACTAGTCTGTCTATCTTAAAATATATTTCAGAACATCAATTTCGTTGTTTGTCGCACTGTTTCCACAAAAGTACTTAAAAATGCTCTGTGTCGCCTTATAGTGGTATTTTTCATTGACAGTGCAGTAACCACTTCCAATCAGTTGTCATTTTATCCTAGTTGAATGTATTTAATATAATCATATTTCAACATCTCGAAAACACTACTATATAATTTTGACCCCCTTGAACCCCACTTTTATATAGTAAAACTGGGGTTTCCGGGGGTATACCGTATTTTTCTTATTTCTGCTCTAAAATATAGATTGTGGGTACTCGTTAGAACCGCATCGATGAGGCGGTTCTAACGAGTGCCCACAATCGAGGCGGTTCTAACGAGTGCCCACAATCTGTATTTTGAGCAGAAATAAGAAAAATATAACAATTTTTCATCTTAAATTTTCATTTTTTTACGGCGATAAAGGTGGCAATGTATTTGTATAGGCGTGTTTTCGTAATGGCCTCACATGTACATGTATTTGTAATAATGTTTTGAAGTGAAATCATTATTAGTGTTTCGATCCTTATACAGTCTTTCATCGTTTTCAAGGTCGGTGTTTAAACAAAAACGTGCAACATCTGCAAACATTATTTACTACTATAGATTTTCTTTTTAAGGGCTAAGAATGCATCTGAGCAGAATATTGCCGCTCCTTTTTCAACGGCAGACATACCTCCAGAATAGAAACATTACTGAGCATATTTCACTATGAAAATATAATTGAGCCGGGGCACAGCATTTCCTACAACTTACATGTACGCACAGCGAAAAATCACACATAGAGTCTAACCAGAGACTGCTCTTGCTGCATGAAGGAGCATTGGTTCGAGCGCACAACGAAGGCTCTGATCGGGATCTGAGCCTTCGTTGGACGCACATGTCGTATTGTAGGTTTTGTCATGCGCTGTCATATTATTCCATTACGATAACACACCCATGCGGCATGGTGTATTTTTAACATCTTCAAGACGGCTACTTTTTTTCTGATGAAAATCCGTGATATTATTCTTATTTATAATACATACATAGGTTGTGGGTACTCGTTAGAACCGCCTAATTGAGGTGGTTCTAACGAGTACCCACAAGCTATATATTGGAGCAGATATAACAAAAGCAATCACTGAGGATTAGGAAAATAAGAGCATTAAATGTATGTACGGGGAGACCTTTTACAGCCGCCACACGGGAGCAGATATAAGTAAAATAATGTATACCTCCGTATACACGTTTTCTCTATATTAAGTGGGGATTAGGTGGTGTTCATATCAAGGACTTGTTCACTTGATGATTCAGGTGAGACAACCCTTTCAAAATAGCATTATTTCCCTTGTAATAAAGGGTCTACTGTCAAGGGACATGTTTAGCTACCAAGGAGAAAACTATATACTCCTAGAGAAAATCCCTTTTTTGAGGGACAAACTGTACTTAAAAACAAAATGGAAGGTCCGAAATATTTCTTATATGTAACATGTACATATGTACATATGTGCCATATGTCAGAGGTATTCATTCCGAAGTGAAAAAAATACAACCCCTTCCCTCCGCTTTGACAAATTGTTACTGTCAAGAGAATTCATTTTTGAAAAGGAAGCCAATTCATTTCGTTCAATACATTACTTTTACAAGTTCGTGTGGCGAAATCCCTTGTAATTTTCCACTTAATATAGGAAAATGTGGGGCTTACATTTCTATACACTATTTCTCGTATTTGTGGGTAAAACATAGACTGTGGACCGCCTTACTGTGACGGTTCTTGTGGGATTCAAAATTCATGTTTAAACTGGAAATAAAGAACATTTCAGACAACGCGTTGTTCTATATGCCATTGTAGCAATGTGTCATACCCATCAGGTTTAAAAGTCCGTGTAGTGACCACCCCCTAAACCCCACTTTATATAGAGAAACCGGTATTTACATGGGTATACATTTTCCATTTATTCTGCTCCAAGACATAGATTGTGAGCACCCATAGCCTATGTTTTGAGTAGAAGTAAGAAAAATAACACACATTTACATCAGAAAATTCAACATTTTGGCGAGTTGAAAGAAAACATTTTGTCACATGGACCTGAGAAGCCTCTGTGGTGTAGTGGTTACGCTACTCGCCTTGTAAACCAGGGATCGCAGGATCGATCCCGGGCTTCTCCAGACTTTCGGAAGAGTCTTTAAACCGAGGTCCCGTCTCCGTATGACCTTAGATGTTGGTGGGACGTAAAACTCGAACACTCACTCACTCACATGGACCTGTTATCGTAATGTCAGATGAAGATGTATCCGTTTTCTACAAGTGGGATATTATTTTTCACTTATTTCGAGCCGATCGTTAATCAGAGGAGAGCGAAAACTGGTGCACCCGAAAAAGAAACACCTGCCCTTCCGTTGTAGAAATAGGCGTCTCAGATGGCCAAGTGACGGTTTAACAGTTATGAAAAGAATGGCATACAGCGTTGAGCCAGATTAGATTATTCGTTTCGAGCCACCGTATCTGTCTCGACACTGGCTGAATACGTACCTGCACAGGTCTAAGGGTTTAAAGAGTGAAATGCTTCCACTTCTGGGAATTGTAAAAATCGTATATATTAGCACTTTTATGGGGAATGGGAACACCAGACATATTTTCCGCCATTTTTCAAAGGGAGACAACTTTCGAGACTTCCTGTTCGCTTTTCGAATAACTCTGCCCCGCGGAAAAAGGGGTCAACTCTTAAAGGAAAGAATTTGCTCCTCAGGAGCAAATTCTTTCCTTTAAGAGTTGACCCTTATTGACATGGGAGACAAAAATACTTTTGAAGGAGTTGCCTCCCATGAAGGTGTTTCCATTCCCCTTAAATAGTCTCAGGTTAAGCCTATTTCACATGGACTCAACTTTCAAAGTTATAGTATTCCTACGACCATTGTACTTAGACACACCAATAAATGTTCAACACAGATGGCTTATATTTCCAGAGAATCATATGGTCTTCTATATCAAACAGAAATAAAACGCAATTTTCTTGCTCTTTGAATTGTAGACTGAGTCCCTTTGTGACAAATTAAAACATATTAAATTTTCTTTATCATTTTCGTGCAATCTGATTCAAGACGTGATTCCATAGATATTCTCTGCAGCTTTTTTCTAAAGCGAACATGATCCATCGAGGGATTTCTGCTCGCTTGTTTGGTTTCAATGCATTAAAATTCTACCCAAGCACGACCAAATGTAATTTTCTTCATCTTAACCCTTAAGATGAGAATCACGACAATTGTCGTCTGCTTTGTTGTCTGCCGGCTACTTTAAAAGTCATTCTTGCAAACAGTGTGGACCAAGATCATACTGCTCCTCTAGGTGTCTGATCTGGGTCCACAATGTAACCGTGTATGCGGGAATATTTTCAAAAAGTTTGCAAGAAGATTCAGCAGACGACATAAGCCGACGACATTTTCACGTGCATTTTCCTTGTATCTTAAGGGTAAACCATTTAGACAGGTCTATTTCCAATTTTATAAGTGCATTGAATGTATCTGATTTATTTCATTGGTTGATTTTAAACAAATAACCTGTTATTTCGCGGCGTCTGATCAGATGCGACACAGTTTTTCAGATTCGATTTGGTGGAGGCTAGACATAAATGGTCCAGTATGTTTTGAATGCACAGTACACAAACATATGTCAGGAAAAAGTTAAGTCAAAGGTTTTGAACAAAAATAGGGGAATTAGCTACTGTTAAACACTTAAAGTTCGCGGCAGCAAAATTTGGCAGTTTTGATGAGTGGACCTTTTGGTGGATTTATATTTTGGCGGATCAATTAAAGAAAAAAATCCATGATTTCTGACCTAGCTCTGTTGTTCTTATGCATGCAAGTTCTTCACGGTGATTTACAAGTTATACACGGTGATTTTCAACAGTTACTGTTTTTTATGCCCCCCCCCCCCCCCCCCGCCATCGGCATGATACCGGGGGCATATACCAAGGTCATAAATAGATTTAGAAAATTGTTATTGTTAATGTTTCTAAGAGCTCATATTTTCCAAGCTATTCATATCAGGTATGATGAGGTGGGCCCCTGGCAGGTGGGTATCTGTGTAGTATTGACACATTGCTTGTTCACATTGCATTGCTCTTGATCTGTGAGTGAATACAAATCAATTCCATTGTTATTCAATTATTCAATAAAACAGTATTTGAGTTAAAATGATAAAATGTAATTTTCTTTCTTGCATTCCTGCTTTCGCTACTCAAAATGTCGGACTGTGTTCACTCACAACCGTCAACCAATTACCAATAATACCTGCAATTTTTGAAATTTACTGTCAAGTTCTGTCTGTTCTGTCGACTTATAAAGAAGTTTATATGCTTTTTCTTGCCCTTGACTGTGTGACGATTATACGTGCGATGCGTGTTGGAATTAAAATTTCTTCCAGTTTGTTATTCTTTTCTTGCTGTCTTTTGTCTTTATTGTCAGATTTTATTCATCACGAAAACACGTCTATATATTTTTGACCCCTTGAACCCAACTTTTATATAATAAAAATGAGGTTTACAGGGATCAACATCATTTTCTTATTTCTGCTCTAAAATTTAGAGCATAAATAAGAAAAATATCACAATTTATATTCTTAAAATGTTAGTTTTTAGGCGGTAACATTTACAATGTATTTGTATAGGCGTGCTTTCGTAATGTTGGGCGTTTTTCCTTGACTTCTAATTGCGCGAAAATTAACTGACGGCCAAATATATGTGTTTTACAATTATACCCCAGTAAACCCCACTGCTCTCAGTCTTTATACATTAGGAAAACACGCCTATACAAATGCATTGTAAGCTTAACCGACGAAAAAATAAAGACAATTTTAAGATAAAAAAAAATCGTGATATTTTTCTTATTTCTGCTCAATATATAGATTGTGGGTACCCGTAACAACCGTCTCATGGAGGCCCCACAATATATTTCCGAGCAGAAATCAGAAAAATGATGTTTATACCTGAAAATCCCAGTTTTACTATATAGAAGTGGGGTTCGGGGCCGTCAACATTATATAGCCGTGTTTTCGTGATTTCGTAATAAGGTGTGATTTGTCGAGGCGAATATAACATGATCAGGGTCCAAAATTTCAGAGTGGCTATTAAACTTCTGAAAGGCCTAAAGGTAAAATTTGATCCATGGAAAAAATAAATAAATTAGTTTTTAGTTTTCAAAATGTCATATTGCATAGACTATCCTACGGGGACCCGGGAAGGGACATTCAATTTTATTTTTAGTATGTTGTGCGAACAAGATATTAAGTTGTGCGAAAAAGATATTATCGTGTGCGCACAACTTATAAAAAAATTCATGTCTCTTCCCGGGTTCCGTACTATCCTGCCTTTTGTAGAAATTCTGGAAAGCAATGGCGTAATATGGATTTTTTTCTCTTATATGGATGTTTCTCGGTTCCAATGATTCAAAAGATCCTTATATGTTGCTAAGGAGTTGCAGTTATAGCAACAAACGCAATATCTCATCTTAGAATTATTCTTGCAAGCTTTATTAAATTTGCGATTATTTTCTGACGGATTCATCTTACATGTATCATGCTTGAATACCAAACAACATCATGATTGCAGTTCGACACTATTTCGAAAACAAGCATATGCAAATACATTGTTAAGTTTACCGCCAAAAGAAAAACTAAAATTTTAAGATAAATAATTTGAGATATTTTTCTTGGCTGGATATTTGTCTTATTTCTGCTCAAAATATAAATTCTGGGTACTCGTAAGAAGCGCCTCATCGATTCGGTTCTAAAGCGTATATACCAACAATCTATATTTTAGAGCAGAAATAAGAAAAATAAGGTATAACCCTGTAAACCCCAATTTTACTATATAAAAGTGGGGTTCAAAGGGGTCAAAATTATATAGGAGTGCCACGGTTTTCGTGATGCATTGTCTGAAGAAACTTGCAGTGGAAGCATACGCCATTACAATAATACATAGTGACATAGTGCACTTTTTCTTATCTCCAAAACGGTAATTTTTCTGATCAAATTTTAATTCATATACTAAATATAGGTTGTGTGTGCTCGTTAGAACCGTCTTATTGTACTTGTAACGAGAACAAAAACTTATGTCTTGGAGCAGAAAAAAAGTAATAATAAAAAACAACAACAATAGGCCCATGGACCACTATGCTCACAAGAGCTCAGGTGGACACTGCCCACTTGCAGCCATGTACGATTTTACTTCATCGATTACAAAGTATCCCAAACGAATCCCCATTCCGAAATGAGCACCAATGTGGACACTGTATCTGAAATATTAGGCCTTTTATGAAGTGGAGGAGGAGGGGCATGGATGGAGCCCAGGCTGGTATCACTGAATGTGTCTTACATGTATCATAAGGAACATGAACATACATTTACGGTTTAGGAGTGGAGATCTGTACAGTTACGGAGATATAAGGCCTTTAAGCTGTGGAGGGGATGCGGCATGGTCCTGGCGGACCCAAGGAACCCCTAAGATTGTTGCCACTGATTGTGTCTTAACATTAGAACCAAGAATACAAGAATATATATTGTTTAGGGCAGGGGATCTGAACTGTTTCTGAGATATGAGGCCCTTTTATGAAGTGGGGTGGGGGAGGGTAGGGAGAGGAACAGTCCCTGTGGACGGCCAAGTTGGTGTGATTGAATGTGTCTGATCATAATGAACAAAAATATATATGATTTTGGGGTGGGGGCTCTTAATGGTGTCTGAGATATATGGCCTTCAATGAAATGGAGAAGTGGGCCATGGCCTCAGCACATTGTCCTAGCACACAGAGACTCAAGGTTGGTGTGACTGAATGGGACTTATAATAAGTAACACGAATATACATGTGTTAGGGATGGAGATGGAGATATAGAACTGTTTCTGAGACATATGGCATTTTATAATGTGGAGGGGTGGGGCATGGCCCGGGACATGACCCGGGGCACACCAGGCGACCCTCAGGTTGGTGTCATTGAATGTCTCTCATCATATGGAACATTAATATATATGGATTAGGGGTGTGACTTGGCTATGAACAGTTTCTCAGATATTTTGACGCGGTTCTAACGAGTACCCACAAACTATATCTTGGAACAGAGATAAGAAAAATAATGTATACCCCCGTAAACGCCAGTTTTCCCTCTATATATAAATTGGGGCTTAGAGTTCATTTCAAGGACTTGTAAACATGATGAAGTGATGGCATTGGTCTTAAAACATAATCCAAGTTTTTCGTTTTATTCTGTGTCAAACATAGATTGTGGGGGATGTTTAGAACCGCCTAAACCAGGCGGTTGTGATTTCAGGCGGTTCTTACAAGTACCCATAATCTATGTTTTAAACAAAACTAAGGCACATGTATAACCTAACCTTATTAAAAACCACATTTTTCTGTATATCTTTGAGCTTACAAGGGCAAAAATTACACGGGCTTATTCACATGGTGGGCGAGTCGGTTCTAACGAGTATTCTTAAATCCGAACTTTATATATTGGTTCTAACGATTATACTTAAATCCGAACTTTAGATATTGGTTCTTAAATTCTTAAATCCGATAATTATATATTGGTCCTAACGAGTATTCTTAAATCCGAACTTTATATATTCGTTCTAACGAGTATTCTTAAATCCGAACTTTATATATTGGTTCTAACAAGTATTTTTAAATCCGAACTTTTAATATTGTAAAGAGAATACAGAAACATTCCACCTATTCATCTGAAAAAAAGACGCTGATTCCTGCAGCAATGAAAGAACAACACTACTGCAAATGTATGTTATCCTACATGTAATTCATTAAGTGCAACGTCTTTATATCAACCGGTATTAGCCATCAAAACAACTGCTGTTTGCAATGCAAACAAATTATTTCTCTCTTTCAACCGATACATCAACAACGATCACTCATATCGCAAAATACTTAAAACGCATCTTTTACATGTCCAATACTTTAAAACGTTCGTGAAACAAACATCTTAAAACACTTTATTCAAGGAACGTGGAGTTTACAAGGATGTACATATGTGCAGTGGCACGTGGCAAAACTCAAAATACATGATTGAATCGACCTAGTCGTGAATAGTTCTCCTTCTGATGGCGACCAGCTGCATGTACACGTAAAAATGATTTTTCAGACATTTGGACTCGATGAAGTCTCGCATAGGTCCAAGTACCCACTCACTCACAATGTAATATTATGTTTTAGGATGAAGATGCATTTTGCAGCTAGTGGCAACTTTGTGTGACCTCATAGTGCACAGTGAAGACCATCACGAAAACACGCCTATATCATTTTGACCCCCTTGAACCCCACTTTTATATAGTAAAACTGGGGTTTCCGGGGGGTATACCTAATTTTGCTTATTTCTGCTCTAAAATATAGATTGTGGCGATTCTAACGAGTGCCCACAATCTATATTTTGAGCAGAAACAAAAAAAAAAATCACAATTTTTCATCTTGAAATTTTAATTTTTTCGGCGATAAAGGTGGCAATGTATTTGTATAGGCATGTTTGCGTAATGCGATCAGATTGCACTGCTACACAGTCCGATCTGAGTCTTTGCCGTGAGCACATTACAATAACACACACGTGCGAAATAGTGCATTTTTCACATGTCCAAAGTGGCTACTTTTCTGATGAAAATCCGTGATAGTTTTCTTATTTATATTGCAACCATAGGTTGTGTGTGCTCTTTAGAACCGCCTCATTGAGGCGGTTCTAACGAGTACCCACAACCTATGTCTTGGAGTATAAATAAGAAGAATAATGTATACCCCCGTAAACCCCAGTTTTCTCAATATAAATTGGGGTTTAGTGGGGTGTTCATTTCACGAATTTGTTCACGTGATGAAGTGTTCCAAGGTATAGTTTGACGTTCCGATGCTTAAATGATTTAAAAAAGCACAATTCTTTCTATTCCTTTTGGCTGGATTGCTTGTTTAGCAAACTATAGCATAAACCGATACTAACGAAAGACACTTCATCAATCATCTCACACAGAATTGTGTTGATAGCCTTTGGTCAGTGACAGTATTCCTGGCCTGTCATTTGTCATTTCAATTTCTCGTACACTGTTCACCATTATAGTAAAGCGCCTGCGAATACAACATCGCGTATTTCAAAAACTGCCATATGGGGCGTTAAGTCGTAGGTTTGGAACGAAACTAGTAGTCTGGCCGTAAAGAAAACTTAAACACGCCATACTTTTTTCAGTTATGCTTCCAAAGGCTAGCCCTTAAAAAGAATATATTTGATGTCACTACAGCTGGTGGTGTTAAGGGAATATGTGGCGGCCGTAGAAAGTGAAGAAAATGATCAGGAATCGATAAAATTACCTAATACAGTCGAACCTCGATGGCTCGAACCCCTTTGGGACCATGACAATTTATTCGAGACAGCGGTAGTTCGAGCCACTCTAGGTTACTACCAAGAGGCATAACAAGATACTTTTGAACATCTTTCGATGTTGTATAATGAAAATGTTTGCTGTGTGTACTCATTAGAATCGCCTCAACGAGGCGATTCTAATGAGTACACACAGCATACATTAATCATCCCCCACCATTTCTTATCTTGAGGATTTTCCTAGGGGCTCAAGTATGAGTTCGACCCAGCCATGGTAAACGGGCCATCGGTGTTCGAGCCATCGAAGTTCTACTGTACATGTACCACCCTAAATGCAAATACAATCCCTGAAGATTGGAAAGATAAGAGCAATAAATGAATGTACGGAGAGACCTTTTACAACCACACAGCACAAACATAAACAAGAGACCCATGGGCCACTGTACTCATCAATGTTCAGGTGGGTACTGCCCACTGGCAGTCATCTAATTTAACATGATATGTGTTTAATCTACCGATTGTAAAGTCTCCTCAACGAACCCCCATTCGCAAATGAGCACCCATGCGGACTATGTGCCTGAAATATTAGGCATTTTATGAAATGGAGGAGGTTGAACATGGACCCAGTGGAGCCCAGGTTGCTATCATTTAATGTGTGATATCATAAGGAACAAGAACATATATGGTTTAGGGATGGGGATCTGTATGGTTCCTGAGATATAAGGCCTTTTAGCAGTAGAGGGGTTCGGGCATGACCGCAGCAGATCCTAGGAAAGCCCAAGATTGTTGTCACTGAATGTGTCTTATTATAAGGACCAAGAATATATATGGTTTAGGGGTTGGGATCTGAATGCTTTCAGAGAAATTTAGTTTGTTGTGAAGTGGAGGTTTGTTGCATGATCAGGGCACCCCTGGGGACCCCCGAGTTGATCTCACTGAATGTGTCTTATCATAAGAAACATGAATATATATGGTTTAGGGGTGGGGATCTGAATGGTTTCTGTGAAATTTTGTTTGTTATGAAGTGGAGGGGTGTTGCAAGACCCTGGGCACTTTTTGGGAGCCCGGGCTGATGTTACTGAATGTGTCTTATCATAAGAAACATGACTATATATGGTTTAGGGGTGGGGCTCTGAACAGTTTCTCAGATATTTGGCTTTGGGTGAAGTGGAGGGGTGGGACACGGCATAACCTGTGAGACCCCTAGGATGTATCTTATCATAAGGAACAAGACTATATATATATATATATATATGGTTTAGGGGGGGATCTGAACGCTTTCTGAGATCAATGGCTTTGTATGAAGCGGAGGGGTGGGGCATGTCCAAGGGCAACCAGGGGTATCCCAATATTTATGTCACCGAATGTCTTGTCACAAGGAATATGCATATATAGTTAAGGGGCGGGGCTGTGAACAGTTTTTCAGATTATGGCCTTTTTTGAAGTGGAGGGGGGGGGGGGGGGGCGGATATAGCCCAGGTGCACCCCGACAGACCCCTAGGTTGGTGTTAATGAATATGTCTTAGCATAAAGAAACAAGAATATATACGGTTTAGGGGTGTGGATCTGTATAGTTGCCGAGATATAGGGCCTTTTACGAAGTGGATGGCGTAGGGCATTGCCCCGAAACATCCCGGGGACCCTCAGATTGGTGCCACTGAATAAGTCCTATCATAAGGAAAACGAATATATATGGCTCTGGTGAGCTAAAAAAAAACCCTGATATGCATGACAGAAATGAACATTGATCAATCGATACAATTACCCCAAGTGAAAAGCAATTGCAAATACAATCCCTGAGGAATGAAAACAAGAGGCCCATGGGCCACTATTCTCACCAGAGGTCAGTGGCATATACACTGTCCATTGGCAGCCATGCAGTTTATTTAATAAAATATGATAATATTCTACCGATTATAAAGTCTCCCCACGAACCCCCATACTAAAATAAGCATCCATGTGGACTCCGTATCTGAAAAATTTTAGGCCTTATATGAAGTGGGGGGTGTGGGGGGGGGGCATGAACCCAACAACGCCCTGGTTGGTATCAGTGAATGCGTAATCATAAGGAACAAGAATATATATGGTTAAGGGGGATCTGGACGGTTTCTGCGATATGAGACTTTTATGAAGTGGAGGGGTGAGGAATGGCCTCTGCGGACCCCTTAGGTAGCGTGACTGTGTCTTATCATACGGATATGATTAAGGGGTGGAGATTGGAATGGTTTCAAGCTTCCGTTCTAATCCAAATTGTTCCATGTAATATTGTATTTTGTACATGTATAATACGGAAATAAAATATGTTTAAACTAATGGTTTCGGATGTACATGTATTGGCCTTTTATAAAGTGGAGGGGTAGGGCATGGCCCCAGTACACCCCGGGAGACCCCATGGTTGGTTTGACTGAATGCGTCTTATCATAAGGAGCAAGAATATAAATGGTTTAATGGTTTAGGGATAGGGAGCTGGACATTTTTTGAGATATACGACATTTTAGGCCAGTATGCCAAGAGCTATGACTCTCTTTCAATAGTCATGAGGTTGCAGAAGGCTCATGTGATCAGTGCACAACTTAATTAACTTAATCACCAAACTTACAGTCCAGATCTGGCCCCAGAGATGGTTATAATCCGTTTTGCACGAGACCAGACATCCTGATGATGAACTCAAGGCTGCCACAGTGACATGGTTTGAGAACCAAACTGAAGGGTATGGATAATTTAATGAAGAAAAAAAGTGCATTAAGGCAAATGGGGACTAAACTGAAATATAATACAGTGGAACTTCAGTACTTCGAACATAACTAAGACAAACTCGTTATTGAGTCTCTAAAGATCTATCCAAATATCCAAGAAACAATTTACGGAATGCTTTTATGAGATTTTTTTATTTGAAAATACATGTTGCATGTCCTTATTAGAATGGACACACATAACAAACAAGAGGACCCAGAGGGCCCTGAATCGCACACCTGAGTATCAGTGTCTCTAGTACACTCTTGGCCCAAGGGCTATAATTGGAAAACAAAACTTGGTAGTGGTCTTCTATATGAAGCTTCATACCAAATATCAAAGACCTGGGCCTTCTGGTTTCAGAAAAGAAATTTTTTAAAGGTTTTCCCTAAGCCTATGTAAAACTAGCGGGCCCTGGCGCGGTGAGACTTTTTGCCAGGGCTATAATTTGATCAATCTCAGTAGAGGTCCACTAGATAAAGCTTCACGCCAAATATCAAGGACCTGGGTCTTCTGGTTTCAGAGGAGAGGATTTTTGAAGTTTTTTTCCAGTATAATTAAGCCTATGTAAAACTAGTGGGTACCGCCTTGGCACATTTTTGGCCTCAGGGCTAAAATTTAAACAATCTTGATAGAGGTCCACTAGATGAAGCTTCACACCAAATATCAAAGACCTAGGCCTAGTGGTTTCACAGGTGAAGATTTTTAAAGATTTTCCCTATATAAGTCTATGTAAAACCAAAGGGCCCCGGAGCGGGGGCATTTTTGGCCCCAGGGCTATAATTTGAACAATCTTGGTAGAGGTCCAGAAGATGAAGCTTCACACCAAATATCAAAGACCTGGGCCTTGCGGTTTCAGACAAGAAGATTTTTTAAAGATTTTCCTTTAATATAAGCCTATGTAAAACCAAAGGGCCCCGGGGCGGGGGCATTTTTTGCCCCAGCACTATAATTGGAACACTCTTGGTAGGGGTCCACTAGATGAAGCTTCATACCGAATAGCAAAGACCTGGGCCTTGCGGTTTCAGAGAAGAAGATTTTTTAAAGATTTTCCCTATAAAAGCCCACGTAAAACCAAAGCGCCCCGGGGCGGGGGCATTTTTGGCCCCAGCACTATAATTTGAACAATCTTGGTAGGGGTCCACTAGATGAAGCTTCATACCAAATAGCAAAGACATGGGCCTTGCGGTGTCAGAGAAGATTTTTAAAGGTTTTCCCTATATAAGCCCATGTAAAACCAAAGGGACCCCGGGCGGGGGTATTTTTGGCCCCAGCACTATAAATTGAACAATATTGGTAGGGGTCCTCTAGATGTTCCTTTGAAGCTTCTACCAAGTAGCAAAGACCTGGGCTTTGCGGTTTCAGAGAAGAAGATTTTTAAAGATTTTCCCTATATAAGCCCATGTTAAGCCAAGGGCCCCGGGGCGGGGGCATTTTTGGCCCCAGCACTATAATTTGAACAATCTTGGTAGCGGTCCACTAGATGAAGCTTCATACCAAATAGCAAAGACCTGGGCCTTGCGGTTTCAGAGAAGAAGATTTTTAAAGATTTTCCATATATAAGCCCATGCAAAATCAAAAGGGCCCCGGGGCGGGGGCACTTTTGGCCCCAGCACTAAAATTTGAACAAGCTTGGTAGGGGTCATCAAGATGAAGCTTCATAGCAAATAGCAAAGACCTGGGCCTTGCGGTTTCAGAGAAGAAGATTTTTAAAGAGTTTCCCTATATAAGCCCATGTAAAGCCAAAGGGCCCCGGAGCGGGGGCATTTTTGCCCTAGCACTATAATTTGAACAATCTTGGTAGGGGTCGACTATTTGAAGCTTCATACCAAATATCAAAGATATGGGCCTTGCGGTTTCATAGAAGAAGATTTTTAAAGATTTTCCCTATGTAAGCCAAAGTAAAACCAAAGGGCCCCGGGGCTGGGGCATTTTTGGCCCCAGCACTATAATTGAACAATCTTTGTAGGGGTCCACTAGATGAAGTTTCTTATCAAAAAACAAAAAACAAACAAAAAAAAAAAACAAAAAAAAAAACCAAAGACCTGGGCCTTCTGGTTTCAGACAAGAAGATTTTTAAAGGTCTTCCCCATATAAGTCTATGTGAAACTGGTGGGCCCCGGCGCGGGGGCATTTTTGGCCCCAGGGCTATAATTTGAACAATCTTGGTAGAGGTCCACTAGATGAAGCTTCACACCAAATATTGAAGACCTGGGCCTTGCGGTTTCAGAGAAGAAGATTTTTTAAGTTTTTATTAAAAAAAATCTATTTTTGGCTCCTGTGACCTTGATATGCAACGGACCGGAACCATTTGAACAATTTCAAAAGGGGACCACCTAAGTATCATTCCTGGCAATTTTGGTAAAAATCCGATCAGTGGTTAAGGAGGAGATGTCGTTTGAAGAAAAAGTTTACGGACGCACGCACGGACGCACGCACACACGGACGACGGACAAAAAGTGATCACAAAAGCTCACCTCGTCACTACGTGACAGGTGAGCTAAAAACGGTTGCGTGTCCTCATCAGAATCGCCTCACTGAGGCAACTCTAATGAGTACATACAGCATGCCTTTATTCTATTTATGATAGAAATGCCATTCCCATTATGATTCATACTCTTGCATTTCAGTCAATCATCTGTGGCTTACACGTCCCATGTTGCGAACATTTTTTTCGTGGCCGCAAAGTCATACGATCAAATAAAGTTTGACTGAAGATACACGCATTATCTTTCACTACAATATATATATCATTCAATGAACTTTTTGACCGCCCCTCATACATTTTTTCAAAAATAAAGCTGGGACTGCAACTCTTAGAGAAAGGATGCATTTGCAGTACAGAAAATACATTTAGATGTATATTTATCATAGTGACACTGTCTGTCTACAGCACTCTTTTCTTAATATTTTATTCAATTTGATAGTTGAGCCAAATTGATAGTTGAGCCAGCGCACGACAAAACCTACAATAAGACATGTGCATCCAACGAAGACTCAGATCAGCCTGCGCATCCGCGCAGTCTGATTAGAGTCTTCGTTGTGCGCTCTAAGGATAGCTAAGGGCCCAACGCTGCTTCATGCAGCAAGAGAAGTCTCTGGTTAGCCTATATGGATGCGCAAGCTGATCCGATTCTTCGTTGGGCGCACATGTAAGTTGTAGGAAATGCTGTGCTTCGGCTCAGTTACAAACTTGCTCTCTGCACTTGGCTGCCAAACTATTTTCTCATAGACACACGTAATTTGTCTGAGTGCGAAATAACACAAATGAGTGTGTCATGTTCAGAGAAAAATACATCGAGGGCTTAGTGCAAGATGGTTGCGACATACCTGTCTTTAACATTACAGAAAGATGCAAAGCTTTGCAGTGTATTCACTTTATGTAAGCATACAGAAAGAAGCAGAATTCATTACAAGTAACCAAACACAGAATATTTGCCATTTCTGGCCAGGTTTAAGGGAACACCGGAGACAACTTTCGGAACTTCCGCTTCACTTTTCTATAAGCTCGGCCCCATGGAAAAAAGGGTCAACTCTTAAAGGAAAGAATTTGCTCTTCAGGAGCAAAAGTCGGCGGATTTTAAGGATATTTTCATGTAATTCTTTGTTGAACTAAATCGTGAGATAGCCTCAGTATTTTTTTTTTATATAACAGATAGCTTCAGTACGTTCTTTGTTAGATAGCTGCATGAATATGCATGCTCATGTATGTTGTAAATGGCTAAGCTCCAAATTAACAGGTGTGATAAGTTGTCTGATATAGCCAGGGTACATGCAGCCAATATCCTCAAAGCAAGGGGCCAAAATGACAGTTCATATCCCCGTGTTCATTCTGGTGGGACTTAATGGTCCGTTTGGGTTATTTCATATATCATGTTGTTCGTTTAACGAGGAGGTTGAAGACTATAGAAAAAAAGAACATTTGACACTAAACTTGTCTTGTCAGACACTCGTCTGTTTTAGTATGTGCCTCCATATCACTTTATTTCGGTGACTTGAGATGGCTGCATTCTTTGATTATGGCCTTTCCTGAGGGCCCTTTTCTTACTACAGTCGAACTTTGATGGCTAGAACCACGTGGAGACCATGGAAATTTGTTAGAGGCAGCGGTAGTTCGAGCCACAGAGGGATACTATTAGTGCCATACCAGGAGGCATAATGGAGATAATTATGGACATCTTTTCGTAGCTCTGTATTATAAATGTACGTTGTGTGTACTCATTAGAATCGCCTCATCGAGGCGATTCTAATGAGTACACACAGCATACATTTGCAAGATAAATGAAGAAAATCTTCCTTAACTAGAATTTGTTTTTCTACAAAAACACAGATGTCTCCCCCGCTTATACTATGCATCACTTTTAGCCTTCATTACAATGGACACAAATTACCAAAATGACAAAGGGCCATAACTCGCAAAGTATTTTTCGGAATTTTGTCAAAAGTTAATCAGTTCATATACTCATCACCACCAATATACTCAACAACTTTCAAGGCTCTAGCTCCAATAGTGTTTGATATATTTTGCTGACAAGATTTTATTAAAAAAATTTCAAAGGGCAATAACTCTTAAAAGGGGCATAATCTGGACAAGAAAAAAAATACGCGTCAGCTACTTTTCCATGAGGAATCCATATATGAAATTTCAAAACCCTAGCATACACGGTTCTAAAGTTATGCTATGCATCACTTTTAGCACACATTACAATGGGCACAAATTACCAAAATGACAAAGGGCCATAACTCGCAAAGTATTTTTCGGAATTTTGTCAAACGTTAATCAGTTCATATACCCATCACCACCAATATATTCACCAACTTTCAAGGCTCTAGCTCCAATAATTTTTGAGATATCTTGCTGAAAAGATTTTATTTAAAAAATTTCAAAGGGCAATAACTCTTGAAAGGGGCATAATTCTGACGGGGAAAAAAAATACGTGTAAGCTTATTTTCCATCAGATATTCATATATGAAATTTCAAAACTATAGGATACACGGTTCTAAAGTTATGCTATGCATCACTTTTAGCATACATTACAATGGGAACAAATTACCAAAATGACAAAGGGCCATAACTCACAAAGTATTTTTCGGAATTTTGTCATAACTTAATCAGTTCATCTACTCATCTCCAACAATCTATTCACCAACTTTCAAGGCTCTAGCTCCAATAGTTTTTGAGATATCTTGATGACAAGATTTTATTTAAAAAATTTCAAAGGGCAATAACTCTTGAAAGGGGCATAATCCGGACAAGAAAAAAAAACGTGTCAGCTAATTTTCCATGAGGAATTCATATATGAAATTTCAAAATCCTAGCATACACGGTTCTTAAGTTATGCCATGCATCACTTTTAGCATACATTACAATGGGCACAAATTACCCAAATGACAAAGGGCCATAACTCACAAAGTATTTTTCGGAATTTTGTCAAAAGTTAATCAGTTCATCTACTCCTCACCACCAATATATTCACCAAACTTTCAAGGCTATAGCTCCAATAGTTTTTGAGATATCTTGCTGACAAGATTTTATTAAAAAAATTTCAAAGGGCAATTACTCTTGAAGGGGACATAATCCAGACGAGATAAAAATACCTGTCAGTTAATTTTCCATGAGGACTCCATATATGAAATTTCAAAACCCTAGCATACACGGTTCTTTAGTTATGCTATGCATCAAAAGCGTAACGGATGGACGAACTGACGAACGAACCAGAACCAATATGCCCCTCTAACTTTTTCAAAGTTGGGGGCATAATAAGAAAGTTATTGACAGAACACAAAAAGGCCCTTTTTTTACCTTTAACCTCTATGTATGACCTTGACCTTTCAGGTACCAAACTGGGTCATGCGTGCAACACATCATCTCATGGTGGTTAACATTTCTGCCTAGCAATTTCAAAATCAATCTAACAATAAGAAAGTCATTGACCAAACACGAAAAAAGGCCCCTTTTTTACCTTTGACCTCTATGTTTGACCTTGACATTTTAGGTACCAAACTGAATCATGCATGCAACACATTGTCCCATGATAGTTAACATGTTTGCCAAGTAACTTCAAATTCTATTTAAAAATAAGCAAGTTATTGACAAAACCCGAAAAAAGGCCCCTTTTTTTACCTTTGACCTCTAAGTATGACCTTGACCTTTGAGGTACCAACCTGCCTCATGTGCACCACACATCGCCCTATATTGGTTAACATTTCTGCCAAGTGATTTCAAAATCCATCTCAAAATAAGAAAGTTATTGACCAAATACGAAAGAAAGGCCCCCTTTTTGACCTTTGACCTCTAAGTATGACCTTGACCTTTGATGTACCGACCTGCCTCATGTGCACCACACATTGTCTCATGGTTGTTAATAATTATGCCAAGTAATTTTAAAATCCATCTGAAAATTAGAAAGTAATTGACCAAATACGAAAAAAAGGCCCCTTTTTTTACCTTTGACCTCTAAGTATGACCTTGACCTTCGAGGTACCGACCTGCCTCATGCGCACCACACATCGTCTTATGGTTGTTAATAATTATGCCAAGTAATTTTAAAATCCATCTCAAAATAAGAAAGTTATTGACCAAATACGAAAAAAGGCCCCTTTTTTGACCTTTGACCTCTAAGTATGACCTTGACCTTTGAGGTACCGACCTGCTTCATGCGCACCACACATCGTCTTATGGTTCTTAATATTTCTGCCAAGTAATTTTAAAATCCATCAAAAAATAAGAAAGTTATTGACCGGACACGATTTGCCCATACATATATACATACCAACAAACTTCCAAGGGAGATAATTCAAAAAGTATAAATGCGAGAGTTATAGTTCTTGGGCACTGCACGTCGTCTAATGCTGATTAATATTTATACGAAGTTTCGTGAGGATAGCTCTAACGGTTTTCAAGTTACAGAGCGGACACGAATGTGTGACAGACAGACAGACGGACAGACGGACAGACGGACAGACAGACAGACGGACAGACAGACAGACAGACGCCCGGGGGAAAAACAATATGTCTCTCCGAAAAAATTTTTTTCGGGGGAGACATAATTACCCCTACATCGTATTTGGAGGAACTCCCTGCGGACTCAAGAACGGGTTCGACTCATCCATGGCAAACGAGCCATCGGTGTTCGAGCCATCGAAGTTCTACAGTCGTTCGCCTTCTGACATATACCCACTACACTGGATACCTCTAGGTTTTTTATCTTAAATTCCAAGACTGTTGCCAGCCTGTGTAGCGGAACACGTAGTCAGGTTCACTAGTGACGAGGGGGCACCTTACAAGTACCCTGTGGATGTCTTTAAGGGGATCAGGAACACCTAGCACAATTTCCGCCATTTTTTTAATAGGAGACACCTTTCGTGACTTCCAGTTCGCTTTTCTATAGGCTCAGTCCCGCTGAAAAGGGGGTCCACTCTTAAAGGCGTTTATTCTTGATTATTGAGGACAATCATTTCATTACATAATATTATGTAGCCTACATTGCTGACTTTAGGGAAGTCCTCTGTCTTCAACAGGTAAGGGGCCTTCTTGGGGAAAATCAATTGTTTAGAGTGTACATTTAGAGTGTACATTATTGATTTTCCCCTTATTTGCCTTAGTCAGTAGATTCAACAAGAGCTACTTATCACCCTATTAAGGGCTGCCTTTGATCTACTATAGACAGTATATCACAGGGGACAATAAAACAATTATGAACACACGTTGTGTTCTACTGTTAGATGAATAAATGCCTTTAAAGGAAAGAATTTGCTCCTAGGAATTTGCTCCTAGGAACAAATTCTTTCCATTAACAGTTGACCCCTATTGACATGGAAGACAAAAATATTTTTGCAGGAGTTGCCTCCCCTGAAGGTGTTCCCATTCCCCTTAAGTCTTCATTAACACTTATCCCGATGAACACAACAGCCACTACCATTGCAAACAGTGTTTTATGTGTATTGTCACTATCTATCTATCTATCTATCTATCTATCTATCTATCTATCTATCCATCTATCTATCTATCTATCTATCTATCTATCTATCTATCTATCTATCTATCTATCTATCTATCTATCTATCTATCTATCTATCTATCTATCTATCTATCTATCTATCTATCTATCTATCTGTATTTGTGCTCAAAATATTGATTATGGGTACTCAATCTATCTATCTATCTATCTATCTATCTATCTATCTATCTATCTATCTATCTATCTATCTATCTATCTATCTATCTATCTATCTATCTATCTATCTATCTATCTATCTATCTATCTTAGTTTATACTAATTTATTTTAGTTCGATTGCGATGAAAGCTTCAAGCTTATTGAATCGCTCTCGAACACTCATTCCGGGTGTTTTCACGCGCGCGAGAGAGAGAGGCTGTGGTTTTTACACCACTGCTACCCAATTACACCTGGGTGGAGTGGGGCAGTGTCATTACGTGTCTTGCCCAAGGACACGCATCTATCTATCTATCTATCTATCTATCTATCTATCTATCTATCTATCTATCTATCTATCTATCTATCTATCTATCTATCTATCTATCTATCTATCTATCTATCTATCTGTATTTATGCTCAAAATATTGAATGTGAGTACTCGTTATATAGAACCGCCTCATCGAAAAATAAGGTTTACCCCTGTTAACCCCAGTTTTACTATATAAAAGTGTTTACCCCTGTAAACCCCAGTTTTACTACATAAAAGTGTGGTTCAAGGGGTTCAAAATTATATAGGTGTATTTTTGTGATGCATATTTGGCGATTACCTTAGTTACATAGATTGTGGATAAGTTACATTGATTGTGGATACTCATAACAACCGCATAACTGAGGCGGTTCTAACAAGTTTTGGAGCTGAAATATCATAGCATTGACAGAACTTTGAGTAAAATGAACGTGAACTTACACATGTATACTGTCTCGTTTAACTCTTAGATGTCTGGAATTTAGGCTATCAATGCAGATCATGATCGCACACCGCGCTCTATGACGTCTGTTCTGGTTCTACAGTGTTTGCCAATTTCTCATATTCATGTAGTAATTGTAAGTTAAAAAATTCAATATTTTAAATTTTGGGGGCTTTATCTTAAATGATCTTCGTTTATTTCAATTTGTGTCCGGTTTAATTGTGAACTTAAGCAATCGACCCTAAGGGTGTCATCTGAAAAGTGCTTTACTTTTGGGCCGGTCGATGTTTGTCGATCCAAAATCAGAAAGCACAGTAGATTTGCGTCGCTGGTGTCCACGTGACTTTCATTCCAGGTCACGGTTATTGCAAGACAAAACCCGCGTTCTTCTTATCGCTAAGAGATCAGGGTGTTCGAGAATAATCTGTAGAGTCTGGACCGGCATCATATGTTTGGTTCTCTCAGTGTATACCCAGATCAGACGCCGCAGAACGCGGCGTCTGATCAGGGTCTACACTGGTTGCATACACTTAAGAAATTTAGGGGTTGAATGAAATATTCTTCGTCCCCGTTCAGGAACAATTTATTTTTAGCCACATCCAGGGGACAATCGACCCACTAGTGCCGGCAGGTTGCGACCTTGACAGACAACATATTTCGTCGCCTACATAAAACACCTTCTAAGCTATAAAGAACAAGAGGCCCAAGAGGGCCTGTCGCTCCACCGGCCAACTTCAGACAGTTGTCATATTTATTGCATTAACCAATTGTATACTAGTGAACTCTTCTATTGCTATATGTTGGACCAGTCCATTTGTCATATAAGGGGTGTCAGGCCTATTTTTTCTATTTTTGATGGAAAATTCTGTTAGCAAATAGTGCAGGCCCTGATCAGACACGGTGTTCTGTGGGGTCTGATCTGGGCCAATACTGTTTGCCAAGGTACCCATTTAGGGTTTTCCCGCATGCAATGGGTAAAAAAAACAAGAGGGCCATAATGGCCCTGGATCGCTCACCTGATCCATAGTGTAACAAGTGGGCCCCAGAGAGGGCCATTATTGGCCCCAGGGCTTTATTGTGCGTAATGTTGAGGGAGGTCTTAAAGGTGAAGCTTCATACCAAACATCAACAAAGGCTATAACTTGAACAATCTTGGCAAAGGTCCACTAGATGAAGCTACACATCTAATATCAAAGACCTGGGCCTTGCGGTTTCAGAGAAGAAGATTTTTTTTTTTAAAGATATTCCCTACATAAGCCTATGCAAAACCAAATGGCCCCGGGGCTATATAAATCTATGTAAAACCAAAGAGCTCCAGGGTGGGGGCATTTGTGGCCCCAGGGCTATACCTTGAACAATCTTGGTAGAGGTCCACTAGATAAAGCTTCATACCAAATATTAAAGGCCTGGGCCTTGCAGTTTCAGAGAAGAAGATTTTTAAAGATTTCCCTATATAAGTCTATGTAAAACCAAAGAGCCCCAGAGCGGGGACATTTTTGATCTCAGTGCTATAATTTGAATAATATTGATAGAGGTCCACTAGATGCAGCTTCATACCAACTATCAAAGACCCAGGCCTTGTGGTTTCAGAGAAGAAGACTTTTAAAGATTTTCCCTATATTAGTCTATGTAAAACCATAGGGCCCCGGGGCGGGGGCATTTTTGGCCCCAGGGCTATAATTTGAACAATCTTGGTAGAGGTCCATTAGATGAAGCTTCATACCAAATATCAAAGTCCTGGGCCTTGCGGTTTCAGAGAAAGGTTTTTAAAGATTATCCCTATATAAGCCTATGTAAAACCAAAGGGCCCCGGGGCGGGGACATTTTTGGCTCCAGCACTATAATTTGAATAATCTTTGTAGGGGTCCTTTAGAAGAAGCTTCATACCAAATATAAAACATCTAGGCCTTGTGGTTTCAGAGAAGAAGAATTTTAAAGATTTTCCCTATATAAGTCTATGTAAAACCAAAGGGCCCCAGAGCAGGGACATTTTTGGCCCAATGGCTTTAATTTGAACAAGCAAATTCGTTGAATTGATATCCCCCGCCGAATGGGTTTTTCGTGTAGAATGGCAAGAAAATATATCTGGCCAAAATTGAGGATGGTTCTAAGAAGCAAACTAGAGACAATGAGGAAGGGCCCCGCTGAACATTTACTCCCTGGATGAGAGGCTGTACCCTGACCTACTGACCTAATTATCAGTAGAGATTAACTTGTCTGTCAAAGTTGAGGTTTATTTACCTGTTATGTGGTTTCAAGGATACCAAAATAAAATTCGCGAATATTAAAAAAACCCGATATAATCACCGAATAGACAAAATTCCTCAATTTCAATCATTTAAGGGGAAATAACTCTGGATAAAAAAGTCAATCCAGGTAAATCCGAAAAAAAAATTGCGCGTGCATCACGGCAGCATAATAATACATATTTATTTCAAGTTTCATTTTATTCCATGCAATAGTTGCTGAGAAGCGGTTCCAGACAAAGTGAGACGACGAAAAATCCAGAATTTTAATCATTTAAGGGGCCATAACTCTGGGTGTAAAAAGTCAATCCGAAAAAAATTTGTGCGTGCATCACTGCAGCATAATAATACGTATTTATTTCAAGTTTCATATAATTCCATGCAATAGTTGCTGAGAAACAGTTCCCGACAAAAAAGTGAGACGACGAAAAATCCAGGATTACAATCATTTAAGGGGCCATAACTCTGGATGTAAAAAGTAAATCCGGAAAAAAATGCGCGTGCATCACCACAGCATAATAATACATATTTATTTCAAGTTTCATTTAATTCCATGCAATAGTTGCTGAGAAACGGTTCCGGACAAAGTGAGACTACGAAAAATCCAGAATTTCGATCATTTAAGGGGCCATAACTCTGGATGTAAAAAGTCAATCCAGAAAAAAATTGCGCGTGCATCACCGCAGCATAATAATACATATTTATTTCACGTTTCATTTAATTCCATGCAATAGTTGCTGAGAAACAGTTCCAGACAAAGTGAGATGACGAAAAAATCCAGAATTTCAATCATTTAAGGGGCCATAACTCTGGATGTAAAAAGTCAATCCGAAAAAAAATTGCGCGTGCATCACTGCAGCATAATAATACATATTTATTTCAATTTTCATTTAATTCCATGCAATAGTTGCTGAGAAACGGTTCCGGACAAAGTGAGACGACGAAAAATCCAGAATTTCAATCATTCAAGGGGCCATAACTCTGGATGTAAAAAGTCAATCCGAAAAAAAATTGCGCGTGCATCACCACAGCATAATAATACATATTTATTTCAAGTTTCATTTAATTCCATGCAATAATTGCTGAGAAACGGTTCCGGACAAAAAAGTGTGACGGACGGACGGAAGGACGCACGTTCTCACGAACGGATACTTAAGTGGCTAGGCGTCGGCATATTGACTACTTAAGCGACAAATTCTCTTAAGCGGCAAGCCACCTAAGAGCAAATTTTTGCCAGTTAAGTACCCAAATAACGGAATAAACCGCATTTGGACTCACGAATATATACTTAAGTGTCAAACTGTCCAAATTTTTTGCCCCCTAAATGTCGTTTCGTTGGTGCGGAAGGACGGACGGAAGGACGGACGGACGGACGGACGGACAACGCCAAAACTATATCCCTCCGCCTTCGGCGGGGGATAACAATCTTAGTAGAGGTCTATTAGATGTAGCTTCATACCAAATATCAAAGTCCTGGGCCTTGTGTTTCAGAGAAGAAGATTTTTAAAGATTTTCCCTATATAAGCATATGTAAAACCAAAGGGCCCCGGGGCGGTCGCATTTTTTGCCCCAGCACTATAATTTGAACAATCTTGGTAGGGGTCCACTTGATGAAGCTTCATACCAAATATCAAAGTCCTGGGCCTTGTGGTTTCAGAGAAGAAGATTTTTAAAGAGTTTCCCTATATAAGCCTATGTAAAACCAAAGGGCCCCAGAGCGGGGGCATTTTTGGCCCCAGCACTATATTTTGAACAATCTTGGTAGGGATCCACTAGATGAAACTTTGTACCAAATATCAAAGACCTGGGCCTTATGGTTTCAGAGAAGAAGATTATTTAAGTTTTCATTAAAATAATCTATTTTTGGCTACTGTGACCTTGATGTGCAGCAGACCAGAACCATTTGAACAACCCTAAAAGGGGTCCACCTAAGGATCATTCCTGTGAAGTTTGGTCAAAATCCGATCAGTGGTTTAGGGGGAGATGTAGTTTGAAGAAATTGTTTACGCACGGATGACAGACAAAAAGTGATCCTAATATAAAACACAAGAGGGCCATGATGGCCCTGGATCGCTCACCTGATCCATAGTGTAACAAGTGGGCCCCAGAGAGGGCCATTATTGGCCCCAGGGCTTTAATGTGCATAATGTTGAGGGAGATCTTAAAGGTGAAGCTTCATACCAAACATCAACAAAGGCTATAATTTGAACAATCTTGGCAAAGGTCCACTAGATGAAGCTACACATCAAATATCAAAGACCTGGGCCTTGCGGTTTCAGACAAGAAGATTTTTTTAAAGATATTCCCTACATAAGCCTATGCAAAACCAAATGGCCCCGGGGCTATATAAATCTATGTAAAACAAAAGGGCCCCGGGGTGGGGGCATTTGTGTCCCAGGGCTATAATTTGAACAATCTTGGTAGAGGTCCAGTAGATAAAGCTCCATACTAAATATCAAAGGCCTTGGCCTTGCAGTTTCAGAAGATTTTTAAAGATTTCCCTATATAAGTCTATGTAAAACCAAAGGGCCCCGGAGCGGGGACATTTTTGGTATCAAAGCTATAATTTGAATAATCTTGATAGGGGGTCCACTAGATGCAGCTTCATACCAATATCAAAGACCCAGGCCTTGTGGTTTTAGAGAAGAAGATTTTTAAAGATTTTCCCTATATTAGTCTATGTAAAACCATAGGGCCCCAGAGCGGGGGCATTTTTGGCCCCAGGGCAATAATTTGAAAATCTTGGTAGAGGTCCATTAGATGAAGCTTCATACCAAATATCAAAGTCCTGGGCCTTGTGGTTTCAGAGAAGAAGACTTTTAAAGATTATCCCTATATAAGCCTGTGTAAAACCAAAGGGCCCGGGGCGGGGGCCACTTTTGGCCCTAGCACTATAATTTGAATCATCTTGGTAGGGGTCCTTTAAAAGAAGCTACATAACTAAATATAAAAGACCTAAGCCTTGTGGTTTCAGAGAAAAGTTTTAAAGATTTTCCCTATATAAGTCAATGTAAAGCCATAGGGCCCCGGAGCGGGGGCATTTTTTGACCCAAGGGTTATAATTTGAACAATCTTGGTAGGGGTCCACTAGATGAAGCTTCATACCAAATATCAAAGTCCTGGGCCTTGCGGTTTCAGAGAAGATTTTAAAAGATTTTCCCTATATAAGCCTATGTAAAAACAAAGGGCCCCGGGCGGGGACATTTTTTGGCCTCAGCACTATAATTTGAATAATCTTGTTAGGGGTCCTTTAGATGAAGCTTCATACCAAATATAAAAGACCTAGGCCTTGTGGTTTCAGAGAAGAAGATTTTTAAAGATTTTCCCTATATATGTCTATGTAAAACCAAAGGGCCCGGGGCGGGGACATTTTTGGCCCAAGGGCTATAATTTGAACAATCTTGGTAGGGGTCCACTAGATGAAGCTTCATACCAAATATCAAAGTCCTGGGCCTTGCGGTTTCAGAGAAGAAGATTTTTAAAGATTTTCCCTATATAAGCCTATGTAAAAACAATGGGCCCCGGGCGGGGACATTTTTTGGCCTCAGCACTATAATTTGAATAATCTTGTTAGGGGTCCTTTAGATGAAGCTTCATACCAAATATAAAAGACCTAGGCCTTGTGGTTTCAGAGAAGAAGATTTTTAAAGATTTTCCCTATATAAGTCTATGTAAAACCAGAGGGCCCGGGGCGGGGGCATTTTTGGCCCAATGGCTAAAATTTGAACAATCTTGGTAGAGGTCGATTAGATGAAGCTTCATTCTAAATATCAAAGTCCTGGGCCTTGCGGTTTCAGAGACGAAGATTTTTAAAGATTTTCCCTATATAAGCCTATGTAAAACCAAAGGGCCCCGGGACAGGGGCATTTTTGGCCCCAGCACTATAATTTGAACAATCTTGGTAGGGGTCCACTAGATGAAGCTTCATACCAAATATCAAAGTCCTGGGCCTTGTGGTTTCAGAGAAGAAGATTTTTAAAGATTTTCCCTATATAAGCCAATGTAAAACCACAGGGCCCCGTGGCGGGGGCATTTTTTGTCCCAGCACTATAATTTGAACAATCTTGGTAGGGGTCCACTAGATGAAGCTTCATACCAAATATCAAAGTCCTGGGCCTTGTGGTATCAGAGAAGAAGATTTTTAAAGATTTTCCCTATATAAGCCCATGTAAAACCAAAGGGCCCCGGGGCGGGGGCATTTTTGGCCCCAGCACTATAATTTGAAGAATCTTGGTAGGGGTCCACTAGATGAAGCTTCATACCAAATATCAAAGACCTGGGCCTTGCGGTTTCAGAGAAGAAGATTTTTAAAGATTTTCCCTATATAAGCCAATGTAAAACCAAAGGGCCCCGTGGCGGGGGCATTTTTTTGTCCCAGCACTATAATTTGAACAATCTTGGTAGGGGTCCACTAGATGAAGCTTCATACCAAATATCAAAGTCCTGGGCCTTGTGGTTTCAGAGAAGAAGATTTTTAAAGATTTTCCCTATATAAGCCTATGTAAAACCAAAGGGCCCCGGGGCGGGGGCATTTTTGGCCCCAACACTATAATTTGAACAATCTTGGTAGGGGTCCACTAGATGAAGTTTCATACCAAATATCAAGACCTGGGCCTTGTGGGTTCAGAGAAGAAGATTTTTAAAGTTTTTGGTGAAAAAAATCTACTTTTGGCTCCTGTGACCTAGATGGGCAACGGGCCGAAACCATTTGAACAACTTTGAAAGGGGACCACCTAAGGATCATTCCTGTGAAGTTTGGTCAAAATCCGATTAGTGGTTTAGGAGGAGATGTCGTTTAAAGAAATTGTTTACGGACGCACGGACGCACGCACGCACGCACGGACGGACGCACGCACGACGGACGACGGACAAAAAGTGATCCCAAAAGCTCACCTCGTCACTACGTGACGGTGAGCTAACAAGAGGGCCATGATGGCCCTGGATCGCTCACCTGATCCAAATGATAGAGTAACAAGTGGGCATCGGGGAGGGCCATTATTGACACCAGGGCTACAATGTGCATAATGTTGAGGGAGGTCTAAATAGGTGAAGCTTCATACCAAATATCAACAAAAGCTATAATTTAAACAATCTTGGCAAAGGTCCACTAGATGAAGCTACACACCAAATATCAAAGACCTGGGCCTAGGGGTTTCAGAGAAGACGATTTTTTAAAGATATTCCCTCTATAAGCCTATGTTAAACCAAATGTCCCTGGGGCGGGTGCATTTTTGGCCTCAGGGCCATAATTTAAACAATCTTGATAGAGTACACTAGATGAAGCTTCACACCAAATATCAAAGACCTGGGCCTTGCTGTTTCAGAGAAGAAGATTTTCAAAGATTATCTCTATATATAAGTCTTTGTAAAACCAAAAGGCCCCGGGGCGGGGGGCTATAATTTGAACAATCTTGGTAGAGGTCCAAATATCAAAGACATGGGCTTTACGGTTTCAGAGAAGAAAATTTTTAAAGATTTTCCCTATATAAGCCCATGTAAAACCAAAGGGCCCCGGGGCAGGGGCATTTTTGGCCCCAGCACTATAATTTGAACAATCTTGGTAGGGGTCCACTAGATGAAGCTTCATACCAAATATCAAAGACCTGGGCCTTACGGTTTCAGAGAAGATTTTTTAAGTTTTTGGTGAAAAAAAATCTATTTTTGGCTCCTGTGACCTAGATGTGCAATGGACCGGAACCATTTGAACAACTCTGAAAGGGGTCCACTAGATGAAGCTTCATACCAAATATCAAAGACATGGGCCTTACGGATTCAGAGAAGAAAATTTTTAAAGATTTCCCCTATATAAGCCCATGTAAAACCAAAGGGCCCGGGGCGGAAGCATCTTTGGCCCCAGCACTATAATTTGAACAATCTTGGTAGGTGTCCACTAGATGAAGCTTCATACCAAATATCAAAGACCTGGGCCTTACGGTTTCAGAGAAGAAGATTTATAAAGATTTTCCCTATATAAGCCCATGTAAAATCAAAGGGCCCCGGAGCAGGGGCATTTTTGGCCCCAGCACTAAAATTTGAACAATCTTGGTCGGGGTCCACTAGATGAAGCTTCATATCAAATATCAAAGACCTGGGCCTTGTGGTTTTAGAGAAGAAGATTTTAAAGATTTTCCCTATATAAGCCCATGTAAAACCAAAAGGCCTCGGGGCGGGGGGAGGGGGGGGACCTGGGCCTTGTTGGGTGAAGCTTCATACCAAATATTAAAGACATGGGCCTTACGGTTTCAGAGAAGAATTTTTTTTTAAAGATTTTCCCTATATAAGCCCATGTAAAACCAAAGGGCCCCGTGGCAAGGGCATTTTTGGCCCCAGCACTATAATTTGAACAATCTTGGTAGGGGTCCACTAGATGAAGCTTCATACCAAATATCAAAGACCTCGGCCTTACGGTTTCAGGGAAGAAGATTTTTAAAGATTTTCCCTATATTAGCCCATGTAAAACCAAGGACCCGGAGCGGGGGCATTTTTGGCCCCAGCACTATAATTTGAACAATCTTGGTAGGGGTCCACTAGATGAAGCTTCATACCAAATATCAAAGTCCTGGGCCTTAAGGTTTCAGAGAAGAAGATTTTTAAAGATTTTCCCTATATAAGCCCATGTAAAACCAAAGGGCCCTAGAGCGGGGGCATTTTTGGCCCTAGCACTATAATTTGAACAATCTTGGTAGGGGTGCACAAGATGAAGCTGCATACCAAATATCAAAGACCTGGGCTTTAGGGTTTCAGAGAAGAAGATTTTTAAAGATTTTCCCTATATAAGCCCATGTAAAACCAAAGGGCCCCAGAGCGGGCACATTTTTGGCCCCAGCACTATAATTTGAACAATCTTGGTAGGGGTCAATTAGATGAAGCTTCGTACCAAATATCAAAGACCTGGGCCTTGCAGTTTCAGTGAAGAAGATTTTTAAAGATTTTCCCTATATAAGCCCTTGTAAAACCATGGGGCCCCGGAGCGGGGGCATTTTTGGCCCCAGCACTATAATTTGAACAATCTTGGTAGGGGTCCACTAGATGAAGCTTCATACCAAATATCAAAGACCTGGGCCTTACGGTTTCAGAGAAGATTTTCCCTATATAAGCCCATGTAAAACCAAAGGGCCCTGGTGCGGGGGCATTTTTGGCCCCAGCACTATAATTTGAACAATCTTGGTAGGAGTGCACTAGATGAAGCTGCATACCAAATATCAAAGACCTGGGCTTTACGGTTTTAGAGAAGAAGAGTTTTAAAGATTTTCCCTATATAAGCCCATGTAAAACCAAAGGGCCCCAGAGCGGGCACATTTTTGGCCCCAGCACTATAATTTGAACAATCTTGGTAGGGGTCCACTTGATGAAGCTTCGTACCAAATATCAAAGACCTGGGCCTTGCGGTTTCAGAGAAGAAGATTTTTAAAGATTTTCCCTATATAAGCCCTTGAAAAACCATGGGGCCCCGGAGCGGGGGCATTTTTGGCCCCAGCACTATAATTTGAAAAATCTTGGTAGGAGTTCACTAGATGAAGCTTCATACCAAATATTAAAGACCTGGGCCTTACGGTTTCAGAGAAGATTTTTAAAGATTTTCCCTATATAAGCCCATGTAAAACCAAAGGGCCCCGGAGCGGGGGGATTTTTGGCCCCAGCACTATAATTTGAACAATCTTAGTAGGGGTCCACTAGATGAAGCTTCATACCAAATATCAAAGACCTGGGCCTTACGGTTTCAGAGAAGAAGATTTTTAAAGATTTTCCCTATATAAGCCCATGTAAAACCAAAGGGCCCCGGAGCGGGGGTATTTTTGGCCCCAGCACTATAATTTGAACAATCTTGGTAGGGGTCCACTAGATGAAGCTTCATACCAAATATCAAAGACCTGGGCCTTGTGGTTTCAGAGAAGAAGATTTTTTAAGTTTTTGGTGAAAAAAATCTATTTTTGGCTCCTGTGACCTAGATGTGCAACGGACCGGAACCATTTGAACAACTCTGAAAGGGGACCACCTAAGCATCATTCCTGTGAAGTTTGGTCAAAATCCGATCAGTGGTTCAGGAGGAGATGTCGTTTAAAGAAATTGTTTACGGACGCACGGACGCACAGAAGCACGGACGAAAGACGGACGACGGACGAAAAGTGATCCCATAAGCTCACCTCGTCACTACGAAGGAATTTAGAAGAGGACTAAGTAAGGAACATTCCTGTGAAGTTTGGTTACAATTGGCCCAGTAGTTTAGGAGAAGAAGATGTTTTAGCATTACACTATATGTTAAATAGGGAAAATAAGCCCCGCCCATGGCGGCCATGTTTTTTGTCGGATCAAAATTTCTTCAAGGAATCTGAAAGAGGTCCGCCCAAGGAACATTCATGCAAAATAAAAATGAAATCCAACAGGTGGTTTTGGAGCAGAAGATTTTTAAAGATATTTAATTTTTTGTGTGGTTTTGTTGCCATGGCAACCAGAGTTCTGGGTATAACAAAATTCTTTGAAGGAATTTAGAAGAGGACTAAGTAAGGAACATTCCTGTGAAGTTTGGTTACAATTGGCCCAGTAGTTTAGGAGGAGAAGATGTTTTAGCATTACACTATATGTTAAATAGGGAAAATAAGCCCCGCCCATGGCGGCCATGTTTTTTGTCGGATCAAAATTTCTTCAAGGAATCTAAAGAGGTCCACCCAAGGAACATTCATGCAAAATAAAAATGAAATCCAACAGGTGGTTTTGGAGGAGAAGATTTTTAAAGATTTTTATTTTTTTGTGGTTTTGTTGCCATGGTAACCAGAGTTCTGGGTGTAACAAAATTCTTTGAAGGAATTTAGAAGAGGACTATGTAAGGAACATTCCTGTGAAGTTTTGTTACAATTGGCCCAGTAGTTTAGGAGGAGAAGATGTTTAAAGAAAAAAAGTTAACGCACGGACGCACGGACGGACGGACGCACGGACGCACGGACGCACGACGGACACAGGGCCATGACAATAGCCCCGCTGGCCTTCGGCCAGTGGAGCTAAAAATGACTGACAATTAAATCACCAAGGCAATGCATTATTTCTACAAGCAGCAACATTACAAATGAAATCTCGCTTCAGATAAGGGGTCCATCTTGAAAATACGCCTATGCGATTTTGACCCCCTCAAACCCCACTTTTATATAGTAAAACTGGGGTTTACAAGGGTAAACATTATTTTTCTTATTTCTACTCAAAAACATAGATTGTGGGTACTCGATAGAACCGCCTCGACGTGTTTTCGTAATGAGTTACGAGGTTTAAAATATATATTTTCTTCATAAAACCAGTCTGGTGGATACGTGTTCATGTTACAATTTCCTCGATGAGGCACTTCTAACAAATATCCCAAAACATACATTTCTGACAAGAAAGGAAAATTACGGCTTTACTGCCATCGCCTGTCTCCTTATGTGAAATGTGTGATTTATTTGCTAAAGGGCATAATCATGGAAAATAACATAAGGAATGTCTTCCCCAGAAGACACAGACTATATTTTGTAATTTACAAGATAATTCCGGTCATATTTATATGTTTCTGCCAAGGGCCATTTCCCGCGTAATATGCTATTTCCTTGAAAATTCAATTATACAAACAAGAGTGGGTTGTTTGTATCACATATCAGATTAACCCAATCATAAACAGCAACCATGAAATAAGAAACTCCATATAAGCCGCGAGATGGCGTCTTTGCGCGTGCGCGCCCAGCGAAGACTCAGATCAGCCTGCGCATGCGCAGGCTGATCCGAGTATTCGCTGTGAGCTATTTGGATAATCATTAGTCCGAAGTCTCTCCAGAGAACGCTCCCTTTTGAATAAGTTATTGCGCGCAGTCTGGTGTTTGATGCGACTTTGTAAAATAAAAAACGATATTAGTTGTGGGGTTTCTCTCCAGTATGAATAGTTTTGCAATGCGACTTGTTTTAGGGTCTCTCTCCATTATGAAAAATGAAGCTTCGTGTAAGTGGTGATTTTGGGGGGGGGGGGGGGGGGGGGCGGGGTTACGGCCCCTTTAAAATCATTTCACTTATTCCGAGCCAATTCAAACTTAGATCGGCAAAAACCGGAGTACGTGGTAAAAAGCACCTGACCCACAATTGCAGAACTTGGCATCATGCGTGAGCCGAGCGAGGCTGGAACTACACATTGGAAGTGTTACCTGTTGATGGTTAATGAACGCCATACAAAGTGGTTGTAGGGTTTGTTACCATAATGAATAGTTTCGGAATAGAAATGTTGACAGCCAAGCATACGCCTAGAATAGTTCGAACAATTCGACATGAGACTGACCTTTATGCAAGGAATACATTAGTCAGTGTCATCGCCTAATACGACGGCTTTCGTAAACTTCTCGTGAGTTATCGGCATCTCGTGAATTGCGACCCCTTTACCGACCTTTAAGTATTGAAAAACAATATCGTCATCTTCGGGAGACGGCGAAGCTAAATACAAGCATTCAGTCAGATGCGAAATTATGGTATTAGAGTTCAGCAGTCTCTTGTCAATTTGTTGAAATTCTGAATATTCTGAGTCTGAATATTGGTTTCTGGGGTTCTCTCCATTATGAATAGTTTCGCATTAGAATTTTTTTCTTTGGATTTACGGCCGGTTTAAGATTATTTTACTTATTTCGTACCGATTCTTAATCTTAGGTCCTAACCTTCCCTGGTAGAACTTTGCATCTCACATGTGAGCCTGCTTTTGTTTGACGGGGCTTGGCTAAAACGCATAAATGCACCTAGTTTGCGTTCAAATATTGTTTGTTGGGTTTCTTTCCATTATGAGGTGGTTCGTAATAAAGTGTTATATTATGATGTTTAATGAGACTTTGCTTAATCATTTCCTATGCCTAGTGAGACTCTTAATATTCGCTGTAAGGTTTCTCTCTATTATTAATAGTTTTGCATTATAGAAATGTTTGGTGCGACTTTGCTTAAAGGCCATGCATGCGCCTATATTGGTCTTAGGATTTCTCTCCATTATGAATAAATTCGTAATGCGACTGGGAAAGTAACTCTCCTTTTGACTTCCCGCTATTGATTATTCAATATGGGTTTGTTGTTTCATGTTTGTGTTTCTTTCCCTTTGGTGTCTCTGATGGGAGCTGTGGGTTAATTGTATCGATTCCTGATCATGCCTTCACTTCTAGTTTGCTAAGAAAACAAAAACGGCATGGTTGAAGAGTTTTTGTCCTGCAATTGAATTGTTACATGGTGTTGATGCGACTTTACTACGCTTAATTGTTTGAGGGTTTCTCTCCATTATGAATAGTTCCGCATGCTGATTTTATTTTGTGTTCACGGAGATGTTCCACTTATGAGTTAGGAGGCCTTCATGCGGACTGAACAAATTATTTGTCTAAATCGCGACGGAAGTAAGGGCGAGGATAGTGGCCACGTAAAATCAATTTAAGCCCCCTCCTCCAGTGGAATTCATTTCATTGACCGTTCCAAGGCGGTTCTTCTATCGTGGTTTATTTTTGTTATAGTTTGTTTTTGAGTGTTTGTATCGCTTATAGTATTTGTTATGGATAGCCATTGGCCATTTTGTGGGAAAGTAACTGTCCTTTCGGCTTTCCGCTATTGATGTTTCCATTAGGGCCTGTTGTTTCATGTTTGTGTTTCTTTCCCTTTGGTGTCTCTGATGGGAGCTGTGGGTGAATTGTATCACCTTCATTTCTCTTTTATCTACAAATGACAAATTTCACAAGACGCTATCGGTTGTAGGGATTCTCTCCATTATGCATAGTTTCGCAATACGGAAAAGGTACAATATTTCACAATGAAGAAAATAATATAATGACAAGTAACCGTGATAAAAACCGATGCGCAGATACATGTACAGTGTGTACGGCGCCCACTTAAGACATCGATCAGACTGTGCATTAGAACGAGATGATCAGAGTCTTTGCTAACCAATGTATCCATTCCTTCTAAATAGGCCCCCGCCCATAGGGGCTTGAAGAAATATATGGGCTGCATGATGCTTCCACGCAGAGCTGAATCCGACCCGCACACTAGTACTGATAAACCGCTTAGAGGATCTAAGCCTGCACAGGAACCTCGGTGCGAGGCGGACCGTCCATGATTGGTTTCATTGGGTGACAGGGCTTGAGATGTCATTTCATCTCAATGTTGGGTAAAAGTCCCACAAAATTGGAAGCAACGTCTCCAAAATGACCTTCACAGTGTTGACGGGGACGTTAAATCTCAAATCAAACAAACAAACAAACAATCAAACAAATTCCTTCTAAATACAAAAGGGACTATTACCTTCTTACTGAAGGGGTTTTGTTTAATTTGTTTGAAGAGAAACGATCGGTCAATATTATGAAAACACGCCTAAACAAATACATTGTTAATTTTACGGCTGAAAAATACGAAAATTTTAAGATGAAAATTTGTGATTTTTTTTTCTTATTTCTGCTCAAAATATAGTTTCTTGGTACTCGTTAGAACCGCCTCATCGAGGCGGTTCTAACGAGTGCCCACAATCTATATTTTAGAGCAGAAATAAGAAAAATAAGATTTACACCCTTGAACCCCAGTTTTACTGTATAAAAGTAGGGTTCAAGGGGGTCAAAATTATAAAGGCGTGTTTTCGTGATGTAAGCTCAATTAAAGACAAATGCTACGAAGTCGCCATTTTTGTATGATCATCAAAAATGAAAGTTATGGCAGAGCCAATTTTTTCCCGTTCTTGGGTAAGGAAACGGTTGAAATTTGTGGAACAGATATTGTTTTGGGTTCATTTCAATATTAAACATGTTCAGCTTGGCTATAAACTTCACGAAAACGGTAAGATTGCGATTTTTGCAAATGTTATTTTTTTCAGCATTTACTCAAGATCAGATCACCCTATATGGTTACAGATTTACTTAAAAGATTTGGTACAATGCCTATTGTGGTCAGCTACTATTTACAAGTAAAATCCAAGTTATCTGTCAGTGATTCACCATCTTTTCATAGAATTTTGGTATATTTTTACCTTGTATTTCACCTGGGGGTAGGGGAACGGTTTGTTTAATAAAACAGAAATTAGCACGGTGACCCCTAGTTTTCTTTTGATTTTCTATTCTCTGAAATCATCCCCTAGAGGAAAAACCTTGTTTTATGAAAATTTCATTGTAGCATTTTTCTGTATGGTCCAAAATATTGCAAACAATGAATTATTTTTAAAGATATTTGGTTGATGACAAAATTGGGATTGCAAAAAATTTTTCTGAGCTTAAAAAATAGCCTAAAGATAGGCAGCAGTATCTTTTACTAAATCATTCTGACTGGAATAAATGTTTAAATGCTAGACAAAATTCATTTTTGACATGCTATTTACTAACATGGTTGTTTTCTGATATTTCCGGAAAACAGTTTGGGGCGACCTTCTTCTTGTTCAGATTACTTAAGATTCAGCACGGTGACATATGGTTTTTATTTCAAATGTGGTGAGCCAGCATATGTTACTGACCATATACAGACTCTTAAACAGTTTTCAATGTAGGAAGTATTTCGTAGCATATGCCCTTAAGTGGTTCTAACGAGCACCCACAGCCTTGAATGACCGTTTTGGAGATATAAAAGCATGAGTTATGTCGCTCCGATGTGCTGTCGCAATGTGAATTCAAACAAACTTCAGACAAACTTAACATTCGGCTCTTATCAAATGGGACTTACATGTACACTCCCGTTTGCGAGTTAATTTACAGCGCAAACGCATTTGTTTCGCATTTGTATCGCGTGAGATTCGCACTCGCGATTCATGATGACATTAGAGCCAATCAATTGCTTTTTTGACTAACGCGATATTGTGCAAAAATCGCGATTGCTGACCAGCCAATCAAACCTGAGTGTCGAAAACACGGAAAGTGCACATTCACAGACTGCTTCGCGTTTCAAAAGCAACCAGTATATACCTAGGTGTGACTACATAAACTTTGAACTCTTTGAATTCTGACTAGAGTAAGAAAAATTATCTCAATTCAAATGACTTCTTGCAAACATTTGTTTCGGATAATTGTGTTTTGAAAGAGCATCACATCACGAAAACACGCCTATATACTTTTGACCCCCCTTGAACTCTACTTTTATACAGTAAAACTGGGGTTTCGTGGGGTAAAATTTTTTTTTCTCATTTCTGCTCCAAAATATAAATTGTGGGTACTCGTAAGAACCGCCTCGATGGTTTTAACGAGTACCAAACAATCTATATTTTTGAGCAGAAATAAGAAAAATATCACAATATTTAGTCTTAAAATTTTCATATTTTTTCAGCGGTTAAGTTTAAAATGTATTTGTATAGGCGTGTTTTCGTAATGATAACTTTTCACTGTCCTTGTTACAAAACTATAACTTCAATTTTATGTAGAGAATAGTGAAGAGTAATGAGGGAAAATATAATCTGAGAAGGGTATATATTTCTAATGAAACGATTAGTTTGGTCCAAACGTGTGAAAACCATTCTATAAAAACGGTATAACAATTTCAAAAGAAAAATGAAAAATATATGAATTAAAACCACTTTTGCCCACATTAAATAAACGTGTATCAATCAGCGCGTTCAACTTCTTCCAAAAGAGTACAAGTATCTAAAATACATAACAAGTAGAACACCATCCACTGAACTAGAAAATGGGCAACCTTAAAGAGAATGGGTAAATCTTTCATATTTTTACATTACGAAAACACGCCCGTGCGACATAGTGCATTTTTTTCACATCTCCAAAATAGCTACATTTCTGGTGAAAATCTGTGATATTTTCCTTATAAATAGTGGAAACATAGGTTGTGGGTGCTCGTTAGAACCGCCTCATTGAGGCGGTTCTAACGAGTAGCCACAACCTATGTCTTGGAGTAAAAATAAGAAAAATAATGTATACCCCCGTAAACCTCAGTTTTCTCTATATAAAGTGGGGTGTAGGGGGGTCTTCATTTCACGGACTTGTTCACGTGATGAAAAGTGTGACAACTTTTGGGACTTCCTGTTTGCTGTTTCCCTATAACGTAACCCTTCTGAAATATGGACTTTTTTGAAGAAAAAACTTCGCTCCTCAGGAGTAAAATTCTTTTCTCCAATAGTAGACACTCTATTGATAGGCAGACAAAATATGTCTGTTCTTTACAACTCTCTGGGCTTTTTTCCATAGACAACATGTTGTTGACATATTTCCCATCATGTTAACAAGTCCGTGAAATGAATACCGCTCTAAACCCAGATTCTAACGAGCACCCACAACCTATGTTCGGTGTGTAAATTAGAAAAATCGCAAATTTTCAACGGAAAAATAGCCATTTTGGAGAAATTGAAAGAATGCAGTATGTCACACATACGTGTATATGGTATTTTAATTCTCACATTCCCCCCCCCCCCCCCCCCCCCAAAAAAAAAAAAAAAAAAAAAAACAGGGGGATTTGACATATCATGCATCTTGTCTCTTATTATTTTTCCCCATAAAACAGGACTTACCATCTCATCCAAATGGTCTCGAAGACAATGTGCACGAGATGTCAAGTCCTTATTTCTGGGAAAAATAAGAGAAAATATTTCAAAATTCCGTTTGCTGAAAACAATACCCAGCAATACCCTCGAAGATATACCCATTCCTTTCATGATCAATCAGTTCGGTACCATAGGTCAATAGGTTCCGAGATAGGATGTATATTATTAATATTTCTTTAAACAGCTTTTGTTTCTTTCGAAACCATAGGCATCCTGCACGGCATTACCGAAACGGCATAACAGGCTACCCATCACGAAAACACGCCTATATAATTTTGACCCCCTTGAACCCCAGTTTTATATAGTAAAACTGGGACTTGCAGGGGTAAGCCTTATTTTTCTTATTTCTGCTCTAAAATATAGACTGTGGGTAGTCGTTAGAACCGCCTCGATGAGGCAGTTCTAACGAGTACCCACAATCTATATTTTGAGCAGAAATAAGAAAAATATCACACTTTTTCATCTTAAATTTTTCATTTTTTTTTCGGCGATAAATGTTACAATGTATTTGGATAGGCGTGTTTACTTAATGTTCGCGCTGTACGATTTAATGTTGCAGTGACCAGACAGATGAACATATTTCAAATGTCACAGAAATTGTTAATCATGCAATTATCTACAGTCGCAGACACCCCAAAAGAGGGCTCAAGAGTCTGTCATGATATATTGCCCGAATATGCTCATATGGGCCCCGTCAAGCGATTTTGGTACTTATCGCCTATGCGAGCAGCGAAGGTTCAGGCGAGCCTGCCCATCCGCGCAGTCTCACCAGAACCTTCGCTGCTCGCTCATACAAGCAGTGGATCAAGAGGAACCTTCAGATAGAAAGTCATATCCCTGGCCCCTCTGAATGGCTGGGCATGCGCAGTTAAAATTTGTCATGACGGAATGCTCGAAGACACAAATTCGCTTGGCGGGGCTCATATGTTATCGACCTACACAATGTCTGAGGCACAGTGCAAGAACAACAATTCTGGCGGAAAGTAATATTTTTATAGCAGAAATTGCTTTCCCTTGGATGGCAGATGATGGCTAAGTGAGCAAAAACCCAGACAAGCTTGCGCATTCATTATGAATATAATATTATCCAAAGTGACCCTGCGCTGAAAGTGACTCAAGTTTTAGTATAGAGAGTGAAAACTTGAATCACAGAATGCAAAATCAAACATGTATATTTAATTTTGTTTGTTTGTTTGTTTGATTTGAGGTTTAACGTCCCCGTCAACACTGTAAAGGTCATTTTGGAGACGTTGCTTCCAATTTTGTGGGACTTTTACCCGACATTGAGATGAAATGACATCTCAAGCCCTGTCGCCTTATGAAACCAATAGGGTTTATTAGCATGGACGGTCCGCCTCGCACCGCGGTTCCTGGACAGGCTTAGATCCTCTAAGTGGTTAACCAGTACTAGTGTGCGGGCCGAATTCAGCTCTGCGTGGAAGCATCATGCAGCCCATATATTTCTTCAAGCCCATGCATATTTAATGTGGTACTTTCTTTTAATCAGAACTGTCACCGGCGACACGCCGAACGGCATCTACACACCAGGATCTGCGACAAGGGAAGCCAGTCCCAGACACTCGCCAACGAGGGAAACTAAGCCACACAACCCTCAGCACCCCCAGCCGCGGAAATGATCAACCAAGGAAGGACACTCCAATCGCCAATGGCCTACTGGAAAAAAAGGACTCCCTACAAATGTTTGTCCTTACTGTGGGGGTCTGAAACGCCAGAAAAGGGTACACAACAACAAATAACAACGACATGCTCTTAAACACCTCCTAACCTGTACTAGGTGGATGCGACTCGAATGATAAAACAACGTCACATCACGCGAGACTCACTTGAGATATAGGATTATCCCAAGTGGCCCTGCGCTCAATGTGACTCAAGTTTATGTACACGGGAATAGAGAATGAACAACTTCCTCTTAGCTGCTAAACACTCATCCCCCCACGAAAACCCTACAGAACACCCAAATACTCCAACACCCTAATTTGGTTTGGTGTGCGCCCTTCCATTAGGTTAATAATCAAGACCTTGGCCTACTTCACAAAGGCGGGCTTTGCTATCAGTTTCTGGCAAAATGTGAATTTTACTGCTAAACTGCTGTAAACTGTTTAATGATAGGCTTGTCCTAAAAGTTAGGGATATGTCGACATGGACATGCTTGTTTAACATCAAGCTATGCGAAACTTAATCAAAATAAACAATATGGAAGGCATCTTCTAACGGTGGTATTGCCATTTTATTAACCGCGACAGGAAAAAAATTGTCTTTAAACAACGGCGCCCAACGAATGCTCAGATCAGACTGCGCATTTGCGCAGTCTGATCTGAGCATTCGTTGGGCCAATGGCCCAAATGTTATTCAGCAAGTCAGGGAAGACTCTATTCCTAGCGGCGAAGGAGACTGGACTGAGAGTGCGCAGGTACCAAAGTACATTTCTTCATCACGTGACGGGTAGTCTAGGTGTCTTGGTAATGTCTGCAAGACATCATTCAAACATGAACCCTGCCATGAAAAAAGTTTTCTTGTAGGTCATGCTCCGGCTAAAAAGTTTTCTTTGTACATGTACTACATGTGGTAAAACAAATGGGCCTACCTTACATGGGACTTCAAGATACTGGCTCCCACTGGACGAATGACGATGCTCTTTCACTGAAACGAAAGGAGAAAAAACCTCGGAATTCAGATATTTTTAAACGCCTATACAAATATTTACAAAATTTTACCGCCGAAAAAAACGAACATTTTAAGATAAAAAATTGTGGTATTTTTATTGTTAGTTCTAAAAATATAGATTGTGGGTACTCGTTAGAACCGCCTTGTCAATGCGTTTCTAACGAGTACCCACAATCTACATGTATATTTTAGAGCAGTAATAAGAAAAATAATATTTACCCCTGTAAACCAAAGTTTTACTATATAAAAGTGGGGTTCAAGGGGTAAAAAATATACAGGCGTGTTTTCGTGATGTACTGTGTCATATGAGTCAGTTGCGGTACTCTTTTCATGTTTTGTCAAATTCTCCCCTTTTTGTCAAATGTCACATTTGTGTAGGAATTTTTTTATTTTTATTTTATTTTATTATTATTTTTGTTTTTGCTTAGGTCCTATCGCATTTGTATAGGAAACTGCATTACGCAAACATGCCTATGCAAATACATTGTCACCTTTATCGCCGAAAAAAAAAAGAAAATTTTAAGACGAAAAATTGTGATATTTTTCTTATTTCTGCTCAAAATATAGAGCGTGGGCCAGGTTAGAACCGCTTCATCCAGGCGGTTCTAACGAGTACTCACAATCTAAATTTTAGAGCGGAAATAAGAAAAAATAATGTTTACCCCTGTAAACCCCAGTTTTACTATGTAAAAGTGGGGTTCAAGGGGGGTCAAAATTATATAGGCGTGTTTTCGTGATGGTTTTTGATTTTTTTTTCATCATTGCTTAGGTTCTGTCGCAATCGGTTGCTAAATGGGTCGACTGCTTACCTGTATCAATCAAAAATCCAGCGGCTGTTGCTAAAAAAAACAAACGACGTCTTAAGTTAACGAATCGTTAAAGCTTTGATCATTTAATATGACAAATACACATGTACTAATATTTTTGTTGAAAATATATGAGTAGCTTTTGCATGGGCAAAAGATTTTTTTTTCAGCAAAAAATATTATTTTTTTGGTTTGATTTGAGGTTTAACGTCCCCATCAACACTGTAAAGGTCATTTTAAAGACGTTGCTTCCAACTTTGTGGGACTTTTACCCGGCATTGACATGAAATGACATCTCAAACCCTGTCACCCAATGAAACCATAGGGTTTATAAGCATGGACGGACCGACTCGCACCGCTTTGCCTGGGCAGGCTTAGATCCTAAGCGGTTTACCAGTATTCGTGTGCGGGTCGGTTTCAGCTCTGCGGGGAAGAATCATGTAGCCTATCAATTTCTTCAAGCCCCGATAGGCGGGGGCCGTATTCATTGTTTTGTCAAATTCTCCCCTTTTTGTCAGATGCCGCATTTGTATAGGAAACTGTTTTGGATTTTTTTCATCATTGGTTAGGTTTTGTTGCAATCGTTTGCTAAATGGGTCGACTGCTTACCTGTATCAAATAACAAGAGGCACATGGGCCACTACGCTCACCAGAGGTCATGTGGTTTATACCATATACAGGCAAGGTGCCCATGCATCTTGGTCATATGACAACAATATCACAAATAATGTTTAATTGCCTCACCCCCATAGAGGCTTTTCATGTAATTTGGTTTCAATCAGCACAGCTCTTTTACTGGAGAAGAAGATAAAAATACTGAATCTGAGCCATCCAAGACAAAGGTCAGTAATGACCTTGACCTTTGGAATAGATTAAATTCCATTCATCTGATTGTATATAAAATTTCTGATGCGACCAGCTACCATTTAATCAGTAAAATCCACTGTCGTGCCCTTTTTCGATACAAATGTCTAAATGACCAAATTTGACCTTGACGTAAAACAGGTCAAGGTCAGCTAAAGGTCATCATTTGAACAAATTTGGTAGGGCCTGAGTCCCCAGTTCTACATACGAAATTTCAAGAACATCGGCTATTTGGTTTCTGAGAAGAAAATTCTTAAAGTTTTTTACTTTATATGAGCATGGCGGCCATATTGGTCAAGTGACCCAGTCCTTACGAACAAATTTCACTAATTTCATTCCACCTACCCATAGAGGCTCCACATGTAATTTGGTTTCAATCAACCCACCAGTAAAAGTGGAGAAGATAAAAAATAACTGATTCTGAGGCATCCAGGATAAAGGTCAGTAAACGACCTTGACATTTGGAATTGATAAACTTCCATTCAGCTACTTGCAAATATCATTTTTGATGTCACAGCCTACCAGGCAATTAGAAATATCCACTATTTTGCTTTTTTTCCCATACAAATGTCTAAGTGACCAAATTTGACCGTGACGTAAAAAGGGCCTAGTGGTTTCAGTGAAAAACAAATTTTTAATTTTCATATCTGAATGACCTTGGCCAAGGTCAGGGAATAACATTGACCTTGAAAACTTATGTAGTTTCCTTAGCACATTTTGCCCACTGCATTTACTAATTTTCAGGTCACAGGCTGCAATCGTTTAAAAAATTATGCTGTTTTGACTATTTCCCATCCAAAAGTCTACGTAACCAAATTTGACCTTGGCGTAAAAGGAGTCAAGGTCATCCGAGGGTCATCAGTTTAGCAAACTATGATGAGCCCCGAGTCCCCTATGCTACATACCAAGTTTCATCACAATCTCCCAACTGGTTCAGGAGAAGAAGATTTCTAAAGGGTTTTTACCTTATATGGGCATGGAGGCCAGCTTGGTCATGTGACCTGGACCCTGCGAGCAAACTTTTGTTCCCCCATCCCATGGATGCTCCACGTGAAATTTGACTTCAATCGGCCCAGCAGTTTTGGAGGAGAAGTCATTTGAAAATGTTGACGCGGACGCGGACACGGCCTCGGACGTGGGCGCGGACGACAGACGACGGACGGCGGATCACTGCCTATACTATAAGCTCCCCCGCAGCTTTCGGCTCTGGTGAGCTAAAACTCCAGCGGCTGTTGTTGAAAACAAACGAAGTCGTTAGTTAACGAATCGTTAGAGCTTTAATCATTTTATATGACAAATACACATGTACTAATATTTTTGTTGAAAATATATGAGTAGCTTTGCATAGGCGAAAGTTTTTCTTTTAGACAAAAATAACAACAATTTTGTATTTCATCACGAAAATACGCCTATATAATTTTGAACCCCTTGAACACCGATTTTATATAGTAAATTTGGGGTTTACAGGTTTGTCTTATTTTTGCTCTAAAATATGGATTCAGGGTACTCATTTGAACCGCCTCGATCTATATTTTGAACCGCCTCTAACGAGCACCCACAATCTATTTTTGAGCCGAAATAAGAAAAAGTTCACAATAATTCATCTTAAAATATTCGTGTTTTTTTTTTTGGCAGTAAAGTTAACAATGTATCTGTATATGCGTGTTTTCGTAATGTTTATTTGTTTGATTTGAGATTTAACGTCCCCGTCAACACTGTAAAAGTCATTTTGGAGACGTTTCTTCCAATTTTGTGGGACTTGTACCCGACTTTGAGATTAAATGACTTCTCAAGCCCTGTCGCCAAATGAAACCAACAGGGTTTATTAGCATGGACGGTTTCGTAATGAAACGGGCTCGTTAAGCTAACGAGGCTTTAAACAACTGTACCTAGAATTCATTCAAATGCACTTTTGCGGTTTTTTGTTTAATTTTGTGCTACATGTAATTTCCACAAAGCGGCGGGCGCTGTGAGCTGCGTAAAACCAACTGTCAGTCAATGAAAAGCGACGTTGCGCATACCGGACTTATACGGACATGACTGCTATCAGCTGTGCTGATAATCAAGGGAACTAACGCGTACAATACAGAAAAATCGTTATCTTCCCAAGGCCTCATGGTTACCTAGGTGACATCGGAACGATTTTGAGGCATCAGTATGAAGTCTGAGGACCGCTTTATATGTATTTTATAGGTCACTGTTCTAATTCATGAAAGTAGAGATAGTGTTAAAATGTAACTTCGCCCCCCTCCCCCCCACCGCCCATCGAGGCTTGAAGAAATAGATAAGCTGCATGATGCTTCCACGCAGAGCTGAATCCGACCCGTCACACGAGTACGGGTAAACCGCTTAGAGGATCTAAGCCTGCCAAGGAAAAGCGGTGCGGGTCGAAAAAAAACATGCCTGAATAAAGAATAATTTACATAATGATATATTAATTACAAATTGTCAAATGTATCAATTAGTACATTGAAGGCGTAACACAGCCTTTGTTATTGTTTACCGTAGTGACAACCGCTGCCCGCTGATTGCTAAGGTAAACTGGAAATAGGAAAAAGGGGGTAGTGTATTTCATTTTCAAAAAGGACCAAATTGTTTTTATTTTATATTTCACAAAATTTACATGGATGTGTTCACAATAAATTTGCAATTTTACTCCCGCTGGCTCAGAAAGAAAAAACAATTTACAAAAGCGTTATGAAAATAAATTCATCAGTTTTTGTCGCTGTATTCAGTAGTTTTTCTATATATTCTATGCATTTAGAGGGTGCTTCCAAATATATGTAAAAAGGACTAAAAAGTTGTTCATAAAATTGCATTAAAAATATATGTGGCTATTCGAAAAAGAATGTAAAATCACGAGCCGCTTGCACAGAAAAGATATTCCTAAAAGTTTTTATTTTATGGGGCAATAATTATCAAGTTCCTATATAAATCTATGTATTAACTTTAACCAACAGCAGTTACCTGGATATCCGTTAAAGTTCGACATGTAATGACGTCGGGTTTCCGACAGTATATCGCAAAATATACTGTCGCAAATTTTGACGTTATCCAAACAAACGTCGCATTAGTGCATTATTGCATTAGAATAAGAGGGGAACAGATCTTTTCTACATGTGAGCCCTGCCAAGCGAATTTGTGTCTTCGAGCATTCCGTCATGACAAATTTTAACAGCGCATGCCCAGCCATTCAGAGGGGCCAGGGATATGGCTTTCTGTCTGAAGGTTCCTCTTGATTCACTGCTTGTATGAGCGAGCAGCGAAGGTTCTGGCGAGACTGCGCGGATGCGCAGGCTCGCCTGAACCTTCGCTGCTCGCATAGGCGATAAGTACCAAAATCGATTGACGGGGCCCATGTATTCGTCGTGAGGCTCAAATCAGTCTCAGCAAACAGTGAAGAGCCTGATCAGACATCGCGCCTTGAGAATATGATCAGCGTTTGCCCTCCTTGTACACGTAAATGTCCGCTTTGGGGGCGTTAGATATATTTGGGCTAACAGGCAGCACAATGAAATCAAAATGAAAATAAACTGTTTGAACCGAGGTTTTACGTACCCGTCAACACTATTTAGGACATTTTGGATACGTTGGTTCTGATTTTGGGGGACTTTTACCCGAATTTAAGATGAAATGACGTTTCAAGCCTTACCGCCCAAAGAAACCGCTAGGTTTAAGGAGTGGTTCTCCTGTTTTAGGAGAAAGGTTATCACTTTTCCTGTTCAGACTTAGACCTTAGCAGTTTACCAGTTCTCAAGTTTGGTTGGTTTTAGCTCTCTACGGAAGCACCATGCAGCCCAATCTATTTCTCCAAGCCCAAATGAGCGGTGGCGCTACCCGCAAGTACATGTACCGGAAGTGTGTTTAATATTGAACTGGGCCCAGTTCAAAGCATCGTTGGCTTAACGAGCTCGTTAGTTATCATATTGTTAACTGCTCTAGCAAGTACAATATCTAAGATTTTGTTATTTTTGCTGAACAAATGTGAGCAGCTTTTGCAAATGCAAAAGCTTTTCACATTTTTTTCAGCAAAAATATTAGCATATTTGCCTTATTAAATGATCGAAGATTTAACGATACGTTAACTAACGACGTCGTTAGTTTTGAACAACCGGCCCCTGGTGAGCCAATTCATCCATTGTCCAAGTATAGGACCCACTCATAGACTATCGATCCACCAGTAATTTCAGTCTTTGGTTTAGTACGTGCAATCTTGTCGGCATGAACTCATTACTAGAGTATATTGCATACAATACAACAGCTTATATTGCATAAGATTAGTGGTTTCCAACAAAACTGCTTTATGGCGTATGAAATCACTAATTTGCTTCTACATTTATGAACCAGATTAGACTTTTATACGCTTTTAAAGGGATTTTAAAGTTACTAAATAGAAGTGAAGGATCGATACAATTAACCCACAGCTCCCATCAGAGACACCAAAGGGAAATAAACGCAAACATGAAACATCAGACCCTGATGGAAACACCGACAGCGGATAGCCAAAAGGACAGTTACTTTCCCACAAAATGGCCAACTGGCTATCTAAAATGAAACAATATAAGAGATACATAGACTCAAGCTACTCAAAGACGAACCATAACAACAACAACAACAACAACAACAACAAAAAAAAAAAAAAAAAAAAAAAAACCGCGACAGAAGAACCGCCTTGTTAATGAATGTGGTCAAGCCCACTTTCAACGTTTCAAAATTCAAAGATGAACAAACAAAGGTGACAACATACGTCATAGCGCGGGTATCGGATCAATATACATGCATACATTAACAAGTATTTTGCAGCCTCGTAAGTTTTTTTTCTAAAGCTTTGGACACGGCAAACGGGTCAGTTGGGAGCTACGATACTGTGGTAAATCATACACGCCACTACTGAGCCACGAAACAAAACCTACAATATCTGAAAGCTACTTTCGTTTCACCTGCGAAGCGTTTGAACAGCCAGTGCACCACTGTCGGTGTAATATGTTTTAGAGAAAGGTTATCCTTTGGAAGCTAGGGACACAAGAAAGAACTGAAATCTGTGAAGTGTACAATTTTTTTTTCTGGGCCAAACTAGCTAGTCAAGTTCGGGCAACTGGGCCTCATCAGTGACCCTCAAACATTTCTAAAATTCCACAATGGAATCGATGATCCCAAAGAATGAACCCACACTATAATGGAGTGCAGGGAGACATTTACGGCCACCAGATATTCCCTTAATACCAGCAAGTTCTTAATACCAGCAAGTTAAAAGGCAATCCTTTGCAAGCAAGGGGCACAAGACAACTGAAATTTCTTAAGTGTACAAGATTTTTGTCTGGGCCCGACTAGCTAGTTCTGTTTTAGTCGATAAAGCGTGTTTTCTGTCACCTCTTAAACTAGAATCTAAATCAAAGGAGTGCTCGTGACACTTAAAATTTGAACAATATTTACGCTTGTCACTGAGAATAACAAGAGCTCCGCAAGCGGGGCATTATACGCCCGTGGCAATTAGTAAGATGGAGCAGATATATACTGACTGTTGTACAAGTTTGGGTTTGTGGAAAGTAACCAAGGAACAATATGTGCTTCATATATTCTTACCTGGCACTATTAATAACCCTCAATGGCTCAAGCTACCTGTTTCCAACAAATTTTCATGGTCGATAATATTTGGTGGACCATAACCTCAAAATAATATAGGCATAACTCTTGCAATAAGTGGTGGACTGTAACCTTGAGATAATATGCGCTGCTCCACATCATAGTCCAACTATACGTAAAGTTTCAGCTTCACCAGATGTAAAATGTGGGAGGCATTATCCAGAAACAACATATGTTTAGAAAAATATGTGAAAGGGGAATAACTCTGGAAATATTTTGCAAACTGTAACCTCAAAAATTAATATGCACTGTTCAACATCATGGTTTGTTTGATTGGAGGTTTAACATCCCCATCAATACTATATAGGTCATTTTGGAGACGTTGCTTCCAATTTTGCGGGACTTTTACCCGACATTGACATCTCAATCTCTGTCGCCCAATAAAACCAATAGGGTTTATAAACATGAAAGCTCCGACTCGCACCACTTTGCCTGGGCAGGCTTAGATCTTCTAAGCGGTTTACCAGGTCTCATGTGCGGTCAGTTTCAGCTCTGCGTGGAAGCATCGTACAGCTAATCTATTTCTTCAAGCCCCGACGGGCGGGGGCCGATCATCAGATGTAAAATGTAAGAGGAGTTATCCGGAAACGGAATGTTTAGAAAAATCTGTGAAATTGGTATAACTCTGGTAATATTTTGCAGACCGTAACCTCAAAATAATATGAACTGTTCCACATCATGGTCTTACTGTATGTAAAGTTTCAACATCATCCGATCTAAAATGTAGGAGTTATCCGAAAACAAAATGTTTACAGAATTTTTCAAAGGGGAATACCACTCTATTATTAGTTATTGGTGGACCATAACCTCGAAACAATATGCGCTGCCCAGCATCATGGTCTAATTATACATGAAGTTTCAGCTAAATCAGACGTAAAATGTAGGAGGAGTCTTTTGGAAATGAAAAGTTTACAAAAAAATCAAAGGGGCATAACTATATTATTATTTGGTGGACCATAACCTCGAAACAATATGCACTGCCCCACATCATGGTCTAACTATGGATGAAGTGCCAGTTTGATCGGATGTAAACTGTAAGAGGAGTTATCTGGAAACAAAAAGTTTACACAAACTTTCAAAGGGGCATAACTCTATTATTATTTGGTGGACTGTAACCTCGAAACAATATGTGCTGCCCCACATCATGGTCTAACTATGGATGAAGTTTCAGCTTGATCGGATGTAAACTGTAGGAGAAATTATCCGGAAACGAAAAGTTTACAAAAAATTCAAAGGGGCATAATTCTATAGGTATTTGGTGGACCGTAACCTCGAAACAATATGCGCTGTCCCACATCATGGTCTAACTATATATGGAGTTTCAGCTTGATCAAATGTAAACTGTAGGAGGAGTAATCCGGAAACGAAAAGTTAACAAAAAGTTTCAAAGGGGCATAACTCTATTATTATTTGGTGCACCGTGACCTCGGAATAATATGCGCTGTCCCCCATCATGGTCTAACTATGTATGAAGTTTCAGCTTGATCGGATGCAAACTGTAGGAGGAGTTATCCGGTAACGAAAATTTTACAAAAATTCAAAGGGGCATAACTCTATTATTATTTGGTGGAACATAACCTTGGAACAATATGCGCTGCCCCACATCATGGTCTAACTATGTATGAAGTTTCAGCTTGATTGGATGTAAACTGTAGGAGGAGTTATCCGGAAAAGAAAAGTTTACAGACAGACAGACGGGCGTCCGGACGGACGCCGGGGGCATAACATAATACGACCGTTTTTCAAACGGGCGTATAAAAATGGCCGCGCCTGCCAAATATTTTCGACATCACTGTTGATACATGTACTTAAACTACTTTTACAACTTTTTTACGGCCCAGACCATCGGGGCTTGAAGAAATATAGATGGGCTGCCTGATGCTGAATCCGACTGCACACGAGTACTAGTAAACCGATTGCGATCTAAACCTGCCCAGGCAAAGCGGTGGGAGTCGGACCGCCAATGCTTATAGACCCGATTGGTTTCATTGGGTGTCATTGGGCTTGAGGTGTCATTTCATCTCAATGTCGGGTAAAAGTTCCACAAAATTGGAAGCAACGCCTCCAAAATGACCTATACAGTGTTGACGAGGACATGAAATCTTAAATCAAACAATCAAACAAAAACAACTTCTACGTTTTTTAGCAAGAGACGCAATACCGTGACTTCCAGGCGTGATTGCGGAGGGTCGATATCGACGGTGTTGAAAGATGGAAACAGTCGGAAAGACGTTATTTAGGAAAACACTCCAATACCTGAGTTTTGGGCGTTATAAATGAATCTCAAAAACATCTTCATTCCATAGTGTTGGCTGTTTTGGCGACATGCAGACACAAAAATCCAAAATCACAAGGAAATACAAGAAAACCATTTTCTGGCCTTTGTGAACAAAAACTTGCAGATCAGCATGCAAATGCTAACACCCTTGACAGACCTGAGCTATCACTGCATCTCTAGTTTTTATTTATTGCACGACCCGCAGCAAAAGCGACCGACTGAAGTCGGTTGATTTTCTAAGAGTGCCCTAAAATCACCGTGTCATTCGGTCATTCTGTCAGTCTGTCAGTCTGTCTGTCCGTCCGTAACCCGTTTGTGAAAATTGGTGATAGTGACTTAACCGCTTGGAATATTTAAACAATTTTTGGCATACTGATAGATATCAATGAGATCTAACCAATGAACTTGCGAAATATTACATTCCATTTAGTATAGCCTCGCCGAGGCGAAAAAATGTGAACATTTTCGAACTGCTTCTCCTCGGAAACCGTTGGGCCGATTGAAGTCAAATCTCATATGGAGCCTCTATGGGATGGGGGAAACCAAAATTTGCTCATGGGGTCCAGGTCACATGACCAAAACGGCCGCCAAGCCATATATGGTCTGTCTGTCAGTCCGTCCGTAACCCGTTTGTGAAAATTGGTGATAGTGACTTAACCGCTTGGAATATTTAAACAATTTTTGGCATACTGATAGATATCAATGAGATCTAACCAATGAACTTGCGAAATATTACATTCCGTTTAGTATAGCCTTGCCGAGGCGAAAAATCCGTAACCCGTTTGTGAAAATTGGTGATAGTGACTTAACCACTTGTAATATTTAAACAATTGTTGGCATACTGGTAGATATCAATGAGATCTAACCAATGAACTTGCGACATATTACATTCCATTTAGTATAGCCTCGCCGAGGCGAAAAATGTGAAAATTTTCGAACTGCTTCTCCTCGGAAAGCGTTGGGCCGATTGAAGTCAAATTTCATATGGAGCCTCTATGGGACGGGGGAAACCAAACTTTGCTAATGGGGTCCAGGTCACAAGACCAAAATGGCCGCCAAGCCATATATGGTCTGTCTGTCTGTCGGTCCGTGCCCCGTTTGTGAAAATTGGTGATAGTGACTTAACCGCTCGGAATATTTAAACAATTTTTGGCATACTGATAGATATCAATGAGATCTAACCAATGAACTTGCGAAATATTACATTCCATTTAGTATAACCTCGCCGAGGCGAAAAATGTGAAAATTTTCGAACTGCTTCTCCTCGAAACCGTTGTGCCGATTGAAGTCAAATTTCATATGGAGCCTCTATGGGATGGAAGAACCCAAAATTTGCTCATGGGGTCCAGGTCACATGACCAAAATGGCCGCAAAGCCATATATGGTCTGTCTGTCTGTCCGTCCATAACCGGTGTGTGAAAATTGGTGATAGTGACTTAACCGCTTGGAATAGTTAACAATCTTTGGCATACTGATAGATATCAATGAGATCTAACCAATGAACTTGCGAAATATTACATTCCATTTAGTATAGCCTCGCCGAGGCGAAAAATTCGTAACCCGTTTGTGAAAATTGGTAATAGTGACTTAACCGCTTGGAATATTTAAACAATTTTTGGCATACTGATAGATATCAATGAGATCTAACCAATGAACTTGCGAAATATTACATTCCATTTAGTATAGCCGCGCCGAGGCGAAAAATGTGAAAATTTTCGAACTGCTTCTCCTCGGAAAGCGTTGGGCCGATTGAAGTCAAATTTCATATGGAGCCTCTATGGGATGGGGGAAACCAAACTTTGCTCATGGGGTCCAGGTCACATGACCAAAATGGCCGCCAAGCCATATATGGTCTGTCTGTCTGTCCGTCCGTAACCCGTTTGTGAAAATTGGTGATAGTGACTTAACCGCTTGGAATATTTAAACAATTTTTGGCATACTGATAGATATCAATGTGATCTAACCAATGAACTTGCGAAATATTACATTCCATTTAGTATAGCCTCGCCGAGGCGAAAAATGTGAAAATTTTCGAACTGCTTCTCCTCAGAAACCGTTGGGCCGATTGCAGTCAAATTTCATATGGAGCCTCTATGGGATGGGGGAAACTAAAATTTGCTCATGGAGTCAAGGTCACATGACCAAAATGGCGGCCAAGCCATATATGGTAAAAACCCTTCAAAAATAGTCTTCTCCAGAACCACTGGGCAGATTTCCACGAAACTTGATAAATAGCATCTGGGATGTAGGCCCATCATAAATTGCTAAAATGGTGACCCTGGGTTGACCTTGACCTTCTTTGTGCCTAGGTCAAACTTTGACACATATGCTTTTGTAATGGAAAAGTGAGAATGCATTCTATCCTGCAAACGATTCAGAATACAGTACTAAAGTATAAGATATATGTTTGCTCCTTACGATAAGGCGCATTTATTTGGGGAACCGGTTTAGATTCAGGTCACATGACCAAAATGGCCGCCATACCCATATATGGTAACACTCATAAAGCTAAAAGCATCCGGCGGGTCATGCACTTCAGCTGAAGCACTGGTTTTTTTTTTTTTTTTTTTGGTTTTGGTTTTACGGCCCTTTCAAGATTATTTCACTCATATCGAGCCGATCGTCAATCAGAGGTGGGCGAAAACCGGAGTACCCCTCTAGTTTTTATACATCACGAACACAAACCTATATAATTTTGACCCCCTTTTGACCCCTTCATTTTTCTGATTTCTGGTAAAAAACATACATTGTGAGTACTCAATAGAACCGCCTCGCCGAGGCGGTTCCATCGAGTCCCCGCAAGCTATGTTTAGAGCAGAAATAAAAAAAAAAACAACAGATTTTTTATTCGGAAATTTTCCTTTTTGGGTGATACAATCTACCAGTACATTTGTATAGGCGTGTTTTGATAATGCATGAATTTTAAAATGTTTACATGTACATTGAGTTAACAGGTCTGTGTAATGGAAGCCCCATAAACGTCATTTTATGCAGAGAGGGGTTAGATATATGAGGATATTCCTCACTGAGGCGGTTCTAACGAGCACCCGCAATCTATATTATAAATGAGAAAACACTCAACATTTTCATCTGAAAATGCCAGTTCAAAAGATGAGAGACACCCATGGGTGTGTAGCTTAATGTTAGCTCAGTGAGAGAGATCGACTGTCAGAGGGCAAACATTTATCTTGTTACTCAATCCAAATTGAAATTTCGAATAGTTTATTTTAGCTAGCCAGGTCTGTTGAAATCAATATACAGTGCAATAATATAGGAATAAGTGCAATCAATGTTCAACTGTGATGAGGTTTTAAATAGTTCTCAAGCAAGACATATTAAGATTACATTTTTTTATCAATTATAGCACGTAGCTATTATCATCTTTAAGAAAACAAATATTTCTCATAACGTTTTTACAGCTATTAGCCAAAATAATATCAAATTTTCATTCTTTTATCTGAATACTTTTACAATGTTTTTAAATACCGCTGAATAGTATTTACATGTATTTCGTTTATTTCGTTTAAAACACTTTGTTATTACTGTAAATGTACCGAGACCTCCCAGATGTTTTAAATATAGTCTTGCCAAGTTGTATAAATATGTATATATTGTACAGTCACATTGTTCATAAATTGTATTTGCTTGTTTTAGATATAGAGGACCATATGTTAGATAAGTAATTGCATTGCTTGATATGTCATCCTCTTTAAATAAAGACGTTATTATTATTATTATTATTATTATTATTATTATTATTATGCAACTATCACGAAAACGCGCCAATACAAATGCATTGTACATTTTACCGCTGAGAAAACGATAGTTTTGAGATGAAAAATTGCGATATTTTTCTTATTTCTGCTCAAAATATAGATTGTAGGTACTTGTTACTTGTTCTAACGAGTATACCCACGGTCTATATTTTAGAGCAGAAATAAGAAAAGTAAGGTTTACCCATGTAAACTCCATTTTTACTATATAAAAGCGGGGTTCAAGGGGGTTAAAATCATATAGTGTTTTCATGATGACACCGGCTTGCAGGGGATCATATAAGATGGCGGACTTACCATAAGAACGTTCATCTTCAGTGTTGACGACCACATCCGGTACATTACTCCACATTTCCGGTGAGACGCGCGGCGAGGGAAGCACGTCGAGGTAGGTGCGGCCATTTTGGGGATTCTTTAAAAGACTTGAGAGTTCGTCTGCAGAGACGCCATCTTCTGAGATAATACTGTTGTTTCTTGAGGAGTCTACCGTACTGAAATGGAGATAATTATCACGATATACATGGCAACCGTAATGAAAACAACGTAACCAAGTGCGCAGCTACCTGTACACAGTTACGCACTTGCGTACACATCACAAACGTCAAAAAAGACGTAGAAGAAAAAGAAGAGGAAGAAGAAGAACAAAAAGAAAGGAGAAGATGAGGAGGAAGAAGAAAAAGCAGAGAAGAGGAAGCAGAAAAAGAAGAAGAAAAAGAGAAGAGGAAGAAGAAAAAGAAGAAAGAAAAGAAGAACAAAAAAGAAAGGAGGGGAGGAGGAAGAAGAAAAAGCAGAGAGAAGAGGAAGAAGAAAAGCAGAAAGAAGAGGAAGAAGAAAAAGAAGAAGAAAAAGAGAAGAGGAAGAAGAAGAAGAAGAAGAAGAAGAAGCAACACTGTTTATTAGGTAGCATAGTTTCTTCCTCCTTTGCCACGGGGAATACATTATTTCTTGATGTTTGCTAAAAATATGGACTGTAGGAACTCGTTAGAACCGCCTCATTTAGGCGGTTCAATAAGACGGTTCTAACGAGCACCTACAATCTATGTTTGTAGCATAAATAAGAAAAATATCATAACTGTTTACCAACGAAAGGCCAATGTTGGGGACATGATTGAACCAAGTATCGTATCTCATATTGGTGTGTTAACCTAGTGAGGTAAACTAGCCAATGAAAACTTACTTTATTATGGCTTTGAAAATGACTTTGTCAAGAAAGTTAGGACAATATAATTTTCTTTCTTTATCTTTTGCTCAATAAATTTTGGGTTTTTATAAAGAAAACCGCACACGAGTACTGGTAAACCGCTTAAAGGATCAAAACCTGCCAAGGCAAAGCAGTGCGAGTCGGCCTGGGCAGTCTTTGATCCTCTAAGCGGTTTACCAGTACTCATGTGCGGTCGGTTTCCGCTCTGCGTAGAAGCATCATGCAGCCCGTCTATTTCTTCAAGCCCCGATGGGCGGTGTGTTTGCAAGTAACACATTCTATGTTTTGCGCATAGAAACACAGTTTCTTGTTAATAGTTATTTTTCTCAAACAAAGAAGGATTTACTGGGGCGTTCACTGATATTCATTAAGGGAATTTACATGTATTTTGCATGATGCTTGTTTTTGTTTGGTTTGATGTTTAACGTCCCCGCCAACACTGTAAAGGTTATTTTGGAGACATTGCTTCCAGCTTTGTGGGACCTTTACCCGACATTGAGATGAAATGACATCTCAAGCCCTGTCGCCCAATAAAACCAATAGGGTTTATAAGCATAGGCGGTCCGACTCGCACTGCTTTGCCTGAGGAGGCTAAAATCCTCTGAACGGTTAACCAGTATTCGTGTGCGGTCGGATTCAGCTCTGCGTGGAAGCATCATGCAGCCCATTTATTTCTTCAAGCCCCAATGGGCGGGGGCCGTTTTTGCATGAATTTGCCAACGCTAGTGACAATAAAATGTATGGAATTTAGAAAGTTTAGTAACAAGAAAACAGTTTTATTTCTTATTTCTGTTCCAAACCGTAAATTACATGTTCGGTCGACCCTTAGAATCTGGAAGTTGGTGGTTAAACAGCGGGTCCATCACGTGAACAAGTGCGTGAAATAAAGACCCCCTAAGCCGCACTTTATATAGAGAAAACTAGGGTTTACGGGGGTATAAATTATTTTCCTTATTTCTGCTCCAAGACATAGGTTGTGGGTACTCGTTAGAACCGCCTCAATGAGGCGGTTCTAACGAGCACCCAAAACCTATGTTTTGAGTATAAATAAGAAATATCACATTTTTTCAGCTTAAAAATTCCCTTTTTTCTGTGGTAAATTTACATTGTATTTGAATAGGCGTGTCAACCCATAGTTGTCGTCTAAAAGAGAAAGGGAGAAGAGATAGAAGAGATGGTAGAGGTGACCATAGTGACGGACAGGGGAAAAAGAGGAATAATAAATGGAAGTGTAGAAACAGAAGAAATAACAACACTCCCTTGTCCAACTGTAGCCTTGTCCAACTGTAGGCCAATATCAGTTGGACACCCCAGTGACGCAATATACATGTATACGACACATCAGCCTCTCCCGATCACCCACAGAATCTTAGAGTTATAATATAGTGTTTGATTTGGGGTTTAACGTCCGGGTCAACACTGTAAAGGTCATTTTGGAGACGGTGCTTCCAATTTTTGTGGGACTTTTACCCGACATTGAGATGAAATGACATCTCAAGCCCTGCCGCCCAATGAAACCAATAGGGTTTATAAGCATTATCAAGTTATTTCGTACTGGCCCGGTTACAGGTCCGCGGTCAGCTGCATTGGCCTAGGCCTTCCGCCTCGGGCCAATACAGCAGACCTCGGACCTGTAACTTGGCCAATACGAAATTACATGATTCATAACAAGTTTATTAATTGATGCATATAAAAACATGATTTATGATTTTTTACCTCCAGTAAATATTGGTAGTCAATTAATAATTAGCAATCGACGGGAGGGTTTATTGGAAAAAAAAATATATCGCATATTTTATCGGAAAACTGGCTTCGTAACATATTCGGATCCAATACGATAATAAAATTGGCCTCGCCAAGCAAAAATGGATATTGGAGCATGTTCGCCCGGCCAAGACACAAATCATCCGCGCAATCTGATTGGTCTTCGCTCTGTGCTATATGAATTGTCGTTGATAGAATGCCTTTTCATGTAGTCTCTGAATTTGTGTTCACATTACGAAAACACGCCCATGAAAATGCATTGTAAACTTTACCGCCGAAAAAATGAAAATTTTACGGTGAAACATTGTGATATTTTTCTTATTTCTGCTAAAAATATAGATTCTGGGTACTCGTTAGAACCGCCTAACGAGTACCACAATCTATAATTTAGAGCAGTAATAAGAAAAAATAATTTTTAACCCTGTAAACCCCAGTTTTACTATATTAAAAGTGGGATTCAAGGGGGCCAAAACTATATAGGCGTGTGTTCGTGATGGGTTTGATGGTAGCCTTTGCCGGGTGTACATGCTCGAAGCCTCGCCTTTTGCTTGCTGTGGCTCAAATAGCATGTTTATAAATGTGTGAAGCTCTTTAAGTACATGTATAAATGCATGGTTAGTGTCTTTAATAATAAAATATCGTGACTAGAGCGAGCAGTCAATGGCAAGCCATCGCAAATCCCCAAGCTTTTGCCAGATAGCAGACGTGACCTTTTGACCCCTTGAGATGGCCCCTTTGGGCGGAGCCAACTATAACGTCCCTCTCGCACACCCTCACCATGTAAGGAAGTCATGTAGCAAATATGGTTGCATTCCGGCCAGTGGTTAAGGATGATATAGCGTGACGGACGGACGGACGAACAGACGGACGGACAGACAGACGGACCGAGGCGTTCACAATATCCCCGAACGCTTTTTTAAAAGCGTGGGGATAAATATCAGCTTTAGAAAATTTTATATAAAATTGTCATGTACATGTACATGTATTTAGTTTATAGCGCATTTCAAAAAATTCACCAAAAGAGACTGCCGACAGTGTGGCATGTCCATGGCGCACACACGTTCCATAACGTGAGGTCAAAGATTGAAACGTTTCCGACGTCATCGCGGCACAGAGACGTCAGAAACAACATGGTCGCTCGAATAAAAGTTTCTCGGCGCTTTAAAAATATAGAAGTGAAGGCAATGATCAAGAGGCGATACAATTAACCCACAGCTTCTATCAGAGACACCAAAGGAAACGAAACACAAACTTGAAACAACCAGACCTCAAAGCGGAAAGCCAAAGGGACAGTTACATTGTACATTCCCACAACCAAAACCAAAAAAATGAAACGAATTCCACTGGGGGTTTAAATCGATTTTACAAGGCCGCAATTCTCGCCTTTACTTCCGTCGCGATTCCTGCCGGCCCAAAGTCGGGCCAACAGCGATACGTCGTCTTAATAAGCTTTTAAAAGCAGAATTAGTCTTAATTTTAGGCGGTCTTAAAAGCGGAATTTCACTGTATATGATGTAAGCATATATTGAGACCATCAAAATCAACAAAAAAGACCCACGTTGTTGTGAATCTGTTGTAAACGAGTCTCTTGCGATTCGAAGCCACAGACAGGTGAATCGGAGTAAAAACAATTGAGCGGACACACGAGAAAAGGGCCACTAGCATTCTCCGATTGATGTACTTCAATTGCACATGCGCATGCCACAAACAGGGCTTCCCATAAAGCTATTTTTAGTCCTTCTCCACGTGTATGCGAGCAAAAACGGCGCTTATGCCAAGCTCGCCGGAGCCTTTGTTGATCGCCTATGAGCCGGGGCACAGCATTTCTACAACTAACATGTGCAAAAAGCGAATAATCAGATCCACCGGATGCGCAGGCTGATCGGAGTCTTCGTTGGGCGCACATGTCTCATTGTAGGTTTTTTCATGCGCTGGCTCATCTTTTTTAATGAGTTTGCTCAATTATGTCCAGACTTTCGGATGAGTCTTAAAACCAAGTTCCCGTCTGTGTATGACCTTAGCTGTTGGTCTGACATAAAACTCAAACACTCACTCACTCATTGATTATGTCCTCATTATGGATGCGAAGACAAAATGTCGCTTCCACTTCTAAGGGAAATATTACGGGGAGCTTACCACTAAATATTTTCCATAGACGACAATAGTAACATTTTTCCATCTCCAACAAAAACTGTACATGCAAAATATTCCAAACCTTGGTGGTTTGTAGAGCAACTCTAGCTGAATAAATCCCAAAGAAAAAATCCACATGTAGCCCGTCTCCTTTTTGAGCTATTGTCCGCCATATTGTTGATGTGTAGCGCCGCAGTGAATAACAGGGCAATTTTTTCTCAAAGGGGTGACCATGAAAATGTGGCAGCAATATTTTTGGGCTTGCAGATATAATTGCAAAGCATCTATTATTTTGTTTTGCTATAAGTACCCTTTTCTTAAAATGAAATAAATCCAGCCTATATAACCAATGAAATGCACAGCTGGTATTTGATCCTCTATCAAATCTTCTGTCCCTAAGTGCTGGTTCCCCAGCTCAGCAATATTTAGTGTTAAGCTACCTACGGTAACACACCCGTGTATCACAGAGCATTCTGTCACATCTACAAAACGGGTAATTTTCTGCTGAAAATGTGTGATAGTTTTCTTGTTTCTACTAATAACATAGGTTTTAAGTGCTCGTTGAGGCACTTCAAATGAGTGCCCACAACCCATGCCTTGGATCATAAATCAGAAGTAATGTAAACCCCTATAAACCCCAGTTTTCTTCATATAAAGTGGGCGTTACGGTGGTCTTCATTTCACGAACTTGTTGGCATACTGTAACCATTCTCGTTAAGCTAGCTTGGCCTTGAAAACCTTTTCACAAAAACAAATGAAAAAGTATGACGTCTTTATTATGAAAATTATCGCCCCTGGATTTTCATGTGAGCAACGTCTTAAGAACAACTGTTTAATGACATTTGCAGACAACGACAATCTGCCCCCGCATATACGCGCAGACCGATCATCACTTCAGTGCTAGAGGCTTGGACTGTACAATAGCTCGAGTTTCTAAATTCCAAATTTTTGAGACACTTGCTAGTCTGAGCAGCTGAACAGACATGTTTGTGTCTTACATTGTCGCAAACCCCAAAGACAACTTTTCCTATAACGGGGCTCATGCTATTACTTTGACCCATATATGACGATGGAATTGTCCACCTTATGAACTTAAAGTGGCCCCTTTCCAACAAAATGGGTGTCATGTTTATTTTGTTTGAGATAAGTTCTACACAAATGCATGGACATGTACTTTGAGCAAACTGTGTATACCCAGATCAGACGCCGCAAACGCGGCGTCTGATCTGTGTATACACCGTTTGCCAAATGTCGCAAAAAAAAAAAAAACGGAACGCAAGGCATATATGGGTTTATTTATGTTATTGTAAAATTCCTGAGAATTTGGTTATTGGCATAAAAATCATGGAAAATAATTTTGAAAGTCAATTTCACAGACAAGACACTGCCCTGGGCGAGTTACTCTATAATCATGGAAGGACATGAAATAGATCGTCATAAACAAGTCGAACGAAGGGACTAAGGAACAAATGCGCCATACAATGCAAAGAGATCATATGACACAACCAAAGAAGCATCCCCCATTCCAATTCACAATTCTCATACAAGATTGTATTGCTATTATTATTATTATTATTTTCTTTGTAAACAATTAATTCTACAATGGACACTTAATTAACAGACTTGGGCAAGTGTATGTAAACTTTACCGCCGAATAAAAAATAAGATGAAAACTTGTGATATTTTTCTTATTTCTACTAAAAAAACAGATTGTGGATACTCGTTAGAACGAGTACCCACGATCTATATTTTAGAGAAGAAACAAGAAAAATAGAGTCTACCCCTGTAAACCCCAGTTTACTCTATAAACGTGTTTTTCAAGGTGGTCAAAAGTATTTTGTGTGAAGTAAAAAAAAAAAAAATAGAATTAAAACGCTTAGATTTTACCACCAAAGATTAAAAAATTCATTTTTTCTATTTTTTTTCATATTTCTGCTCAAAACATAGAATGTGGGATTTCATTAGAACCACGAAAACACGTCTATATACTATTGACCCCCTTGAACCCCACTTTCATATAGTATAACTGGGGTTTGCAGGGGTAAGCCTTATTTTTCTTATTCCTGCTCTAAAATATAGTGTGGGTTCTCATTAGAACCGCGTTGAAGAGGCGGTTCTAACGAGTAACCAGTCTATATTTTGAGCAGACATAAGAAAAATATCACAAGTTTTCAGCTTAAAAGTTTTGTTTTTCGGCGTTGAAGTTCACAATGTATTTGTATAGGCCTGTTTTCGTAATGTAACGCGGTACATGTATGCGCCCAAACTAAATATGTATGCGCTTCAAACTAAATAGGACGTTTTCCATGAAGCTACTTTTGTTCGCGATTAGAAAAGACTCTGACTAGACTGTGCGGATACACAGGTTCGCCTGAGCTTTTTGTGGTCGTCATTGCGATGAGATCGTTACGAAAACACGCCCTATACAAATACATTCGACACTTTATCGCCAAAAAAACCCAAAAATTTAAGATGAAAATTTCTGATATTTTTCTTATTTCTGCACAAAATAAAGATTGTGTGTGCTCGTTAGAACCGCCTCATTCTAACGAAGACCCACAATATAGATTTTAGAGCAGAAATAAGACAAATAAGGTTAACCCCTGTAAACCTCAGTTTTAATATATACGAGGACTGTTCAAATATGAATGCAAGTAGAACGTTTTCTCATGCACTAATGCGAAAATCACCTGGAAATAAATATCACAGCTTAGAAAAACATTTTACCTATACATTGATACCAAACCTGTTAAAATCCGTTCACTTTAGCCATGCATATCGTTCGATAAACACTGTCTACTCTTGTATACTGATACAAAACCTGATTGGAAGAAGGTCAGAGTACGCCGTTGAAATACGGTCCTATATTAAGAATCGTTGTATTCTTGGTATACGGTGCAAAGACATTTTTGATGAAATATGTTCGGTTTATGGGCATAATGAAATGTCTTTTCCGACAGTTTTTCGTTGGTGTAAGAAATTCAGCTGTGGGCTAGGCTCAACAGATGCACCACATGATCGTCGGCCGAAAAGAGCAACATCTGCCAAGATGGTTGCTAGAGTGAAAGAAATAGTTGCTACCGATACACGATACACCACTAGGCAAATATCTAGTATGGTTGGCATCTCATTAGGAGCAGCTCATACAATTCTGAAACGGGATTTGAAAAATGAGAAAGATCTGTGCTAGATGGATTCCCCATCTGTTGACAGATGAGCAGAAAAAGACACGTGTTCAGTGCGCCAAGAAGTTGCTTAAAAAGTTTCCAAATTACAATACACGGTCTTTCGCTAATGTCGTCACAGGTGACGAGACTTGGTTTTACTTTTTTGAGCAAAAACGAAAGAATCAGAACAAAATATGGGCAACAAAGTATTGCAAAAGATCATGCATTGCAAAGCGGATCATGAGCGTCAAGAAGGTAATGTATGCCATATTCGTTTCAAATCAGGGCCCTGCTATTTAGGTTGCTGTGCCTAAAGGCAAATCTGTAAATGCGAAGTTTTACAAGAATAAAGTTCTTCGAAAATTGAAGAAATATTTCAGAAAACGAAGACCCGCAACTGGTTTGGCCAATGTCAAATTGCTACATGACAATGCGTCATCGCACAAGGCGTTCATTGTGCAAGACTATCTGAAGCAGGAAAAGGTTGTTGAACTCCCTCACCCCCCGTATTCCCCTGACCTTGCCCCGTGTGACTTTTTTTTGTTCCCGCGGCTGAAAAAATACCTTTCTGGTCGAAAATTTGTACAGCGCAAACACCTCGGTTCTGCAATATTCCAGTACCTTCATAGTATACCTCGAAAAGACTACCAAAATGCATTCAATTATTGGATCAGAAGACTGAAAGTTTGTATATCTGTTAAAGGGGAATACTTTGACGGGACAAAATAAATTTTTCATCGAAATCTATCACGGAATCATGTTCATGTGCTTAGTTGCATTCATATTTGAACAGTCCTCGTATATAAAAATGGGGTTGAAGGGGGTCAGAATCACATAGGTGTGTTTTTGTGATGCCTTTTTCATGGGATGTGTCCTACAATTCCTGACGGCACCATGCGGCGAAACAAAGGCAATGCCATTTCATTCTATTTTAGGAAAGACTTCACTCTTTTCTCCCGGCCATGTGTCAGTGTCTGTGCTTGCGTAGGTGGGAAAATATCTATACTTGCTGCTTGTACTCTGACATGTAAGACGCATCAATGCTAGAAAATGATGTCCTCTGTGTCACTATAAAGTTTTTTTGTTTTTTTTTTTCTGATGAAAACGCTTGATATTTTCCTGAATGATTACTGATTCAATCGTTATTATGACTTATCAATTATGAATGCTTGTTAAAACCGCATCATTTTACATGTTCAGAATCAATATGCATGATGCAAATTCTGGTATTTGTTTTTCTCCCACCGACTGAGCTTCACAAGGAGTTGTTTTCGTGATGAGAACGTTCCCATCACTTGAACAAGTCCGTGAAATGAACACCCCAATAAACCCCACTTTATATAGAGAAAACTGGGGTTTACGGGGGTATACATTATTTTTTCTTATTTCAGCTCCAAGACATAGGTTGTGTGTACTCGTTAGAACCGCCACAATGAGGCGGTTCTAACGAGCACCCACAACCTATGTTTGAAGTAAAAATAACAAAAATATGACAGATTTTCATCAGAAAAGTAGCCATTTTGGAGATGTGAAAACTGTCGCACGGGTGTGTTATCGTAATGCTTTGATCTGAAATTTAACCCATTGAACAGCTGTTAAATACTGGGTGGCACTTGAAGAAATAGATTGGGCTGCATGATGCTTCCACGCAGAGCTGAAAACGACCGCACATGAGTACTGGTAAACTGCTTGGAGGCGCTAAGCCTGCCCAGGCAAAGTTTTGCGAGTCGGGTCGTCTATGCATATAAACCCTATTTGTTTCATTGGGCGGCAGGGCTGGAGATGTCATTTAATCTCAATGTCGGGTTTTGTTTGTTTGATTTGAGGTTTAACGTCCCCGTCAACACTGTAAAGGTTATTTTGCAGACGTTGCTTCCAATTTTGTGGGACTTTTACCCGACATTGAGATGAAATGACATCTCAAGCCCTGCCGCCCAATGCAACCAATAGGGTTTATAAGCATGGACGGGCCGACTCGCGCCGCTTAGCCTGGGCAGGCTTACATCCTATATGCGGTTTACCAGTACTCGTATGCGGGTCGGTTTCAGCTGTGCGTGGAAGCATCATGCAACCCATATATTTCTTCAAGCCCCGATGGGCGGGTGGAAGCAGCGGCTTCAAAATGACCTATAAAGTGTTGACGGGGACGTTACAAACAAATTCAACCCAAAAACAAACAGGATTATAGTACATGTAGAAACTTGTAAAATCTATCATATATCAAAACAGAAACAGACACACTGCAGTACATATTGAGAACAATTGTGTGGACAACAAATGCATATCTTAGGAGCCCATCGGGGCTTAGAGAAACAGATGGGCTGCATAATGCTTCCACGCAGGGCTGAAACCGACAGCACACGAGTACTGGTAAACCGCTTAGAGGACATAAGCCTGCCCAGGAATGGACAGTCAGTGCTTATAATCCCTATTGGTTTCATTGTGCGACAGGGCTTGAGATGTCATTTCATCTCAATGTCCGGTAAAAGCCCCAAAAATTGGAAGCAACGTCTCCAAAATGACCTTTACAATGTTGACGGGACGTTAAACCACAAACATGATAATAATAATAATAAGTATTAGCTTTTACAAAAAGCTTGAGTCTACGCTTTGCACACATTAATTCGTGTAGTAATAGGATTGAAATGTCAAATGACAAAGCTACTCGTGTATTCTGTACAAGTGTGCCAGTAAATAATAGCCGACTCTAGTTTCATATACATTGTATAAACAAAACTACCAATTTTTACTATGACAACCACTCGTACTAAGGAAACGAAAAATCCGTAGAACAGATGCAGCTGCCTTCTTTTAGTGAAAACAAAAAAAAAAAAAAAAAAAAAAGATGTACTGTATCATCGGAGGGAAGTCAACATCATGTGAACCCAGGAAACAGAGGGTGTGATCAACTTACGGAATTGTTCCGGTCAATTCCGGTTTTTAATTATTATAACATATAACACTGCTGACCAGTCAATAGAACATAGCATTCAGTCAGTAATGGCCTGTTCTTTAATGCTTCTGGAGCAAAACTAAACCTTAGGTAGTCTACACCACAGGCGTAGACAATAACACGGATGACATTCAACTAGTCATGACCTTTTCCTAAATGCTTCCGGAGCAAAAGTCATCCATAAGATTGTCTATACCCCCGTTAAGAAAACACGCCTATACAAATGCATTGTAAACTTTATCGCCGAAAAAAACGAACATTTCAAGATGAAACAATTGTGATATTTTGTCTTGTTTCTGCTCAAAATATAGATTTTGGGTACTCGTTAGAACCGCCTCGCTGAGGCGGTTCAAACGAGTACCCAGTATCTATATTTTAGAGCAGAAATAATAAAAATAAGGTTTACAGGGGTAAATCCAAGTTTTACTATAGAAAATTGGGGTTCAAAGGGGTCAATAGTGGTTTTCGGCGTGTTTTCGTGAAGGGCACTTGTTTAGTTCAGTAATATATTAGCTGCATGTAGCAGTAATTATTCCAATACCACTATTCAGTCAAATCATGATGTATGTTTAATCGTGCATATTGTAATGATATTAACTTTAAGTGATTGCATACTTACTAGAATCATAAACATTTACCAACATATAGAGGATCTTTTGGAGTAATATCCATTTCCCCAAAGACATAATAAACAAGAATGTACATGTATCATTCAAGCGAGTCAAATTCTGTGATTATATCTCAGTTCATTTTTTTTTAAATTAGAAATTCCTTACATATACATATAAAATGTATTTCGTCCTCTAGTGCATTCAAGTTACATGCTGCACAGTGTCTTAGATCACGATGTGTTCTTGAATATCTCCCAACTTCTACCTCCAATCTATGATTTGATATACAGTAGAACTTCGATGGCTCGAACACCGATGGCTCGTTTACCATGGATGTGTCGAACCAATTCTTGAGCCCCTAGCGAAATCCTCTACATAAGAAATAGTGGGGTGTAATTAAGGAGATTTGAGTCTTTTGTCTTGCAAATGTATGCTGTGTGTACTCATTAGAATCGCCTCGATGAGGCGATTCTAATGAGTACACACAGCATACATTTTCATTATAGAACACCGAAAAGATGTCTAAAAGTATCTCGTTATGCATCCTGACAGTAACCTCAGTGGCTCGAACTACCCCTGTCTCGAACAGATTTTCGAGGTCCCAAAGGTGTTCGAGCCATTGAAGTTCGACTGTATTTCGAGATAACTGACCTATCTATATTTGCATACAAATAATTTTCAAACTAGAACTTATGCTTAAATTTACCATAGGCTTGCAACGTATTGTTATATGGAGCGACGTGTCTGTTATGACAGAAATAAAGTATTTATCTTATCGGGTTAGCACATTTCTTTTCATACCATATATTAACTTGTTAACTAACATTGTACATACAGTTGGGGTATATACCTTATCTAATACTCTACTATTTTTTGGCATAAAATGTGAGCAGCTTTTGCATCTACAAAAGCTGCTCACATTTTTCTGCAAAAAATAGTATATTTGCCATAGTTAATGATCCAAGTTTCAAAGATACGTTAACTAACAACATATTAGTTTTGAACAACTGGCCCAGGTTTTAAATGAAAAGAATAACTGGGGACAGATGTTCAAAGGTAACGGTGTCGTTAGTTAGTGTATCGTTTGATACAACGCATAATGTAGTAATGTAGTAATTTCTTCATTTTGATTTTTTTTACTACATTATGCGTTGGCATAGTCGACGCGAAATGAAGTAAAAAAATTATTTCATTTCGCGTTGATATGCACCATATCGACGCATAATGAAGTAATGATGGTAGAACATAGCTGTCTTCGAAAAGACTTAGGAAGCAATACAGTTAAATTCCTACAATTTAGACCACATTTGAGACGGTTCAAAAGTGGTCTTTAAGACCACAGTTGAACAGTCCAAAAGACGGTCTTCCACAAAAGAACACTGAAGGTCAAAATCACAAAGAAAATGTAGCTTTAACCTTCCAAATATGCTTTAAAAACAAAATTTGTATTAATTTTAGGTGGTCTTAATAGTGGAATTTCATTGTATTTGATTAAGCCAGTAGAATTAAAATCGTACGTTAAACCTCAAATCAAACAAATCAAACAAAAGACAGACAGGCAGACAGACAGACAGACAGACAGAATGGACAAAAACTATATACCCCCTTGCATACTTCGTATGCCGGGGGTATAAATAGATGGGCTGCACGATGCTTCCACGCAGAGCTGATACCGCCCGTACATGAGTCCTCGTAATCTGCTTAGAAGGTCTAAGCCTGTCCAGGAAAACTGCTGCGAGTCGGCCCATCCATGCATATAAACCCTATTGCTTTTAATTGGACGGCAGCGATTGAGATGTCATTTCATCTCAATATCGGGTAAAAGTCCCATAAAATTTGAAGCAATGTCTCCAAAATGACCTAAATAGTCTTGACGGGAACGTTAAACCTCAAATCAAACAAACAAACTGTTGACGCATAATGAAGTAAAATTAAGTATGCCACCCATCGCCGCAAAATGAAATAATTCTTTCATTTTGCTCAAACCTCTTAGTATCGACGCATAATGAAGTAAAAACGACATTTTATTTCATTTCGCGTCGACTATGCCAACGCATAATGTAGTAAAAATTTCAAAATGAAGAAATTACTACATTACTACATTATGCGTTGTAACAATCGTTAAAACTTTGATAATATAATATGACAAATATGTTTATATATTTGCAGAAAAATGTGGGCAGCTTTTTCTCACATTTTTCTGCATATTGCAGAAAAAATACCTCTGTTTTACATATTGCACTGACTAAAACAGTTAACATTTTGACGACTAACGAGATTGTTAAGCTAACAATGCTCCTGGTAGTTAGGTAGACAATACATGTGTGGCCCCATTAATTAGGCCCCCGCCCATGGGGGCTTGAAGAAATATATGGGCTGCATGATGCTTCCACGCAGAGCTGAATCCGGCCCACACACTAGTACTGGTAAATCGCTTAGAGGATCTCAGCCTGTCCAGGAACCGTGGTGCGAGGCGGACCATCCATGCTTATAAACCCTATTGGTTTCATTGGGCGACAGGGCTTGAGATGTCATTTCATCTCAATGTCAGGCCAAAGTCCCACAAAATTGGAAGCAACGTCTCCAAAATGACCTTTACAGTACTGACGGGGACGTTAAACCTCAAATCATACAATTCATACTGGCCCCATTAATATGGTGCTGTCTTTAGACACCATGCGGCGATGGCAAACAATGCCGTTTTCAACTCCACATTACAGCCATTTCACTCGGTCACGTACCAGCATCTGCGTTGGCGTAGGGGATAAACTTTATTTAGCAAACAAAGTCCTTATGCTTACCAGAGGAAGAAAACCATTTGAGCCAGTGTACAAAAAGTACTACTTTATACGAAAACACGCCTACACAAATATACTCACCGGAAATAGAAACTATACACTCATTTTTAAGTTGTCACTGGCGAAACATTTTAATGAAATTTGAATTCCAATTATATAAATTATCATCAGTGGCATATCTGATTTATCGAATAAAATGTTTAATGATAGCTACGATTTAACGGGTAGAGCCACAGGCTCAAAGCAAGGGTCAAAATTATGCTGTTCAAGTTTCCATTGGGTCAAACTTTTTGTGTCGCGAATGTGATTCCCATTTTTGCCAGTTATTACGCATCATCTAACGTGGAGAATATTGTTTACAAAATGAAAATTTTCACAGTGGTTGAAATGTAATCGACGTTTAAATATTGGACCAAACCACCGGAAGTGAGCGAAAAGTATGGCATTTCTGATTGCGGTTTTTGTTTTTATCAATATTTAAGACACAGCTGAGAATGCTAAAACGACTGAAGGCACTTTCGGGTCGATTTTTGGGTTGAAACATTATTTTGAAAATTTCGCTAAAAAAAAAGCAGTTTTTGAGATTTCAATACAATGTTTGTTTCTCGATAATTTTTAGATGTTATGTTATTTTTTTATTCCTTGCTTTTTACTTGTTACCTATACGCAAAAAATGTTGAAGTCAAAATTCCATTACAAACAGATTTATTATTGGTTTAGACTCATATTCTAGACAGGTTTTTAATTATTTGGACCCCCTTTTGATCTATATCAGTCTTTGTATCGATTGCCTATTCGAAATTCGCAAAATTGCAGTATGTTTCCTCTGGCTTTCTTTGCCGGATCATTACAGGGTCACTGATGAGGCTTTATTAGCCGAAACTACGTAGTATGACCCATCTTCTTTCTTATGAATGTTTTCATTGCTCTTAAAGGAACTCATTTTTGATTTTTATTTGTGTAAAATGCACTTTTTTACATTTTTCCCAAAAACTTTTATTTTGAACACCAGCTTTTCTTTAAATTGTTACAGGATTCATGTCGATAGTTAGTAAAGTCCTTAATCAGTATTTTTTAACTGAATTATCCACTTGTTTTGTCAGGCGAGACATTTTAAAAGTGTATAGTTTCTATTTCCGGTCAGTATACATTGTAAATTTTACCGCCGAAAAAAAAACCCCGTATATTTTATATATAAGATGAAAACGTGTGATATTTTTCTCATTTCTGCTCAAAATATGGATTGTGGATACGTTAGAACCGCCTCATCAAGGCGGTTCTAACGAGTACCCACAATCTATATTTTGGAGCAGAAATAATAAAAATAATGTCTTCCCCTGTTAATCCCAGTTTTACTACAAAGGCGTTTAAAATTATATAGGCCTATTTTCGTGATGAGAATAAAACATGTGCGACCAGTTGAGACACAGATAAGCCTGCGCCGCCGCGCACTATGATCTGTGTCTTCGCTGACCCCATGAGCTTTCTACAGCCTCGGGGGGGGGGGGGGGGGGGGGGGGGTCGAAAGCGAGATAATCGTGATTCGTTAACTCGTGCTAGAGTGCATGTATGGAAAATCTGTGACGAGTCTGTGCTCGGTTTACCCAATGCGAATCGAAATGCAATCAACGCTTTGGTGTGAAACCAAGGAAACCTCACGAGTTTTCATGAATAATGGTCAGAGACGCATGAATTATTTTAATTTGTTTGTTTGTTTGTTTGTTTGTTTATTGCTCTTTCAATATAATTTCACATCTCGAGCCGATCGTTAAGCAAAGGTAGATGAAAACCGGGGTAGCCGGATTTCGATTGATTGTTTTGGGTTTAACGACACGTAAATCGTTGTGGATCATTTTATGTCGTCTCCCAGAGAAGGACAGAAAGGAGATAGAAGAGATAGTAGAGGAGATGACAGTGAAGGGCAGAGGAGAAAAAGGAAAATGAAGGGAAGTGTAGAAACAGACGAGATAATATTTCCCCTCTTCCCCTACCTGTTCCAACTGAAGCTAATATTAGTTGGATGCCCCATTGACGCAAGATACACAGATACGCGTCACTTTTGCTTCAACCAACCACGCCCATGGTGTAGCCGGGGAAAAAACACCTGACATTCTGTCGCAGCCCGGGTGAGGCTCGAACTCGTACATGAATGCAATTTCAGGTAAAAAGTTTTAAGTTTTATATTCATTATGATTCTTTAAAGTGTTGAATTTATGCATTACATGTAACATGTATCTGTAATGTGTAGCTGCATGTAGGCCTAAATGGACCTATGTAATACATTTTGATATATACAGTAAAACTTCAATGGCTCGAATCCCAAGGGCTCGTTTACCATGGATGAGTCGAAACCTTAGCCTCAGCCCGCAGGGAATTCCTCCAAATACGATATAAGGATAATGTAGGGATTTTATTCTTTTATCTTGCAAATGTATGCTGTGTTTACTCATTAGAATCGCCTCAATGAGGCGATTCTAATCAGTACACACAACATACTTTTATAATATAGAGCGGCTGTAAAGATATCCCACAAGTACCGTATTCGCCCTAATTTCGCACATGCTCCTATAAGCGCACACCAAAGATATTTTTGAAAAGGAAATGCATAAGCTCAAACTTTACAGTAACCTCCCCCTGGAAGCTCTCACAATAAATCGCTAAAATACTAACCGTTATTTCTTCAACAGTGAAGGCAATGCTTTAGTATCATTTTCCGTCCCATTAAATATCAGTATGCATAATCTCGGAGGCTATTGTTTTCGCATCGAGTGTGCGCTAATTAGGTAGATTTTTCACTGTGATTTTTTTGACATGATTTTGAAATAACTTAGCGCCCGGTGCGGTAATTAGGGCCTACTGGTATGGCACGAAAGGTAACCCGTCATGGCTCGAACAACGGCTGTCTCGAACAAATTTTTCATGGTCCAAAAGAAATTCGAGCCATCGGTGTTCGACTGTATATCTATTTTTGAATCGATTGTTTGACAATCGATCGAAAGTTACTAAACGAATGTGAGTTGTGATATTAATATTCTCTTGACTATCATTCATCACGAGTACACGCCTATATAATTTTAAAACTCCTTAAACCCCACTTTTATGTAGTATAATTGAGTATACATCATTTTTCTTATTTTTGCTCAATAACATAGAGTGTGGGTACTCGTTAGAACCACTTCGCCGAGGTTGTTCTAATGAGTATCCAAAATCTATTTTTTGAGCAGAAATATCATGTATTTTATCCGTCAAAAATTGATATACTAAGGTGTAGATACTAGCACCAATAAACAAGGAACCATCGGCGCTTGAAGAGATATATGGGCTGCATGATGCTTCCACGCAGAGCTGAAACCTACCCGCATACGAGTACTGGTAAGCCGCTTAGAGGATCTAAGTCTGCCCAGGTAAAGGGGTGCGAGTCGGCCCGTCCATGCTTATAAACTCTATTAGTTTCATTGGACGGCAGGGTTCGAGATGTCATTTTATCTCAATGTCGGTTAAAAGGCCCACAAAATTGGAAGCAACGTCGTCTCCAAAATGACCTTTTCAGTGTTGACGGGGACGTTAAACCTCAAATCAAACAAACAAACAAACAAACAAACAAACAAGGAAATAAAGTGTAGTTCTCAGTATTAAACACTGCGCGACAGTAAAGAACATTCTATTTGTCGGCAAATACTCTGGACCCACAAGCATGTATCATAACATGCAACAATCTGAGAACAAAGAAACGCGCAGAAAAACACTCGGGGTGAGACTATCCGGGTCTACTCCACTAACTGGGCATGTGGGTACCCCGGGGCAAAGTGGGACCTCTTCTCCGGTCAGAAACCTACACACCCCACTTAAAAATTTTGTTCATTTTATTTTTTTTTATAAATTGCCCCCGCTCATCGGGGCTCGGAGAAAATAGGCTGGGCTGCATGATGCTTCCACGCAGAGCTGCAACCGACTTCACATACACAAACCAGTGCCAGCTACACAGACGTTACGAAAACATCCCTGTACAAATACATTGCCAATTTTTTGGCCAAATATTAGACATTTTGAGAGGAATGAAATTTCAGTTGTAGAAATAAATCAAAAATCATAGCACCCATAGTTGTGGTTCTTAGGCATGAAGTGCCGTCTCAACCTTGTATACAATTATGCCAATTACCATCCATATATCTCAAAGGATATTGGAGTTATTGCCATCACAAGGTTATATTGTCAGGGGAGATAATTTAAAAACCAGGGCACCCAGAGTTGTGGTTCTTGCACGTGACACATCTGCTTAACCTCATGTACAACTGTACCAAGTACCATCAATATATCTCAAAGAGTATTGGAGAAATGGCCATCACAAGGTAGTGATTCTATATGATTGGAAGGGGAGATAACTAAAAAAACAATGGCACCCGGAGTTGTGGTTCTTGTGCATGACACACGGTCTCGGTCTGTGAACAACTGTACCAGGTATCATCAATATATCTTAAAGGGTATTGGAGTTATTGCCAGCACAAGGTAGCCACTCTATTTTATTGGAAGGGGAGATAACTCAAAAACCATGGCAACCAGAGTTGTGGTTCTTGCGCATGACACGCTGTCTAAGCCTTGTGAACAACTGCCAAGTACCATCAATATATCTCAAAGGGTATTGGAGTTATGGCCATCACAAAGAAGTCATTCTTTTTTATTAAAAGGGGAGATAACTCAAAAAGTATGACATCCAGAGTTCTAGTTTTTGCGCATGACACGCCGTCTCAGCCTTGTGAACAAGTGTGCCAAGAACCATCAATGAATCTCAAAGGGTATAGGAGTTATGGCCATCACAAGGTTGCGTCTACGGACGGACGGTCGCCAGGCTGCACGCTATATCCCCCGAACCTATTCGGTCGGGGGATAACAAGAATTCCGCAGAAGGCGGCGTCGCACCTGCTGGGGGCAAAAGTCATAGAAGCCACAATCAGAATGTTGTTATTAATTAAGTAAATTTCATAGCAGTTGATAGTTGATGTAAAAAGTGTCAAAGTCACTGGACCAAAAATATAGGCCATGGTCACCAGGTTAAGGTACGTGACAAAGCAGTACAATGAGGAGAAGTACTATGCAAAGTTTGGTGGCTGTAGGCCATTTATTTTAGGACATATTGAACATTGACGTAAAAGTCGCTGGAGTGCATAATATAGGTTAAGGTCACCAGGTCAATGTACCCACAGAGTAAGTAAATGTAGGAGAAGCACTATGCAAGGTTTGGTGGTTGTAGGCCTTATAGTTAAGAAGATTTGGAATGTCGACCTAAAATGTGTTAAAGTCAGTGGAGTGCAAAAAATAGGTCAAGGTCACCAAGTCAAGGTACCTGCATAGTCAGTACATCTAGGAGAACCACTATGCAAGATTTGGTGGTTGCAGGCCTTTTATTTGAGAAGATCTGGAACATTGACGCAAATTGTGTCAAAGTCAGTGGAGCGTAAAATATAGGTCAAGGTCACCAGGTCAAGGTACCTGCAGAATCAGTACATCCAGGAGCAGCATTATGCAAGCTTTGATGGTTGTAGGCCTTTTATTTGCACAGATCTGGAACTTCGACATAAAAATTTGTCAAAGTCGCTGGAGCGTAAAATATAGGTCAAGGTCACCGGGTCAAGGTACCTGCAGAGTCAGTACATCTAGGAGAAGCACTATGCAAGATTAGATGGCTGTGGGCCTTTTATTTGAGGAGATCTGGAACTTCGACGTAAAATATTACAAAGTCAGTGGAGCGTAAAATATAGGTCAAGGTCACCATGTCAAGGTACCTGCAGAATCAATTTATCTAGGAGAAACACTATTCAAGATTTTCTTGGTGTAGGCCTTTTATTTGAGAAGATCTGGAACATTGACGTAATTTGTGTCAAACTCACTGAAGTGTAAAATATAGGTCAAGGTCACCGGGTCAAGGTGCTTGCCTAGTCAGGAGCTCAGGGTGATGTTTCATGAAAGGTTTGATGGTTGTTTAGTCTTATAGTTGATTACAATAAAAACTTTGACGTAAATGTCGAACTTCGACGTAATGGTAAAAGTCACTGGAGCGCAAAATATAGGTCAAATTCACCAGGTCAAGTTGCTTACAAAGTGAGAAGGTCTAGGAGATGTTTCATGTAAGGTTTGATGGTAGATGAGGTTTGTAAAATAAAAAATTTGACCTAAATGTCGAACTTTGACGTAAATGTCGAACTTCGACGTAATGGTCAAAGTCACTGGAGCGCAAAATATAGGTCAAAGTCACCAGGTCAAGGTGCTTACAAAGTGAGAAGGTCTATGAGATGTTTCATGTAAGGTTTGATGGTAGCTGAGGTCCGTGAATAAAAACTTTGACGTAAATGTCGAACTTCGACGTAAATGTCGAACTTCGACGTAATGTTCAAAGTCAATGGAGCGCAAAATATAGGTCAAAATCACCAGGTCAAAGTGCTTACAAAGTGAGAAGGTCTATGAGATGTTTCTTGTAAGGTTTGATGGAAGCTGAGGTTTGTAAAATAAAAACTTTGACATAAATGTCGAACTTCGACATAAATGTGACGGACGGACGCACGGATGCACGGACGCACGGACGAACGGACGGACGAACGGACGGAAAAGTAGACGCCTATGTCGCACCCTGCTACAAGCAGGTGCGACAAAAATGACGACAGCTAATTCAATAAAAGTGTCACTTATTTGATATCTTTTTGAAGGAATTTAAACTGACAATTAGGTTAAATCGGAACATGTTTGTCAAATTGAGAAATTGCACGACCCGCAGAAAAAGCAACCGACTGAAGTCGTTTTTTTCTAAGAGTGCCCTAAAATCACCGTGTCATTCTGTCATTCTGTCAGTCTGTCATTCTGTCATTCTGTCTGTCCGTCCGTAACCCGTTTGTGAAAATTGGTGATAGTGACTTAACCGCTTGGAATATTTAAACAATTTTTGGCATACTGATAGATATCAATGAGATCTAACCAATAAACTTACGAAATATTACATTCCATTTAGTATAGCCTCGCCGAGGCGAAAAATGTGAAAATTTTCGAACATTTTTGAACTGCTTGTCCTCGGAAACCGTTGGGCCGATTGAAGTCAAATTTCATATGGAGCCTCTATGGGATGGGGGAAACCAAAATTTGCTCATGGGGTCAAGGTCACATGACCAAAATGGCCGCCAAGCCATATATGGTTTGTCTGTCTGTCCGTCCGTAACCCATAAGTGAAAATTGGTGATAGTGACTTAACCGCTTGGAATATTTAAACAATTTTTGGCATACTGATAGATATCAATGAGATCTAACCAATGAACTTGCGAAATATTACATTCCATTTAGTATAGCCTCGCCGAGGCGAAAAATGTGAAAATTTTCGAACTGCTTCTCCTCGGAAACCGTTGGGCCGATTGAAGTCAAATTTCATATGGAGCCTCTATGGGATAGGGAAACCAAAATTTGCTCATGGGGTCCAGGTCACATGACCAAAATGGCCGCCAAACCATATATGGTAAAAACCCTTCAAAAATAGTCTTCTCCAGAACCACTGGGCAGATTTCCACGAAACTTGATAAATAGCATCTGGGATGTAGGCCTATCATAAATTGCTAAAATGGTGACCCTGGGTTGACCTTGACCTTCTTTGGGTCCGTCCGTAACCCGTTTGTGAAAATTGGTGATAGTGACTAAACCGCTTGGAATATTTAAACAATTTTTGGCATACTGATAGATATCTATGAGATCTAACCAATGAACTTGCGAAATATTACATTCCATTTAGTATAGCTTCGCCGAGGCGAAAAATGTGAAAATTTTCGAACTGCTTCTCCTCGGAAACCGTTGGGCCGATTGAAATCAAATTTCATATGGAGCCTCTATGGGATGGGGGAAACCAAAAATTGCTCATGGGGTCCAGGACACATGACCAAAATGGCCGCCAAGCCATATATGGTCTGTCTATCTGTCCGTCCGTAACCCGTTTGTGAAAATTGGTGATAGTGACCTAACCGCTTGGAATATTTAAACAATTTTTGGCATACTGATAAATATCAATGACATCTTATCAATGAACTTGCGAAATATTACATTCCATTTAGTACAGCCTCGCCGAGGCGAAAAATGTGAAAATTTTCGAACTGCTTCTCCTCGGAAATCGTTGGGCCGATTGAAGTCAAATTTCATATGGAGCCTCTACGGGATGGGGGAAACCAAAATTTCCTCATGGGGTCCAGGTCACATGACCAAAATGGCCGCCAAGCAATATTTGGTAAAAACCCTTCAAAAATAGTCTTCTCCAGAACCACTGTGCAGATTTCCACGAAACTTGATAAATAGCATCTGGAACGTAGGCCCATCATAAATTGCTAAAACGGTGACCCTGGGTTGACCTTGACCTTCTTTGTGCCTAGGTCAAACTTTGACACATATGCTTTTGTGTTGGATTTTATCCTGCAAACGATTCAGAATACAGTACTAAAGTTTAAGATATATTTTTGCTCCTTACGATAAGGCGCATTTATTGGGGGGACCGTTTATGTCCAGGTCACATGACCAAAATGGCCGCCATACCCATATATGGTAACACTCATAAAGCTAAAAGCATCCGGCGGGTCGTGCACTTCAGCTGAAGCACTGGTTGTTTTCTATTAAAGCGCCTGCTATTTCCAACAAGAGATTCGGAGGTTTAATCCTTTGCGCCAAAGGCATAAATATCGATAAAAGTTGCGGATGCTTATCAGCTGGCGCGGATGTGCATGCTGATCTGCATTTTCGTTGTTCGAATATGGCAAAACATGTTTTCCCTATGCCGTGGCTCCTATGATAAATGGGCCCCGTCAAGCGATTTTGGTACTTATCGCCAGAACCTTCGCAGCTCGCTCAAACAAGCAGTGAATCAAGAGGAACCTTCAAACAGAAAGCCATATCCCTGGCCCCTCTGAATGGCTGGGCATGCGCAGTTAAAATTTGTCATGACGGAATGCTCGAAGACACAAATTCGCTTGGCGGGGCTCAAATGGAGGATCTTATACTTTTGGTCATTTCATATCAATTTCGGGAAATGACCACGAGTGTAAGATTCTGCTTATCATGTTACTATTTCATTAGAACACAACTGTGCGCCATTATGCAATTTTTATATCACCAAAACGGTTCATTTTCTGATGAAAAATTGTGATAAAATTCTTGTTTATACTCAAAACATAAGTTGTAGGTACTCGTTAGAACCGCCTCATTGAGGCGGTTCTAACGAGTACAAACAACCTATGCCTTAGAGCAGAAATAAGGAAACTGATGTATACCCCCGTAACCCCAGTTTTCTTTATATAAAATGGGGCTTTAGTAAAGGGTTGTCCATCGCACGAAATATTTAACATGATGTTATCATACATGTATATTGATTTGTAATCGATTTTATTTTTTGATTTCGAAGTTCAATTAAAAAAAATAATTTTATTTTACTGCTGTTCATGAAGGTATGAACGCAGTGGGTCGCGTGCAAAGTAAATGAACCCCGAAGGGGTTTCATGTAACTTTTACTAGCGACCCGCTGTCATTCATAGTTTCATGAACAGCAGTAAAATTATTTTTACTTTATGTTTATATTATTTGCCCCTCATCACTGGGCAAAGAAAATGCTTTTTGGGCAAAGCTGAAAAGAAAAACATTGACATGCTGTTTTTCTGACATGCTGTTTTCCTGCAAAGAGCGGAACAGCGCTACGTCACCAGCGCCCCTAGAGAACCATGGTTATGACTGACGGCAATTGGTGTCACTCAAAATCACGTGACTCGATGCGTTCATGTATGTACGAAATGCATTGTTTTCTATAGGTTTACATTAGATTTTACACTGGAAATTTAAATATAAGTATTTGGATTGACAACGTAAGTTTGTCACCGACGGCGTCATGACGTTACGCATCATAAGCATGCGTTTATTATAGGGATAACCCATGGTTGTTCATGCATTAACATTTGCCGGATCCCGAGGAAACTGTTTGAACACGAGGCCGCTAGGCCGAGTATTCAAATATCTTCCGAGGGACCAGGTAACTGTTCATGCAATGAAATAAACAGGGTTTTCAGTTTATTTCCAGCATATTCTGTTGTCTGGTTTGTTTTCTTTGTTGTTAGTTAACATTCATACGAGCTTTCCTATGTTTAACCAAACCGTGAAGACCCTGATATGGCGCCACGTTGAGGCATCCTATCTGGTTCTAGAGTGGTTGTAGAAGCATCCGTGGTGTAGTGCTTACGCTACTCGCCTTATAAACAAGGGATCGCAGGATCGATCCCGGGCTTCTCCAGACTTTCGGATGAGCCTTTAAACCGAGGTCACGTCTCCGTATGACCTTAGCTGTTGGTGGGACGTAAAACTCAAACACTCATTCACTCTAGAGTGGTTGCTAAAAGAGAAACGCCTGCTTTATATGGATTAAAACTCGTTCATTCAAAATGCCCTGTTGACCACATATGACCTTTAGCTATCAAGAAAGACAGATCTAGATTTGTTTCCAAAATGCATAATCTTAAATAAATGAGATTTAGCCGTGAAATGTCACCATCGTTTCTTAAATGGATAATCGATTTGACGATCTGGAATCGAGAAAATTACGATCTTACTGTCTACAAAATGTTATAGTTCATGGAAGCTTGGACAAGTGATATTCGTCAAAATCTTGTTAAACTTATCTTTTCATTAAGTAAGAGCCGTCGACGATCCAGAAACCATTTATGCAAACAGCCGTCAAGAACCTTTCCGCATCACGAAAACAAGCCTATATAAATTTGACCCCATTAAACCACACTTTTATATAGTAAAACTGGCGTTTAAAGGGGTTTATTTTATTTTCTTATTTCTGTTCAAAAACATAGATTGTGGCTACTCATTAGAACCACCTCGTCGAGGCGGTCCTAACGAGTACCCACAATCTATGTTTTGAGCAGAAATGCGAAAAAAAAATCAATGTGAAAATGGTTATGTTTTGGCAGAAAAAATCAATATATTGGAATATATATATACAGTAGAACTTCGATGGCTCGAACATCGATGGCTCGTTTACCATGGCTGAGTCGAACCCATTATTGAGCCCCTATAGAAATCCCGTACGTAAGAAATAGTGAGGATAATTTAAGAGATTTTCGCATTTTTTACTTGCAGATTTATGCTGTGTGTACTCATTAGAATCGCCTCGATGAGGCGATTCTAATGAGTACACACAACATTCATTTTCATTATAGAACAACCAAAAGATGTCAAAAAGGATCTCGTTGTGCCTCCTGACAGTAGCCCTCAGTGGCTCGAACTACCCCTGTCTCGAACAGATTTTCGAGGTCCCAAAGGTGTTCGAGCCATTGAAGTTCGACTGTATATTTGAATAGGCGTGTTTACGAAACAGCTGTATAATAAAAACACTAACAAGACTTGTGGGTCATTTGGCTTTAGGTAAATGTAGGGAAAATTGTTCTGGGCTGGCATATTTACTCTTTCGTTTACACTAAATGCTCAAGTTTAAGCAAAGCGTGTATCCTGATCAGACGCCGCATATGAGTTTAGTCCGGACCTTACAGATACGCCTCTTTTGCAAAGCACTTTGACGTCACAGTGAAAGAAATTAGCAGAAGTAAAGATGGTCTTCACCAACTGAAAGTGCATCAAAAATTAGTAACGATTTAAAGTGATCCTTTTCATTTAGAATAAAAGTCCTAACATTTTTCTATAAAAAAAAAAATATTTAAAAAAGAAGAAAAATACAAATTTCACAGTCATTTTATTGAGATCACCACATGATATGATATTTCCAAATGACATCAGATAACAAGAGACATACATGTTATGTTGAAACATTTTTTTTTTCAAAACTGTAAAAAGTCCGTTGTGGCAAAAAAAGTTTTCCCAGTCTGAATGAGCATCCAAAAGCTTTAAGGGTAACAAGAAATTGTCTATTCCTAAAATTTTGCCTTTCTAAGAAATGTTGGTTAAAGATGCATCACGCTAATAAGTGGGTGAAACAAACATCCCCGTACACCCCACTTTATATACATAAAACTGGGGTTTATGGGGTATACATTATTTTCCTTATTTTTGCTCAAAGGCATAGATTGTGGGTACTCGTTAGAACCGCCTCATTGAGGCGGTTCTAACGAGCACTCACAATCTATGTCGAAAGCAGAAATAACAAAGATCATCATTTTTGCCCAAAATGTCTAATTTCTGACACCATGTTGGACACCATTATTTCACACGGAAATGTTTTCCTAATGGTGGCCACTTGGAAGTAAATAGAAGAGGCTTTCCGTGTAATGTTGGTTTCTGATGTGGTCACTGGGGAGTAAATAGCAGAGGTCACTGAAGTTACTGAAGTTACAACCGCCACTGGAAACAAGAGCTATCACAAAAAGGTAACCAATGCCCCCCCCGTGGGAGCCAATTTCTGAGCTTTTGCAAAATTTCAAGGGGAGATAATTCAGCCACATATGACAACAGAGTTATGGCCATTGGTCAGAATGTAGCTCTTGTGATGGTGAATAAGTTTGTGAAGTTTCATGGGGCTACGGTAAATACTTTTGAAGTTATGATCAAGGTTAAAGTTTTTGTGACGGCCAGACAGACAAACAAACAAACAAACAGGGCAAATACTATAAGCATGCCCCCCACGAATCAAAGATTCCCGGGGGGGGGGGGGTGGGGGGGGGCATAAAAAACTAGAACTATAGCACTTTGGAAACAGGCTTACAAAAAATTTTGAAATGTGGGTAAATGAACAAACAAGAGCACCACAAGCGGGTGCTATGCTCGTCTGTTTTTTTTTCGTATGTAACAAAGGGAGAAAAATTGGTCAAATCGCATGATAGAGATATTGAACTTGGTCAGATATGTAGCTCTTGTTATCATACAGATCTGTGTGAAGTATCATGAGCCTAGGTTAAAGGCATTTATTCTGTAACAGTAAAACACACCGTGTGTCCATAATTGTTTTATTGCCCCCTGTGATATACTGACTATAGCAGATCAAAGGCGGCCCTTAATTGGGTGATTAGTAGCTCTTGTTGAATCCCCTGACTGAGACACTTTAGAGGAAAATCAATAATGTACACCAGTCAACAGTAAGTAATTTATTGATTTTCCCAAAGGCGGCCCCTTACCTGTTGAAGACAGAGGACTTCTCTCCAGTGAGCACTGAGGGCTACATAATATTATGTAATGAAATAATAGTCCTCAATACTCAAGAATAAATGCCTTTAAGAATTTTGGAAATATGGCCAAGGTTAAAGCGTTTGGTTACATTTTCGAAACAAAAAGGGTCAAAATTCAAAGGTAAAGGTTACGGGTCAAACAGTTTAGTATCACTGGAAAGATCTTGTCGCAAGGAACACCTATGTGATGTTTAAAGGCTGTATTTTTAGTGGCATTGAAATGAGTGATATGTTTTAAAACGGAGAGAAAAGGGGAGATAATTCAGTCAAATTGCATGAAAGAGTAATGGAACTTAGAAATGATGTAGCTCTTCCGACGGTGCGTATTTGTGTGAAGTTTCATGAAGGTAGGCCGGATACTTTTGGAAATATGATCACGGTTAAAGTTGTTTGGTTACGGTTTTGAAAACAAGGTCAATGTTCAAATATCAAGGTCAAAGGTAAAAAAGTTTGGTTTCAAAGGAAAGGTCTAGTCCTGAGGAACATCCATATGAAGATTACAAGCTCTGTTGTAAATAGTATTGAGATAAGAGGAACAAATGTGTTTCAATTTAAAATAGAAAAGGGGAGATAATTCAGCCAAAATCAATAATACAGTTATTGCCTTGGTCAGAATGTAGCTCTTGTGATGGTGAGTATGTGTATGAAGTACAATAGCTATATTTGCAGTATCTAATATTAGCTTTGGGTCAATGAGAACAGATCAACCCAAATTGTAAAAGCTAGTCATAACATGACAAAAAATTCCTTCTTTTGCAAACAACCAGCAAACAACACCCACAAATGTGAGGCCGCTGTTTAATGGTAAACTTTTCGCCAGCTTTGAGTGCAATTGCTTGCAAACGAGACAATAACACCGCGATCTAATGTCGTAATAACTGCGTATAAATCTGGATAAGATGCAATTCTCACTAGCTTCAGCTGCACATAACGACACAATTAGTGTCTCGACCAAATTATTTCGAGGTAAGCACTCATTTGTCTAGTCGTTAGAGCTGAAAAGTTGAAATAAGTTCTGTAAATATTTCAATTAAACTATCATGTGTCTGAATTAAATTTGCTTAATCAATGACTTTACGACAAAGCGTAAGTGATAGTCAACTATAATTCTAGACAAAGTTTGTTTTTCCAATTTTTCCTTGTTAGCACATATATGCCTTCCGTCCCATTTTAGGACGCTCGCAAACAGCGTATACCCAGATCAGACGCCGCAGAACGAGGCGTCTGATCTGGTCTACGCTGTTTACTTAAACCACATGCATTTGTGTGCAGCCTGAAACAAACAAACACGCCTGACATCACTAAAATAGAAAATGAACCCGTCCCAAGGTGTTAGATGGACAATTCCACCGTGATATAAGGGTTAAGTGATATTGATGAAAAGTATTAAGTCGCATTAAAACCAGCTTTGGTGGCGTACATGTAATCCTGAGCAAAATCTATTGTACATGTACAGTACATGGTGATATGGCTTCTAAATTGACGCCATTCTAAACGCTCTGCATGCCGGGTATTTTTTTCAACAATCGGCAATTTAAATATTTTTCTTTTTACCAGAGAATAGGATGTGACAATTCATGTAAATTGTCACCATAAACAGGATTTGACATTTAATGCAAATTGTCTCCTATCGCAACAATGTGTATGGCATGTCAAAATGGAGACAAATAGCGGGAGATGTCGAAGGAGAGAATTTGCATGCGATTTTAAATCATGTTTCCTACTATGGAGACAATTAGCAAGAGATGTCAAATTCTGTTCCTTGAAAAAGAAGGAAGAATACCAACAGTGAACATTACGCGGGTTTATGGGGCATATCTGCATTAAATGTAGTACATTAAGTCCTATGCACCAAACAGTTTTAAAATATTGAAACATTAGTAACAGCGCAGTCGCTCATCAAAGAACCAACTGTTTAACTTCGTGAAGAAGCCAACCACACTACAGACGACGTTAAAAGAGCCGGCTCCTACAGTGCAACATATCTATCGAGGTCGTTCGATCTTCACTCTTGACTTCGTCGCGAAGTCATACAGAAGCGATGGCGGAGCCTCTGCAACACACTGAGAACACTGTTTTCCTCCCCTCCCCCACCGCCCCTCCCACTGCACCCAATAAAGTTTTCCGGGTCTTTCACGAAGTAAAGCAAAGTGGGTCCAATGTACATGTAGCATCCAGGTTCATGTACTAACCGCGATGCCCTTGCTTAATTTCCACTCCACCCACATCGATAAAAGAGTAAATACTTGCTACATAGTAATGGTAGCGTCATTTCCTTGACAAGACATTCTCTAGGCCCTTACGATAACACACCAATGCCATATGGTGCATTTTTACATCTCCAAATGATGGCCTCTTTTCTAATGTAAATCCGTGGTATTTTTCTCATTTATACTTCAAACATAGGTTGTGGGTGTTCGTTAGAACCGCCTCGTTGAGGCGGTTCTAACGAGTACCCACAACCTATGCCTTGTAGCAGAAATTAGAAAACAATAATGGACATCCACGTAAACCCAGTTTTCTCTATATAAAACTTTTTGGTGGTGGTGAGGGAGGGGTATTCATTTCACGGGCTTGTTCACGTGATGACTGTCTCTCTGCTTCCACACTAGCATGAGGCCTTAACGCTCCAGGAATGCAGATGTCAATTAATTATTTGCAAATTGACATTTTGAAGCATGAAATTGGCACCTTCAATCATCTTTTCAATTTATTTGAAAATTAAAGACGATTTCAAACGAACTGGTTTTACCGTCTTGTATTCAGCCGCAAAATTAAAGCTCTTAAGCTAGTTGTTCTGAGCAAAACGAACTCTGTAGTTGGGGGAATGTCGATTTTTCTAGCGAGTTAAATGACAAATACGAGGAATGTTCGAAAAAAATTGCTTATTTCAATCTGGAGACTTCAAATTTCAAGTTAGCCAAAAAGCGCTCATTTCATGCCCTCGAAGTACTCCCCGTGGCTAGAAATGCAAAGTTTCAGCCGATTTTCAACTTCTAGAAGACGTCGCAGTACGCTGATTTGGGCACAGTAATAAGGTACTAATGAATGGCAGATCCAAGTGCCTGTCGGGACTGGTATTTCTGCCAAGCAAGGAATGATTTCAATTTCGGAAACAAAAATAAATCACATGGGGCAAGGTCTGGGGAATACGAAGTTGAGGCAAAACAGTTACTTTTTCTTTTTTAAAAACCGCCGTGACCATCGCGGAGGTATGAGCGGTTGCTTTGTCATGTAGAAGACGGACATGTTTAAAACCAGTGGCAGGGCGTCGTTTCTGATAATGCATTTTTCAGTTTCTTCAGTACTACGTCTTTGTGGTACTTTCCGGTGATGCTTTTGCCTTTTTTCACTGGCACTTTTATTGTGACTCCTTCACCAGAGAAGAAGATTGCATACAAAACCTTCCTTGTACTCAAAGAACGTTTGGCAAATTGGGCGTTTGATGTGTTTAGTGGCTCAGATCTTATTGCTAACCTTTATAACGGGCTCAAAATAATGGACATAGGTTTCATCACCTATGACGACATTGGCAAACTGCTTTTTGTCATATTTTGGAAACATTTGAAGCAGCTTTTTGGCCACTTTAAGCCGTTGCCTCTTTTGCTCGTCAATCAACAGATGTGGCACCCATCTAGCATACATCTTTCTGACTTTCAAATGATTCTTCAAAATAAGGTGAACCGTTGACAGCGATATGCCTGCCTTTCGTGCAATATCATGGACTGTAAATCTGGCATCTCCTCCAATGATTTCCTTTATTTTAGAAACGATTTCTTTACGAGATGCAGATTTTTGCCTATTTGATTTCGGTGCATTTTTGATGGACTCTACACCAGACTCAAATTTCTTTTTTCCACCGCCGAACTGTGTCATAAGACACACAAGAAGGTCCAAAAGCAGTAGAAATTTCAGTCATCAGCTTCTTCAAAGAATAACCCAGTTTTGAACAAGCTTTGATGTAAGCCCGTATTTCAGCTTTTAGTCGACGCTTCTACCAACCATTTTACTGCAGTGGTCAATGCCTGTGTGTATTCAAATGGCAAATTTTATGTCTTACACTTACATGTAGTCTAACATGTACATTTATACACCATCATGTAGATATTTAATAGCCCTGTACAAGTATGTATTGGTTTTGATCGTGCCCCGCGTGGCTATCGAGCTAGAGGACAAATAGCAATTCTTTTCGAACATCCCTCGTAAAGGTGATTGAATGCTTCTTGGTTTAACGACACGGCAACCATTGTGTGGGCCCCGTCAAGCGATTTTGGTACTTATCGCCTATGCGAGCAGCGAAGGTTCAGGCGAGCCTGCGCATCCGTGCAGTCTCGCCAGAACCTTCGCTGCTCGCTCATACAAGCAGTGAATCAAGAGGAACCTTCAGACAGAAAGCCATATCCCTGGCCCCTCTGAATGGCTGGGCATGCGCAGTTAAAATTTGTCACGACGGAATGCTCGAAGACACAAATTCGCTTAGCGGGGCTCGTGTGTCATTTTGTGTCATCTCAAAGAAAAATAGACAAGACATAGAAGCGAATATTAGAAGCGATGGAAGTGAGGGACTGAGGCGAAATAAAAAATAAATGGACGCGGAGAAACAGAAGAAATAACAACATTCCCCTCCACCCGTACCTTCCAAGTTGCTGAGAAATTATGCCAGAAAATAGTTTTGTGCAAACACTTCAATAGCGTTGGCATATTTTTTTAGGGATCATCTGTACTAAGTCATCACGCAGACGCGCCTATTCACCATATTTGCATTATTTAATGGCTCCCAGCTTGCACATTGTCAATATTGGAAAAACAGGTAACCAGACCCCCCTGACCTTCCAAGGTCAGGGGGGTCTGGTTACCTGTTTTTCCAACACTGATAACCTTCAGACTAGGAACCAGCAGATAATGCAAATAAGGTGAATAGTTTTGACCCCCTTGAACCCCACTTTACAGGGTTTACAGGGGTAAACTTTTTTCTTATTTCTTCTCTAAAATATAGATTGTGGGTACTCGTTAGAAGCGCCTCGATGAGGCGGTTCTAACGTGCACCCTCAATCTATATTTATAGCAGAAATAAGAAAAATATCACACATTTTCATCGAACAATTTACCAGTACTCGTGTGTGGTCAGTTTAAGTTCTGCGTGGAAGCATCATGCAGCCAAACCCCGATGGGCGGGGGCGATGCAAGTGCTACTCAAATTTGCACTTGCAAAAGCTACTCAAATTTTCAGCAAAATTATCACTACATCAGTTATTGTCCTTGCTATAGAACAGTCAGCATTTTGACCATTTTCGAGAGCCCCGCCAATCGGGACTTGGAGAAACAGACTGCAACAAAGGTTGAAATGTATTCTTACCTGATAGAAATACAACAGATATTGGAACCGAGGTTCTGCATAGGTGGACATTTACAACCACTGTCCTCTCCCGCCAGGGTCGACAACTTAATATAATATAAACTTTATATCAGTATCCTTGGAATTTTCAAAGCCATCGTCAGCAACTAAGGGAATCAATAAATCCGTCACATTTTCCGCCACCTCTAACAGTGGATTCCTAAGTAACCTTCACGACGTTCTGCGTATTTTCTACTCTGAAAAGGAGTCTACTGCTAAATGTAAAAGCTGGCTCCCCAGGAGGGTTCCTTTCCTAACATGGACGAAATCTTTTAACATTACGAAAACACTCCTATTCATATATTTTCAATGTTTTTTTCCAAAAAAAAAAAAAAAAAAAAATGAAAATGAAAAATGTTCAGATAAAAAGATCTGCTTTTTTCATATTTCCGCCCAAAACACAGATTGTAAGAACTCGTTATAACCGCCTCGGTTCAAACGAGTACCCACATTCTATGAAGTTTTTGTTTTTAGCAGAAACAAGAAAAATAATATATGCCCATGTAAATCCATGTTTTACCTTTATAAACGTAGGGTTTAAGGGGTTCAAAATTATATAGGCGTGTTTTCGTGATGTTTTAAGATTTATTTCCTTTTAAGTTAGGTCAGCTCCCTTTAATTAATCTTTCCTTTTTTGGAAAACTGGCTAAAACCGACATTAACCTACTGATACACTATAATGTAATGTGTAAGGTAACCTTTTATCTTAATCGTTTTAATGCAATCAAGGTATATTTTGAATAGAGGTAATGAGAAATGTACATGTACACAGGCAAATCCAGTTTTTCCTGTTGTTCTGGTATGGACTTCGGTGAAATATTCTGTGCACGAATTAGTTACTTGTAACCCCATGAATTACGAAAACACGCCAAATTAAATATACTGAAAATTTAACTACCAAAAATGAATTATTTCAGATAAAAAAAAATGATAATTTTCTTATTTCTGCTCAAAACATAGATTGTGGGTACTCGTTTGTACCGCATCGACCAGGCGGTTCTAACGAGTACCCACGGTCTCTGTTTTCGAGCAGAAATAAGAAAATTTATATATACCCCTGTAAACCCCAGTTTTACCATATAAAAGTGGGGTTTCAGGGGGTCAAAATAGTTATCGGCGTGTTTCCATGATGGTCTCCATTGCTACAGTATCACGTTCCAGCTTTTGCACTGTGAAATTCCGATATTTTATGAAATGTCATCTTTGGGCATATTGGGCTGCTTTATATTTCCTACGTCATTTGTTCACTCATTCTGAAGTACAGTAAAATTGCGCTATTAAGACCACCTAAAATTAAGTCAAAATCTGCTTTTACAAGCTTATTGGGAAGGTTGTATTTATTGTTTCTTTGTGTTTTCTGCATACAGTGTCATCTAGTCAGATACCACCTTTGAGACTGTTCAAAAGTGGTCTTAAAGACCACTTTTGAACAGTCCCAAAGGTGGTCTTAATATAGGAATTTTACTGTACTAAATAAGACATGAAGTATTTACTTATAGAAATCAAATCACTCCAGATACATTTACTCGAACTGTATAAGAGCAGAAACAATAAAAGCAATTTCGCAAAACACGTAAGTCCATCAAAAACGACGGATTTATTCCCAGACAATAATCGACTGAAGCCCAAAATACTAAATCACATTCAAATCGGAGGTGTTGCCATTCGAAACAAGATCTATTCTGGCTCTCACGAACTATTTTGTTCTATTTTCAATATCTGTAGACCAAGCTTACTTCGTTAGGGAAAAACTTTGCCCATGAATCCTGATAATTGGCAAATTTCTGTCCATATAAAGAACATCGATCCTGACAAACAATCTTCAATTTCCATGAGATTAGCACGGGGATTAATCAAACACGTTGCCTGCGTATGACATACCCTGTTCTATTTTCTGTAAACTAGGCATTTTTTCAGACGTTGTTTTTATATTTTTTCTTATATCCATTCAAAACTTAGGTTTTGGGTGCTCGATAGGCGTGTCTAACGTTTCTTATTTCATTCAAAATATAAGCTGTAGGTGCTCGTTAGAACTGCCTCATTATTTCTTATTTCTGCTCCAAGATATAGGTTGTGGGTACTCGTTAGAACCGTCTCAATGACGCGGTTGTAATGAGCACCCACAACCTATGTTTGCAGAATAAATAAGAAAAAATATCACTGATTTTCATCGGAAAAGTAGCCATTTTTGACATGCGAAAAATGCACTATGTTGCACGGGTGTGATACAATGTATCGTTGTATTGACAACACTATTTGCCAATGTCCAAAACTTGCGACGTCAGTCAAGAATGGGAGTTTCTATGTATTCAGTGATCAACCTATTGTACACTGATGGACTCTTCCACTGCTATATGTTGGACAAGTCCATTTGTCATTTAAGGAGTACCAGCCCTATTTTTTTCATTTTATATTCTTTTTTTTTTTTAGATGAAAATCCACTAAGAAAACAGTGCAGACCCTGATCAGACGCTGCGTCTGATCTGGGTCTGCACCGTTTGCAAGTGTACCCCTATATGGCTTTCCCGCCTGGAATGGGTTAAAGCCATCTGCGTGGCTATTTCCTATACCAGCATGTGTTATATTAGACCATATACGTCAACAACATGATTCAAAAGAAAAGAAATCTTTTGAGATATATCAGAAGATTGTTAATTAGCAAAATTCTGCGGATGCTATCGACTTTCATGTATTGAAAGTGATCATTTCTGCCCACAGAGATGGTTATAGTATTAATCTTCCTTCGTTATGGTGAAAATAGAAATTTTCTGATGAAAAAAGGATATTTTCCGTATCTGCCTCACGGAAATATGACAGGTTCACATTAAAAGCGTCTCACTGAGGCCCAAGAATCCATGTTTCTGAGCAATAACTTTATACAAATGTATATACATATCTCCTTGTAAACGGCATTTTGTTTTATTTTTAATTTTGAAAAGACGTAATTTGCAACCATCTGTAATGAAGTTAAGCTATGCCCATGGCCCCTACTCCTTACCATATAGAATCAACCACGCGAATAAGTTCGTATAACGAACACCCCTTTGAGCCCGACTTGAAAGAGAAAAGGGATACGAGCCCCACTAGGGAACACGTATCATCACGCTAACAAGTCCGTGAAATGGACACCCCCTAACACCCCACTTTATATAGAGAAAACAGGGGTTTACTGGGGTCTACATTATTTTCCTTATTTCTGCTCCAAGACATAGGTTGTGGGTACTCGTTGGAACCGCCTCATTGAGGCGGTTCTAACGAGCACCCGCAACCTATGTTTGCTTCATAAATAAGGAAAATATCATCGATTTTCGTCAGAAAAGTAGTCATTTTAGAGATGTGAAAAATTGCACTATGTTGCACGGGTTTGTTATCATAATGTTTACAAGGATATGCATTATTTTATTCTGTACAAAAACGTGGCTTGTGGGAGCTCGTTAGAAGCGCCCTCTCGAGGCAAGTCTGATAATCCCTCGTTATTTATAACAGTATATGTAGCAAAAGGAAAAAGAAAAAGAAAAAGGAAATATTTTCGTCGGAAATACGTTAGATCAACGCCATTTTGCAAATGAATCTCAGCTAGCACGAAAAAGCGGGCCGTCAGCGATATGACATTATGTGTCACAATGCCTCATGAATATTTTTATTCCTATGGTTTTATGACAGTCCTTTCCAGGTTATTACATTAATTTCGACCGATCTTCAATCAGAGTTAGGCGAAAAGCGGAGGACCCGAAGAAAATCCACCTGGCTTTCGGTTGAAAACATGACTGATTGATGGGCATATCTTTTGCAGCAGCAACCCTGGTGATTTTTTGCGTCTACCGTCTAACACTAAGCTCTGGATGAAGACTTACATGGGACAATTATTTTCCGACCTTGTCGACTCAGAAGCCTTAATAATGAAACAATTTTGTTTAACAACGTCTGAAAATGGAAAAATGAGGAGGCTTTCCAATTTTTCTATCGCCAATAAAAGTGAATGGTAGAACGGCAAGGGAGACAAAAAATGACATTAGATAATCATCACGAAAACATGCCTACATGTATATGATTTTTGACCCCCTCAAACCCCACTTGTATATAGTAAAACTGGGGTTTGCAGGGGTATACGTTATTTTTCTTTTTTTCTGCTCAAAAACAGATTGTGGGTACTCGTTAGAACCGCCTCGACGAGGCGGTTCTAACGAGTATCCACAATCTATGTTTCGAACAGAAATAAGAAAAATATTGAAATTTTTCATCTGATAATTTTCATTTTTCGGTGGTAAAATCTACAATGTATTTGCATAGGCGTGTTCTCGTAATGATTGTTAAAGTTCTAACTGGGCGCTACTTTAATCGCTTTTCGTCTTAGATTCTAACTGGGCGCTACTTTAGAGCACTGGTACAATTTAATGTGGTTGGTTATCTTTAGTCTTGACTGGCATCACGAAAACACACCTATACATGTATAATGTTGATCCCCACGTTTATATAGTCAAACTGGGGTTTACAGGGGGTAAATCTTATTTTTCTCATTTCTGTTCTAAAGTATAGACTGTGGGTACTCGTTAGAATCGCCTCGATTAGGCGGTTCTAACGTGTACCCACAATCTATATTTTGAGCAGAATAAAGAAAAATGTCACAAGTTTTCATCTGAAAATTTTCGATTTTTCGGCGGTAAAATTTTCCATGTATAGGCATGTTTTCGTAATGCACCGGGCATACTCATTCAAAGGAGAACAAGGAAATTACACGGTTCAACTAATAGATCGTGTAAGCAACTCGTGTTAGAATTAATGTGTTGAAGTATTGAAAACTAGCATTAGTGACTATAAAGAGTTAGGTAGTCAACAGCCCGAGTCCCAAAAAGAGGTTGAGGTTTTACGCCAAGTGAACACTATTTGGGTAATTTTGGAGAAGTTACTTCTGATGTCGTGGGACTTTTACCCTACATTGAGATTAATGGCATCCCAAGTCCTACCGCCCAGAGAAACAGATATGGTTTAATATGCAGGGATGGTCCAATTCACAACGCTTTCCATGGGCAGGCTTTGATTTTCTAAGCGGTTTACATGTACCAGTACTCAAATGCCTGGTCAGTTTCAGCTCTGGGACCAAACACCATGAATCCCAATCTATTACTTCAGGCCTCAATGGGCGGGGGCTTCAGCCGCAGCTCGCGTTTGCAATAAGCAAGAATATATGGCGTTCCCGGCCCAAATGGAGGAGAAATGGAACTACGGCGAAGACTCAGATCAGTCTGGGCAACATACCGTAAGACACCTGTTTGCTTGTCACAGTCCAGATTGCATGCATGTAATACAATGTGCACAATGCAGTGAAACAGGCAAAGAAAAATAATGCGACAATGTTCTCATCGTATTGACCCGCTGTTATTATTCGCGATCAATGTAACATACGGTCCCAAGTATAGTTTTAATTGTTTCATACAATGTTACAGTCCTGCAAACGTGAAAAGGGACACGCGGGATAAGCAAGCAGGGCCTGTGCACCAGAACCAGTACTGCTGGCTCATGTTACTGACACACACAGCTTCAGTCAGATTGTAATCCCAAATTATTAAGCCATTTAGTACCAAATGGAATCCTCTTCCCTCTATATAGCAGGAGCCCATTTATAAATTTAAGGGGCGACATGCTGTGTTATTTTCAAAATCGATTTGAAATATAGCTTAACATTTTGCAAATAGTGTAGGCCCTGACGCAGAACGCGGCGTCTGATCATGGCCTGATCTGGACCTGCACTGTTTGCCAGTATCCCGTTTTGGGGTTTCCGGTACATAATGGGTAAACAACAATACGTTTTCCTGCTTAGACAAGGAGAGACATTTCCGTTTATATGAAAATTTCATCAAAAACTTGTATTGAAGGAACCACTTCGTGCTAAAATGAACTGAGCATGTACATGTAACCATGTACAAATGAAGTGAGCATTCATCAGTGTTTTGTCCCACAGCCTGGTCTTAGTGACAACGCTTAGATAGCTTTTTTTGTAAACCAGCCCAGACAACATTTCAGACTTTTATTTTAAGAGAATCTCATTGATTAGATTTGTTAAAATGGTATAAAAGTCACTTACTGCCTGAGATGACACAAACTTTACTAGTCTTAATCAATTTCAGAGAAGAATATCAAGTAGAACAGGACGATAATTTTGAAGTATTTAGTTTAATTTCTCCGTATAAAATAAATGTTATATGCGTTTTCATTAGAATCGCCTCGTTGAGGCGATTCTAATGATTACACATAAGAAATGTTCAAATTAGAAATTAGGAATTCTCGAAAACATTTCCTCATGTCTTGTTATCTGGAACTATGCAATTTCCTGCAGTTCAAAAAATCTAAATTGCTAACAGGAATAATTGTTGTCTTTCATAAAATTGTCCGGAAAATAATGAAATCATTGCATGCTTCGTGGTTATTCAAGATGATAAAAGTAGAAAAAGTCCTTAAATACGCATGTTTTGATGAATATAGGGTATAGGATTTATTCGAAAGGAAACCAGTGGACCAATGGTCCTGAGCCGCTCACCTGAGAGCTGAGAGTTCCTGAAGGGGTTTTGCCGTATAAGGGAATGGTCATGTGACCAAATTCATATTTATAAATTGTCATTTGTTTGTTCCTCAAAGCTTTCATATGAAATTTGGTTACAAACAGGGCAGTAGTTTCTGTGCAAAAATAAGTTTTATTTTCATATCTGAATGATCCAAAGTCCCCAATGCTGCAACAACCCAAGTTTCATGTAAATCGGCCCATTGGTTGCAGAGTGGAAGATTTCTGAAGTGTTTTATCCTTTGTGGAGGGGTGGCCATATTAGTCACGTGACGAAACTTTTATGTTCGTTTTCTTTTTTCTAAAATTTGGTCACAAACAGCCTAGAAGTTCCAGTGGAAAATAAGTTTTAATCTTCGTATCTTATGTAGTTTTACCCACCCATTTACCTAACTGTATCTACCGATTTTCAATTGTTTTTCAATTGCAATTGTTTTCGAAAAATGCACAATCGTGACGTTTTCCCATACAAAAGTCTGAATTTGACCTTGACTTAAAATAGGTTAAGTTCATTCCAGGGTCAACATTTGAACAAAAAATGATGAACCCGAATCCCCAATGCTACCTACAAAGTTTCATGACAATCGGCCCTCTGGTTCGAGAACAGAATATTTTTGAAGGGTTTTTAACTTATATATTGACGTCATGCAACTTCGAGGGTGACGCAAGTTCGATGACGACATTTGTAGATAAATATATCGATTATTACTTATGCTGTTCTCTCGTGAATCAACAACAACAAACAACAAATACAAGCCAACATTTTGGCAGAATAATATTCTTGGGATGCCAATCAGAGAGGTAAATATTGCTTGAGACATTAAAACGTTACAAAAATCCGCCATTTTTGCTAATACTTTTACACCCAACTTTAACTCAAAGATTTCTTCATTCATGCACATTCTGGCAGAAATATCAAGCGTCCTTTGTTTACTTTTGACACATACCAGCAGACCTGTTTATCCATTATTTTCGTATGAGGATCAATGTGGGAAAATTCTTTAACTAAACATACCTGCTGTCCTTATTACTTCAGAGGCTTAAGGAGGAGCTTGGTGGTACTAAGGCCTTCAGCCTTTAGCTTAAGAGAGAGCTATAGTAGATGAACATATTTGTCATTCAGCCACCAAGTTTGCTTTGTGTGTTAAAGAAGGCCAAGACAAGCTTCCTACGCTATACTGGTTACCTAAACTATAAAAGACCTTACAAAGCACGGTTTATTGCAAATTCTAGCCCTTGCACTACCACTGAACTTTCTAAATTATTAACTTCCTGTCTTACTGCTATTAAAACGCATGTGATTAAATATTGTGATAAAGTCTTTGAAAGATGAGGAAGAAATCTGTTTTGGTCTATAAAAAAATCGAATGACGTTTTAAATAAATTGAAATCCAGACGTTTTCGTGCTTCTAGTCTGTCTACTTACGATTTTTCCACTCTTTACACTACACTTCCACATAATCTTATAAAAGAAAAGCTTAATAATTTAATTGAATGGACTTTTCACAGAGAAGATTCTCTCTATGCATTTTTCACTTCTAAAGAGCGTAAGAATTATACACTTTGCTCATGTCAGGAAGTGTGTGGTGCCCTCATCTTTCTACTTGACAATATTTATATTAGATTCGGTACTAAGTTATTTAGACAGATTGTGTGTATTCCGATGGGTACGAATTGCGCACCTCATGTGGCTGATCTGTTCTTGTATTGTTATGAAAGAGACTTCATGTTGTCGCTTTCCATTGATAACCAATCTGAAATTATTGAAGCTTTAAGTTCTACTTCTAGATATTTAGAAGATTTACTAAATATTGACAATACTTACTTTGATCAGTCAGATTTATCCTCTAGAACTTCAGTTAAACAAGGCAAATTCCTCTGATACCGAGGCCCCCTTTTAGGATTTACATTTATCTATTGTAAATGGATTTGTTTCTTGCAACATTTATGATAAACGTGACGATTTTGATTTCGCGATTGTAAATTTTACTTTTTTGGACGATGATGTTCCTCGTGCGACATCGTACGGGGTTTACATTTCGCAGTTAATTCGATTCGCTAGAGTGTCTAGTCATGTATCCGACTTCAATACTCGTAATAAATTATTAACCGCTAAACTTCTTAATCAGGGGTATCGGTATCATAAACTACTTAAAACCTTTTCTCAGTTTTATAGACGTCATTCTGATTTGGTTTCAAAATTCAATGTTGGACTTAAAACACTTCTGGTACAAGGCCTATCGGAACCCGAATTCTATGGTGACTTAGTATATAAATTTAGAAAAATACATGCCTGTAGTATGACTTTAGTACCCAATTTCGTAAAATCGTTCGTCGATATATAAAGATTGGGTACAGCATCAATATTATACAACAGACTGCATGCATGGTGGTTAACCCAATCACGGTTGGCAACTTTGCTTCCCTCTTTGATTGCACACCGGTGGGTCGGGCTTAAGATTATATGACAGTTCCAGCGTAAAAACATAAATGGAATTTCATTTTATTTTATTTTAGTATTCTTTATGTTGGTTGGCGCCTGATGCTCCGTCTTTAGTCGGGCCCCTCGGAGTCTTACTGTTGGTTTTCTTTTGCTCCAGCAATTCTGTTGTTGTGTGCTGTCGAGTCCTCAACCTTGTTTCATCTCTGTACTTTTTTTATTTGTATTTTCTCGGAGATGTTACACTGCTGAGTTAGGAAGCCTTCATGCGGACTGAACAAAATTATTGTATACCGCGACAGAGGTAAGGGCGAGGATTATGGCCATGTAAAATCGATTTAAGCCCCCCCCCCCCCCCCCCCCCCAGTGGAATTCTTTCCACTGACCGTTCCAAGGCGGTTCTTCCGTGGCGGTTTATTTATGTTGTTGTTTGTATTTACTTACTGTGTATGTTGCTTGTGTCTTTTAATTTTGGATGGCCATTTGGCCATTTTGTGGGAAAGTAACTGTCCTTATGGCCATCCTTTGTTTAGGTTTCCATTATGGTCTGGTCGCTTCATGTTTGTGTTTCTTTCCCTTTGGTGTCTTTTATGGGTGGAGTAAGTTAATTGTATCGATTCCTGATCTTTGTTTTACTTCTACTTTTCATTTGTCTTCTAGGAAATGGAGAGCAGTAGTGAATGTGATGCTCTTAAGCAATATTAAAACCTTGATAATCAAAATTTAGGTAAATGTTCTTGTTCTAGGGACATCTAGTTCTCGTTTGAAGTAGATATCAATAAACAAATTATAAAATGCGGCTAAATGTTTGGACTCGTATGGAATAGAATAGAATGAACTAAAGAGATACCTAGAAGAAGAATAAACATTTGAGGACAAATGGAGAATGAGTGAAAAAAATCACCATTTTCCAAATGATTTCCAGTAAAATTTATGGTATTTACAATAAAAGTACCTTGTTATCAATTCCATGCCTTCATTTTATTTTTACCCCGCACAGCACCTTAATGATCCCCATGACAACTGCATCCTCGAACTTAAATGCCATTTTGAAAATGACTAGGAAATGGGTCATTTGATAAATAATAAGCTCTGTCGATGTTTGCTCGTTAATTTTCATGTTTGTTTCTTACAGTTTATTCATCAAAAGGTGTTTGATTATTTTGTTACCAACTTTTTTAAAACTATTTATCGAAATATAAACCGGTCAAGTCGCTTACGTCCTCGAACTTCGGTCCTCCATGTATATGGGCATGGTGGCCACCTTGGTCATATGACCAAACTCATTTTAGTTAAGTTTCATTTCGTTCTATCTACAGGCGTCTATACGAAATTTGGTTACAAATGGCTTAGTGCTTTCTGAGGAAAGTTTTAATTTTTCATATCTGAATGATCCCTGGGCCAAGATCAAATAATGGCCTTGATTTTGAATACTGATGAAGTTTCATCCACTCATTTAGCTGCCTGCATCTACCAACTTTCAGATCAAAGGCTGCAATGGTTTCTGAAAAATACAAAATTTTGACTTTTTCCAATACAAAAGTCTATGTGACCAGATTTGACCTTGGCGTTCCGGAAAATTCAGTTTGTAGCGCCCACAACATTTCCACCTTCATTATTTTTCTGCACAAACAAGGCTTGATATTACATGTAAATCACCTGCTGGGCAGACGATTTACATGTAATGTCAAAGTAGAAGTAAAACAAAGATCAGGAATTGATACAATTAACTTACTCCACCAATAAAAGACACCAAAGGGAAAGAAATACAAACATTAAGCGACCAGACCATAATGGAAAACTAAACAAAGGAAGGCCATAAGGACAGTTACTTTCCCACATAATGGCCATATGGCCATCCAAAATTAAAAGACACACGTGATACACACAGTAAGTAACAAACAACAACATAAATAAATCGCCACAGAAGAGCTGCCTTGGAACGATCAGTGGAAGATTTCCACTGGGGGGCTTAAATCGATTTTACGTGGCCACAATCCTCGCCCTTACTTCCGTTGCGATTTAGACAAATAATTTGTTCAGTCCGCATGAAGGCCTCCTAACTCATCAGTGCAACATCTCCGTGAACACAAAAATCAAAGAACCACAGAGGTGAGACAACGGTGAGGACTCGACAGCAAGAAACCACTGAAATGCTGAAAGCAAAAGAAAACCAACAGTTAGACTCCGATGAGCCCGACCAGAGACAGAGCATCAGGCACCAACCAACATTATCTCTCTAATTCTCAATAAGCCTTTACGTTGGAGCCGTCATAGAATCTGAGGCCTGACCCACCGGCGTGCAAGCCTTATTTTAATTGAGAATCAGGAAAGAAAATGCCGCAAAATGTCATCGGCTGCAGATGCTTAGTGCTTGAAGGGTTAGGGGTGGGGATCTGTAAGGTTTCAGAGATATTGGGCCTTTTATAAAGTGGAGGGGGTGGACCATTGTCTCGGCGCATCCCGGGGGACCCACAGGCTGGTATCACTGAAAGGAGCAAGTGTATGGTTTAGGCGTTGGGATCGGAATGGTTTCTGAGATATATGTTTTTTATGAAGTGGAAGGGTGGGGTATGGCACCGGCACAACCTGGAAGGGGTGGGAGGGGACTCTGGTCGACATAAAAGCAAATTACTCAAGAAACATTGGAATATTTTAATAAAAATTGTCAAAATATTTACATTGACTTGGCAGTAAACGCCATTTTTTTCAATTTTTCCCATTATAAGTCTATGGAAAATCTAAATTGCCATATCAACTAAACTAAAGAGGCGATTTTTATAAAAAAAAAAACAAAAAAAAAAACAAATAAAAAAAAGAACAAACAAAAACAAAACAACCCCCCCCCCCCGAAAAAAACAACAAAAAACAAAACAACAACAAAAAAAAAAAACGTTCAATCCCCCAGCCCCAGGATGCTACTTATAAAATTTGGGCTCCATCGGCCAAGCTGCTTCAGAGGACATGTCGTTTAAAAGTTTTGACGCCAGACATACGACATATGACGGACAACTGCCGATCCTATAAGCTCCCACGAAGCCTTCGGCTCTGGTGAGCTTAAAATAATAACAACAGACGAAATTCCAAAGGTCCATGCTCGAAAACCTCTAAAAGACAGATGCAACTCTCACAAGGGCAATTCTGATAACTTGCATGCAATAGACAGTGTATCCCGCGTTGGTCACGTGCCACAGGCTACAGAAACAACGAATATGATTGGATACCTGCACAGTTGTCGTGACAGTTTGGTGTTCAAAATGATGCAGCAAATGTTTTCGAAATTGTCACGTCCGCATGCAAAAATCTATTAAATATTGGAATTTATAGTCAAAATCTCAATGAAAAACATAAAACAAGAGGGCCATGATGGTCCTGGTTCGCTCACCTGTTCCATACTGCACAAATGAAATGGTAGGTAATCAATGGCGGAAAATAGGGTTTGAGCAATTTTAGTTGACGTTGACCAAAGGCACAGTTCTGTGAAATTATTACAAAATCAGCCAAAAGAAGTCATTTTGAGGTTTGTATGTCTTTATCTCTGGTGGCAATTATGTTAAGTGGAGCAAACTAGTTTGGGCACCTGTTTAAGTACTTGCGACCATCTTGTTCAGCAGACTGGAACAATTTGAACACTTTTGACGAATGGTCACTCCAAACGCATTTATCAGAGCAGAATGGTTTAAGCAATTATGGTTGAGGGTCACCCAAGGAACATGCCTAAGAAATTGTTTAAAAGCGGCCTCTATAGCTCAGTAGTTGGCGCGTTCGACTTATGATCGAAAAGTTGTGGGTTCGAATCCGGCTACCGGAGGAGAGGTGTGTCTTCGACAAGACACGTAATACCGCTGCCCCACTCCACCCAGGTGTAAATGGGTAGCAGTGGTGTAAAAGTCGCCATTCTCTCGCGCGCGTGATAACATCCGGAATGAGAGTTCGAGAGCGATTTAAATAAGCTTGAAGCTTTCACCGCAATCGAACTATAATAAATAAGTATAACGTAAGAAATTATTTCAAAGTCCATCCACTGGCTAGGGCTGAGAAGTTGTTAAAATATCTTATTTCTCGTTTAGCCCTGGTGACCATTTTGTTCATCCAAGCGCAACGGTTTGACCGATTTTCGTAGATGGAAAGCTCCAGTGAAATTATTTCAAAATGCACCCACTGGTTTAGGAGGAGAAATCGTTCAAGGTTGTTTTTTTTTCTTTCTATTTTTAGCTCTGGTTGCCATGTTCTCCTGAGCTGGCAAAGTTGAGCAATTTTGGTAGAGGGTCACCCAAGGAACATTCCTATAAAATATTTCCAGATCCTACCACTAGTAAAGCAGATGCCATTTAAAGAGTTATTCTATTTTAGCTCTGGTGGCCGACTTGTTCATCCGAGCGGAGCAGTTTGAGTAATTTTTGTAGCGGGTCATCTAAGAAACATTCCTGTGAAATTATTTTTAAAAAAATATCCATTGAATAAGGAGAAGAGGTCGTTTAAAGGTTTTTCTAGTTTTAGTTCTGACGGCAATCTTGTTCTACTGAGCAGAACGCTTTGAGCAACTTTGGTAGATGGTTACCGTAAAATCCATCCACTGGTTAAGCAGAAGTCATTTAAAGGTTTTTTTTCTTCTATTTTTAGCTCTACTGGTCATGGTGTTCATCTGAGCGGAGCAGTTTGAGTAATTTTGGTAACGGGTCATCCAAGGAATATTCCTGTGAACTAATTTTAAAATCTATCCACTGGTTAAGAAATAGAAGTCATTTATTTTTTTTTACTTTTATCTCTGGCGGCCATCTTGTTTATCTGGGCCGAACGGTTTAAGCAATTGTAGTAGAGGGTCACCCAAGGAACATTCCTGTGAAATTATTTTTAAATATATCCATCGGTTAAGGAGAAGCCGTTTAAAGGTTTTACTATTTTTTAGCTCAGACGGCCATCTTGTTTGTCTGAGCAGAACGGTCTGAGCAGCTTTGAAGAGGGTCACCCGAGTAACATTCCTGTGAAATACTTTTAAAATCCATTCACTGGTTTAGGAGGAGGTCGTTTAAAGTTTTTTTCTATTTTTAGCTCTGGCGGACATCTTGGTCATCCGTGCGGAACGGGTTATTTTTTTAGCTCTGCTGACAATCTGCTTATCTGAGCAGAACGGTTTAAACAATCTTGGTAGAGGGTCACATATGGAACATTTCTGTAAAATTATTTTAAAATCTGTCAAGTAGTTTTGGAGAAGAAGTCGTTTACAACAAAAGTTGAAGACGGACGCACGCATGCACGGACGATGGAAAAAGACCGATCACAATAGCTAACCTTAATAATAATAATAATAATAATAATAATAATAATAATCGACCTTATTTATAGAGGGTAACACATTTCGTACTAGTACTAATCTTCCATCTGGCCCTCTTTTCCTGGGTAGGAACATGTACTAAGCAATGTGGTTAAAGTCTCTTGCTCAAGGAAACAACACTTTACGCTTGGAAGGATCGAACCGGCTACCTCTCGATCTCAAATCCGATGCTTTACCACTGCACCACAGCGCTTGCTCAGTTGAGCTTAAAACACTACTCTAGAAAAGTCACAACCACTGAAAGTACAAACAGACGCTTAAAATTATGGACTGAGTGGGTGTGTTTGAGTTTGAAGTCCCACCAACAGCCAAGTTCTTACGGAGTCGGGACCTCGGTTTAAAGACTCATTCGAAAGTCTGGAGAAGCCTGGGTTCGAACACAAAACCCCTGGTTTATGAGGCGACCAGCTTATCCACTACATCACGGGGGCTTCTTTTAAATCATGAAATAAACGTTTCAGGAGAAGTAGTCAATTCTAACACAGCGCGCTAGGCAATGGAAAATAACTATGTTTTATTCTTTAAATCACGGCAAGGAAGAGCGTGTCGAGTGACGTCATTAAAAAATGCCAATTTATGACGTCACTAGTCGATTTCCTTGACGTTGGAAGGTGTAACGTCATTTTCTCGCATCGTAAACGAAAAGTTGTGTGATTTTGAAGGAAACAACAGCGTTATTGCCGATTTTCAGCCTGTTAGAATCGAAATAGATCAGCTCATGTTTGTGATTTGTTGAGTAACAACAAATCACGGTTTGTCGGTCAGTGATTTGATCTACTTTACAACTGACCTCCAAACTGTGATTTATTACTTAGAGCTGATATATTTCTTAAATAAAGCTCAGAAACGGTACTAACTATATTGAACAGACAAAGCTTCTGAGATTAACGATCCTGTCCTTCTGTATTATTATGATTGTACTTGTTCGAAAGCTGATGCCTTTTCGAATAAAAACTAAGTTACTGTCGCTGGAATTACGGAAACTGATTAAAACTGGAGCAAATGCATGCCACATGGCCAACAAATATTTTCTTAATCGCATTTTACGTAACGTCACGTCACTAACTGTCACAATCTTGTCATCATATCTGCAATCAAAGAGTATCCATGCCCGTTACGAAAACAAGCCTATTCAACTATATTGGGAATTTTACCCCCACCCCACCGCCCCCACTCCACCTCCACCCCCCCCACCCCACCCCACCCCCTAATCCCACCCCCCCCCCCCCCGAAAAAAAAAAAAAAAATTTCAGATAAGAAAATCTGATATTTTTATATTTCTTAACAACAACAACAAAAAAAAAAAAATGGGCACTCGTTGGAACCGCCTCGGCGAGCGAGGCGGTTCTAACGAGTACCAATAATTTATGTTTTTGAGCAAAAATAAGGAAAAAAATTGTATACCCATGTTTAAAATATAAAAGTGGGGTTTATTGATTGACTGATTGATTTGAGTTAAATGACACATCAATGGAGAAATAGAGAAAGAAGAGAATAGTAGATAGGATGAAAGGGGGTTAGAGTAGAAAGAGGAAAATGTATGAAAGTGTGGAAACAGAAGAATTAACATTCCATCTTCTACCATTACCTGCTGCAAGGACAGCAGGCCTTGTCCAACTGTAAGTTTTTTGTTTGATTTGAGGTTTAACGTCCCCGTCAACACTGTAAAGGTCATTTTGGAGACGTTGCTTCCAATTTTGTGGGACTTTTACCCGACATTGAGATGAAATGACATCTCAAGCCCTTTCGCCCAATGAAACCAATAGGGTTTATTAGCATGGACGGTCCGCCTTGCACCGCAGTTCCTGGACAGGCTTAGATCCTCTAAGCGGTTTGCCAGTACTAGTGTGCGGGCCGGATTCAGCTCTGCGTGGAAGCATCTTGCAGCCCATATATTTCTTCAAGCCCCTATGGGCGGAGGCAGGTCCAACTGTAAGCCAATATCAGTTGGACGCCCCAGTGATGTAAGATACACATTACCTTTGCCTTACCTGTACTAGATAAGATGAAAGAGGGTTAGAGTAGAAAGAGGAAATGTATGAAAGTGTGGAAACAGAAGTAATAACATTTCACCCTCTACCATTACCTGCTGCAAGGACAGTAGACCTTGTCCAACTGTAAGCCACCATCAGTTGAACGCCCCAGTGATGTAAGATACACATCACATTTGCCTCAACCAACCACCCCCAAAATGGGGTTTAAGGGGTTCAAAATTATATAGGCGTGTTCTCGTTATAGCTAGCGAAGAAAACTCGGCAAGCCTCATGATGACGGTCAGTGACCCTCGAGACGAATTGTTCTATCTAACCTTCACACCCCTGTAAAATTCTTTAAGTTTGACATCCATTGGGTCTTGAGCATACACTGTGCGCCGCTACATGTGTATAGCCGTGTCTGATTCTGATTGACAACGTCTGCAATGCACGATCCCCTGCATAATACTATTAGTGCATATAGGGAATGGACGACCCTTCGAAATCAATTGTTTAAATAGCAATTTCCTTTTGTAGTTTGTGCAATTAATCTATACGGATTTTCATGTAATGTAATTTAGCTGCATCTGTCTGATCTACACACGCCAGAACATCATTAACTACATGAACATGTGCATGCATTGCTACATCAAGACAGGAGGACCAATACTTCAGAACGATTTTTTTTATTCTAACACGGCGCCCATGTAGACATCACGAAAACACGCCAATATAATTTTGACCCCTTTGAACACCACTGTTATATACTAAAACTGGGGTTTACAGGGGTACACCTTTTTTTCTTACTTCTTTTCTAAAATATAAATTGTGGGTACTCGTTAGAACCGCCTCGATGAGGCGGTTCTAACGTGTACCCACACTCAATATCTTGAGCAGAAATAAGTACATAACACATTTTTCTTATTTAAATAAATTTTCAGAATTTTCAGCTAAAAACACCTTCTCGGGCTTTCCTGGTTTGAATGGCCCGTTCAATAATTGCGCAGTCTTACTGCTGTTGGCCGCCCCCGCCCATAGGGGCTTGAAGAAATATTTGGGCTGCATGATGCTTCCACGCAGAGCTGAATCCGGCCCACACACAAGTACTGGTAAACCGCTAAGAGGATCTAAGCCTGTCCTGGAACCGCGGTTCGAGTTGGACCGTCCATGATTTTAACCCTATTGGTTTCATTGGGCGACAGGGCTTGAGAAGTCATTTAATCTCAATGTCGGGTTAAAGTCCCATAAAATTGGAAGCAACGTCTCCAAAATGTCCTTTACAGTGTTGACGGGGACGTTAAACCTCAAATCAAACAAACAAATACTGCGGTTGTTTCCTACCCTCTTAAAAGGGTAAGAAACGATAGAAAGAGTTGTACTGCAAAGTACATGTACGCGCATTGCTAGACGTGTTGGCATAGGAAATCAAAGCGATTTGGGTAAAGTTTATGGTGAAAATGCACTATCGTATCCATCGGTTTGCAGAAAGGTGCGACCTTTAAGAGATAGACGAAAGTCATAGATAAAGCCTTGGCCGGGTCGACCGCTTTCAGCAGTATCAGAAAAAGAAATCGAGATTCTGAAAATGGCAATTGAAGAAGAGGTGCGGTTCACTGTGGAGAGATAGGGGATTTAATGATTTATATGGCATGAGTTCGTCGGCCCTAATTTATATGAGCCCCGCCAAGAGAATTTGTGTCTTCGAGCATTCCGTCATGACAAATTTTAACTGCGCATGCCCAGTCATTCAGAAGGGCCTGGGCTATGACTTTCTGTCTGAAGGTTCCTCTTGATTCACTGCTTGTATGAGCGAGCAGCGAAGGTTCTGGCGAGACTGCGCGGATGCGCAGGCTCGCCTGAACCTTCGCTGCTCGCATAGGCGAGAAGTACCAAAATCGTTTGACGGGGCCAATATATTGAAAGAAGTGATTAAGCTTAAGAAGCGGCCCCAGAACTTCTAGCAAAATAAAAGGATGCGGATAACTGGAGATGAAACGTGGCTGTTTTTCTTTTAACCCGAATGCAAAGAAAACCATTACGCAAACACACCTATTCAAATACATTGCTACCTTTATCGCCGAAAACATAAAAATTTTAAGATGAAAAATTGTGATATTTTTCTTATTTCTGCTCAAAATATATATTGTGGGCACTCAGTAGAACCGCCTCATCTAGGCGGTTCTAACGAGTACCCACAACCTATGTCTTGGAGCAGAAATAAGAGAAATAATGTATACCCCCGTAAACCCCAGTTTTCTCTATATAAAGTGGGGTTTAGAGGGGTGTTTATTTCACGGATTTGTTCGCGTGATGAATAAAATTTGGGTATGTGAAAATGGCAAAAGACCTCAAATCGCTCGGAGAAATAAGATTTCGAGGCGTTTCATGTACGCTCTATTTTTTTGAATGCGATGTAACTGTAGCCAGAGTACATGCACCAGTACCTGAGAACAAGAGTGCCACAGGATTGTTTTATGATGAAAAAAAAATCTTTTGTGGTGGATGACAATAATGGAAAGTGTTCACGTACAGTGGTATATAGTGTCCATATTCATCATGATAACGCCCTGCGCACAGAGCAGCCGTGGCGATCGAATATTTGGAGCACATGAACATTAAAACTTTACCACATCCTCTATACAGTACAGATCTTTCTCCCTGTGATTACTGGCTCAACTCATATGCGAGATCCCCTAGTTTTGAAAGCCATCGTGCCTTTGGGTAGTACGTTGCTCCTAAACAAGATACTCCAAAAGGACTTCAAAATGCAGTTTTGAGTCAATAAAAAGACTGGAAAAGTGCGTACATGTCAGGGCAGAATGTTTTAAGAGACTCCACTAGTTAGTTTTGACCAGGTAAGCACCAACTATTAATACTTTCCGAACGCCCCTCATATGTTAGAATGTGTGTAATTTGTTGCGTAATAAATCACAATTTGTTGGTCACTTACAACTGGTGATTTGATATGCTTTACCGCTTTTCTAAAAACTGTGATTTATTTCTTAACAAATCATTACTAGAACTGATCTATTTCTTAACCATTTAGTATAAGAAACCCCAAAACGGGTACTCTGGCAAACAGTGCATGCCCGGATCAGACATCTGATCAGGGCCTCCGCTGTTTGCTAAAAGTTCAGTCATTTTCCCAATAAATTTGGAAGAAAACACAACCAGACACCCCTAACTTTTGAAATGAACACATGTTGTAAATAAGGATGAAGATTCCATTTGGTACAAAAACGGTTGATCACCATCATCGTCTCCCATCATCCCGAACTTCTTATAAACATGGAAGGTAAAATTATACTACATTGCCGTGTGATCATCAGACAACAACACCATCCTCACACAATCACTTATTTCTATATACTCAGATATCCATTATATTACTTCCAGAAATAGTCGATGAATCCAAAAGCAAAATGCAATTTATACATTTCTCACGATTTTTCTTTATCCTACAGTCCTCTTTATTAGAGACAAAGGTTGCAGATTGCACGTTGCTTTCCATAATTACATGTAGCAGTTTTTGCCCTTATAAATACCATTGATTCTGATAAACATCAATCAATTTCGGAGAGCTCCTGAAGAATAGACGCAATGTAAGACCTCAGGGGTGGTAACTTTCGTAATGTCAGAAATGCCATTTTTGGTCTCAAGGCTATAATTTGAACAATCTTGGCAGAGGTCGTCTTGATAAAGTATAACACAAAATATCAATGGTCTGGGCCTTTTGGATTCAGAAAAGACAATTCTGAATTTTGATGGTTTCCCTTATGTAAGTATGTTCTATAAAAGGGTTATCCTTTGGAAGCAAGGAATACACCACAGAACCAGAAAATATGAAGTGTACATTTTTCTGGGCCAGACTAGCTAGTTTTGGCCAATTAGGCCTCATCAGTGACCCTCAAATATTTTCAAAATTCCAGAATGGAATCAATGATCCCAAAGGACAAGAAAATATAAACTACACTACACTGTATAAGTCTATGCGCAATATGTTGGACCCAGGTCGGGGCCATTTTTGGTCCCAATGCTAAAATTTGAAGGTTTTTGGTAGAGGTCCATAAGATGAAGCTTTATCAAAGACCAGGGCCTTTGAGTTCAGATGAGAAGATTTTTAAATAGGGTTTCCCTTTGCAAGTCTATGTTAAACCGGTGGGCCATTTGTGACCTCAGGGCTATGATTTGAAAATCTTGGTAGAGGTCTACTAGATGAATCTTCATACCAAATATCAATTACCTGGGCATTCTGGTTTCAGAAAAGAAGATTTTAAAGGATTTTCCTATATAAGTCTATGTGAAACCGGTGGGCCCCGGACCAGGGGCATGTTTGGTCCCATGGCTATAATTTGAACAACCTTACATCACGAAAACACGCCTATATAAATTTGACCCCCTTGAACCCCACTTTTATACAGTAAACTGGGGTTTCCGGGGGTATACCTTATTTTTTTTTATTTCTGCTCCAAAATATAGATTGTGGGTACTCGTTAGAACCGCCTCGATATGGCGGTTCTAACGAGTGCCCACAATCTATATTTTGATCAGAAATAAGAAAAATATCTCACTTTTTCATCTTGAAATTTTCATTCTTTTCGGCGATAATGGTGGCAATGTATCTGTATAGGCGTGTTTGCGTAATGGAAAAGGTCCATTTGGTAAAACTTCATGTCAAATAGCAAAAACTTGTGCCTTCTGGTTTCAGACAAGAAGATGTTTAAAAATTTCCCCATACAAGTCTATGTAAACATGTTAGCCCTGGCGCGGGGGGGGGGGGGGGGGGCATTTTTGGCCTCAGGGCTATAATTTGAACCATCTTGGTAGAGGTCCATTTGATACAAATTTATACCAAATGTCAAACATTTTGCTGCAAGGCTTTAATTTGAACAACCCTGGTAGAGGTCTATTAGATGAAGCTTCATACCAAATATCAAAGACCTGGGCATTGCGGTTTCAGAGAGGAAGATTGTTTAGGTTTTCAGTAAAAATATATGTATACATTTGGCTCCTGTGACCTAAATGTGCTCTGGACCGGAACAAAGTAAACAAATTTGACCATCTAAGGACCATTCCTGTGAAGTTTGGGCAAACTCCGCTCAGTGTGTTATCGTAATGTCGTTATATCTAATGTGAATATACATGTAAAGAGGATAATCCGTACTTTGTGCAACCTCACGCAACTGAAGTTTGATTATCTGTAAACTGCATATTTCTGCATCAAACCAAATCAAAGTGTCTATATTAGAATTTAATTTCTTTCCGGACTTAAATAAAAGCTTAAAAGACAACAAAATGATATTAAGATAGAAAATAATTGAAAATACCATTATGGCGAAGAACGTTTGTCGCAGAACTTGCACAATGACTGCAAATATGTTCTGAAAAGGAAATCCCCTCGAAGCATTGATTACATAACAGAACTAAACATGATAGAGTCAACGGTTTTGGTTTTTCTTTCTTGGCCAGACTACATGTTCATCTTAAAATGTTTGTAAAAGAAGGCGCTCATCGAGTTTAAATTTGTTTGATTCGAGGTTTAATGTCCCCGTCAACCCTGTATAGGTCATTTTGGAGACGTTGCTTGCAATTTTGTGGGGCTTTTACCCGACACTGAGATGAAATCACATCTCAAGCTCCGTCTCCCAATGAAACCGATAGGGTTTATAAGCATGGACGGTCCTACTCGCACCGCTTTGCCTGGGCAGGCTTAGATCCTCTAAGCGGTTTACCAGTAATCGTGTACGGGTCGGATTCAGCTTTGCGTGGACGCATCGTGCAGCCCATATATTTCTTCAAGCCCCGATGGGCGGGCGAGTTTAAAATCCCTGTGACATCATGAAAACACGCCTATATAAATTTGACACCTTCCAACCCCACTTTTATACAGTAAAATTTGGGTTTCCGGGGGTATACCTTATTTTTCTTATTTCTGCTCTAAAATACAGATTGTGGGTACTCGTTAGAACCACCTCGATGAGGCGGTTCTAACGAATGCCAACAATCTATATTTTGAGCAGAAGTAAGAAAAATATCACAATTTTTCGTCATAAAATTTTCAATTTTTTCGGCGATAAAGGTGGCAATGAGTTTCTATAGGCGTGTTTGCGTAATGGCATTTCCCTTTTTCGGCCAAAAACATTGAGTGTGTTAGATATTATACTTGGAACATATAATGCCCCCGCCCATAGGGGCTTGAAGAAATATATGGGCTGCATGATGCTTCCACGCAGAGCTGAATCCGGCCCGCACACTAGTACTGGTAAACCGCTTAGAGGATCTAAGCCTGTCCAGGAACCGCGGTGCGAGACGGACCGTCCATGCTAAAAAACCCTATTGGTTTCATTGGGCGACAGGGCTTGAGAGGTCATTTCATCTCATTGTCGGGTAAAAGTCCCACAAAATTGGAAGCAACGTCTCCAAAATGACCTTTATAGTGTTGACGGGGACGTTAAACCTCAAATCAAACAAAAACTTGGAACATATAACTTTATGCCAACTACAATACTGTGCTCAGACTGTTAACCTGACCAAAGCGAGACCTTTAGAAAACTTACTGATATAAGCATTTATGAACTGAATTTAATTCATGTGGTTTATGGAGCACTGCATTATCCAACATTTTAAACAGAGGTTTGAAAGCGCTGTTTCTATTGAAAGGCTATGTTTGGTCTGGAAATATAAAACCATGCCTAGGATTGAAACTTTTCGACCAAATGATTAAACCTATTTTATGTAACGGAGCGCATTTGATAGCAACAAGAAAACCTTTCAAAATAATGATTGCATTGTTAAATTTCTAGATTCACTGGATATTATATTAACAAACGTGCACATACTAATTTGTAAATTCATTCTGGTTGTTAACAAAAGGGCAGTAGATTTAGCAGTCAAATGGAAAGTGGGATGTTTTCCCATTGGTTAGTTTGTTTGTTTAATTTGAGGTTTAACGTCCCCGTCAACACTGTAAAGGTCACTTTGGAGACGTTGCTTCTAATTTTGTGGGACTTTTACCCGACATTGAGAAAAAGTGACATCTCAAGCCCTGCCGCCCAATGAAACCAATAGGGTTTATAAGCATGGACGGGCCGACTCGCACCGCTTTGCCTGGGCAGGCTTAGATTCTCTAAGCGGTTTACCAGTACTCGTGTGCGAGTTGGTTTCAGCTCTGCGTGGAAGCATCATGCAGCCCATCTATTTCTTCTAGCCCCGATGGGCGGGGCCGTGAAACTACTACTGGTCATGTTCTATTAAATCATTTACCAGGTTGGATACTTACAGCTCAGTAAAACAAAATTTTGGAATGAAAAACTATATTTCAGAGGTAAAAAATAGGCCTCACAGTGTTACACTGACAAAACTCAGGATAAGTAACCTCAGATTAGCTGTAGAAACGGGAAGGAGGAGGATTGTACCAAAACCGTGGCCTCTAGAGTGCTAACAAGGTTTTTCTGTGGTTTGACCTACTGACCTACTTTTTGACCCGAAATGACCCATATTCGAACTTGACCGAGATATTGTCAGGATGATCATTCTGAGCAAGTTTGAGGATGACTGGACCAAACCTGTGGCCTCTAGAGTGTTAACAAGGTTTTTCTATGAGCTGACCTACTGACCTACTTTTTTACATGAAATTACCCATATTCGAACTTGACCGAGATATTGTCAGGATGAACATTCTGACTAAGTTTTAGGATGATTGGACTAAAACTGTGGCCTCTAGAGTGTTAACAAGGTTTTTCTATGATTTGACCTACTGACCTATTTTTTGACCCGACATGACCTTTTTTTCAAACTTGACCGAGATATTGACAAAATGATCATTCTGAGCAAGTTTGAGGATGATTGGACCAAAACTATGGCCTCTAGAGTGCTAACAAGGGTTTTCTGTGGTTTGACCTACTGACCTACTTATTGACGCGACGTGACCCATATTTGAACTTGACCGAGATATTATCAAGATGATCATCCTGAGCAAGATTGAGGATTATTGGATCAAAAGTGTGGCCTCTAGAGTGTTAACAAGGTTTTCCCTTGATTTGACCTAGGGACCTACTTTTTGACCCGACATGACCCATATTCGAACTTGACCGACATATTGTCATGATGATCATTCTGACTAAGTTTAATGATGATTGGATCAAAAAAGTGTTAACGAGAAAAGTTTACGGACGCACAAAGAACGACGAACGACGCCGCCGGACATCTCACAGTCACAAATGCTCACCATGACTTTCGGTCAGGTGAGCTAAAAATGACCGTTTCGAAAATATGAAGAAAAAAAAACCCACACTTTGCTGCACGGATGTGATGGACAAAACCAAGTGGAAACGAATTTTAATCATTAGGATAACACACCCGTGCGACATAGTGCATTTTTTTTCTCATTTCCAAAATGGCTACTTTTCTGATGAAAATATACGATATTTTTGTTATTTTTACTTCAAACATAGGTAGTGGGTGCTCGTTAGAACCGCCTCATTGAGGCGGTTCTAACGAGTACCCACAACCTATGTCTTGGAGCAGAAATAAGAAAAATCATATATACCCCCGTAAACCCCAGTTTTCCCTCTATAAACTGGGGTTTTTTGGGGGGTGTTCGTTTCACGGACATGTTCACGTGATGTAAACTAAAAAGTGGGGAAAAAGAAAATCAACATGCACTTACCTTACAGATATACAGCAAATGTTGGCACCAAATATATCAGAACCGAAAAGGTTAGACGTGATGCTATGCATTGGCAAACAGTACAATTATTGATGAACCTGGACTTTCTTTTTTATGAATCACAAAATTAATGGAAGCTAAAACTAAATCCTTTCATCTAATTTATCATCACACACGTTAAACAGGTTGGAATCGAGGTTCTCTGTGTCGCTGGCCATGGCTTTTCTACCGAGACTTGTACATCGTATGTAACCAAGAATCACAACCAAACACGCTATTATTTACTCGTATAATCCACCAAAATATTTTTGCATGTATATACATGTACATTTAGATATCCACGAAAACAATAGCATTGAAACAAATTAATGAACCCTTGCAACTATATGGTCTATGAACTTCCATTGAAACCCCACTTTATAAAGAGAAACATAAATTTCAGATGGGAAAATATGTACATTAGTGTCCTAATTTTGATAAAACAGACTGTAGGTACATTCTTAAAACTTTCTAACCATCGAGAAACATTATGAAACCCGCCTATACAAATACATTGACACATTTATCGCAGAAAAAATGGAAATTTTCTGATGAAAAATTGTGATATTTTTCTTATTTCTGCTGAATATATAGATTCTGGGTACTCGTTAGAAATAAGAAAAATAAGCTTTACCCCTGCAAACCCCAGTTTTACTATATAAAAGTGGGGTTTAGAGGGGGTCAAAATTATATAGGTGTGTTTTCGTGATTAATATACCTATTTAAAACCCCACTTTTATATTGCAAAACTGGGGTTACAGGGGTATATATTATTTTTCTTATTTCTGCTCATAAACATAAACTGTTGGTATTCGTTAGAACCGCCTCGTCGATGCGGTTCTAACGACGAGGCGGTTCTAACGAATACACTTCTAACGATTACACACAATCTATGTTTTGAGCTGAAATAAGACAAATATCAATTTTTATCTGAAAATTTTCATTTTTGGTGGTAAACTTGTCAATATATTTGAATAGGCGCTTTTTGCATAATGCCACCTACAGAGACAGAACAAATAATAATAATAAAAAAAAAATAGTTTCAGAATGTTAAAAAAATATGAAAAAAAGCTCTTAGAGACATAAAAGAAAACGTAATGAACATGATATAAGCTATCCGCCACCAGTGCTTGGATATTGCACATCGTTTGTTCGTTGTAAGAGACTTATGCTCTTTATGCAACAGCTATATCTTTTCTCATAAAACTGAATAATTATCAATTTGTAAGGCTTACCGACGGAGTCTGAGTTATAACAGTGCGACAAATTGAAAACGTGCACGATGAGGCAATGGTGTTACAATTGGAATTGTGTGCCAACTTTAAACCCTTAAGGGGAATGGGAACACCTGGTTGATTTTTCCGCCATTTATCAAAGGCAGACAACTTCTGGGACTTTCTGTTCGCCTTTCTACAGAAAAAGGGGTCTTTTCTCAAAGGAAAGAATTAGCTCCTAAGGAGCCAATTCTTTCCTTTAAGAGTTGACCCCTATTGACATAGGAGACAAAAATATTTTTGCAGGAGTTGCCTCCCCTGGAGGCGTTCCCATTCCCCTTGATGCAAACCACCACAATTGTCGTTTGTTTTGTCGTCTGCTGGTTACTTTGTCGTTGCAAACAGTCTTAACTAGGTTCACGGATATTCCCGCATGCTAAAATATATTTGAAAATGTTACCAGAAGATTCAGGAGAAGACTATTTTACATGACCGAGCCCCGCCAAGCGAATTTGTGACTTCGAACATTCCGTCATGACAAATTTTAACTGCGCATGCCCAGCCATTCAGAGGGGCCAGGGATATGGCTTTCTGTCTGAAGGTTCCTCTTGATTCACTGTTTGTATGAGCGAGCAGCGAAGGTTCTGGCGAGCGCAGACTCGCCTGAACCTTCGCAGCTGGCATAGGCGATAAGTACCAAAATCGCTTGACGGGGCCCATGTAAGAAGCATGTTTTAAATGAACAAAACGGGGACAACGCTTATCAATAGGGGGTCTCTTAAATAACATAATCTGCTGTCGAAGAGCGCATCATTTCGTTTAGGAGCAGTATTTTTATGCTCCCGCGTAGGAGGGCATATAGTATTTTTGCACTGTCCGTTTGTTGGTTTGTGGGTTAGTCCGCACTTTTTTTGTGATGCAAACTACTTCCCCATTTCTTCACGGATTGAGCTGAAACTTTGCACATGCATTCCTTGTGAGGAACACAATTTTCACGTTGGTCCTCAATTTAGCTCACACGGCGGCATTGCTCACTTATAGTGACAGCTCTTGTTGTGGAGGGAGCTGATAGGACATTTTGAAGGAAACGGTTCTAAACAGGGCAAACAATTTATGTTTTGAGCGAAAATATAAAAGACAAAATATTAGATTTTTCATCTGAAAGTGTTCATTTTTGCTGGTATTTGAATACGCATGTTTTCGTATTTTTAGAAGAGACATAAGCAAATCATTAACCCCTTTGTGAACCAATTTGGTGGATCAAGTGCGGTTGGTATTTGTCTGTTTGATTTGAGGTTTAACGTCCCCGTCAACACTGTAAAGGTCATTTTGGAGACGTTGCTTCCAATTTTGTGGGACTTTTACCCGACATTGAGATGAAATGACATCTCAAGCCCTGTCGCCCAATGAAACCAATAGGGATTGTTGGCATGGACGGTCCGCCTCGCACCGCGGTTCCTGGAAGGCTTAGATCCTCTAAGCGGTTTACCAGTACTAGTGTGCGGGCCGGTTTCAGCTCTACGTGGAAGCATCATGCAGCCAATATATTTCTTCAAGCCCCTATGGGCGGGGGCAGAAGTGTGGTTTGTAACGACGTGCATCACATATTCATGTTGTCTTGGTGATTTTTACATGCTCTTCTGATGCTATAGGTCTTGAATCTAATGCATATTTCTACTGCATCACGAAAACACGCCTATATACTTTTGACCCCCTTGAACCCCACTTTTATGTTGTGAAACTAAAGTTTCCAGGGGTAAACCTTATTTTTCTCACTGCTCTAAAACACAGATTGTGGGTACTCGTTAGAACCGCCTCGATGAGGCGGTTCTAACGAGTGCACACAATCTATGTTTTGAGGCGGTTCTAACGAGTGCACACAATATATGTTTTGAGCAGATATAAGTAAAATATCGCAATTTTTCAGCTTAAAATATTTGTTTTTTTTTTTCGGCGGTAAAATTTACACAGTATTTGCATAGGTGTGTTTTCCTAATGGTAATAGAATGTGGCAGTAAATCCTTATTGTAACAAAGTCACACATCTGTGGTATGAATAAACTAGTATCCAGCTGCGAATTGTTTTTATGAAATGCTGATAGCCTTTGCTAATGTAACACATGTCATTGCTGTCACAATAATACTGTGTAATGAAAAATAATACTGTGTAATGAAAAACCTCGTAAACACCACTTTATGTAAAGTTAACTGCATGGGGGGGTTAAATATTTTTTTTCCTATTTATGCTCCAGGACATACATTGATTGTGGCCACTCGTTAGAACCACCTCAATGTGCATTCCTCATTGAGACGGTCCAACGAGCGCTTGATGAACCAAATCCACTCGACAGCAAGAAACCACTGAAATGCTGGAGCAAAAGAAAACCAAATTTAAATGTTATTCAGTGGCGCGCACACGTAGCATAACATGACGTCAAATAGTGCACTTTTTCCGGCGTCACCGCGCCACAGAGACGTTAGAAACAGCATGGGCGCTCGGGTAAAAGTTTCTCAGCGCTTTACATTCTGTATGAAAATTTGCTGCGTCAATAGTGCAATTTTTCCGACGTCACCGCGCCACAGAGACGTTAGAAACAACATGGACGCTCGGGTAAAAGTTTCTCAGCGCTTTTAGTGGCCGAAGTGTGCCCGAATCGCTCACCTGGATGAGGCTGATCATAAATTACATTGCGTCTTGGTGGCCTTTTGTCCATCAGATCACATTGCCTTTCGCATTTCTGAATCTGTTTAAATAATCTTGATGCTTCTGATTAAGTTTTTTGAACAGCTTTGTCTGATTTAGGATTCAGGAAGAGATGATGTTGATGCTTGATGTGGTTTGAAGATTTCAAGATGGCCAACATGGAAGCCATGTTAGATAACAGAACATAATAACTTCAGCGATTCTGAATCTCCATGTTGCCCCGATTTCTCCAATCAAGTTTCAGCTCCATTCGAACTTTGGTTTAGAAGGAGGTGTAGGTTGAAGAATTTTAAGATGGTCACCATGGTGGCCATCTTGTAGCTTCTAGCAAATCCGAATTTCCATGTCGCCCCAATGCCTACCATAAAGTTTCAGCTTGATCTGACCTCTGGTTCGGAAGATGTCTTTTGAAGAATTTCAAGATGGCCTCTGTGCGCAGCCATCTTGGCTATCGGAATAGAACAATTTCAGATAAATCTGAATTTCCATGTCCCCCAATGCCTCTCGTTAAGTTTAAGCTCAATCTTATCCTTAGTTCGGAAAGAAATGTCATTTGAAGAATTTCATTACGGCCGCCAAAGTGGTTATCTTGGATATCGGAACGGAAAAATTTTAGCAAATCTGAATCATCATTTCGTCCCGATGCCTTCCATAAAGTGTCAACTTGATCCAATCTCTATTTAAGGAGGAGATAATTCTTTTGAAGAATTTCAAGATGGCAGCCATTGCGGCCATCTTTGAAATCGGAATGGGACAATTTTAGCAAGACTAAATACCCATGTCACCCTGAGGTCTCCCATCACGTTTCAACTCAATTGGACCTTTGGTTTGGTGGGGATGTCGTTTGAAGAATTTCAAGATGGTCGCCACGGCGGCCACCTTGGATATCGGAACGTAATGATTTTAGCAAATCTAAATCTCCATGTCAATCCAATGCCTCCAATCAAGTTTCAGCTAAATTTGAACTTCGGTCTGGTAGGAGTTGTGGTTTGAAGAATTTCAAGATGGTCGCCATGGCGGACAATGGAACCATTTTAGCAAATCTTGATCCCCATGTCACCAGAATGCCTACCACCAGGAATCGGCTTAATGATAGTTCCTGATCGGGAGGAGATGTCGAAAATGTGAAAAGTTAACGACGGACAACAGACCACGGCATAAGCTTCGTATGTCGTTTAAGCGACACATGTTTGTTTTCTGTTCCATTCTATTTTGATAGTTTTAAATTCCACGCTCCTTTTTCATAGTGGGTCAGAAAACAAGAAATATGTCGTTTAAACGACATCTTTTTGTTTTCTGTTCCATTCTAATTTTATCGTTTTAAATTCCACGCTACTTTTTCAGAGTGGAACAGATAGAGGATATTTACTTTTTTGAGGTGGATACCAAAAATATTTCATCGAGTGTGTTGAAAACATCATAATTTTCACGAGTGCGAAGCACGAGTGAAAATTCGGATGTTTTCAACACACGAGTTGAAATATTTTTGGTATCCGTCGAAAAAAAGTTAATGTTCTTTTTATTTTATAATTTATTGGGACACTTACGGTAATTATTGATCGACCCTAGGCGGTGACGTCACGATTTTGACCTGGCTACATGACGTCACAACTGTCAGTTTCAAAGGGTAAACAAATCGCCATTTTGGATTCAGCATTTCTAGTTCAAAGAATGCTTTTCAAGGTATGTTACTGAATGCGTTGTGCTTATTTGAAGTTCATTTTATTATTGAAGGCTCTACGTGGCATGCACCCAGCCATTGTATAATCGATTCCATGTGTAGCAGTCGGTCGCCGGCGGTTTTTCACGTTGGGGAAAAACACACACACACAAAACAACCTTGATTTGAGCCCATATTTCCTCACACAAACTCTTACCCAGCCATTCAGTGAACTGGTACGCCTTGTAGACCATTTGTAACAAAATAGCTAAGCCTAAATCTTAGAGGGAGCATTTAAATTGTGACCGAGATGTGACGGCAAAAATCACAGCGCTGCTGTTGTCAAATATGGCACCTGTTCATTGTTTTAGTGCCACAGTTCTGTCTTCAAACGTCAAAATATATTCTAACGACATAAGGAATTATTATTCTTAGTAAATAAAAGGAAAATTAACCCTTTTTTCGACCATAACGTAAACAAAAAAGAAGTTCCGGTACGCTACAGTGAAATGATATAAATGGTATCAGTCACATGTGAAATGATACGATATCATTTCACTTGTGATTGATATCATTTTTATTTGTTTCAGATATGCATTGATTTCACTGCTAAGTATAAAATAAAAAACAATAATTATGTCGTTTAAACGACATCTTTTTATTTTCTGTTCCATTCTAATTTTATTGTTTTAAATTCCACGCTACTTTTTCAGAGTGGAACTGAAAACAAGAATTATGTCGCTTAAACGACATATTTTTGTTTTCTGTTCAATTCTAGTTTTATTGTTTTAAATTCCACCCTACTTTTTCAGAGTGGAAAAGAAAACAAGAATTATGTCGTTTAAACGACATGTTTTTGTTTTCTGTTCCATTCTAGTTTTATTGTTTTAAATTCCACCCTACCTTTTCAGAGTGCAAATGAAAACAAAAATTAAGTCGTTTAAACGACTTATTATATCGTTTAAACGACATAGTTTTTGTTTCCTTTTCCACTCTAATTTTATTGTTTTAATTTCTGTTCTGCCAAATACTGGAACAGAAATGCCCCTTTCCGGGTTCCGTACCATTGCCTATATAGGCGCCCTGTGTTAGAAAAGTACATACATATATGATAATTGATGCTCTTACGTAAGAATAAAACTCTCTTCTGTTCTGTTCTTTTCATAAAACGTTTATTCGCCAGGAAAAGCATGGTCAAGAATCTGGCCTTTTACTGCGGTCATTATGCGTGGTAATGCACATTAAATTTGATTTTCATTTCCTAGCTTGACAGAATTGTAGCTGAAAGGTTAAAATATGTCTCCTGTCGATGCAATATTGCTTTCAACAATGCCAAGACACAAGAAAGTATGTCTACTGCATACGCAATACTACATACTGCAATTGCCCCCACACTAGTACTAGTTAACCGCTTAGAGGATCTAAGCCTGTCCAGGAACCGCGGTGCGAGGCGGACCGTCCATGCTAATAAACCCTATTGGTTTCATTGGGCGACAGGGCTTGAGATGCCATTTCATCTCACTGTCGGGTAAAAGCCCCCCACAAAATTGGAAGCAACGTCTCCAAAATGACCTTTACAGTGATGACAGGGACGTTAATCCTCAAATCAAACAAACAAACAAACAAACATACTGCAATCGGTAGGCACTGAGGCGATTTAGTCAGAAACGCCTTTGAAACTTCACTTTATATAGTGAAAAAAAGAGATTTACAAGTTATACTTATATATTTTAGGGTCGCAAAAATTACTAACTGCAGAAGTTTCGCGCCTTCTCTTGCCCACGTGACGATCGCTGACCAAAAATAAAATCCAGGTAACCGTTCATCTTTAGCACCGGTGACGTTAGCCGGTTGTGTAAAAAGTAAAATCTGGACTGGTTTTGTGTTCTGTGACATTGACAAACAGTGTAGACCCTGATCAGACACGATAGTATGCGACGTTTAATCAGGGTCTACAGTGTGAGCTTACAGTAAAGGTTAAACAGACATTCTTAATTCCCGTTCAGACCCATTTTTCCAGCATACACTCATAACCATCAGTGCTTTGATTTATAAACAGTATAATCCTATATCAAGACCACCTTTGTGACTGTTCAAAAGTGTTCTTTAAAACCACTTTTGAACAGTACTAAATGTGGTCACTTTTGAACAGTACCAAATGTGGTCGTTGACCAGAGAACACTGAATGCAGAAAATACAAAGATAGAATAACTGCAACAGTCTAAATTTTCTGTTTAAAGCAGAATTAGTCTTCCAAGGCGGTTCTTCTGTCGCGGTATATTTCTAATGGTTTGTCTTTGAGAGTGTGCATCGCTTGTACATGTATTTGTTTGTTTTTTTCTTTTGGATAGCTAACTAGTCATTTTGTGGGAAAGTAACTGTCCTTTTGTCTTTCCGCTATTGATGTTTCCATTAGGGCCTAGTTGTTTCATGTTTGTGTTTCTTTCCATTTGGTGTCTCTGATGGGAGCTGTGGGATAATATTGTATCGATTCCTGATCATTGCCTTCAATTCTATTTTTTATTTAATTTTCGGTGGTCTTTATAGCGGAATTTCACATATATCCATGAATATTGTAGATGCTCTAGGAGGTGGACATTAAGAGCACCAATAATTTATGTTTGAAGCAAACATAAGAAAATTATGGCATGATTTTTAACCCGACACATGTCAGTTCAGTAACATGAAGGTTAGCTTTTGCTCTTGCAAGTGTCGTGTGTATACGAACCCGAGCAGGGGCCAGTTGTTCAAAACTAACGACTCCATTAGTTAACATATCGTTAAAACTTTCATTTAATATGGCAAATATGCTTATATGTTTGCTGAGTAAAAGTGAGCAGCTTTAGCATCGGCAAAGGCTTCACACATTTTTTCAGCAAGAATACCCTTTTGTAAGATATTGCACTTTACTAGGAATTGAGCTCCCTGTCGCAACCAAGCACCGTCGTGATATGACTGAAAAACTGTTGAAAGCGACGTTAAACCCGAATTCACACACACACACACACACACACACACACACACACACACACACACACACACACACACACACACACACACACACACACACACACACACACACACACACACACACACTTACAAGGAAAGTTAACAATTTCACCAGTGACCTGTTTGTTAAGCTAACAAAGCTTTGAACAATTGGCCCCTAATTGCTTGCCACTTAAGAAATTGCATCACTTCGACCAATGACATGCTCAAAAGCACACGCAGGACGATCTGAAGGCTTTTACGCATATCCTATCCGTTCAACTCGATAGAGAAGCCTCTGTGGTGTAGTGGTTACGCTACTCGCCTTATAAATCAGAGGTCGCATGCTTCTCCAGACTTTCGGATGAGTCTTCCGTCTCCGTATGGCCTTAGCTGTTGGTGGGACGTAAAACTAAAACACTCACTCACTCAACTCGATAGACCGGTAAACTCTTATGACATCATTACGCAAACACGCCTATAGAAATACATTGTAACCTTTATCGCCGGATAATGGAAGTTTTTAAGAGGAAAACTTGTCATATTTTTCTAATTTCTGCTCAAAATATAGATTTTGGGTACTCGATAGAACCGCCTCATCGAGGCGGTTCTAACGAGTACCCACACTCTATATTTTAAAGCAGAAATATGAAAAATAAGGTTTACCCCCTGCAAACCAGAGTTTTGCTATATAATAGTGGGGTTCAAGGGGGTCGAAATTATATAGGCGTGTTTTCGTGATGTGCTCAAAAACACACACAGGACAGTCATTATGGTTACCCGTTCAACTCGATAGACCGGTAAAGACTCTCATGCAAACTTGATGCCCTTTGTAAGCCGTCTACTCAAGAACACAGTCTGTCATTCTGGAAATGGTTTTAACAGTTTTAATACCCACCTTCTTTATACCAGAAAAGACTTGTTTAAATCTACAGCCCACTTCAGAAACAAGGAAAAGAAATTATCAGGTTATCAAGTCCGTAAGATTTAGATTTAGACCCTCATGAACCCCATTATATATATATATATATATATGGAACGTATATATATATATATATATATATATATATATATATATATATATATATATATATATATAGAGAGAGAGAGAGAGAGAGAGAGAGAGAGAGAGAGAGAGAGAGAGAGAGAGAGAGAGAGAGAGAGAGAGAGAGAGAGAATTTGGGCTTAGAATGGTATACATTATTTTTCTTATTTCTGCTCTAAGACATATGCTGTGGGTTCTCGTTAGAACCGCCTCAATGAGGCGGTTCTAACGAGCACACACAACCTATGTTGGGGCTTAACTAAGAAAAATATCGCAAATTAACGTCAGAAAATTAACCCTTCTCTTGCTGAATATTCATTTTAGCCACACCCATCTCTGACTTTGAACCAATCAGATTACTTGATGTAATTTATTCCTACAAATTCATAAACTGAATGTCAAACAGTGTAGATCCTGATCAGATGGCTTCTTCAGAAGCCATCTGATCTGGATCTACACTGTTTCCAAAGATATGGGTTGTCGTGAACAGCATAATAAGCGTTAACCCTTTTAGAGATCTGTAGGAATGTCCCTCAGTGCAAGGGTGTGTTACAGTTATAGTAGTTCAAAGCGTTTTCCCATGATGCTCCACACATTATCTTCGGCTCTCAGTTCTTGTCCCTATTAGCGGCTAATAAAGTCCACATAAAAACATCATTCGTTTCACGAGGCATTTCCTGATATTGTCAGACGCTGTCAATCATGATTCCAAGCTTTTAGTCCGGGGCAGTTTTCTTTAATGGTACAGAACTACATGCAGTGGCAAAGAAACAACGAATGTTGCCTTGTTAGTACGAGTATCTACGTATAAAATGTACGGGTATAAGTGACTTCTCCATGTAGTTTAACGGCCTAGTCAACACTATGTAGATCATATCGCGCTGGTCAGTTAATCTAACCACACTTTGCCTGGCAGGCTTATACTGAGTCAGTTAAGCATTATAGAGCATATTCTTACTCGTGAAATTCACAACTACACTACGAAAGACTATTGCAGACACGGCATGTAGCGAACTCGCGACCTCCTGATCACCAATCCGACCAGCATATGTTGCCAAGGGCTAACGCATGCAACTCAACACGAAAACATGCCTATATAAATTTGACCCCCTTAAACCCCACTTTTATATAGTAAAACTGGGGTTTACGGGGGTAAACCTTATTTTTCTTATTTCTGCTCCAAAATATAGATTGTGGGTACTCGTTAGAACCGCCTCATTAAGGCGGTTCTAACGAGTACCAACAATCTATATTTTGAGCAGAAATAAGAAGAAAAAAAAAAAAAAAAAAAAAAACACAATTTTTCATCATAAAATTTTCATTTTTCAATGATAAAGGTTACAATGTATTTGTATAGGCGTGTATTCGTAATGTTGTAATTTCATTCAGGCATACTGTGTGATCCTATTCAAATGTAAATGTAGATTACAACATTTATCATACAGAGGACCTAAAGAACTATGTTATAATCTGAGCAAATCAATTTGATTAATACATATGTTTGTGCATCTCCCCCCCCCCCCCCTCCACAACCCCTAGTCTTCTCAATTTGGATTGATACTACAGCGAGTGCTTGCGTAATACATCAGTGATTCACCAATATTGAAACCCATATTTTGCTGACTATTACATTGAATTTACGTGAAGCCACGCCCATTTCTCTATCAACCATTCGAATTGCTTAATGTAAGTTTTTCTACAAATTAATCAACTGAGTTATAAAAAGTGAAGAACCATTTAGATGGCCTTTATCGCCGAAAAAATGAAAATTCTAAGATGAACAAGATGTGTTTGTGAAACACGAACATGTCCCCGGGCATGGAAATTTTTTATTCAAAGTTGCTCACAGTTCAAGGTCAAGATCACAGGTCAAGAATTTTGTGTTTGTGTGGGAAGCCCTTGACACAATAAACTTACATGCCAAATATGAAAGCTCCGAGTATCTTAACTTGAACAATAATATTTTTTCTTTAAAGTAGGTCAAGGTCACAGGTCAAAATTTTTTGCAACGATGTAAAGCTCTTGTCACAAGGAATCTACATGCCAAATATAAAGGCTCTATTTTAAAGGGTTCAAAAGTTATGAACAATTTATTTTTTCTGTTAAGTAGGTCAAAGGTCATGGTCATGGTTCAAACATTTTGCATGAATGTTAAGTTCTTATAACAGGGAACCTACATGCCAAATATGAAAGTTCTATCCCAAACGGTTCGAAAGTTATGACCAAAATGTTTATTTTTAAGTAGGTCAAAGGTCAAGGTCAAGGTCATATGTCACATTTTTTTGCATGAATGTAAAACTCTTGTCAAAAGGAAACTACATGCTAAATATGAAGGTGTGTGTGTGTGAATTCGGGTTTAACGTCGCTTTCAACAATTTTTCAGTCATATCACGACGGTGTCTGGTTGCGACAGGGAGCTCAATGCTCACGTTTATAGTGCTGCCTCACTGAAGTATCATGTCCCAGACACATTACATGATACCACACCCAGTCACATTATCCTGACACTGGATCGACCAGTCCTAGCTCTTCCCCGTAAACCTGAGTGCCAAGCGAGGAGCAGCTAGTACCATTTTTAACGACTTTGGTATGTCGCGGCCCGGGATCGAACCCCAGACCTCCCGTTCCCCGGAGCGGACACTCTACCAACTGAGCTATCGGGGCCGGTGCTAAATATGAAGGATGTATCTCAAACGGTTCAAACGTTATGACCAATTTTTACTTTTTCTTTTATGTAGGTCAAAGGTCAAAGTCACAGGTCAAAATTTTTTTTTTGTGTGAGTGTAAAGCTCTTGTCACAAGGAACCTACATGCAAAATATGAAGGCTCTATCTCAAACCGTTCAAAGGTTATGACCAAAATGTTATTTTTTTATTTAAAGGTCAAAGGTCAAGGTCCAGGTCAATTTTTTCATGAATGTAAAGCTTTTGTCACAAGGAACATACAAACCAAATATGAAGGCTGTATCTCAAGTGGTTAAAAAGTTATGAACAATGTTATTTTTCTTTTAAGTAGGTCAAATGTCAAGGTCACAGGTCAAATTTGTTTGCATCAATGTGACGCTCTTGTCACAAGGAACCTTCAGGCCAAACATGAATGCTCTATCTCAAACGGTTAAAAATTATGACCAACGTTAAAGTTGTCCACATACAAACCAACAAACAAACCAACAGACAAACAAACAGACAGGGCAAAAAACAATACACGGGTGGTAATCAGGGGAACTAGCTCGAAAATGAGTCAATGGAAATTTGTTCCCTCGACATATCCGGGAACTCTCGAGCTAGCTCCATCGCCACGAAACTTGTAAACAAAGGTAGGTGTTGAAGTGTTTTATCACCATTTTCTCCTTTGTAAGCTATTTATAAAAAAATCCAGCAATGCAGTTCCACATAGAAATGATTTAACTTTGTACCTCGCTAGAATTTGCCATGCAAATTTGCAGCGCTGGAGTATGAATGAAACCAAACTTTTTATCACGGACCTGAACAATTGTCAATTTATGTCAACACGGAGATTTTGGCCAACGAGTTTTCATTTTCCGCCAAAAGTACGCCCTTCACACCCCCAGAAGCAACATCCCTAGTGAAATTAAACATGGAACGTTTGAAATAAGCAAAATATTTTGGCCGTGATTACGTAACTTGCGACTTATGACGAAATTACTGTCCGAGCTAGTCTTCTCGACAAGGAGCTAGTTCACTCGACATGGAGATATTGCCCTCAAAATGAAGATGAAACATCCATCAGATGACTGGGGCCTGATTCGATGTCTTTCTATGGTAATTTATCCAACTGTTTTTTTTTACCTCTGTCTAGTGGGGTAACAAGATACTATGCCCACAAGACGGCCCCTCAGTCGTTTCTCCCTGGTCGTTTCGCCCCATTTTGCACCCATAGCTGTTTCGTCCACAAAGCGTGGTCTTTTCGCACCCTGAGTCATTTCGCCCACCTAGTTGCTTCACCTCTTCCAATTCACTCGACGTTTAGATATTGCCCTCAAAAAATGAAGATGAAACATCCATCAGATGACTGGGGCCTAATTCGATGTCTTTCCAGGCAATTTATCCAACTGGTTTCTTTACCTCTGTCTAGTGGGGTAACAAGATACTATGCCCACAAGACGGCCCCTCAGTCGTTCCTCCCTGGTTGTTTCGCCCCATTTTGCACCCATAGCTATTTCGTCCACAAGCCTGGTCTTTTCGCCCCCTGAGTCATTTCGCCCACCTAGTTGCTTCCAATTTAGAACGGATCAATGGATGGATGGATGTTGGTTGGATGGATGGGTACACTACAGAGAGGGGTAAGTGAGTGGGTATTTAGATGGATGGGTCCATTGGAAGACGGATGAACGAACGAACAAACGTACAGACGGATGGACAGACAGACATACAGACAGACAAAAGCCTCTATCGGATAAAATACTCAAAATGTAGGGATGATACTTAGTCAAATGATTCATGAATAACTATAATAATCTAGGGAATAAAAAGTAAAGAGGTGCCCGATTACCTAGCACAGGAATATATATATATATATTTTTTTGTTGCATGTCCGGTATTTTTCTGCTCAGGAATAGTCCTTTGGAACTTTTTCCTTGGAAAGCGCCCATCTGAAAAGAAAATCGAACATTCAATATAAAAATGTATTATGTCAAATCTCAATTTGAGTTTGCAGCTAAATGGTTAAACCAGACAGACAGCGCACTTAACCACCAGGCCCACTAGCCAGAGGTAAAGAAACCAGTTGGATAAACTGGGTGGGACCATAGAAAGACACCGAATCAGGCCCCAGTCATCTGATGAATGTTTCATCTTTGAGGGCACTATCTCCATGTCGAGTGAACTAGCTCGATTGTCTAGAAGACTAGCTCGTACAGTAATTTCGTCATAAGTGGCAAGTAACGTAATCACGGCCAAAATATTTTGCTTATTTCAAACGTTCCATGTTTCATTTCACTAGGACTGTTACTTCTGGGGGTGTGAAGGGCGTACTTTTGACGGAAAATGAAAAAATCATCGGCCAAAATCTCTGTGTTGACATAAATTGACAATTTTTCAGGTCCGTGATAAAAAGTTTGGTTTCATTCATACTCCAGCGCTGCAAGTTTCCATGGCAAATTCTAGCGAGGTACAAAGTTTAATCATTTCTATGTGGAACTGCATTGCCGGATTTTTTTATAAATAGTTTACAAAGAAAATAATGGTGATAAAACTCTTCGAGACCTACCTTTGTTTTGAAGTTTTCTGTTGATGGAGCTAGCTCGAGAGCTCCCGGATGTGTCGAGGGAACAAATTTCCATTGACTCATTTTCGAGCTAGTTCCCCTGATTACCACCCGTGCAATACGTCCCCGCTATCGCTACCGGGGACATAAAATTGGGATATTTTTCTTATTTCTGTTCAAAATATAGATTGTGGGTACTCGTTAGAACCGTCTCGATGAGGCGGTTTAAACGAGTACCCACAAGCGATATTTTGAGCAGAAATAAGAAAAGTAAGGTTTACCCCTATTAACCCCTATTTCTTCTATATGAGCCCCGCCAAGCGAATGTGTGTCTTCGAGCATTCCGTCATGACAAATTTTAACTGCGCATGCCCAGCCACTCATAGGGGCCAGGGATATGGCTTTCTGTCTGAAGGTTCCTCTTGAGATTCACTGCTTGAATGAGCGAGCAGCGAAGGTTCTGGCGAGAGTGCGCGGATGCGCAGGCTCGCCTGAACCTTCGCTGCTCGCATAGGCGATAAGTACCAAAATCGCTTGACGGGGCCCATATAAAAGTGGGGCTGGAGGAGGTCGAAATTCTATAGGCCTGTTTTCGTGATGACAATGTTATTTGACCCGGTATAAAACCGGAACTTCGGTGAAAAACAGAAGTGAAGGAAGGAAAAGTCCTAAAGTTGGTCACTGGATGCAGAAAATGCAATGAAAATGTACCTAAAACCTTCCTAGTATGTACATGTGTTACAGCATATGGATGGTCTTAACAGTGGAATTTCACTGTATATATAGTCGAACTTCAATGGCTCGAACACCTTTGGGACCTCTAAAGTCTGTTCGAGACAGGGGTAGTTCGAGCCACTGAGGTTACTGTCAGGAGGCATGACGAGATACTTTTAGACATCTTCCAGACGTGTTCTATAATGACTATATATGCTGTGTGTACTCATTAGAATCGCCTCATCGAGGCGATTCTAATGAGTACACACAGCATACATTTGCAAGATAAAAGACTATGATCTCCATAATTATCCCCCACTTTTTCTTATATACAGGATTACGCTAGGGGCTCAAGAATGGGTTCGACACATCCATGGTAAACGAGCCATCGGTGTTCGAGCAATCGAAGTTCTAATGTACATAAAAAATGCAAATAATTGGCGTTTCCCCAAGCCGCGATATCGTTGACGAAGAAACTCAAAATAGCGGGAAAACATACAAATCTACACATTATTATGGAATGCCCTGGCTGTCTTAAGGGGATGAAATTCATTATGTTTGGTGGTTTTCCTATTATATGCTGTGATAAAACAGTATATGTAGTGGTTAATCTAGTATATGTAGTGGAAACCTCATTATTTTGGGTGGTAAAACCGTGTATACGCTGTAGTATTTTTATCATATGCTGTGGTTTCAGTGTTATATGTTCTACTTTTTCCATTATCTATAGTAGATATTTCTTGCTATTCGGTGTCTTCATCAGTTGGTGCAGTGCTTTTTCCATTATATTGAGTGCTTTTGTTCCTATGTTCGGTCCTTTCACACTCTCTCTTTATTTGAGGTAGTCACGTCATTATATTCACTGGTAATGTCATTATGTGTAGTAGATAAATCTTTATCTTGGTTGCAAACTTTATTATTTTATCATAAAAATGTAGTTCCTGCCTTCTACAGGCATATACGGTTATTTGATCGCGGTGATTATGAATCTTTTACTCGCGATATTCGAGAAACTGACTGGGAAACACTTAAGAACATTGATATAGATATTTATGCATCTAATATAACAAGACGTATCTCAGAACTAACTGACAAACACATCCCCAATAAAAGAGTTAAGATACGACAATCTGATCCTTCCTGGTTAACAAACGATGCTAAAAAATTAATTAGAAAACGTAAACGTTTATACAAAAAATTTAAAAGAACAAATAACATAACAGACTTTGAAAGCTATAAACGCGTAAGAAATAATACTACAGCAGAAATTCGCAAGCTTAAACAACAACAAATAGACAAATTAGCGGCAAAACTTAATAATAACGACATAGGACCACGTGACTGGTGGAAGACTCTTAAGCAGTTTATAAAACCTGACCAATCATCCTCAGTCCCTCCGTTATACAAAGATGATACTGTCTACACAGAAGAGGTCGACAAGGCAAGGCTAATGAACGATTTCTTTGTAGGACAAACTGAGCTGGACGAAACAAATGCCACCTTATCATTTGACTTTCCCCCTCCTGGACATAGCTTGAGTTCTGTCTCTACTTCACCCTCCGAAGTTGAATCCGTTTTAAAATCCTTAAAATTAGGCAAGGCAACGGGCCCCGACTCTATAAACAACCGCGTATTGAAGGAACTAGCTCAACCTCTTTCTTTTCCTCTTAGTGATTTATTTAACTTCTCGTTAACCTCTGGCAAGGTACCTTTGATATGGAAGGAAGCAAATGTAACTCCTATTTTTAAAAAAGACGACCCCTCAGTTGTTTCTAATTATAGGCCTATATCTCTTCTCAGTGCTGTAGGCAAAGTCTTAGAAAAAATAGTTCATAAACATTTATTTAATTTCATCCGAGATAATGACATACTGACAACATTACAGTCAGGATTTATTCCCGGCGACTCTACAGTCAATCAGCTTGTAGATATATATAACACTTTCTGTCAATCTCTTGACCAAGGCAAAGAAGTTCGCGCAGTGTTTTGCGATATAAGCAAGGCATTTGATAGAGTGTGGCACCGTGGCCTTCTCTATAAGCTCGAATCTACTGGGATATCTGGCTCTTTCCTGGCGTGGCTTAAGGACTATTTGGAAAACAGGAAACAGAGAGTAGTATTACCTGGATCTGCTTCTTCCTGGGCACCTCTTAAAGCAGGTGTACCGCAGGGATCTATTTTAGGACCTATACTTTTTCTTATCTTCATCAATGACATTGTAGACGATATTAACTCTTGTATACGGCTCTTCGCCGACGATACCAGCCTTTATATTATTGTAGACAACCCTATACATGCGGCTGATGAATTAAATGCAGACCTTGCCAAAATACATTCGTGGGCGACTAAATGGCTTGTATCTTTCAACCCAGCGAAATCTGACTCCATGGTATTATCACGGAAACATAATAAACCCCTTCATCCACCGCTTAACATGAATCAACAATTAATTAATGATGTGGACTTCCACAAACACTTAGGTCTCACCTTCTCAAAGGACTGTTCCTGGCACGAACATATAAAACTTGTTAAAGCAAAAGCATGGTTTCGCATAAATATTATGCGTAGACTGAAATTCCAGCTTGATAGAAAGTCTCTTCAAACTATATTTATATCTTTTATAAGACCACTTTTAGAATACGCCAATGTTGTTTGGGATAACTGCACTCAGCAAGAGTCAAACGACTTGGAAAAAATCCAAAATGAAGCTGCTCGTATTGTCACGGGAGCAACTAAACTTGCATCAATTCAATCACTTCTATCGGACACAGGGTGGGAAAGTCTTGCATCGAGAAGAGAAAAACACAAACTCATCCTATACTATAAGATGGTTAACAATATTACCCCCGAATACCTCTCTTCACTTGTACCACCAACTGTAGGCAGTATATCTCGATATAATTTGCGTAATGAGACAAACCTTCAGACAATCCCTGCAAGATCCCAGCAGTACTATAATTCATTTCTTCCTTCATCCACGCGAATTTGGAATAATCTTTCGGAAGATATTAAGAACTCACCGTCTGCAGCAACTTTTAAAGATAAACTTAATAATAATATCAACAAGCCCCCACAATACTTCCAATCTGGTTCACGACTAGGACAAATATATCATGCTCGAATACGACTGAACTGTAGCTCCTTAAGCCAACACCTTTTTCAGAAAAATATTATTGACAGTCCTTTATGCGAATGTGGCGCAGTTGAGGACACTTCACATTTTTTCTTTATATGCAACCGTTTTGGACAGATCAGACAAGAGCTGCTAAATAGAGTCTCGATATATTGTCAACCAACAGTAAATATTTTCTTATATGGTAGCACTGACCTGTCAGACGACCAAAATAAAGATATCTTCTCAGCGGTGCAAGATTACATATTAAAATCTAAACGCTTTTGATTTAGTTCGATCGGCTGTTTATACCCATGCATCAACTTTAAAAGTAATCACCTCTGACCACATGTGTTTACATGGTATAACTAAGATAAGGAAAATTTAGATGCACTACTTTCAAATGCGGGAACTCTTACACATATGTCGAACAGCATGAAATCCAGCTTTTTACAGGTTTTTTGTTGAATGTTGTCCATAACATAATGCCTTCTTAATTATTACAAAAATGCAAGTATGTTCCACTCCCCGTGGAGCCCCTTCTAACTATCTGTTATATTTATGTTTAAACAGTTACAAAAGTGTGAGGAATTTCATAATTATTGAATGACAATTACAATAAGATTGTACATATAATAGTATTGCAAACACTTGGGATACAGATTCGAATAAGTCATTTGACTTTTTTCTGAATCCCATTTGTATAGTCATTGTACTGTAATCGTATTATATTCTGTTTTGTATACTTTTCATGTATTATGCAAATAAAATAAAGTTTAAACCAAACTTTATTATCATGATGAGATCAACCGGATGCCTTCGTGAACTACTCGAAAAGTACCGAAGATAAATTGCCGCGGTAAAACCCCGCACCAAGTACAGTTGTGCTTTTGTTGCAGTTGCATTATACAGAAAGAGTTATCTATCCTATTTGAAATGCAAAAAACCCCTTTTTGTACCAAATAGAATCTTCCTCCTTAGATATAGCATGAGTCCATTTCAAAATTAAGGGGTGTCAGGTTGTGTTTTCTTCAAATCTATTAGGGAAATAGCTGAACTTTTTGCAAACAGTGTAGGCCCTGATCAGACGCTGCATTCTGCGGCATCTGATCTGGGCCTGCACTGTTTGCCAAAGTACCCCTTTAGGGGTTTCCGGTACTAAATGGGTTAAGCATTGTATGATTTATGTATCTATATACTATAGTAACTCTGCTGCAGTAATCAGTCTCAAACACGAATCCAAAATATCCTCAGCTATTGGTTATTACAAAATTCCTGTAGCTGGAAAGCATAAATCAGCTTAAAAGTTTCTAGAAGCACTGATGGCTTGATCGACTCTGTCAGCTGTAAAACTAGTCCAAATGGAGAATTTGATTTGTTTGGCTTTCCAGTTTTTCTATCTATCTTCATATACTGAGTCGGTCATACTTGGCCATTACCTCAGTTGGGTGGTGCGCTAAATTTAGAATTTAGCAAAAACAAAAACAAAAAAAAAAAACACTGGATGAGTTCTTAAAACTATTTACAATCTGCTTTCAGAGGTGTACTAAAACGCACACCTCTGGATCCCAATCTACACCATGCGCGCTTTGAACTCCTCTGCAGTTTTGGCGTTTACCACATAGGAGGGAAGACTGTTCCACTGAGGAATAGTTCTAGGGAAGAAATAATTCTTCAGGCCTGGTACCTACGATATTGACTGTTGTTTAGTTTTGATGCCCTTGTTTGAGTTGAAGTAGTCACAGGGGTCAAGTATTTATCTTTATTAAGAGACACCGTGTCAGAGTGAATATTATAAAAGAAGGTTAAAGAGGACTGCTCGCGACGGGCCTCCAACGATGGCCACTCCAGCTCATCGAGCATTTCACCAACAGTACTTCTGTTCCGCCATCGCCTGCAGGTCCATCGGGCAGCCGTCCTCTGAACCTTCTCAACATGTTGAACCTGAGTTTTAACATGGGGATGCCAAACAGGTGATGCATACTCTAGTTGAGGTCTAACCAAGGTTTTGTATGCAACATCCTTTGTCTGCCTAGGTGCAAAAGCCAAATTGCATCTAAGAAACCCTAATGACCTAGTTGCTTTAGAGGTAATCTCAGAAATATGTTGACCCCAATCAAGATTATCAGTATTGGTGATACCAAGATATTTTGCGGATTGGACATGTTCCAAAGTATGCTGATGAAATGAGTAGTTGAATTTAATCTGCTTGTCTGGAGGGTGCCGTGACACCCTCATTGAATGACATTTGGCCACATTGACCTTCATTTGCCGATCGGCCTCCCAACGTGCTAGGCTATCCAGGTCATCTTGTAAGATAAGACAGTCAGAAGAAGTCTATATATTCCTATACAAAACACAATCATCAGCAAACAAGCGAACAGATGACCTGATATTATCATGAAGATCGTTAATAAATATCAAGAAAAGGACCGGTCCAAGTACCGAACCTTGTGGGACACCGGACAAAACAGGGACTGGATCCGACGCTTGGCCGGCAAGTACAACTTGTTGTGTGCGTCCAGATTTACACAGAAAAGGCCTTTGAGCAGCTTTCATTGAGCATTTGCAGAAATAAAATTAAACATATGCCAATAAGTTGAGAAAAAAAGACAGTAGCCAATCAATTAGCCTAGCCACTAGGCTTTAAAATGAATGATATGGAATTAAAATAATCTTTTGCACTAAAATGAACAGTGTATAAAAGTTTAGCTAGTCTAGTCTCTCTGGCTCAATTTTAATCCTAAAATTATAGACTCTACCAAATAGACTTGCCATCACTAAGAAGGTGATAATTTTTTTTACAATAAAAATACCAAAAAAAAAAAAAAAAAAAACGATCAGATTTTTATTATCAGACTAGTAGCTAGTCAACGAATCAGTTAAAAACAACATGATGCAAAAAAAAAAATCTCCAGAAAGGGCATAAAGATGAGTGCTCTTCCAACCTAAAAGCACCTATGGGATAATCAAAATTGCTTGCATATACAGTTGCTTGCAAACTGTGACCACAGCATATAATAAAAATATAACATCAAATAATGAGTATCCACAACGTATAATAAAATACTACAGCATATATTAAAATACTACAGCAAATAATAAAAATACCGCAGCATATAATAGAAATACTACCGCATATAACAAAAATACTACCGCATATAACCAAAATACTACCGCATATACAGGTTTTACCACCGAAAATAATGAGGTTTCTACTGCATATACTATATTAACCACTACATTTACTGTTTTTATCACAGCATATAATAGGAAAACCACCAAACATAATGAATTTTATCCCCGTAAGACAGCCAGGGCGTTCCATACATAATATTTGACAACATTGGCATCTCTAACCAGATAAGAATGAAATGTGAAGAAACAATCATACGGGTAGATTTCCTCCATAGGTGCCGAACGGATTTAAATCTTGAATTTTCGGAAAAGAGTCATTTGGGCCATAATGAGTGGTCTCCCTGTATGCCATAATAATAATAATAATAATAATAATAATAATAATAATATTAATAATAATCGACCTTATTTATAGAGGGTAACACGTTTAGTACTAGTACTAATCTTCCATGTGGCCCTCTTTTCCTGGGAAGAGACCGGTACTAGGCAATGTGGATAAAGTCTCTTGCTCAAGGAAACAACACTTGCCGCTCATGAGGATCAAACCCGGTATCTTTCGATCCCGAGTCCGATACTTTACCACTGCACCACAGCGCTCCACAAAGACACAACCATTCTCGTTATGTGGACTTAGCGAGATTTCATAACTGCGCGAATCTAACTTAGTTAAAAAGGGGATTTCAAGGTTTTACGGAAGAAATAAGATATTACTTTACTCGTATCTATAAAATTAAAACCATTATAAAATTTGGACAACAGTCTAACAGAATATAACATTGAAATTATTCCAAGAAAATCGCTAATGTGTTTTGGCAACCAAACATGGTACGTCGCGTGTTTTGAAATAATCTTATATTGCAGTCTATGGGGCATACAGACATGTCATTAAAATACAGATGGAAGCATAAACATATATGCATACAAACTTATAAAATCCAACGAATTAAAAGGAATACTTTTCGTGAATCTATAAAACGGGCCCCGTCAAGCAATTTTGGTACTTATCGCCTGTGCGAACAGCGAAGGTTCAGGCGAGCCTGCGCATCCGCGCAGTCTCGCCAGAACCTTCGCTGCTCGCTCATTCAAGCAGTGAATCAAGAGGAACTTTCAGACAGAAAGCCATATCCCTGGCCCCTCTGAATGGCTGGGCATGCGCAGTTAAAATTTGTCATGACGGAATGCTCGAAGACCCAAATTCGCTTGGCGGGGCTCAAACAGTGATTTTTTCTGGATTGAAAGGTCAACATGATACTAGACAAAATAGAAGTGGAAACAATGATCAGGGTTCGATACAATTAACCCACACTTCCCATCAGGGACACCCAAGGGAAAGAAGTAAACATGAATTATCTAGACCCTGATGGAAACATGAATATCGGTAAGCCAAAAGTTACTATCCCACAAAATGGCCAATTGGCTTTATAAGCGATACACACACTCAAAGTCAAACCGCAAAGTACCTGGGTAACCAACGGCAAAGAAATGGTTTCTGGGTGAGACTGCTCTCTTCTTTTTCACTTTTTCGATGCATTGCCCATAGAATGATGTACTTGGACCAACGCTGTTACAGTGCCATCAACCCAGAACTGAAGATGCTAGGGTCCTTGTCTCCGACCCACTCCTCATTTACCGCCGCGACTTCGTTTGACCGGAAATGACGTCAGCGGATACCGCGGCGTTTTTTCGAGGAACGCAGTTCTATTTGCATAATACGCACCGATACTTACACTCTGGGCTTCCAGACATTGTTGCTTGGAAGGTAGGACATTCATTTTATGAAGCAGATTGAGAAGAGATTGTTAATTTATTGAATACTGAAATTGTATTTCAAGCAATTAATTTAAAGATACCAATGGTAAAGCGTGAAATTTCAAGTACTTTTTACTCAGTTTCTTTAAATCCAAAAAGAAGAAGTAGAAAGAAGAAGAATAAAAAAACAAACAAAAAAAAAAAAAAAAAAAAAAAACACACACACAGTGCAGATGTATTTTATGCAAAAGTTGCATAATGGCATTTCATTGGGTGTCTAGGATTGAATCCCAAAAGACTGGGTGTTTTGCTGAAAAAAGTTGTGTTGGCTGACCACGCAGCTTCGAGGGTGAGTCAATAAAAATCCAGCTTAACTTATTTCTGGGTGAGATCGATCTCTTCTTTTTCGATGTAATCGATGTTTTTTGTTTTCGCTGGCTTCTCCGAAGGGTGAGATATGCCATAGAGAAGACGATGATCTGATGGTTTGATGATGATATCGCATTAATGATGTTTTATTATTAATACATTTTTACAAAACAAAGATGGCATATTCAACTGTATTGTTTCAATAAATGCAACTAAGATGTAATTGCCCTTAAGAAAGATACACTTGGACCAACCCTGATCCAATGCCATCAGCCCAGAACTGAAGAAGCCATGGTCCTTGTCTCCCACCCACTCCACAACTGCCGCGACTGCTTCTTCGTTGGACCGGAAATGATGTCCACGGGTATCCTTTTTCAAGTTTGGGAAAAGGAAAAATTCATCCATTGCAATTTTGTAAGTGTGGACCCTTACATTGCCCTGTTGGAGCAGAATCCCTTGGGAGAGTTTAACTCGACGTTTTTCCACGGATCGCAGTTCTCAGTTGGTCGAGCAAATTTGCATAAAACGCACCTGTTGTAGTACGTTTCTTTGCTAGAAAGTCCAACATAATAACGCCTTGTGCGTCCCAAAATATAGTTGCCATCACCTGGCCAGCAGAGGGTTGCGTTTTGAACTTTTTTGAGCTCGGAGACCCCGGCCCTACCCACTGTCGACTTTGAGTTTTATTCCCGGGCTCATAATAATGGACCCAGGTCTCATCTACAGTAACCAGATGTGAAAGAAAATAATCTTCCTTTGACATAAAACGCTTCAACAATGCGCTGCACACTGATGCTCTTATTGCCATTTGCTCGTCGCTGAGGAATTTTTGGACTCAACGGGATGTTAGCTTGCCCATACCCAACCGATCATGTAAAATTGTTGAAACTCTACCATGTGAAATGTGAAATGCATTCGCTATTTCTTTCACCTTAATTCGCCTATCAGAGTACACGAGATCCCCTACTTTGTTATACATTTCTTCATCGGTGGCATCTGATGGACGTCCAGACCAAGTTTCGACTTCTCAAGACGTTCTATCGCGTTTGAATTCCCAAACGCAGAATTTAACTTGTGTATATTCTGAATTTATATACTAAGTCACCATAAAATTAACCAATAGTTCTATCAAATATAAATGAAATTGACAGAAGGGTAAAGGAGTCTGAAACATTTTATAACTCTGGTAGCCATCTTGTTCATTCAAGCTGAAAGATTTTGGCTAATTTGGTAGATGGTCACCTAAGCAAAATCCGTGTAAAGTTTTAATAATAACAATAAAAAAAACAACAACAGTGGTATGGTAAGGTAAGTCGTTTATTTTTGTTTCTAGTTTTTGCTCTGACAGTCATTTTGTTCATCGAAGTGGAATCATTTTAGCCCTTGTGGTATAGAGACAGCTAAGCAACATTCACGTGATGTTTAAATGAAATTGGCCATAGGGTTAAGAAGGAGTGGCCTTTAAAAGCAAATTTGGACGATAGTCTATATTTAGCTCTGACGGCCATCTTGCTCATTTGGTGAAGAGTATGATCTAAGCAACAATCTTATGAAGTTTAAATGAAATAACCTAGGGGTATAGAAAGTAGTTGTTTGAAGAATTTTTTCTTTTTTTCTCTCTAATGGCTCGTTGATTCATCGGAGCGGAACGAATTCTTGGTAAATGGTTACCTAAGCAGAATTCCTATGAAGTTTGAATGGCATTTGCTTAAAGGTTTTCGAGAAGAGTCGTTTAAAGATTTTCATATAGTTTGGCTCTGGCAGCCATCTTGTTCATGGGAGCAGAACGATTTTAGCAGTTTTGGTAGAGCGCTACATAGGCAACATCCCTGCGAAATTTAAATGAAATTGGCTTAAGGGTAAGAAAGAGTAGTCTTTTAAAGCAAATTCTGATGTGTTTCTGTTTTTAGCTCTGATGGCCAACTTGCACATTCAATCGGAGCTATTTTGGTGGAGGGTCACTGAAGCAACATTCCTGTGAAGTTGGAATGAAAGTTGGCCCAGGGGAATGGGGTAGTCGTCTAGTTTTATCTCTGGTGGTTATTTCGTTTATCGGAAAGAAACAATTTTAGCATTTTAGGTAGGTAATCATCTGGGCAACATCCTTAAGCAGTTTGAATTAAATTGACCCAAGAGTTTAGGGGGAGTAGTCTTTTAAAACAAACTGTTGACGACGGACGACGCACTGTGGACGATTCATGATGGACACGCACGACGGACATTGACGGACCACAATAGCTCCCCATGAGTACGTCGTGCTCAGTTGAACTAACAACAATGGGTCACCAGCAAAGTTTAACCCTTGTCCTGCTGAACCCGGATATGCCTTTTCTTTGAAACAATGTAGATCCAGATCAGATGGCTTCTGAAGAAGCCATCTGATCAGGATCTACATTGTTTGTCATTCAGGTTGTGAATTTGTTGTAATAATTTTCATCAAGTAATCTGATTGGCTGATAATCGGTAGTGGGTGTGGCATATATGAATATTCAGCAGCACAAGGGTTAAGAACTTTGCTCGTGAGCCGCTGTTATTATTTGAGCCCCGCCAAGCGAATTTGTGTCTTCGAGCATTCCGTCATGACAAATTTTAACTGCGCATGCCCAGCCATTCAGAGGGGCCAGGGATATGGCTTTCTGTCTGAAGGTTCCTCTTGATTCACTGCTTGTATGAGCGAGCAGCGAAGGTTCTGGCGAGACTGCGCAGATGCGCAGGCTCGCCTGAACCTTCGCTGCTCGCATAGGCGATAAGTACCAAAATCGCTTGACGGGGCCCATTTATTAACAGCCCCTCTTATTTTGATAATTTTCGCTGAAATATGCATGAAAGGGACGGAAAATAACATTTATCAATCACTTTTTTTGTGATCAAGCGAGTAAATACATCACAATGAAGCCTGTCGGAAATAGCATTTGAAGAAATACCTTTTCAAGTCCAAAACATGGAATATCAATAAATGTACCCGTAAGTCCCAACTCTTCAATTCGGTTCTGATGACCGAAACCGATGGCTTGAGCACAATGTGAAAATATTTCTCAATTCAACAACCCTAAGCTGAAAGGAAATATTGCACATAGGCGTGTGTGTGTGTCAAATGAGGGCTCTTACCTCACAGATAAGCAGCACATGTTTGTCCCACAATTCTGCATTCGTCAGCATTTAAGTTCATGCATGCGTCCCATCATAAAAGTTTGACCACGATTCCCATTGAGAATCACGCGTATTCCGAAAAATTCAACCAATCCATTGCGATACACACCCAGTGCTACTTTGATCGTGTACACTGTACCTTTTCATGTGAAAAAAATGTATTTTCCGTATTTCTGCTTCTAATATAGATTTTGGGTATATGTACCCGTCATTACCTGAGGCGATTCTTACGTGTACCCATGATCAATGTTTTTGCGCAAAAATAATAACTATAATTTATCCCTTGTAAATCTCATTACTACGGAACTCGGGAGGGGACATGATTTTTTTTTATTAAGTTGTGCGAACAAGATAATATCTTGTGCGGACAAGATAATATGTTGTCCGCACAAGATTTTATCTTGTGCGGACAACATAATTTATCTTGTGCGGAAATTTAATATCTTGTCCGCACAAGATATTATCTTGTTCGCACATCATATTATCTTGTTTGCACAACATAGATCTTGGGAAGTTGTGCGCACAAGATATTAAGTTGTGCGAACAAGATAATATCTTATCCGCACAAGATATTATCTTGTCCCGACAACTTATAAAATAAAAAAAATCATATCCCTTCCCGGGTTCCGTACATTTCGCTATAGTTCTGTTTAGAAGAATCTTCTTTACACGAAATTGTTACGGTGATGTGTCCTGTATGTACAAATCCGCACATTACCTACATTAAGACAACATTGGAACTGTTCAAAAGTGGTCTTTAAGACCACTTTTGAACAGGCCCAAAGGTAGTCTTCCACAGACAACTCAAAGAAAATGTAAATAAAACCTTCTAAACACGCTTTTTAAAGCATAGTTTACATGATGTTGGATGGTATAATTAGCGTATTTTTACTGTATATGTATACATGTATGATATCACCACAACACATTTACAAAAAACAAACGTTTCCTTATTCTATATATTTCCGATCCTATATTTTTCCATATCCTCAAAGAAACCAGGAAACTTTGCAAATTAAACATCAATACGTCTTGTGATCGTCACATGATGACAAACGACAATCTTAAGCACTGCAAATGCTTAGACAGCACCTTGTTCATAAAAATTGGCATAGGAGTGCGCATGCGCAGACTTGTCCTCATATATTTTAAGTTGATATGTATGTCAAGAAGGGGACAGCGCCTCTATTAATTGGCTGTCTGCCTCGGAACTTTTAATCATTCTGGAATGAATAGTAGGCAAGGGATATCGATGTAAATGAATTATGTCGAAAGTTTATGATTCTGGTAAATAGTTAGGGCCTTCAGGGATTTTACATGTAGCTAATTTGATTTTTTCCTCAACTCATGACCAACCCATATATGCCTAACATCCCATAAAAGTAGCATTGGCAAACAGCAAAGACCCAGATCAGACGCCGCATAATGCGGCGTCTGATCAGGGCCTACACTGTTTACAAAATATAAATAAGTTTACCAAAACTTGCAGCAAGAAAAAGAAACAGACAGCCCTAAAATTGAACACAAACTTGTCAAAAGGTATGAAAGATTATGTTTGTCATAAATGGGCTAATTAAAGATTCCAAGCAGCAGTCCGTCTAGCGATCCACTAATCGTGTAATAAGCGTTAAAGTATCATTTTGAAAATGTCAGTGTAACGTTGACAAACGCACAGCAAAAAACTATATTATCAATTTTCCGCTCTTTCAAAAAACAAGGCCTCATTAGTGGGACATCGTTAACCCATTCAGCACCAGAAACCCTAAAACGGGTACCCTGGCAAACAGTGCAGGCCCAGATCAGAAGCCGCAGGACGCTGCGTCTGATCAGGGCCTTCACTGTTTGCAAAACGTTAAGCCATTCTCCAAATAAATAAAGAAAAAACCTGACACCCCCCAAATTTTGAAATGGACTCCTGCTATATATAAGGAGGAAGATTCCATTTGGTACAAAAAGGGTTAAATTCAAACACATCATCTCCCAACCAAGACGTCAATTAAAGATATGCACTTTTCCTAAAAGTCTCTTGATTTCATTGTAATTTCCGAGGAAGAAAAATCCCGTCACGTGTTGATGTTATTTCTATTTCACGGACCTCATCGCCGCTTCCGTCTTTTGCAAATCCTTTTGTTATTTTTGAGGTTATAACAAATAACTATATCTATTCCTTGTCTGGGAAGAAAATAGGTTACATACTGACACTGACCGAGGCCCCCGCCCATCGGGGCTTGAAGAAATAGATTCGGCTGCATGATGCATCCACGCAGAGCTGAACCTTACCGCATATTAGCACTGGTAAACAACTTGGAGGTTCTAAGCCTGCCCAGGAAAAGTCGTGCGAGTCGGACCGTCTATGCATACAAACCTTATTGGTGTCATTGGGCGGCAGGGCTTGAGATGTCATTTCATCACAATGTCGGGTAAAAGTCCCACAAAATTGGAAGCAACGTCTCCAAAATGACCTTTACATTGTTGACGGGGACGTTAAACCTCAAATCAAACAAACACACAAACATCATACTGAAATAGCTATTACATGCGATAGCCATTTTAATGTAAAGTCGTTATTGCCAGTAAACTGTCAATAGCTACTTCGTTTTGTATAGTTCGAACAAATTGACCTGATACTGGTGAACTCTATTAACATTACCTCCTGTTAATTGTTGCTGCTGCTCTTCTTCTTCTTCTTCTTCTTCTTCAAGTAGTCCCGGAAGGCACGCGGCGTCGGAGTGGCGTCGTATCGGCGTCGACGCGATATGGTGACGCGTCGACGTTGATATGACGTCGTTTTGACGTTGCGCGCCAACCGGGATGTAAATGTTTAAACAAATCCAAACCGGCTACATATTTAAGCTTGTACCTAAAGCCTCATTCTTGGCTTCGACCCAGTGATGGTGCCCTACTTCCCCTAATGATGATGAGGGCGAAGGACGGGCAACCATTATTATACAGTGTCATGATAAAGGCGTTATTTAGAGAGAAAAAACCCCCAAAAAAACGCAATTCTATGTTTAATAATAATGAATGATCCGTTGTGCACGCAATGCTTATACATACTATTACTGCTATAACCATTATATTAATGTTATAACAACTACTTTACTACTACTACTACTACTACTACTACTACTACTACTATTACTATTACTACTACTATTACTTACTACTACTACTACTACTACTACTATCAATACTGATGCTTTTCCCCACCCACTTTATCTGTCCACTCCTGTTATAAAGATTCCTCAGCACATTTTGGCATCTATACACTACGCCATGTATGTTTGAAAATGTTTGTTGCTTGTCTCATGTTGCCACCATGTGTGGCCTGAGTGAAAATAAAGTTATGTTGAGTTGAGTTGAGTTGAACATAATTTTATATCCGACTGAATGCATATATTTATCTTCGCCGTTTTCCGAAGATGGCGATACTGTTATACAATACATAGAGGTCGGTAAATGGGCCGCTATTCACGTGATGCCGAACATTCACGAGAAGTTTACGAAAGCCGACGAATTAGGCAATAGCATTGATTAATTTATTCCTGGTATAAAAATCAGTCTCAGGTCAAATTCTTCGCACTTTATATTAGTAATTTGTATTGCATGTCCTTACAATCACACGTCATTTAAGAAAATTAGAATTTAAAAGGGTAACATCACTATTACGGTACTTTACCCGTGCGATATAGTGCATTTTTCACATCTCCAAATTGGCTACTTTTCATTACGAAAACATGCCTATACAAATACATTGCAACTTTAATTATTCAAAAATGAAAATTTTAAGGTGAAAAAGTGTGATATTTTTCATATTTCTGCTCGATATATAGATTGTGAGTACTCGTTAGAACCGCCTCATCGAGGCGGTTCTTACGATTATCACAATCTAAATTTTTGAGCAGAAATAAGAAAAATAAGGTTTACCCCAGTAAACCCCAGATTTACCATATAAAAGTGGGGTTCAAGGGGGTCAAAATTATATAGGCGTGATTTTTCATTTATACTGCAAACATAGATTGTGGGTGCCCATTAGAACCACAACAATAAGAAAAATAATGTATACCCACGTAAATCCAAGTTTTTTTTTATATATAAAGTGGGATTTAGGGGTATTCCTTCCCGGACTTAGTCACGTGATGATTTCCCTTCTTTCAGTTGACAACATAGCGTCGCCTCGTTGGGGCGAGTTTAACGAGCACCTAAAATCTATGCCTTCAACAGATATAAAGAAGATATTACAATTTTGTTTTATCAGAAAAAAAAAGATTAGATGTTAGTTAAAGCATGCACAGCGTCCCCAACCGTTGAAACAAATTAAACAAGATGCATTCAAGCTGAATAAGTCATGAATTCAAGTACAATCTGAACTAATTTTTGTAATGTCCAATGTCACGTGGCATGTGCTTCAAGACAATGCTCATTTTGCGATCCTTGGATGCTTCGGGATCGTCCGACGCGTAGTCTTAAACATTTGTAATCAACAAGTTCATGTAATGAACACCCCTCCACATCCCACTTTAAATACGGAAAATTGGGTTTTAAACGGTCACTGATTTCAGCTCCGAGACATATGTTATGGTTGTTTGTTTGCATCACGCAAACACGCTTATATAATTTTGACCCCCTTGAACCCCACTTTTATATAGTAAAACTGGGGTTTCCGTGGGTATACCTTATTTTTCTTATTTCTGCTCTAAAATATAGATTGTGGGTACTCAATAGAACCGCCTCGATGAGGCGGTTCTAACGAGTGCCCACAATCTATATTTGGATCAGAAATAAGAAAAATATCACAATTTTTCATCATAAAATTTTCATTTTTTCGGTGGGCGATAAAGGTGGCAATGTATTTGTATAGGCGTGTTTGCGTAATGTGAACCGCCTCAATGAGGCTGTTCTTACAAGCACAATCAACCTATACGGAAAAACAAAACAGCAATTTTCATAGCAAAAGCAACCGTTTGGAAGATACAAAACACCGCACTGTAAGTAGCCCCGGCCCATCGGGTCTCGAAGAAATAGATGGGCCGCATGATGCTTCCAAACAGAGCTGACACCGGCCCGCACACTGGCAATGCAATGCGAGTCGGCCTGTCCATGCTTATAAACCCTATTGGTTTCATTGGGCAGCAGGGCTGGAGATGTCATTTCATTTCAATGTCGGGTAAAAATCCCACAAAATTGGAGGCAAAGTCTCCAAAATGACCTTTGTTGATGGGGACATAAAACTTCAAATCAAACAAATTGCACTGTAACCCACAGGTGTGTGGCATGTATCAGCGTTTTCTCGCCGAAGTTTACAGACCTAAATGTTTGGTATTTTAGAATTTTGGTCTGGATTAATTATGTTATCAGCCCTGCTCTCCCGAGACGGCAGATCCAAATATTTTCTCTGAAAGCCGAACCACGGATTCGGAAAGAACATTAATCAATTATTAGGAAATCAATGAACAAAATAACTTTTATTTAATTAACTGTAAGGCTAAGTCTGTTTATTGCACTTTAAATAAGCTGTCAATCTCTGGTATGTACCGTTCTTAACCCATACTCATGCCTATACATCACGTGAACAAGTCCGTGAAATGAACACCCCCGTAAACCCCACTTTATTTACGGGGATATTCATTATTATACCCGCTTTTTTTGAAAAAAAAAAAAACAAAAACAAACGGGTATATTATTTGCGTCACGGGTGTCCGTCCGGACGTCCTTCCTTCCTCCGCCTGTCACGTTTCTTGTGAATGCAACTCCTTTTTTATTTCTTTACCTACAGTGACCAAACTTGGTACATACATTGCTTGGGGACTGCAGATGTGCATGAAGGTGTCGAAATTTTCATCTGACCCCCTGGGGTCATGGGGTGAGGTCAAAGGTCAAATTTCTAAGAAAAAGCTTGGGAATGCAACTTCTTTTTTATTTCTTTACCTACAGTGACCAAACTTGGTACATACATTGCTTGGGGACTGCAGATGTGCATGAAGGTGTCGAAACTTTAATCTGACCCCCTGGGGTCATGGGGTGAGGTCAAAGGTCAAATTTCTTAGAAAAGGCTTGTGAATGTAACTTCTCAATTGTCCTATTCAGTGTACACATGCATTTCTAAGTGTGTTGTCCATAGAAAAAGCGGGTACTTGCGATGGTGCACCATCGACTGCGCGATTCTAGTTTGTCTTATTTCTGCTACAAGACATAGGTTGTGGGTACTCGTTAGAACCGCTTCAATGAGGTGGTTCTAACGAGCACCCAACACCTTTGTTTGCAGTATAAATAAAAAAACTACCACGGATTTTCATCAGAAAAGTAGCCATTTTGGAGATGGGAAAAATACACTATGTCGCACGGGTGTGTTACCGTAAAACAATTGTACTCTACGGGCCTCCGTGGCCTAGTGGTTAAGAGCGCTGACTATTGTTCATTAGGTCTCTCCCCGCTGTGATTCGAGCCTCGCACGGGTCATATGTGACACGCCAAGTTCTGCAACAGAAGGTCAGGTGGTTTTTCTCCGGATACTCCGGTTTTCACCCGCCTCTGATTAACAATCGACTCGATAGGAGTGAAATAATCTTGAAAGGGCCGTACCCCCCCCCCCCCCCCCAAAAAAAAAAAAAAAAAAAAATACAATTTTACTGAAAATTGTACCACCTTAGAAGACAATAAGAGCTGTCATCAGACAACGTAACTGGTCTGGCAGTGTCCTTGATTGGGGATGTTGCAATACATCTTTGGACCTTTATCTATCATCATGCTAATTCCGAACGAAATCTTTCGTATGGTGTCTTAAACCTTTCTAAAAGTCTGAACGAAATTCATCATACGCTTTGGAAAACATGAGCTGTTTAAACTTAAACATAAATTTTTTTAAGTATTGGACCTTGACCTTGAAATCATGGCCATGCGCAGCTATACTGTTGAATGAAGCGGCATATCAACAAATCGAATTTGAAACAAATCTATCTACTCGTTGCGAAAACACGCCTATAAAAATACACTGTAAATTTTACCGCCGAAAAACGAAAAGTTTAAGATGAAAAGTTGTTTATTTTTCTTATTTCTGCGCAAAATATAGATCGAGAGTACACGTTAGCACCGCCTCATCTCAGCCGTTCTTACGAGTACCAATCCTCTATCAACACAGTATGAATTGCTTCCAATTTTATGGGATTTTTACCCGACTTTGAAATGAAATGGCACTTCAAGCCCTATTTCCCAATGAAACCAACAGGGTTTGTAAGCAGTGGACGGTCCGACTCGCACCGCTTTGCCTGGGCAGGCTTAGATCCTCTAAGCGGTTTACCAGTACTCATGTGCGGTCGATTTCAGCTCTGCGTGGAAGCATCATGGGCCCATCTATTTCTTCAAGCCCCGATGGGCGGGGGCCGAGACAACTTTTTTTTTTGGAGTATAAATAAGATAAAAAGTGTTGTAAACTTTTTCATTAGGTAATAATCATTTCCGGAGTTATCATTTCGATAACACAACCGTGCGAAAAAGTGTATTTTTTCACATCTCCAAAATGGCTAGTTTTCTGTTGAAAATCTGTCATATTTTTGTTATTTTTACTTCAAACATAGGTTGTAGGTGCTTGTGAGAACCGCCTCATTGAGGTTATTCTAACGAGTACCATCAACCTATGTCTTGGAGCGAAATAAGAAAAATAATGTATACCCCCGTAAACCCCAGTTTTTTCTATATAAAGTGGGAATTAGGGGGGTGTTCATTTCACGGACTTGTTCACGTGATGTGAAAGAATACACAAAGACACACGGAGCTCTCATTACAATAGCAAGACCGTGTAACGCACAACCCTGAAAACCATACTTTATATAGATATTACGAAAACACGCCTATACAAATACATTGTAAAATTTAACGCCGAAAAAAACAAAATTTTAAGCTGAAAACTGTAATTATTTTCTTTATTCTGCTCAAAATATAGATCGTGGGTACTCGTTAGAACCGCCTCATCGAGAATCTATATTTTAGAGCAGACATAAGAAAAATAAGCCCAACCCCGGTAAACCCCAGTTTTACCATATAAAAGTGGGTTTCAATGGGATCAAAATTATATAGGCGCGCTTTCGTGATGGGAAACTGGGGTTTACGGGGTTTTGTTTATTTCTGCTCCTAGACCTAGGTTTTGGGTGCTCGTTAGGACGCCTCATTGAGACAGTTATAACGAGCATCAACAACCTATGTTAGAAGTACATGTATACATAAAAATATCACAATTTCTCTTCAGAAAAGTAACTATGTTTGAAATCGCTTTGGACTAAATATGTTGTAAAAAGGGTTATCCTTTGGAAGCAAGGAATACACCAAAGAACTAAAAATTTAAGAAGTGGACATGTTTTCTGGGCCATACTAGCTAGTTTCGGCCAATTAGGCCTCGTCATTGACCCTCAAATATTTTCAAAATTCAACAATGAATTCAATGATCCCAAAGGACAAGAGAATATGAACTACAGTATGATGTAGGGCAGGGAGACTTTTCATACCATACATTCCCAGACACCAGCTGTAGTGACGTTAAATATGTTGTAGAACGGGTTATCCTTTGGAAGCAAGGAATGCACCAAAGAACTGAAAAAATATGGAGTGTACATGTTTTCTGGGCCATACTAGCTAGTGTGGGCTGTTACAACGCATAATGTAGTAATGTAGTAATTACTACATTTTGATTTTTTTACTACATTATGCGTTGGCATAGTCGACGCGAAATGAAGTAAAAAAATTATTTCATTTCGCGTTGATATGCACCATATCGACGCATAATGAAGTAATGATGGTAGAACATAGCTGTCTTCGAAAAGACTTAGGAAGCAATACAGTTAAATTCCTACAATTTAGACCACATTTGAGACGGTTCAAAAGTGGTCTTTAAGACCACAGTTGAACAGTCCAAAAGACGGTCTTCCACAAAAGCACACTGAAGGTCAAAATCACAAAGAAAAAGGTTTATTGGGCGGCATCTCAATGTCGGGTAAAAGTCCCATGAAATTGGAAGCAACGTCTCCAAAATGACCTAAATAGTGTTGACGGGGACGTTAAACCTCAAATCAAACAAATCAAACAAAAGACAGACAGGCAGACAGACAGACAGACAGACAGACAGACAGACAGAATGGACAAAAACTATATACCCCCTTGCATACTTCGTATGCCGGGGGTATAAATAGATGGGCTGCACGATGCTTCCACGCAGAGCTGATACCGCCCGTACATGAGTCCTCGTAATCTGCTTAGAAGGTCTAAGCCTGTCCAGGAAAACTGCTGCGAGTCGGCCCATCCATGCATATAAACCCTATTGCTTTTAATTGGACGGCAGCGATTGAGATGTCATTTCATCTCAATATCGGGTAAAAGTCCCATAAAATTTGAAGCAATGTCTCCAAAATGACCTAAATAGTCTTGACGGGAACGTTAAACCTCAAATCAAACAAACAAACTGTTGACGCATAATGAAGTAAAATTAAGTATGCCACCCATCGCCGCAAAATGAAATAATTCTTTCATTTTGCTCAAACCTCTTAGTATCGACGCATAATGAAGTAAAAACGACATTTTATTTCATTTCGCGTCGACTATGCCAACGCATAATGTAGTAAAAATTTCAAAATGAAGAAATTACTACATTACTACATTATGCGTTGTAACAGTGGGCCACTATACTATTACACTCTGGGCCATACTAGCTAGTGCGTAAGCCTGCCCAGGCAAAATGGTGCGAGTCAGACCGTCCAATGCATTGTTTTCATCGGGTGACAGGGCTTGAGATGTCATTTCATCTCAGTGTCGGATAAAAGTCCCACAAAATCGGAACCAGCGTCTCCAAGTGTTGACGGGGACGTTAAATCTCAACTCAAACAACCTTTTTTGAGGTAGGAAGGAGTGTCCATCACGAAAACACGCCTATATAATTTTGACCCCTTTGAACCCCACTTTTATATAGTAAAACTGGGGTTTACAGGGGCAAACCTTACTTTCCTTATTTCTGCTCTAAAATATAGATTGTGGGTACTCGTTAGAACCGCGGTTCTAACGAGTACCCGCAATCTATATTTTGAGCAGAAATAAGAAAAACGTAACAATTTTTCATCTTAAATGCTCGTATTTTCAGTGATAAAATTGACAATGTATTTGTATATGCGTGTTTTCGTAATGACACAGGTGTGTTATCGTTATGCTTTGTTTTGAGTTTAAAGGCCCAGTAAACACTATGTTAGGACATTTTGAGCCGGTCAGTTTGCCTATCCACATTTTTCTGGACAGACGTAAGCGGTTAACCTATCGTAATATAAACGAGACGCTATTTGCCATGTTGAAGTCGGTCCTCTTTGTTTGTTTGTTTGGATTGGAGTTTAACGGCCCAGTCAACACTATTTAGGTCATTTTTGAGCCGGTCAGTTTACCTATCCACACTTTCTTGGGCAGGCTTATACGTAAGCGGTTAACCAGTACGTAAGCGGTTAAACAGTACAGTGCACATTCTTTCGCCAGAAACTGACAACTGCCCTTCTTGAATCAGCGGAAGGGAGAGAATGACCGTAGGAACGGTCCTCTTTGTATGTTTTGCCAGAAAACCTGTAAATATGTTCTAGAAAGGGTTATCCTTTGGAAGCAAGGAATACACCACAGAACTGGAAAATATGGATTTTTCTGGGCCAGACTAGCTAGTGTCGGCCATTTAGGCCATTTAGGCCTCATCAGTGACCCTTAAATATTTTCAAAATTCCACAATGGAATCACTGATCCCAAAGGACAAGAAAATATAAGCTACACTATGATGTAGGGCAGCCGGAATCAATTATATATCAGAAGGGATTTGGTAGGATTGCAGTGTTGTTGTTTACTTAATTACTACTTTGTAAATGTGTGACAGTATGATAAGAAAAGTTACATTAAATTCCATCAACAACAAAACGGAAAACGGATCTCGCTAAAATTAAAAGAAAATCATAGTTTTGGCTTAACGTAAAAAAACGCCATGTAATGAAAGCCCTCGATAACAACAATTTATATATAAAATACAGAAAAACGGGGTTTGAGGGGTCTGAGGGACACTGAAGAGGCTTAATTGGCCGAAACTTGCTAGTGTGGCTCAGAAACAACCAGTACACTCTACAGTTTTCAGTTCTGTCCTGTAGTCCTTGTTTACCATTTTAAAGAATATATTGGGTATAAATTTATTTGTCAGATTTTTGAATAAAACAGGGATGTTAACTGTATGGGGATTTTAGGGGAGAAAATTTAGCGATAATTTGCAAAAACAATTATTAAAGTATATTATTACATGACAAAAAATAGAAAAGGTGTTGGAAGTGGGTGGGGTGCGCTCCACGGGGAATCCATTGGATAAATATCCAGCTCCTGTCGCTCTCCGCATTCCAATCAAAGGTGTTGCATCATGTATCTCGTGTACAATTAAATGTTGTTTTTTTTTATTGCGTAGGGGTTTAACGTGCCCGTCAACACTAGTTAGGTAATTTTGGAGACGTTGCTTCCAATTTTGTTGGACTTCTACCCGACATCGAGATGAAATGACATCTCAGGCCCTACCACCCATAGAAACCGCTAGGGTTTGAGAAGCGGTCCGACTCGCATCACATTTCCTGTGCAGGCTTAGACCTAAGCAGTTAACCAGCATTCAAGTTCGGTCGGTTTCAGCTCTGAGTGGAAGCATCGTGCAGCCCGTTTATTTCTCCAAGCCAATTAAATGGAATTCACCAAGGCGGATTTTGTAAATTTGTCGCTCTGTGATAGTTGGATGTTACTTAGGTTAAGGCATTTTAGTTGATTTTAGAATCATTTTTGCGAGCTAATTCACAAATATATTAACAAATTCTGGATACTCCAATGTACTCGCTAGAAAGCTACAATGGATTTATTTCGGCCATCATAAGATAGCTTATTTATTATAATAGGAACGCAGCCTGGTTGGACAAAGACATTTTCGTGTTGTTAAAGATATTACAGCTACTAATTATTCACCCTGCCCGCAGATAAACAGTGTGGGTGTGACGGTTGGAGGTGGGGGGATGTATCTGCAGTACTGTAGCGGATTAACGCTTGGTTTGGAATCTTTTAGTTTTCAAAATAAAGTTATGGACACAGAGGAAGCTTTGCTTATTTGCATTGTAAGTTAATGCCGTTTGATCGCCTTAAAGTACGAACTCGAGACTTGGTTGACAAAGCTAAGAAACAGATCTTTACATATCTTCCCTTATGTAAACAGAATGAGGTCAGTGAAGGAGAAAATGCTCAGCATCTTCCATGAGGCCACTTACATACAATGTACTTTGGACAATGTTTCTTGAGAAGAGCTGTGATAAATTTGTCCAAGACGTTTCCCTTCATTGAAGAGTAGACCCCCATTTTTTAAAGGGATGACCCCACCTTTGAAGAGCCCCAAGAAAATTGACTCCTTTTATAGCTTTTCTTTGAAAAACTGACTTACCTAACGGATATACAGCACATCTCTAAAGTGCTTTCCTTATGCGAATTGTAACATTTTACATGGCGAAAAATCATCATAAACAAGCATAGCCATAATTGTTAGTGTCTGCGTTGGTTCTTAATACAGTAAAATCCCATATTAAGACCACATTTGGGACTGTTCAAAAGTGGTCTTAAAGACCACTTTTGAACAGTCCCAAAGGTGGTCTAGTTTTTAGAAGACATTGGGCGTAGAAAACCCAAAGCAAGAATAACTGGAACCTTCTCAATAAGCTTTTAAAAGCTGGTTTTGTCTTAACTTTAGGTGGTCTTAATAGCGGAATATTACTGTATGTACATCAAAACATCAAACATCTTATGACTTGACAATGCCGCAAGCGCTCCGCAGTGTAATTCTGATACCACATCATATGGATCCAGTTTTTGCTCGAAGTAAGTTTCACAATTCAATTACTTTCCAGACAAATACAGTACGACACTTCTCAGGTGCTGATTACTCTATAAAACCCTCGCATTAACTGTGTAATTGACCATCACTTTTTAGAAGAAAAATTGGTATTTACTAACTGTAAATTTCTTATTTATGCTGAGAAACACAAACTGTGGGTACTTGTTAGTACCGCCTCAATGAGGTTGATTTGGGGTTTAACGTCCCCGTCAACACTAAAAAGGTCAAATTGGAGACGTTGCTTCCAATTTCATAGGACTTTTACCCGACATTGAGATGGAATGACATCTTAAAAAGCCCTGCCGCTCAATGAAACCAATAGGGTTTATAAGCATGGGCGGTCCGATACAAACCGCTTTGCCTGGGCAGGCTTAGATCTCTCTAAGCGGTTTACCAGTACTCGTGTGCAGTCGGTTTCAGCTTTGCGTAGAAGCATCATGCAGCCCATCTATTTCTTCAAGCCCCAATGGGCGGGGGCTAAGAAACCTGCTTGTCTGGCTATTATTCCCACTGAATATGAATCGTCTGTGTCAAAATGGATGCGCAGACTGATCTTAGGCTTCAGTAGCCGCACTTGTTTGGTTTGATGTCGCTCAATTTCCATTACGATAACACACCCCGCGAGATTCATTTCTCCAAAGTGGCTGCTTTTCCGATGAAAATTCAAGATATATACTTTTCTTATTTATGCTCCAAACATTGGCTGTGTGTGCTCGTTAGAACCGCCTCATTAAGGCGGTTCTAACGAGTACCCACAACCTATGTTTTGGAACAGATATATGCAAACTAATGTATATCCATGAAAACCCAATTTTATCCAATATAAAGCGGGGTTAAGATGGGTATTCATTCCACGGACTTGTTAGGCAAGCATCTGTTTTTATCCATTATCCTGCTGAATAAATTAGTTTAACCACGTCTATACATGTACCTTGTTATTAGCCAATCAAATTACATTATATGGGCCCCGTCAAGCGATTTTGGTACTCATCGCCTATGCGAGCAGCGAAGGTTCAGGCGAGCCTGCGCATCCGCGCAGTCTCGCCAGAACCTTCGCTGCTTGCTCATACAAGCAGTGAATCAAGAGGAACCTTCAGACAGAAAGCCATATCCCTGGCCCCTCTGAATGGCTTGGCATCCGCAGTTAAAATTTGTCATGACGGAATGCTCGAAGACACAAATTGGCTTGGCGGGGCTAATATAATGGTTTCATTCAAACTTTTCAATATGAATGACAAGCAGCGTAGATCCTGATCAGATTGCTGATTTAGAAGTCATCTGATCTGGATCTACACTGTTTACAAATTAGGGGTTGTCGTGATCAGCTGGATAAGGGTTAAATCGGCTTAAAAAGTCCGTAAAATGAAAACCCCTGCAAACCCGACATTATATAGAGAAAACTGGGCTTTACAGGGGTACACATTTTTTTTCTGTTCTAAGGCAAAAGTTGTTTTTGTTTTGTTTGATTTGAGGTTAACGTCCCCGTCAACATTGATATGTCATTTTGGAGACGTTGCTTCCAATTTTATTGGACGTTTATCCGACATTGAGATGAAATGACATCTCAAGCTCTGTCGTCCAATGAATCCAATAGGGTTTATAAGCATGGACGGTCCGGTCCGACTCGCACCGCTTTGCCTTGGCAGGCTTAGATTCTCTAAGCGGTTTACCAGTACTCGTGTACCGGCCCCGATAGCTCAGTTGGTAGAGTGTCCGCTCCGGGGAACGGGAGATCTCGGGTTCGATCCCGGGCCGCGACATACCAAAGTCGTTAAAAATGGTACTAGCTGCTCCTCGCTTGGCACTCAGATTTACGGGGTAGAGCTAGGACTGGTTCATCCAGTGTCAGGATAATGTGACTGGGTGTGGTATCATGTAATGTGTCTGGGACATGATACTTCAGTGAGGCAGCACTATAAACGTGAGCATTGAGCTCCCTGTCGCAACCAGACACCGTCGTGATATGACTGAAAAATTGTTGAAAGCGACGTTAAACCCGAATTCACACATACGCACACAGTACTCGTGTGCGGTCGGATTTAGCTTTGCGTGGAAGCATCATGCAGCCCATCTTTTTCTTCAAGCCTCGATGGGCGGGGGCCAAAGGCAAAAGTTGTGGGTACTGGTTAGGTGGTTCTGACGAGCAACCATAACCTATGTTGGAAAAAAGAAAAACTTCACAAATTTTCAACTTAAAATTTCATCCTTTGCGCATGATAGACGCCATTTGAGCACACGGGTGTGTTACTGTAATGAATTCTGATGATAAAACAAGAAACCGAATGGCATTATGGACCGGTATTTTTTTCAGTACAGTTTTTGCATTTTGTTTATCCAAATGTTATGATATTACCTAATGAACATTTCTGTATGTATGTAAAACTATGTATGCATGTATGTACAGAACAAATGCAATATCCTAACCCAGTAACAACTTTTTGTGGAGGCGGGGGGGGGGGGGGGGGATTGATTTGTTTATGTGTTTAACGAAGAAAAAAAATAAAGTTTTTTTTTCTATTTTTAGCTCTATTTTTAGCTCTAGTGGCCACTGATTTCAGCAATTTTGAAAAAAGGGTCACCTAATGAACATTTCTGTAAAATAATTTTGAAATCGGGTCATTATCCCAGGAGGAGATGTCGTTTAAAGAAATTGTTGACGGACGACGGACATCAACTCACCTTGAGCACTTCGTGCTCAGGTGAGCTAAAAAAAGAACGAAAAAAAAAAAAAAAAAGAAAATTCCATGCCTGTGCATGCATGTATGTATTATTACTAGCAACTATCAGGGGAGGAAGATAATAATGGTTCATATGTGTTTATGGAGAAGAAAAGAAAAATAAAGAAAAAAAAAAAGAATGAAAAAAGAAAGAAAAAAAAATGTCTCCAGCGGGGTTTGAACTCACGCCCCTCAGATTCATAGTCAACAATAGGATTCGTAGTCCAGCACTCTATCCACTACACTGGCATTTGAAAAAAGGTTAACCAAACGGTAAACCTGAAAAACACAAGTTTGAAAAATGACAATTTCCGCCAAAATTTTAGTCTTTTGCGCCATTTATGGATAATACATGAAAGCGGTACCTCCACTTATGCATCAGTCCTGATATTAAAACAATCTGCTACAGAATAGATGAAAAATATCACTTTGAAAAAAAGGTTAACCAAAAGGTAAACCTGGGACAACGCCCGCCCGCCCACCCACCCGCCCGCCCGCCCGCCCGCCCGCCCGCCCGCCCACCCGCCCGCCCGCCCGCCCGCCCGCCCGCCCGCCCGCCCGGACATCGCTATTTTAAAGGACGGATTTTTTTTAAAAACCCGTCCAAAAATCATCAAAACACAGTGCGTACATTCCGTAGAACCGTCTCAATGAGAGAATTCAAACGGACAACCACAATCTATTTCTGAGCACATAATTATGTGAAAATATCGCATCATTATTGTTGATTGTCAGGTCAAGTCATGTCAGGAATATGAACGAAATTCTTCGACCCTTATCCTACTTAATAAACTGATTTAACCACATCCGTTTCTTACTATTGACCAATCAAATTACTTGATTTAATGTATTAATTAAGTTCACAAACCGTGTAGATCCTGATCAAATGGCTTGATACAAGATGTAAGCCAACTGATCTAGATCTACCATGTTTGCAAAGTGCTGGGGTGTTCAGCAATCAGCAGGATGTATTTTTTCTGGTATTAGCTTTGTACCCGATATCCGTACTGCACTGATTATTCCATTCATTTTTCTACATGTAGTTGTCCCAGAATTATGTTCTGTACACGTAAAATAAAAAAAAAAAAACCTCAATTCTCATATTCGCATACATTGTAAAATTCCTATATTCAGAAAACCTTCGGGACTGTTCAGAAGTTGTCTAGGCTCAAAGGCGGTTCCTTACTAGAGAACACTTGGTGTACATATATAGAGGATCTTACATGAGTGTTCATGTATTATTGAATTTATTAAACGAGTTGAGGAAAAGGGATAAAATGCGAGGCTGTGCCGAGCATTTTATCCCTTTTCCTCAACGAGTTTAATAAATTCAATAATACATGAGCACGAATGCAAGATTCTATTTATCATATGACATTTAAAACGCATTTTATTCACGATTGTTTACAAAAATGTCGATATTCTGCCGTTAGTAAACGCGACGTCGTTATATAGAATATTACACGGTTATTTTGATATCGGCCCTGGTCTCGGCCCGAGTTGCCTGTCTCAGCCCGAGCCGGAACGGCGAGGGCTGAGACAGGCCGAGGGCCGAGGCCAGGGCCGATATCAAAACAACCGTGTTATGTTCTTTTTATCATATACTTACTTCCGTAAAAATATTCTAAGATATAGTAATTCTAAGATATAGTAAATATATGGTTTGTGTCTTTAATAATAAAATGTAATCAGTGAGCCTGAGATAATTTTATAGTGCTATGGCGCGCACACGTACATGTAGTTTAACGTGACGTCAAGGAGTGCAAAGTTTCTGACGTCACCGCGCAACAGAGATGTAGGAAACAACATTGACACTCGAATAAAAGTTTCTAAGCGCTTTACATTCTGTATGAACATCTGCAAATAATTAGTTAATTTTAGCTTTAGAAATTATTTTCGAGGCTCAGGCGCAACAGCAGTAGAAGTGCGCAATTATCCCAACGGACCATTCAAACTAGGAAAACCGGAGAAGGTAAGAATTTAGCTGAAATTTATATAAAAATAACACAAAAAATGAATGAAAAACAATGTTTTTGTCTTCTCCAGCTATTTATTATTGTCATTTGAACAGTTTATGCCATTTATCATGCATTACTATTTGCAGGGCCGACAGGTTGCCTCAAGGGCGGGACAGACTTCTGTCCCGGCCCTCTAAAGTCTGTCCCGGCCCTCGAGTCAGCAAGTTAGACCGTGTAGGCGAGATGCCTGCCGCTGGCATAGTGAGATAGGGGGTGCAAAATCTGTTGTCTCAAGGGCTATACAAGATTAAGTATATGATAAATATAGAATATTACACTGTTATTTTGATATCGGCCCTGGTCTCGGCCCGAGTTGCCTGTCTCAGCCCGAGCCGGAACGGCGAGGGCTGAGACAGGCCGAGGGCCGAGGCCAGGGCCGATATCAAAATAACCGTGTAATATTATTTTTATCATATACTTATTTCCGTAAAAATATTCTAAGATATAGTAATTCTAAGATATAGTAAATACGTGGTTAGTGTCTTTAATAATAAAATGTAATCGGTGAGCCTTAGATAATTTTATAGTGGCGAGCTTCAGCGATCCCCTATAAAATTAGCGCAGATCTATATTTTATTATTAAAGACACTAATCATGTACTTGTTTTTGGTTTATACCGCCATTCGAAACAATCAAGGGATTTTGCAATAATTTAGCAAATTTAAGCAAAAAAGACAGCAGACAGTTTGGCATGTAAAACGACATTTAGTGCCATGGCGCGCACACGTACATGTAGTTTAACGTGACGTCAACGAGTGCCAAGTTTCTGACGTCACCGCGCCACAGAGACCTAGGAAACATCATGGACGCTCGAATTAAAGTTTCTAAGCGCTTTACATTCTGTATGAAAATCTGCAAATAAATAGTTAATTTTAGCTTTAGAAATTATTTTCAAGGTTCAGGCGCAACCGCAGTAGCAGTGCGCAATTATCCAACAGATCATTCAAACTAGGAAAGCCGGAGTAGGTAAGAATTTAGCTGAACTTTATATCAAAATAACACAAAAATGAATAAAAAACAATGTTTTTTCGCTTCTCCAGCTTTTTATTATTGTCATTTGAACATTTTTATGTCATTTCCCATGCATTATTATTTGCAGGGCCGACAGGTTGTCCCAAGGGCGGGACAGACTTCTGTCCCGGCCCTCTAAAGTCTGTCCCGGCCCTCGATTCAGCTAGTTAGACTGTGTAGGCGAGATGTCTGCCACTAACATAGTGAGATAGGGGGTGCAAAATCTGTTGTCTCAAGGGCAATACAAGAATAAGTATATGATAAAAGGACGTCGTACATGTAACGTTACGGGACGTATCTAGCTAATTTGCATATTTAATCCACTAGTGGATTATCGAAAATAATACATGGCGTTATTACACTCTCAGACGCGACGTCATATGATAAAAGAAAAATAAGACTTATTTGTAGCATGTTACATGTTAAAGTAATGCGTTGCTCAGTTATCCAATCAAAACATTTCTCTACTAACACGTCCAAGTCAATTGTCCGTCAGTCTAATTGGTCACCAGTAGTGAAAAATACTATATGACAATGGCTAAATGAATCTGACGAAAGCATCAAGCAATTTATTCGCTACATCAAGCAATTTTCACACCATATTCTAGACGGTGACCTACCCTTGAGAAATGTAACTTTTTCGTAACACAAATGGTACTGCAATTACGTTTGGATGTCCATGTAATCACGTTGATAAGTCGGTGTAATAAATACTCTGGTACTATAACCAAACTTCACATATACATAAAAGTGCGGGTTAAAACGAGTACACACAACCTATGTCTTCGAACAGAAATAAGACAAGAAACGTGGAAGTTCCACGAAAACCAGATTTCCAACAGTTGCATGAAACCAGGAAAACATTGCAAGCGCAGAGTTGTCATTCTTGCAAGCGACACCTCAAATGCTCTGGAAACGAAATGTTTAAAATATGGATCAGGGGAGATAATTCGAAATTGAAGACAGAGTTGTCATTCTTGCACGTGACACTCCACAATGACCTGTTCTATAATCCTACAAAGTATTATTGAAATATTTCAAACGGTTGCCCAAATATAATTCGGAAACGTAAATAAAGTAAAAATATACATTTTGAGCAGAGATAAGAAAAATAAGGATTACCCCTGTAAAACCCAGTTTTACTATGTAAAATTGTGGTTCAAGTATAGGCGTGTTTTCATGATGTACACTCCTTTGTATGAAATCCAGTTAACAGTTATTTAATCCTACTATTCTCGTCGTTGTGACGTTTAAGTGCTGTGCAAGAAGGCTAATGTTTAAAACAGGAACTGGGCTCATGCGTAGGGACATTGGCAAAAAGGCTAGGCCTAGATCAGACGCCGCAGAATGCGGCGTCTGATCTGGATCTACAATGTTTGCTTGAAATTGACTGGCATTTAAGAGCTAAACGAAACAAGCCTCATTCACGCAGTGCTGAAACCGACCGCACACGAGTACTGGTAAAACCGTTTAGAGGATCTAAGCCTGCCCAGGCAAAGCGGTGCGAGTCTGACTGTTCATGCTTATAAACCCTATTAGATTCATCGGACGACAGGGCTTGAGTTGTCATTTCATCTCAATGTCGGGTAAAAATCCCACAAAATTGGAAGCAACGTCTCCAAAATGACATATGCAGTGTTGACGGGGACGTTAAACCTCAAATCAAACAAACAATCATTCAAACTATTTTCCCAGCCAACAATCAGAGACAATCGACCCACCAGTGCTTCCAGTGCTTTAGATTATCAATACACCTAGATACTTTTGGTCTTAAACAGCCTTGAATTTCTCGTCATCGGAAAGCCTTGGATTTTAAATCCCTATAGGTAATAGATAATCTGGATTGTAGCGTATTTGATATCGTTGCTCGCACTTTCATTTGTGAATACATACTAAAGAGGAACCATATAAAAATTGCAAATCCTGTCTTTTCAAGTCGTGTTTTTAACAGAAAAATGAAATAAATATGTTAAGACAAATTACGTAAAACATTTGTGGGGTTGGGGATACAATGTATCTCTTTGTTTTATACTGTTCTTCATTAACACATGCATAATATGGGTACATGTGCATGAAATAAACGCAATGAAATACATCCACACGTTGATAATACGGATAATCCAAAACAGTTTCCTTATTTCTTCACGAAAAGAATATGTTATGGGTACGCGTTAGAATCGCCTCACCGAAGCGAGTCTAACAAATACCCCCAACGTACGAGTATATTCATCATGTTAACAAGTCCGTGTAAAAAACAACCTCTTAATCCCATTTTATATAAAAAAAAAACTGGGGTTGACAGGGGAATACATTATTTTTCTTATTTCTCCTCCAAGACATAGGTTGTGGGTACTCGTTAGAACCGCCTTATTAAGACGCTTCTAACGAGCACCTACAACCTATGTTTGCATAGGTTGTGGGTACTCTTTAGCACTGCCTCAATGAGGCGGTGCTAAGAGCACCTGCAACCAATGTTTGGGCTACAAATAAGAACGGATGTCACAAGTTTTTATCAAAAAAGACACCATTTTGAAGATGTGAAAGAATGCACTTTGTCGCACGGAGGTGTTATCGAAATTGCTATCAAGAAATAAGGAAAATAATCCCTTATTCGACCTCACTACTCAATTTTGTTGTTCGATGGATTAAGTTTTATCAGTTGTCCACTATGTTAACTGCATTGTAACATACTGACCTGATAAAGATATGCTATCTCAGGACAAGTGAGCTTTATCAGGTCAACGTGATATTGCACGTCTTAGAACTCAACTTCTTGAAATATTGACAAAACTGATAGAGACTGATAAATAGGATAACAGATTCGTGTCATCTGGTATCAAGTTAATCAGGCTCGGCTTCGAGATCGCATGCAGAATCGCTCGGCAAGCCTCGCGATTCTACAAGCATTCTCGAAGCCTTGCGTGATAAACATGTTACCAAAATATACGAACCTGGTATTCTCTATTTACATTGAAAAGGATCGCATCAATAGACAAAGCGTCGAAATTCTATGTCACTTACCCTTCTTTAGGATTCTCAAGAATAGATTCCAGATCCGACACTGATTCCGGGTAACATCCACCAGCGCTTTGAATTAGAGGTTCAGAATGGCGAACACGACGGGAATTAATCTCCCTTAGTTTCTCCATTTCAGCTTCGTATATCACATTATCCATACATCCGATTGAATGAGGTCGTTTTTGTCTGAAGGCATTCGCCTTTTTCCTTAGCACTATTTCTGGTGAAGTAACGGGGGATTTTGAACTCCTAACACTAGGGGTAGGGGTATCCAGCGAATCCTCGGAACCACAGCTAGTACAGCTTGTCCTACTACTACTGGTACTCGTTCTGAATAAATGAGAAATATTACACTGAGTTGACACATCTCGTTGCCATGGATACCTGGCATTAAAACTTTCACCAACAATGTCAACTTTGTCCAAATGGTCCTCCACATCTCCATCATAATGCTGAGCAGAAAAATAATTTGCGGTGTCACCAAAAACATCTGCAGGTGATGCCGGACATGACCCGCCTGAGCTACCATTCCTTAACCCATCGTCGGTACTACTTTCATCCGTCCTTGAACTCGTGCGCCTTAACATTAGAACGTCACGTGACTGCCCTTCAGTATCGCAGTCGTCTGCAGACGATACTGTACAACCCAAAAGAGCAGACGTTGAGTTATAACGACGTTGCATTGCGTCTCGTTTTCGAACGGCCGGTGAACGAGGACTCACCATTTGATTGTCAGTATCACCAATCTGCAATCCAAGCGGTAACGAGGATCTATTTCTTCGCCTGTTTGCAGCATGTTTTCGTCTAACGTCTGTTCCAAGTGATGTAAGAGAGTTGCCTCTTGTATGGCGTGGAGGTAGTGGAGGAGGTTCCTCGTGTAAGTAGCTACCGTCGGTACTACAGCTGCGCTTTACGCTTCCTGAAAGTAACAAAAATTGTGCTTAATGGGAATGGGAACACGTTCAGGGGAGGCAACTCATGCAAAAGTATTTTTGTCCCCCATGTCAATAGGGGTCAACTCTTAAAAGAAAGAATTTGCTCCTCAGAAGCAACAATCTTTCCTTTAAGAGTGGACCCCTTTTTCAGTGGGACAGGGCTTATAGAAAAGCGTACAGGAAGTCCCGAAGATTGTCTCCCTTTGAAAAATGGTGGAAAAAAACTGCCAGGTGTTCCGATTCCACTTAAATGGCGTTTCTTATCTCTGGAACTAGCATTTTGCGGACGAATCACGAAAACACGCCTATATAATTTTGACCCCATTAAACACCACTTTTATATAGTAAAACTTGGGTTAATAGGGATATAAATTATTTTTTTCTTATTTATGCTCTTAAACGTGAATTGTGGTGTATCTAATATCCACAATCTATGTTTTGTGCAGAAGGACATCATTATTTTTATCCGAACATTTTCAATATACATGTACTTGAATAGGCGTATTTTCGTAATGAATGTGTTTGAATATTTTGTTTGATTTGAGGTTTAACGTCCCCGTCAATACTGTAAAGGCCATTTTGGAGATGTTGCTTCCAATTTTGTGGGACTTTACCCGACAATGAGATGAAATGACATCTCAAGCCCTGTCGCCCAATGAAACCAATAGGGTTTATAATCATGGATTTCCTGGGCAGCCTTATATCCCCTAAGCGGTTAACTACTACTCGTGTGCGGGTCGGTTTCAGCTCTGCGTGGAAGCATCATGCAGCCCATCTTTTTCTTCAAGCACAGATAGGCGGGGGCGGCTGATGGGAGCTGTGGATTAATAATATCGCTTCCTGATTATTGCCTTCACTTCCATTTTTTATATTTACAGAGTAAATACAGAGGACATTTACTTTTTTTGAGGTGGATACCAAAATGGATACCAAAAATACTTCATCGATTGTCTTGGAAAAATCCAAATTTTCACGAGTGCGAAGCACGAGTGAAAATTCGGACGAGATAAAATATTTTTGGTATGCGCCGATAAAATTCGGACGAGATGAAAAATTCATCGATTGTCTTGGAAAAATCCAAATTTTCACGAGTGAAAAGCACGAGTGAAAATTCGGACGAGATAAAATATTTTTGGTATTCGCCGATAAAAAAGGAAATTTTCTTTTTATTTTATAATTTTATTCGGATATTTACGGTAAATGATCAATTGTATCTACCTGGCTATGAAGTCACTGATGACAGTTTGAAATCATAAACAGATCGCCATTTTGAATACAGCATTTTTACAGTTTTTCTATTTAATACAGAATTGTTTTATCGATAACACGAATTTTGGTGAGAACAAGGAGTGCACATGTGAAATATGAAAGCTGTGTCACTTACCAATCGAAAGTTATGGCCAATGTTAATGTTTTTCAAAAATGTTGAAAAAAGTAGGTCAAAGGTCAAGGTCAAGGTCACGAGATAAAAAATTATGGTACCAATGGAAAGGTGTTGTGATAAGGTATACACATGTGAAATATGAAAGCTCTAATTATTATCATTCAAAAGTTATGTCCAATGTTAAGGTTTTTGTAGACAGACAAACGGCCAAACGGACAAACAGACAAACGGACAAACAGACAGACAGACCAAAAACTATATGCCCCCCGAATCTCTTAGATTCCGGGGGCATAAAAAGAATACACATGTGAAATATGGAAGCCCTACCATTTACTAATCAAAAGTTATGACCAATGATAAAGTTTTTTAAAAAGTAGGTCAAATGTCAAGGTCAAGGTCATGAGGTCAAAAATTATGGTACCCTTAGAAAGGTCTTGTGACAAGGAATGCACATGTGAAATATGAAAGCTCTACCATTTACCAATCAAAAGTTACGGCCAATGTTAAAATTATTAAAAAGTAAGTCAAATGCAAAGGTCAAGGTCATGAGGTCAAAAATTATAGTACCAATAGAAAGGGCTTGTGACAAGGAATGCACATGTGAAATATGAAAGCTCTATCAGTTACCAATCAAAAGTTATAGCCAATGTTAAAGTTTTTAAAAAGGAGGTCAAAAGTAGGTCAAATCTCAAGGTGAAGGTCACGAGGTCAAAATTTATGGTACCTCTTGAAAGGTCTTGTGACAAGGAATGCACATGTGAAGTATGAAAGCTGTACCACTTACCATTCAAAAGTTATGCCCAATGTTAAAGTTTTTGCAGACGGACAAACGGACAAACGGACAAACAGACAAACAGACAAACGGACAAACAGACGGACAGACCAAAAACTATATGCCCCCCAGAATCTTAGATTCCGGGGGCATAAAAAGTAGTCCGGGCTGCAACTATGAAATTAACAAGGTCATGTTATTTTTCACAGTGTGAATAAATAGTAGAACTCCGATGGCTCGAACACCGATGGCTCGTTAACCATGGCTGAGTCGAACCCATTCTTTAGTCCCATTGCAATTTTTCTACATAAGGTATAGTGAAGGAAAATTTAGGATATTTTCGTCTTTTATTTTGCAAATGTATGCTGTGTGTACTCATTAGAATCGCCTGAATGAGGCGATTCTAATGAGTACACACTGCATACATTTATATCATAAAACACCGAAAAGGAGTCCCAAAATCATCCTCTTTACGCCTCTTGGCAGTATCCCTCAATGGCTCGAACTATCCCTGTCTCGAATAGATAGATGTTCGAGCCATTAAAGTTCGACTGTCAGATTTATCCACTAGAACTTCAGTTAAAAAAGGCAAATTCCTCTGATACCGAGGCCCCAATTTTGGATTCACATTTATCTATTGTAGATGGATTTGCTTCTTGCAAAAATTTTGATAAACGTGATGATTTTGATTTCAAGATTGTAAATTTTCCTTTTTTGGACAGTGATGTTCCTCGTGCGACATCGTACGGGGTTTATACTTCGCATTTAATTCGATTCGCTATGGTGTTTAGATGTATCCGACTTCAACACTCGTAATAAATTATTAACCGCTTAACTTCATAATCAGAGGTATCGGCATCATAAACTATGTAAAGCCTTTTCTAAGTTTTATAGACGCCATTCTGATTTGGTTTCAAAATTCAATGTTGGACTTAAAACACTTCTGCAACATGGCCTATCGGAACCCGAATTCTATGGTGACTTAGTATATAAATTTAGAAAAATACATGCCTCTAATGACTTTAGTACCCAATTTCGTAAAATTGTTCGTCGATATATAAAGATTGGGTACAACATAAATGTTATAAAATAGACTGCATGCATGGTGGTTAACCCAATCACGGTTGGCAACTTTGCTTCCCTCTTTGATTGCACACCGGTGGGTCGGGCTTAAGATTATATGACGGTTCCAGCGTAAAAACATAAATGGAATTTATTATATTTTAGTATTCTTTATGTTGGTAGGCACCTGATGCTACGTCTTTGGTCGGGCCCCTCGGAGTCTAACTGTTGGTTTTCTTTTGCTCCAGCAATTCTGTTGTTGTATGCTGTCGAGTCCTCAACCTTGTTTCATCTCTGTAGTTTTTTTTATTTGTATGTTCTCGGAGCTGTTACACTGATGAGTTAAGAAGCCTTCGTGCGGACTTAACAAAATTAGTGTATACCGCGACAGAGGTAAGGGCGAGGATTATGGCCATGTAAAATCGATTTAAGCCCCCCAGTGGAATTCTTTCCACTGACCGTTCCAAGGCGGTTATTCTTTGGCGGTTTATTTATGTTGTTGTTTGTTACTTACTGTGTGTATCACTTTTGTCTTTTTATTTTGGATGGCCATTTGGCCATTTTGTGTAAAAGTAACTGTCCTTATGGCCTTCCTTTGTTTAGGTTTCCATTATGGTCTGGTCGCTTAATGTTTGTGTTTCCTTCCCTTTGGTGTCTTTGATGGGTGGAGTAAGTTAATTGTATCGATTCCTGATCTTTGTTTTACTTCTACATTGTATATCATTTTTATTTGTTTCAGATATGCAGAGTGTACTGAAATAAAAGTTTATTACAGAAAGCGTCATTTTCAATGTTCAAAGCGCAAAATTCAACAATTAGTTAAGCCAGTCTTATGGTTCTTGTGTTGTACATGTTATCTTATCATTTTTACAAGACCATTTTGGGGATGTTGGTTCCGATTTTGTAGGACATTTATCAAACATTGAGATGAAATGGCACCCTAAAGAAACCGCTAGGGTTTAAGGAGCGGTCCGACCGTCGCACCAATTTTCCTGGGCAGGCCTAGGTCTAAGCGGTTTACCAGTACTCAAACTCTCCTTGGAAGCACCATGCAACCCATTTTTTTTTTTCCGCGCCCTGATAGGCTCGTGTATTAATGATTTTAAGATGTGAATCGACATAACATTGTCCAGTTCACATTACGCTAACACACCCTTGTGCGGCAATGGCGCCTTTCATATCTGTAAAACCCACGATTTTCGAAGAAAAAGTGGGGATATAGTAATCGTCTTCGCCGTCCGTCCGTCCGACAGTTCGTCCGTCCGTCCGTCCAATTACGAAACCACACTACACAAATACTGTAAATTTTACCACCATAAAAAGGAAAAATTAAGATGAAAAATTGTGATATTTTTCTTATTTCTGCTCAAAATATTTTAGAGTAGGAATAAGAAAATAAGGTTTAGCCCTGTAAACCCCAGTTTTATTATATAAAAGTGGGGTTCAATGCGGTCAAATCTATGTAGTAACAAGTTTGTTGTTTGTTTGATTTGATGTTTAACGTCGACGTCAACACTGTAAAGGTCATTTTGGAGACGTTGCTTCCAATTTTGTGGGAATTTTACCCGACATCGAGATGAAATGACATCTCAAGCCCTGTCGCCCAATGAAACCAATAGGGTTTATTAGCATGGACGGTCCGCCTCACACCGCGGTTCCTTGACAGGCTTAGATCCTCTAAGCGGTTTACCAGTACTAGTGTGCGGGCCAGATTCAGCTCTGCGTGGAAGCATCATGCAGCCCATATATTTCTTCAAGTAACAAGTACCAACAATCTAGATTAGCAAATTTAAGGAAAATAATGTATACTCCACTTTTCTTACAACATAAAGCGGTGTACATGTACAGGGTAATTTATTTAACGGACTGATTAAGGTGAATGTGCGCACGCTGTTTATTCAACGCATTCTAAGTTCGACACGATTTGGCACTTCTTAAGGAATCGAAAATTTGAATTTAACCGAAACCCGAAAACGTTTGACCGCATGGACTTTAACTCATTCGTTTAATCTGCAGATAAAAGCCACTGTCAGGAACAGATTGGTGTTTATTGCAAACGCAATATTAAATTGTCCTATCTGAACTTTTCAGGAAATCTTTCAGTGTTCACAATAACAAAAAAGCAATTATGTGCTTCTCATTCTCCGAACTGTTTATCAATATTTCGACACACTTATTGAGAACTTGCTACAAATGCATTGAACATCACCTTAGGATGGGCACTCGTCAAAACCGCCTCCCTAGGACGATTTCAACGAACACCCACAATCTATTTCATGTAACGGAGTATAAACAAGAAAATATGTGTCAAATTTTTACTTCTGAAACCTTGATGGGCACCATTGTGTTTGTTTAATTTCTACATCACACCAACAACAAAGGTCATATGAAGACGGGACCTCGGGTTAAAAGACTCATACGAAAGCCTGGAGACACCTTGAATCGAAACCACATCTCCGTGGCTGGTTTATTAGGCGAATAGCTACATCCATCATGTGAACAAGTCCGTGAAAAAAACATCCTCCTAAACCCCACTTTATATGGAGAAAATTGGGGTTTTCTTATTTCTTATTGGTTGTGGGATACTCGTTAGCACCGCCTCAATGAGGTGATTCTTACAAGCAGTATAAATAAAAAAAAATGGTCATTTTGTGGGAAAGTAACTGTCCTTTTGGCTTTGTGCTATTGATGTTTCCATTTGGGTCTGGCAGTTTCATGTGTGTTTCTTTCCCTTTGGTGTCTCTGAGGAGGCTGTGGGTTAATTGTATCGATTCCTGATCATTGCCTTCACTTCTATTTTACCACAGAATACATTAATTTTCTTGCACCCAGAACCCATGTTTGCAGTATAAATAAGAAACGGTTCACGGATTTTCATCAGAAAAGTGGACATTGGAGATGTGATAAAATGCACTATGGCGCACGGGTTTGTGACTAATGGTAACACCATGGAGGCAAATATGTTGGACACCAGAGGACCCGTGTTATAACGACTGTATGTGTTCCCTATTATTGTAGCGTTATAATGAATTTGCCGTTATAAAGAATCCCAGTTAGGATTATGATAGGTTATAAAAGGTCTTTTCACCACTACTCCAAGAAATAAATGTTATAGATATTTGTTAGAATCGCCTCATTGCGGTATGAATGTGTATAACAAGTGTTTCTTGGATATTAAATTACAAGAATCTTTCATGACTATGAATTCGATTTGGGCATTTCCAACCCGAGGGAAGCTCAAGGCGCTCGGAATTGAGGCTAAACCTTGAGCTAAGAATTCATTCCATTGAATTTGTCGTTACGAGTTCTGCCGTTATAACGAATGTCGTTATAACATAAGTCCTCTGTACATGCTATAACAATGTGCATGTACGAATAAGATGACACATTAACAAATCTACGTAACTGACAGACAAAACCTTTCCTGTTAAAAAAGTGAGGTCTGCAAGGATAAGCATCACTTTTGTTGACAATCAAAAATAGATTTAGAGCTTTCATTAGAACCACCTCAGTAAGGTACTAACTAAGGCTGCTTTAACAAGCATACAAAAAATATCACAAAATACAATCTGAACTCGAGGTAATAATGCTTTTACATGTTGAACTCACTTCAGCATATCATCGAATGAAAACTGCCATTTCTCATGTAACATGGATTTACCCGTTTAGGTGGGCAAATAATTAATGAGCCAGCGCACGACAAAGCCTACAATAACACAAGTGCGCCCAGCGAAGAATCAGATCAGCCTGCGCATCCATATAGTATAACCAGAGACTTCTCTTGCTGCATTAAGGAGCAATGGGCCCTTAGTTATCCTTTGAGCGCACAGCGAAGACTCTGATCAGACGGCGCGGATGCGTAGGCTGATCTGAGTCTTCGCTGGCCGCACATGTCTTACTGTAGGTTTTGTCGTGCGCTGGGTCATTTACGTCCTGCTCACCAATTTAAAAAAAAATCTGAGAAGGCCAAAGCTCATGCCAATGTGTGTGGGACATGAAAAAGAAATTCTTCGAACCCAGATTGATGTCAGACATGTACCAGCAGTGATATAATAGTGAAGAGGGCCAGTGGCACCAGCCTATGAATAGTTAAAGCCAGTTGTGCATCGGAAACTTAGGTTGATCAACGCTTTGTAAATGATTTGGTGTGATTCTTCTTAGGTCCATTTTTACTAACTACAGAAGTTTCCCGTCTGCTATTGTACATGTGACGAGCTTACAAAAATTTCCTTCAATCATCATACATGTACCCACCTTTTCAGATTCTATGATGACATTATCTTGACAACAGGAAGCTATCCAGACGGCTTAACCAGGAAAGTATGTGACGTCAAAAGGTTTAACCAAACATGGGCCTCAAGAATGATGTAAATATTTACACTTTCTTGAGACACTTTTTTCTGAGTCAATTATCTGTCCATTTTCTAGAATAACGGTTTTCCTGGCAACAGAAGCCTAATCAGATTGTGTACCAGGAAACACTTAGGTCACTAGGTTTAATTATCTCAAATATTGACATTTTCATGGGGCATTTGTTTTTGTGTCATGATCTGCCCATGTTTTAGAATAACAGCAAATATATGAACCCTTTCAACCCCGTAGACAACATTGTTCTTATTGCTGATTCAGTCAGCCCCGGTGGTTCAGTTGACTGCGCGTCTGACTGGTGATCAGGAGGTCTTGCCGTGTCGGCATCATTCTTTCATGGAGATTGATCATGAAGTTCGGGCTTCTCCAGACTTTCGGATGAGTCTTTAAACCGAGGTCCCGTCTCCGAATGACCTAAGCTGTTGGTGGGACGTAAAACTCGAACACTCACTCACTGATCATGAAGTCTTTTTTGCGGTCATTTTCTCCCTCCCGCTGATTCAAGAGTTTCTGAAAAAAAAATCTGCAATGTACCGGCAATGTATAAGCATGCCCAGGAGAAGTGTGGCTCGATATGACCTAAAATGTACACTGGCCGCTAAACAAATTACATGTAATTTTTTATTCAAAGGTGTTTTATGTCAGAAGCATTGTGTGATTTCTTAATATACTGATTGTTCTGGTACATGTATAATTTACATAAAATCGCTCATTTCCTACAGAATTCTCATATTAACACAGGGGTACTGGAAAAAAAAATTGTTCAAGCATAAACCATATGTGGCAGCCATCTTGGTCATGTGGCCTGGACCATTCAAAATATTTCGTTCCCCATTTGCCTGGAAGCTGCAAATAAAATTTAATTAGGGCCTAGCATTTACAGAGATGAAGTCGTTTAAATTTTTGGCGGACATAAAATCCTAGTGACCTTCAGCCAAGGTCACTGAATGACTTTGGCCTTTAAACATACCTTTATTTCATAAACTACATGTACAACTGTTTTGGATAAATGCACTGTATTCTTTATTCCGCATTCAAAATTATAAGGGTTCGAATTTCACCTTGCCATAGAATAGGTCAAAGTCAACCCAGCATCAGCATTTATATAATTTTGTAGGGCTCATGTACCTTTCCAGGTCAGTCAAGTTTCAAGGTCACCTGACTTACAGTAATGGAGAAGAAGCTTTTAAAGGCTTTTTACCATATATGGGCATGGCGGCCATCTTGGAATCGTGGCCAAACATATAAACTTTATTACCCGTGAGGCATAGATGTTATATATGAAATACCAGACGTTGTTCGAAAGTGTGGATGGACGTCGGACGACGAACGACGGAAAATGGACCATTGCTAAACTATAAGTTCACAAGGTGAGCTTTCGGCTCAGGTGAGATGAAATGTATATCCCCGGCTCTGTAATATTTCTTGATGATAAATGGGTGAAGAGAATGCATTACACAATGTTCCTTTTTGCCTGAATGCAGGGCTCGGATTTTCATTTAAATTGCAGAAATATAATACAAATGTCCAACTCCATTTTATCAAGTAACCACACGTACTTGTGTTAAGTCCACCAGAACGAAATTATGGGCTGCGGTGGAACACGGTTCATAGTGCCTACTGAATCGGAGTGTGCAATTCGAAAGCGCCCTGACTTTGTGGTTTATCGCGTACCTTAATACACCTAACTATTGGGACAGATAATTCTAAGCAAACAGCGCAGACCCAGATCAGACTGCTCCTACAGGAGCAGTCTGACCAGGGTCTATACTGCTTTCCATTCCGTTTGCATCTTTAGAATTCCTTTCTGGATCGTGAAACAAATTTGTTTTGTTTTGTTTGATTTAAGGTTTATCGCCCCCGCCCGTCAACACTGTAAAGGTCATTTTGGAGACGTTGCTTCCAATTTTGTGGGACTTTAACCCAACATTGAGATGAAATGACATCTCAAGCCCTGGCGCCCAATGAAACCAATAGTGTTTATAACGGCATGGGAGGTCCGATTCGCCGTGACCGCTTTGCCTGGGCAGGCTTAGATCCTCCAAGCGGTTTACTAGTGCTCATGTGAGGGTCGGTTCCAGCTTTGCGTGGAAGCATCATGCAGCCCATCTATTTCTTCAAGTCCCTATGGGCGCGGGCCGAAACAAAGTTGTTAAAACATTAAGTGAATAACCCTAAGTTCTCAAGGTGCTCGAACCTTTATGAATTTTTACGCTAAACAAGTTCGTGCAAAGAGAACCGTTGTAAACCCCACTATTTATAGAGAAAAGTGGTTCTTACAAGGATATACAATGTTTTCTTCATTTTAGTTTACACTTATCCTGTTGAATAGACTGACATAGCCACACCCACTTTTAAATATAAATCAATCAAAATACTTGATAAAATCTCCTCGTTCAATTCACAAAGTGCATGACAAACAATGCAGATCCTGATCAGATTCTTAAGAAGCCATCTGATCCGCATCTACACGGTTTGCAAAGGTACAGGTTTTCGTGTTCGGCGGGATACTGGTTAAAAATAGATTGTGTGTACTCGTAAAGACCGCCCCTATGCGGCGATTTTTAAGGAGCACCTAAAATCTATGTTTGAAACAGAGAGAAGAAAAAATATCACCATTTTTCATCACCAAAGCCGTGATACACTGCAGAAAGTTAAAGAGGAACAATTCTGTTTCAAAAAAGATGTCAGTTTCGAATTGATTACCGTTACTGGAGCCCATTATCTACATTTGAACTATATATAGAAATATGAAAAATATCAAACATTTCCATCGGAAAAATGCTATTGTTGGAGATTGGAAAGACATTACGAAACCACTCCTATATTTAACTTTATTGAATTTTTTACCACCAAAATTTATCATATTTCTGCTCAAAACATAGATTGCGAGGCGGTTCTAACGAGTACCAACAATTTATGTTTTAAGCAGAAGTTAGAAAAATAAGGTATACCCCTGTAAACCCCAATTTTACTATTAAGGGGTCAAAATTACTTGCATGGTACTTCCACGCAGAGAGCTGAAAGTACTGGTAAACCGCTTAGAAGGTCTAAGCCTGCCCATGCAAAGTTGTCCGAGTCGGACCGGACATGCATATAAACCCTATTGGTTTTACGTGGATGCAACTTCTCAAAAATGATGACCTAAATAGTACTGACGGGGACGTTAAACCAAATAAACGAACAAGCAAATAGTGCAACACAAATCCTCTTAACCACAGAGAAAACGCCCACAATAGTCTCTCTTTCCATGTTTATTGTCATATTCCTGCAAAATGAATGTTTTAATTCATAAACTATATAAAACTATTGTTATGTTTGCTTTATCGTAGACTTACTCTGAAGAATCGCCTTGGCGATTCCAGTGAGAAACACAACAGACAGCTATATATGTAGTACTTCGAAAGATTATCTCAACATCACGTGAACAAGTCCGTGAAATGAGCAACCCCTAAACCCCACTTTATATAGGTGCGAGACGGAACGTCCATGCCTATAAACCCTATTTGTTTCATTGGGCGGCAGGGCTTGAGATGTCATTTCATCTCAATGTCGCGTAAACGTCCCACAAAGTTGGAAGCAACGTCTCCAAAATGACCTATACAGTGGACCTATGACCTAGGACGTTAAACATTGAATCAAACAAACAAAACACCTTACTTTCAATATTTCTATCCAGATCTAGATGTGACAATTCAAACCTACCCGACGGGCACGCGGCGTTGAAGAAATGAGAACGTTTTCAGCGTTGTTTTTGGCTTTGATTTGGCGTGGCGTTAATTGTCTGGTGCCCCTCAATGCTCCCCCGTCAAACCAATTCATTTTAATTTCCATATTGAGACCCTGTACCCACGGTTTCTAGTGTTCCCCTGGGCTCTGTGATCAAACCCATTCCTTTCAATTTCCAAAAATTACCTTGATGTATTCCTGACTAACCTGACCCGACCGACAACACAGCTAATTACGCCCTGATCCCCCACCCATCACACACACTAACAGGGAGCACTTGTACTTCGCTACCAACAGGGTGATCCTGGGAGTGCTATGTCCAATACTGCCATAACGTATGCACATGTACATGTTTACAGCTTCAGCTATTCCTACTTATATTCTTGCGTAAAAGAGTATTATACAAAGGTTTATTTCTTTTTAATATTTTCTGTTCCATTTCTACATTAGTATGCGGAGATGACCCTTTCGTTATGTTTATCAGCAATATAGTTTAGTTTCACATCCGAGAGGGATAGTGCATTACTTCATAATTATCTCAAAAAGTGCTATTTTTCTGAAGATTTTTTTTATATATTTTCCTCATTTATACTCTTAACAAAGATTGTGGGTGCTCGTTAGAACCGCCCCGTCAACATATAAAGTGAGGCTTAGGAGGATGTTCATTTCAAGGTCTTGTTAACATGATGCATACTGTTTATGCTCATGTTACCAAAACAATCTGGAGCAAGGCAGTATAGATTATTTGTTGAAAATAAAAGTCGAAAATATCCAGGCTCATAAATAGGGACATCTGCATTTCAAATACAGATATCTGCATTTTAAATACTGCTATATCTAATTAAGCTTAAATGCAGATATCTGTAATTCAAATGCAGATATCCATAATTGAAATTTAGATATCTCTTTTTATAACCAAATATAGATATCTACATTTCAAATACAGATACCTGTATTTTAAATAGAGATATCAGCATTTAAATATACATATCTGCAGATCTGTGCATTTTAAATGCATATATCAGTATTAAATGGGTATAACTTCAAACGGGACACCAAAGTAGACTGGTATAACTTGATTGTTTTGTCTGTTTGATTGAGGTTTAACGTCCCCGTCAACACTGTATAGGTAATTTTGGAGACGTTGCTTCCAATTTTATGGGACTTTTACCCGACATTCAGATGAAATATCATCTCAAGCTTTGCCGCCCAAGCGGTTTACCAGTACTCGTTTCAGCTCTGCGTGGAAGCATCAGGCGACCCATCTATTTCTTCCAACCCCGATGGGCGGGGGCCTGAAAGTTAGGTGTACAACATCGTTCAATGTCGACTGAGCATATATCATATAGTGTGGTTTATTTACAGACATATTAGTTATCATTGAATGAGCACATTCTCTTTGTATCGTCGGCTAGCGTTTGAATACAACCCATCATATTGGAATGTAAACAACAGTGGAAAACACCGTATGTAATAATCGGCGAGGAAGTTATCAATTTCCATACGTGCAGTAATTGGAGATATCTGAATTTCAACGCTAAATGCAGATATCATTATTTTAAATGAAGATATCTTTTTTAACCTTGTAATTCAGATATCTGCATTTCAATTATAGATATCTCTAATTTTATGAAAATACATATATCAGTATTTATTATTAGAGATAAGAAATAGATGGGCTGCATGATACATGAAACCGACCGCACACAAGTTCTGGAAAACAGCTCAGAGGATCTGAGCCTGCCAAGGCAAAGCGGTGCGAGTCGGACCGTGCTTATAAACCCTTTTGGTTTCATTGGGCGGCAGGGCTTGAGATGTAATTTCATCTCAGTGTCGGGTAAAAGTCCCACAAAATTGGAAGCAACGTCTCAAGATGACATCTACAGTGTTGACGGGGACGTCAAACCTCAAATAAAATAAAATAAATATTAGAGATATCTGTATTTGTAATGCAGAAAACTGCATTAAATAGGTTTAAACCCAAACGGGACACCATAGTCTGCCGGCACTAGACCTTTCCGTTAAGAAAACAATAACAAAAACACTTATATTTCATTGATGACCCATTTCTCCAATTTTATAGCATTTACCTTCTTTTCTATAGCAAGAACGGCGTTGAAATCAATATGTCGCACAAATGATTGACAGATGAGAAATTAACTTCTTTTTCATGGAAAATATGGCGAATTTGATCATAGCCTTATTATTCCTTAACGGCTGGTGATTCAAAATGCGAGCAAGGACGCGGAGATATCGGACTGATGCAAAACTGTCAATTATGGCCGAGAAAATAAAGGCTTTAGCCTCAGACTCAGCTGTTCCCCTAGAGGAGCATGCTGCAGTTCCGAATAATAAATTCCCTTTTATTCTCACTTTCAACACGAAAACACGGCTATATATGTTTGACCCCCTCGAACCCCACTTTCATATAGTAAAACTGTGGTTTAGAGGGGTAAACTTTATTTTTCTTATTTCTGCTCTAAAATATAGACTGTGGGTACTCGTTAGAACCGCCTCGACGAGGCGGTTCTCACGTGTATCCACAATCTATATTTTGAGCAGAAATAAGAAAAATATCATAATTTTTCATCTTAAAATTTTCGATTTTTCGGCGGTTGAAGTTACAATGTATTTGTATAGGCGTGTTTTCGTAATGATAAGTAAAAGTTGGGTTTAAAATTGTTTACATTTTCTTTAGAGTTGTTTGTAAAAAGCATGGATTCTGGGTTCTTTGCTCCAGCATTTCAGTTAGTTCTACCTTTGTTTTATCTCTGTGGTTGTTTGATATTTGAGTTCTCGGAGAGTTAGGAAGCCTTCATGCGGACAGAACGAATTATTTGTCGAAATCACGAAGGAAGTGCTGCTGCGTAAAATCGATTTCACTGACCGTTCCAGGGTACGAAAGCCTACTAGGGTCAAAATAAGATGAGAAAAAAAAATATTTTCTCGTACAAACGAGAAAATTTCTCATATGAACGAGAAACTTTCTCGTACAAACGAGAAATTTCTCGTACAAACGAGAAATTTTCTCGTTCAAACGAGAAAAAATCTCGTACAAACGAGAAACTTTCGCGTAGGAACGAGAAAAATTCTCGTACAGACGAGAATTTTTTCTCGTTCCTACGAGAAATTTTCTCGTACAAACGAGAAAAAATCTCGTACAAACGAGAAAAAATCTCGTACGAACGAGAATATTTGGTCAAGGTAATGACTCAATTACTCCTAAGGCTTGTAAAGTCGATGATGGAAAACCATTATGTAGACAACCCATCATTATTATAATAAACGGTTTTTGGGTCGATTGTTTTGTCAGTTGACCCAACGTTTAGCAAAGTAGTTGCTGTCCACGTGACTATTACTGATCTGTAGAAAATCCAGGTAACGGCAATTTATAGAATAAAGCTGTGCTATTCTCATCGCTGTGATATCATTGTGTTGCGTACGAGGGTTATCTATAGAATCTGGTCAAGAATCATGTGTTAGGTTTGGCAAACAATGTAGACCCAGATTATGTGTCACAGAACGCGATGTTTGATCAATGTCTACAGTATTTGCTTACAGTACAGAAATATAAAGGTTAAACGAAATGGGCCAGGATCATTTTTACAGTTACATTTATTTATTTTATGCTTCCCCTTAAGAAGGGAAGAAACAAAAATAAATAAAACATTGCTTCCAATGTTGTGGAAGTTTTACCCGACATTGAGATGAAATGACTTCTCAAGCCCTGTCACCCAATGAAACCAAATGCTTTATAAGCATGGACTCGCACCGCTTTGTCTAGGCTGGCTTAGATCCCCTGAGCGGTTTACCAGTGCTTGTGTGCGGCCGGTTTCTGCTCTGCGTGGAAGCATCATGCAGCCCATCTATTTCTTCAAGCCCCGATGAGCGGGGGCGAATATAAATAAATTGTTAAATAAATTAAATAATGTTACAGATTCAATATGAACAAATGCAATCTTCTATTAGGGCTTATTTATTTATTTATTGGAAATTTCTTGACACATATACACACGTACCATCTGCGGGCCTTTAACCCTTTCAACCCTGTAGATCGGTACAGATACCTTTGCAAACAGTGTAGATCCAGAAAAAACGGTCATAATGAGCCGTCTTACTAGCACGGCCACCATTTGAGGTAAAAGAGTCAATTAACTTCTACCTGTCGCAAAACACCACGTTGTTCAATACACGTGATATGATGAGTTTCCAGATTCTTGCTATGAACAAGAAAAAAATGTCATACAAACGAGAAACTTTCTCGTACAAACGAGAATATTTCTCGTTCCTACGAGAATCTTTCTCGTACGAACGAGAAAAATTCTCGCACGAACGAGAAATTTTCTCGTTCCTACGAGAAAGTTTCTCGTTCCTATGACATTTGTTTCTTGTTCATACGAGAAATTTACCATCTTCTTAATTTAATTACCCCTTATCACCTCCTTTAAAATGGCCATTGATTCGGTGCTAGGCTTAAGAATCGGGGTCATTTGTATAATCCCTCTTTTGATACATACCTTTTTTGTTCAAACTGTTGTTTGTAGCCATTGCCTATGTGTACCTTTAACTGCCAAACTGCTGTTTGTTTTGTTTGTTTGAACTGAGGTTTAACATCCCCGTCAACACTGTAAAGGTCATTTTGGAGACGTTGCTTCCAATTTTGTGGGATTTTTACCCGACATTGAGATTAAATGACATCTCAAGCCCTGGTGCCCAATGAAACCAATAGGGTTTATAAGCATGGACGATCCGACTCGTGCGCACCGCTTTGCCTGGGCAGGCTTAGATCCTCTAAGCGGTTTACCATTACTCGTGTGCGGGTCGTGCATCATGCAGCCCATATATTTCTTCAAGCCCCGATGGGCGGGGCCGAACTGCTGTTTGTAGCCATTGCTTATATGTACGTAATATCTGGCATGCGAACACTCTGTTTCTTGGCGGAAATACCATAGCAAAAGGAGTCTTCGTGCATATGTACCCAGCGAAGTCTACCTTAGTTATTAAACCTTAGCCTGCCAATCACAACAATTGTCGCCTGCTTTGTTGTTTGCTTGTTACTTGTTGCAAACAATGTTGAGCAAGATACTGAAACTGTAGTGGTGGTTTGAGTCCATACTGTTTGCCGGTATGCTTTGTTTTACGTACTCGTCATCGTTGAAGACACTGTTTTCATTTTGTGGGACCGTGACCCGACAATGAGATGAAATGACCTATCAAGCTCTACCGCCCAAAGGAACCGCTAGGCTTTACGTTTGAATTGAGGCTTAACGTCCCCGTCAACAATAGTTAGGTCATTTTGAAGACGTTTCCAGTTTTGTGGGACTTTTACCCGACATTGAGATGAAATGACTTCTCAAGCCCTGTAGCCCATGGAAACCAATATGTTTATTGAATAGACGGTCCAACTCGCAACGTACTCCTAAACTATTTCACCAAACTCCGATGGGCGGGGACCACCGCTAGGACGGTCCGACTCGCACCAAAAATGTTTGCAAGATGAACCAGCAGACGACATTTTCACATGAAGTTAAGAATGGCATCTTAACTGTTAGACATGGGCCAAGTAACATCCATATACCGCAGAGAAAATTTCTCATTACTGCGAAAAATATTCTCGTTCGTACGAGATTTTTTTCTCGTTCATACGAGAAAAGTTCTCGTTAGTACGAGAAAGTTTCTCGTTCGTACGAGATTTTCTCACAACAGTTGTCGACTGCGTTATTTAAAAAGTCATTGTTGCAAACAGTGTGTCCCTACTTTTTGTCTATATACTTTGTCTGTATGTTGAGGTTTTACATCCACGTCAGCACTATTTGGGTCATTTTCAAGACACTGCTTCCATTTTGTGGGACTTTTACCCGACACTGAGGTGAAATGAAATCTCCTGCCCTACCGCCCGAAGGAACCGCTAGGCTAGGGTTTAACGTTCTCGTTAACAATATTTAATTCATTTTGGAGATATTGCTTCCAATTTTATGGAACTTTTACACGACATTGGGAAGAACTGACATCTCAAGATTTTCCGGACAATGAAACCAGTAGGGTTTATATGCACGGACGGTCCGACTTGCACTAATTTACCTTGGCAGGCTTAGACTTTCTAAGCGGTTTTCCAGTACTCATGTGCGGTCGGTCTCAGCTCAGTGTTGAAGCACCTTGCAGCCTAATCTATTTCTCTAAGCTCTGATGGCGTGGGCCACCGCAAGGGTTTAAGGAGCTGCCCGACACGTACCAAAAAGTTGCAAGATGAAACAGCAGACGACATTTTCACATGCAGTTTATCTCAGCATCTTAAGGGTCAAACATGGGCCAAATGGCATCCATGTACCACAGCGAAAGTTTCTCGTTCGTACGAGATTTTTTCTCGTTTGTACGAGAAAGTTTCTCGTTCGCACGAGATTTTTTGTCTTAATAATTGTCGCCTGTTTGTTGTCTGTTACTTTAAAAGCCATTGTTGCAAACAGTGTGGAGCAAGATACTGCTCATGTACAAATGTAGTGGCAGTCTGGTATGGGTTCATACTGTTTGCCTGTTTGCTTTGTCTTTGTGTTGAGGTTTTGCGTTTGTTTATTTGTTTGTTTGTTTGTATTGAAGATTAACGGCCCAGTCAACACTATTTTACGTCATTTTTGAGCCGGTCAGTTTACCAATCTACACTTTTCCTGAACTGGCTTATACGTAAGCGGTTAACCAGTACAGCGCACATTCTTTCGCCAGAAACTGACAACTGCCCTTCTTGAATAGTTTGATTTGATTTAAGGTTTAACGTCACCGTCACCTCTTTGTAGGTCATTTTGGAGACGTCACCCTTCTTGAATCAGTGGAAGGGAGAGAATGACCGTAGAAAAGGTTTCATGATCAATCTCCACGAAAGAATGTTGCCGACCCCGGCAGGAATCGAACCCGCGTCCTCCTGATCACCAGTCCGACGAGCATCCGACTGAGCTACCGAGGCCGGCTTAAGGTTTTACGTACCCATCATTTTATGAAGACACTGCTTCCATACTGTGGGACTTTTATCCGACACTGACATGAAATGACATGTCAAGCCCTTCCGCACAAAGGAACCGCTAGGCTTTTCATTTGAACTGAGGCTTACCGTCAAGACTGTTTAGGACATTTTGGAGACGTTGCTTCCAATTTTGTGGGACCTTTATCCGACATTGAGCTGAAATGACATCTCAAGCCTTGCCGCCCAATGAAACCAATAGGGGTTAAATGCATGGCCGTTCCGACCCGCAACACTTTACCTGGACAGGCTTAAATCTTCTAAGCGGTTTTCCAGTACTCATTTGCGGTCAGTTTCAGCTCTGCATGGAAGCACCTTGCAGCCTCATCTATTTCTCAAAGCCCCGGTGGGCTGGGTTTAAAAAGCGGTCTGACTCACACCAGAAACTTAACAGACAACGATTTCATATGTAATTTATCTTAGCATCACTATGGGCCAAGTGGCATCCATGTCCCATAGAGCAAAGCCTCTGATCAGACTGCGCAAATGCATAGACTGATCTGAGTCTTCACTGGATGCAGATGTACAACAAAATTTCTATGAGAAATATTCTCGTTCGTACGAGATTTTTTCTCGTTTGTACGGGAAAGTTTCTCGTTCGTACGAGATTTTTCTCGTACGTACGAGATTTTTTTCGTTTGTACGAGAAAGTTTCTCGTTCGAACGAGATTTTTTCTCGTACGTACGACATTTTGTCTTGTCATAACACCAACACGAGTATTGATTAACGTGGCGTTTTACAACGGGTAGAAGTTAATTGACTCTTTCACTTCTGAGTTTCTGCGGTGAATTCTTCCATCTTTGTACATGTATTTGGAATCGTCCATACTTGTATATAGGAGGTTGAGATGAGACCAATAGCAGGATAGTCTTACGACCTGAAAGCCGTAACAAAGGAAAGATGCATAGCCTGAAAAAAATCCCCGCCTATGGTGGGATTCGAACCCGGGCCGCTATGCATATGATCTACCAAGGTAGATAATGGAAGGGAGGTAACAATAGCAACTGGTGTTCGTGCTGGTTAGACGGCTCATTATGAGCGTCTTATCTGGATCTACACTGTTTGCAAATGTATCTGTACTGATATACAGGGTTGAAAGGGTTAAAGGTCGGTAGATGTAATGAAAGCATGCGTACGTGTTTATATGTTTCAAGATATTTCTAATAATAAATAAATAAATAAATAAATGTGATGACAGCATATGTACCAGCCCTTTGTTAAATCGAAAATAGAAAATTGCATTTGTTCATACTGAATCTACACCGTTATTTATTTATTTATTTATTTTTGTTTGTATGAGCATAAAATAAATAACTGTAGAAGAGCCGATAGCTCAAGTTTCATATTGATCTCTAGCGGCAGGGTCAGTTTTATCCACTGCAACTTATTTTTTTATAACCAAAGCATTGACAGCACTGGTGGGTCGATTGTGTTTTTGTTTTTTTTAAGGGAAGGCTGGAAAAATGATCCTGACCCATTTCGTTAACCCTTAAATTCCTGTACTGTAAGCAAAAAGTGTAGACATTGATAAGACATCGCGTTCTTCGACACATATTCTGGGTCTACATTGTTTGCCAAACCTGACACATGATTCCAGTCCAGATTCTATAGATAACCCTCGTACGCAACACAATGATATCACAGCGATAAGAATATCGCAGCTATTTTCTATAAATTACCATTTTCTACAGATCAGTAATAGTCACGTGGACAGCAACTACTTCTGACAAATCAATCGAACCAATCACTGTTATTATAATATTGATGAGTTATCTACAAAATGGTTTTCCATCATCGACTTTACAAGCCTTAAGAGTAATTGAGTCATTACTTTGACCAAATGTTCTCGTTCGTACGAGATTTTTTTCTCGTTTGTACGAGAAAATTTCTCGTTTGTACGCGAAAATTTCTCGTTTGGACGAGAATATTTCTCGTTTGTACGAGAAAATTTCTCGTAGGAACGAGAAAAAATTCTCGTTCGTACGAGATTTTTTCTCGTTTGAACGAGAAAGTTTCTCGTTTGTACGCAAAACTTTCTCGTTTGTACGAGAATATTTCTCGTTTGTACGAGAAAGTTTCTCGTTTGTACGAGAAAATATTTTTTTTTCTCAACTTATTTTGACCCTAGTAGGCTTTCGTACCAGGGCCGTACTTCTGTCGCGGTTTATTTTTGTTATAGTTAGCTTTGAATGTGTGTATCGCTTATAACTTTTTGTTTTGGATAGACAATTGGCCATTTTGTTGGAAAGTAACTGTCCTTTTAGCTTTTCCGCTATTGATATGACCATTAGGATCTGTTCATTTTTTTGTTTTCTCTGGTGGGAGGTATGGGTTAATTGTATAGATTCCTGATCATTGCCTTCACTTCTATTATCATAATATATCGAATATTGAAACAATACAGTATCCTTCACGCAAACATTGTTGTCATTACAAAAACACGCCTATATAATTTTGACCCCCCCCCCCCCTCCACACACACAGAGACTTTAACTCTACTTTTATATAGACAGGGGTAAACCTTATTTTTCTTATTTCTGCTCTAAAATATAGATTGTGGGTACTCGTTAGACATGTTAGACGAGTACTGACAATCTATATTTTGAGCAGCAATACAAGAAAACTATCACAATTTTTCATCTTAATTCGGCAGTAAAATTCACAATGCATTTGTATAGGCGTTTTCTCATAATGGTTTCTTTTCGCCATACGTTTTTGGACTCTTATGATCATCTTTTGTGGTTCTATATTAATTATTTTCTTTATGTACGACTCGTGGTAGCCAAGGGACGGCAAGATCAAAGTAATTAACAACCCGAAAAGAGTTATGCTATCCAAGGAATAGAATTATTAATTCTTGCAGCTTTAGGCATTCGATATTGGCGCTTCAAGCCCTCGGGATTTCCGGGCCAATCGAATTAACCTCTGAGCATCGTTAAGGACCAGAGCATACAGGTCAATTCCTATATCAAGACCACCTTTGGGTCTGTTCAAACTTTTGAACAGTCTCAAAGGGGTCTCTTACTAACAGACAACCACCACGAAAACACGCCTATATGATTTTGAGCCCCCCCCCCCCCCCCTGGAACCCCACTTTTATGAAGTAAAACTGTGGTTTACAGGGTAAACCTTATTTTTGTTATTTCTGCTCTAAAATATGAAAAAGAAATAAACACTGAAACCTTTTAAATGTGTCTTGTAAACAAGAATTAAATGCAGTTTCAATTTTAGCTAGTCTTAATAGTTGAATTTCAAATTACGCGTACTAAATATAGAACCCATACTATTTTTACGCATTGGCTTGTTATTAGACACCCTTAGGTTAATGAAATTCTTACTTTTTCAACTACATGTACATTAGTTAGCCCATTTTGTACCAGAAACCCCAAAACGGGTACCCTGGCAAACAGTGCAGACCCAGATCAGACGCCGCGGCGTCTGATCAGGGCCTACACTGTTTGCAAAAAAGTTCAGCCATTTTCCAAATAAGTTTTGAAGAAAATACAACCTGACACCCCTAAATTTCGAAACTGACTCGTGCTATATTTAAGGAGGAAAGTTCCATTTGGTACAAAATGGGTTAATGATACCTTGGAGACTTAGATTGTCATGACTGTAATTACTATTGGCAGACACGATATATAATTCTGGTTTATTCTGTGGGCTTCAGTTCGAACGTATTACAGTACATATTGCCATCTTCAATGTACATATATGAAATCGGCACTCATCCGGGCCCCCGCCCATCGGGGCTTGAAGAAATAGATGATGGGCTGCATGATGCTTCCACGCAGAGAGGAAACCGACCGCACGTGAGTGCTTGTAAACCACTTTGAGGCTCTAAGCCTACCCAGGAAAAGTGATGCGAGTCGGGCCGTCCATGCATATAAACCCTATTGGTTTCATTGGGCCGCATGGCTTGAGATATGTCATTTCATCTCAATGTCGACTAAACGTCTAGTAAAATTGGGAGCAACGTCTCCAAAATGACCTATACAGTGTTGATGTGGACGTTAAACCTCAAACAAACAAGCATGTATGAAATAATGGAGTTTTAATCTGCTCCAAAAAGAGATTGCGGATACCCGTTAGAACCGTCTCACCGAGGCCGTTAATTATTGAGATATCATGGATAAACTAGGAGTATACAGTAGCCATTCGCTCTATTAATAGACTATGTATGGAGTATGTGTATAAGAAAAATATCACAAATTTTCATCAAAATATGCCAGATTCGAGGCTGAAAGAATGCGCTAAGTCTAATGGGTATGTTACTGTACCTGTACCATTATGAGTACATTTCCTTGCATTTCATTTAAAAATGATTTACGACTTCAATATTTTCTGATTTAAAAATTATACATGGCTTTATTTCTGATGACATACATGGCCTGTCCATCAAATTAATGATGCAGAGAGCCGCCAAACTCAGAAACTATTTCAGGAGACATGTCAGAACTATTCATGTTGTATAGTCCTAAAAGTATCCATCTCTGTAACTGTAATTTTAATTAGTTCAGTAAAAGTCCTATATTAAGACCACCTTTGGTACTATTCAAAAGTGGTCTTTAAGACCACTTTTGAACAGTCCCAAAGGTGGTCTATGACCAAAGGACACTGGTTGAAGGAAACGCAAAGAAAGCAGTACTGAAACCTTCTAAATGAGCTTTTTAAAGCAGTATAAGTCTTAAAGTTTAGGTGGTCTTAATAGCGGATTTCCACTGCGTGAAATTCCGTTACTAAGACCACCTAAAATTAAGACAAATTATGTTTTTTAAAAGCATATTTAGAAGGTTGTAGGTACATTTTCTTAGTGTTTTCTATATCCAATCTTCTCTCGTGGGACTGTTCAAAAGTGGTCTTAAAGACCACTTTTGAACAGTTCCAAAGGTGGTCTTAATATAGGAATTTTACTGCAATAGGTTATATGGACAAAAATGGGGGTATGCAGGTACATCAAAGCAGTTTTCATTACTTTTGTTCCGGGCCATAGCATACACGTATATTGTGGGTAATCGTTTGAACCGCCTCTGTGAGGTAGTTCTAACGATTACCATCAGTCTACGTTTGTAGCAGTGGTAGGAATATCAGAATATTTTTTGTCAGAAAAGCACTTTTAAGTACATATGTACCTACAAGAAAGCATTTTCGCACGGGCGTTAATGAAAAACCATAAAGCCATAAAATATGTTTCAATGTACATGTTTAATAGTTCCCCACCCCCTCCAAAACGACATCGCCTAATGCAAACTGAAATGTATGACCAGCGAAGACCCAGTTCACACACGTGACCAGCGAAGACACAGATCATACGGATCTGGGTCTTCCCAAACCGCAGGTTACCTGCGGTGTCAATGGATACTTGTAGTCTCCAATCGAGCAAGCGGTATATAGCAGGAATGATTGGCGCATCACGAAAATACCTCTTTATAATTCAGACCCCTTTATATAGTAACACTAGGGTTTCATGGGCAATTCTTCTTTTTTCTTATTTCTGCTCTAAAATATAGATTGTGAGTATTCGTTAGAACCGCCTCGATGAGGCGGTTCTAACGTACACCGACAATCTATAATTTGAGCCAAACTAAGATTTCGTCTGAAAGTTTTCGTTTTTTCGGTGGTTAAATTTACAATGTATTTGTATAGGCGTGTTTTAGCAATGGTGTCCTATAGCTTACTGGTCGTTTTCGATTACATGTAGCTTTTGCTGTGTCTTATCCATATGCCATGTGCAGCCCCGGTCAGACATGACCTACATAGTGTTGACTGGAACGTTCCGCGGGGTTTCCGACAAGGTAGATATTCTGTACTGAGAAATATGCCCAAAGGACACGGATGCACCCAAATGGTAGCCGCAATTAAGAAATTGCAATTTTCTGGGCCTCATCAGTGATCCTAATATTTTCAAACTTCCGCAGTGATCCCAAAGGACTAGAAAATACCGCAGCAGGCACACGTCGCCGGGGCAACGTCAAATCAACGTCGGTGCAACGTTATGGCGTCGCGTCGACGTAGATGTGACGTTGCATTAAGGTCATGACGTTGCAGCGACGTTGATTTGACGTTGCATAAACGTCATGACGTTGTACCGACGTTGATGTGACGTCACAATTACGTTATGTGACTGCTGGGTATAACCCAAGGGCAGGAAGAAACTAAACCGACCTACTCAGTTTGCAGCAAGAGTTTTGATTTTTTTTCAATCTTTTTTCCTTCTTCTGTTCGCAACAATATGATTTGTGAATGATATCATAAAATAACACTCAACCGTCGGAACTAATTTGAACTTAAAGCCAGTTCCATGGGGAAGAATGATTTCTATACTGCACTTTTTCAGTCGAATGATAAAAAGCTATATCACGTGGAATAATTTCAGATTAAGATATCGCTCAGCAAAAGGAATCGATAGCAAGTCACGGTCATATTTCACTAATGCCAGCTGATGTAAATGATATTTCATGCCACTGACTCCCAAAGTTAAACAGGAGGGCCATGATGGCCCTGGGTCGCTCGCCAGATCCATAGGGTAACAAGTGGGCCCTAGGGAGAGCCATTTTTGGCATCAGGGCTATAATTTGCATAATCTTGGTAGTGGTCTAAAAAGTGAAGCTTCATACCAAATAACAAAGACCGGAGCCTTCTAGTTTCGGACAAGAAGATTTTAAAAGGTTTTTCTTATATAAGTCTTTAAAAAAATATGCGGGCCCCGGGGCGCGGCCATTTTTGGCCCCAGGGCTATAATTTGAACAATCTTGGTAGAAATCCACAAGACAAAGCTTCATACCAAATATAAAGACCTCGGCCTTTTAGTTTCAAACAAGAAGATTTTCAAAGGTTTTCCTAATATAACTGAGTCTATGTAAAACAAGTGGGCTCCGAGGTGGGCCCATGTTTTGCCCCAGGGCAGTTATTTGAACAATTTTGGTAGAGGTCCACTACATGAAGCTTTATACCAAATATTAAAGGCATTGGCCTTCTGGTTTCAGGCAAGAAGATTTTCAAAGGTTTTCCCTGCATAAGTCTATGTAAAACCATAGCCGTGCCGTATTATAGTATTCTTCAATTTACATGTATGAAATAATGCAGTTTTAATCTGTTATACATGTAATAACAGATTAAAACCAAATATTGTTATTACATGTATGAGTATGGGAGGTGTCGGGTAACTTTTAACTTGTTTTACATAGACTTATATTAGGAAAACCTTTGAAAATCTTATTGTCTGATTACTCAGCTGAGCCTGAGGCTAAAGCCTTTTTTCTCGGTCTTCTTCAGTGGTTCTCAGGGCTATACTTTGAACAATCTTGGTAGAGGTCTACTAGACAAAGCTTCATACCAAATATCAAAGACCTGAGCCTTCTGGTTTCAGACAAGACGATTTTTAAAGGTTTTACATATATTAGTCTATGTAAAACCATTGGGCCCCGGGGTGGAGCCATTTTTGTCCCCAGGGCTATAATTTGATCAATCTTGGTCGAGGTCAACTAGACAAAGCTTCATACCAAATATCAAGGAACCGAGCCTTCTGGTTTCAGACAAGAAGATTTATAAAGATTTTCCCTGTATAAGTCAATGTAAAACCAGTGGGCCATGGGGAAGGGTGAATTTTTGGACCCAGGGCTATAATTTCAATTATCTTCATATAGGTCCACTAGACGAAGCTTTATACCAAATATCATAGACCTGAACCTTCTGGTTTCAGACAAGAAGATTTTTAAAGATTTCCTCTATATAAGTCTGTGTAAAACCAAAGGGCCCAATGGAAGGGGCATTTTTTACCCTAGGCCCGGCTATAATTTGAAATATCTTGATAGAGGTCCACTAGAATAAGCTTCACACCAAATGCATGTATCAAAGACCTTGACCTAGCGGTTTCAGAGAAGAAGATTTTTAAGATGTTCCCTATATAAGTCTATGTAAAACCGAAGGGCCCCGCCGTTGGGGGCATTTGGCTATTATTTGAACAATCTTGATCGAGGTCCACTAGGTGAAATTTCTTACCAAATATCTAAGACCTGGGCCTTGCGGTTTCAGAGAAAAAGATGTTTTAAAATTTTCCCTATATAAGTCAATGTAAAACCCAAGGGTCCCGGGGCTATAATTTGAACAATCTTGGTATAGGTCAACTAGATGAAGCTACACATCAAATATCAAAGACCTGGGGCTTGCGGTTTCAGAGAAGTAGATGTTTAAAGATTTTCCCTATATAAGCCTATGTAAAACCAAAGGGCCCTTGGGCGGGGGCAATTTCTAGCCTATGGCTATAATTTGAACAATCTTGATAGAGGTCCACTAGATGAAGCTTCACACCGAATATCAAAGACCTGGGCCTTGCTGTTTCAGAGAAGAAGATTTTTTTAAAGAAAATCCCTATATCAGTTTCTGTAAAATCAAAGGGTCCTGGGCGGGGGCATGTTTGGACCAAGGGCTATAATTTGAACAAACTTTGTAGAGATCCACAAGATGATGCTACATATAAAATATTCAAGATCTAGGCCTTGCGGTTTCAGAGGAGACTTTCCCTATATAAGTCAATATAAACCATAGGGCCCCGGGGACGGGGCTTTTGTGGCCCCAGGGCTATAATTTGAACAATCTTGGTAGAGGTCCACTAGAAGCTTCATACCAAATATCAAAGACCTGGGTCTCACGGTTTCAGAGTAGAAGATTTTTAAATATTATCATTATATAAGACTATGTATAGCCCCTGGGCTATAATTTGAACAATCTTGATAGAGGTCCACCAGATGAAGCGTCACACCAAATATAAAACACCTAAGCCTTCTGGTTTCAGACAAGAAGATTTTTAAAGGTTTTCCCTATATAAGTCTATGTAAAACTGGTGGGCCCCGGCGCGGGGGCATTTTTGGCCCCAAGGCTATAATTTGAACGATCTTGGTAGAGGTCCACTAGATAAAGCTTCATGCCAAATATCGAAGATTGGGCCTAGCGGTTTCAAAGAAGAAGATTTTTAAAGTTTTCATTTAAAAATCTATTTTCAGCTCCTGTGATCTAGATATGCAATGGACCGGAACCATTTGGGGACCACCTAAGGATCATTTCTGTGAGGTTTGGTATAAATCCGATCAGTTGTTTAGGAGGAGATGCCGTGTGAAGAATTAATTACGGAGGCACGCACGGAAACACGCACGAACGACGGACGATGGACGAAAATTGATCACAAAAGCCCACCTTGTCGCTACGTGACAGGTGAGCTAAAAACATTGCAGTAGAAGGCATCGCACCGGAAGCAGATATATTTGTCTTGAAATCTTGAAACCCTTCTTCTTCTTCTTCTTCTTCTTCTTCTTCTTCTTCTGCTTCCTCTTCAGTGGTTTTTGTTTGTTTGATTTGAGGTTTAACGCCGTTCCCGTCAAAACTGTAAAGGTCATTTTGGAGACGGTGCTTCCAATTTTGTGGGACTTTTACCCGACATTGAGATGAAATGACATCCCAAGCCCTGTCGCCCAACGAAACCATAAGGGTTTATAAGCATGGACGGCGGTTTACCAGTACTCGTGTGCGTTCGGTTTCTATTTCTTCCAGCCCCGATGGGTGGGGCCTTATTATTAGTGGTAGTATTAGTACATGTAATGCTGTTATTATTGTTTACTACATGTATGCAAACGAAACGCCAACAGGACTCCGCCCATCGGGGCTTGAAGTGGTGCATTCATACAGAGCTAAAACCGACTGGTAAACTGCTTAGACAGTCTAGGCCTGTCCAGGTAAAGTTGTGCGAGTCGAACCATCCATGCATATTAACCATAGCGGCTTCATTCGGCGACAGGGCTTGAGATGCCATTTCATCTCCATGTTGGGTAAAAGTCCCACAAAGTTAGAAGCAACTTCACCAAAATGACCAACATACTGTTGAGTGGGACGTTAAACCCCAAATCACAGAAGAAGAAGAAGAAAAAATGCCAACACTTGAACACTTGAACAGTTGTTATACTTAAAAGCGAATAATGTTTTTTTATTATTATTATTATTATTATCATCTGATTTATTAAGGGAAACGGGAACACCTTCAGGGGAGGCAACTCCTGCAAAATATTTTTGTCTCCCATGTCAATAGGGGTCAACTCTTAAAGGAAAGAATTTGCTCCTGCGGAGCAAATTCTTTCCCTTAAAGAGTTGACCCTTTTTCAGTTCGACAGGGCTTATAGAAAAGCGAACAGGAAGATCCGAAAGTTGTCTCCATATGGACCGAAATTAATATGTATATGACATATTAGGCCTTTTATGAAATAGAGGAGGTGGGGCATGGACCTAACAGAGCCCTGATTGGTATCAATAAAATCGTGCATCTTATCATAAGGAACAAGAATATATATCTTCTAGGAGTGAAGATCTGCAATGACTTGGCAGCCAATGCCATTTTTCAATTTTCATAAATCTATAGGAATTTTAAGTCACCATAGCAAAAAAAATGTGAGGAGGCGATTTTCATAAGAAACATAAACTTTCAATCCCCCACCCCAATGATGCTACAAATGGAATTTGGGCCCAGTCAGCCCAGTGGCATCAGAGAATATGTCGTTGGAAAATGTTAACGCCGACGACGACAACGACGGACAACTAACTGCCTATCCTATAAGCTCCCCTTCGGCACTGGTGAGCTTAAAATATCAGATTTTCTGAACATTTCCCCAGTTTATGGTGGTAAAATTTCAATATACAGTGTGATTCCGCTATTAAGACCACAAAAAATTAACACTAATTCTGCTTTAAACCCTTATTTGGTGGGTTGCAGTTATTCTTTCTTTGTATTTTCTGCATACAGTGTCCTCTGGTCAGAGACCACCTTTGGTACTGTTCAAAAGTGGTCTTTTGAGACCACCTTTGGTACTGTTCAAAAGTAGTCTTTAAGACCACTTTTGAACAGTCCCAAAGGTGGTCTTAAATGTGGTACTGTTCAAACGTGGTCTTTAAGACCCCTTTAAAACAGTCCCAAAGGTGGTCTTAGTATAGGAATCCTACTGTATTTAAATAGGCGTATTTTCGGAATGATGAGAAATAGGGTCCTTAATACAGGTATGGCCTTAGACTGTTTCGTTCAACCCTTTAATTCCTGATTCCCTGTACATTCACCAATCAGCAATCATTACGCACTCACGCCTATACAAATCCATTGCCACCTTTAGCGCCGATAAAATGAACATTTTATGCTGAAAAATTGTGATATTTTTCTTATTTCGAGGCGGTTCTAACGAGTACCCAAAATCTATATTTTAGAGCAGAAATAAGAAAAATAAGGTATACCCCCGAAACCCCAGTTTTACTATACAAAAGTGGGGTTCAAGGGGGTCAAAATTATATAGGCGTGTTTTCGTGATGAATCCGTCGCCGCGTACTGAACTGTCTACAGTGTTTGCCAATCCCTCATTTATGAGATGCTAGGTCTACAGGGGAAACTCTTTCTAATCCATTACTTTACTTACACAACGTTGTTTATACATGTACAATGTAGTTTTTGAGAGGTTAAACGTCATTGGTCAGTGAAAGTTACGTGGAGAACAACATTAACATTCTGGCAGTATTTGTCTACGCACATGGGCGTAGACATTATAGACATTGGGTTTTACACGGAAGTACAGCCAATAGTTACCCACAATGCAGGTCGACCACGCATCACCAAGTGTAAGTTTTCACAAGAAGACTGCAGAAAAAAGGCCCACAACAAGTATAAGCTTTCAAACAAAAAAGTGGCCTACGGGCAGTGCTCAGGCACAGTATTGTTATCACATTTATACAAGCCAATACTTGTTGTCATGTTTATACAGGCTAATACAAAATATACATCTACAAATTCTCGAACACGACGGACCACTGCCTATCCTTAAACCTCCCCAGGAGCCGACCAGGGGCCGTAGGCTCTTGTGAGCTAAAAAAAATGTTGCTTCGCCGTTAGCAAAATTGTTGGGTGAATCCTGAATTAGTCTTCTATAAAGTATAGGAACGAGACCTACCTAACCTCTACAACAGTTTTCAGGCATTCCATTTGATAAGATGTTATAAGCATAAGTTGCACAGATAAAAAAGTACTTTTTGACAAAATTACAGCATTTGCAACTTTGACATTTCTGACTTTATACTTCAGTCGGAAGGCTCCTGGTTGCAGACTGGCAATTAGGATATTGCCAAAGACAGCTTATTGTATAAAACATATTTCTTGGGTAGAACTCGGGACATTCATATTCACTATGTGCTAAGCGTAAACCTAGCTTTTTTGTAAAAGCTATACTTGTATTAAATTTTGGGGTCGATTGATAACGGAAGTATCACGAATTATTAACAATAATCGATCAAACTACTTCTTTCAGCAATTGTAATAGTTTGACTGCAGAAGTATACTTTTAAACTCATTAGATGGTTTATAAGCCAGGAATACGGTGAAATTCCGCTATTAATATCACCTAAAATTAAGACTTATTATGCTTTAAAAAGCTTATTTGAAAGGCCGCAGTTATTCTTTCTTCGTGTTTTCTGCAAACAATGTCCTCTTGTCAGAGACCACCTTTGGTACTGTTCAAAAGTGGTCTTAATGACCACTTTTGAACAGTCCCAAAGGTGGTCTTAATATAGGAATTATACTGTAGTTTAAAACTCATTATTCGTCTAATCCAGATGGTTTATAAGCCTGGAATATTTGTCATTGTCTGGGCTATTGAGACCTGTCAGGAATGATTTGTTTCTGTTTCCTTGCGCTAGGAAACATTTGTTTTAGCAACAAGTACCACTTTCTTTATTTACATATTCCACTTGTCTGCAACTTGTATTGTGTATTGAAACCACGACAGACGCTTAACGAAATGCAAATGTTTTTGTAGGGTCGTTAAGTCATCGAAAACTCATGAAATGTTAGTCTGACTCGCTCGCCTGGGTAAGCGGAAGTTATTGATTTTTACAGCAATACAGCATAATTATGATTATATGAATTTATCATATGACGACGCGTCTGAGAATGAAACAACGCAATGTAATACATTCGATAATACACGAGTGGATTAATATGCAAATAAGTTCGATGCGCTCCGTAACGTTTCACTTACGACGTCCTTAATGACGTCGCGTTTACTAATGGCGGAAAATTGACATTTTTTTGTAAACAAATCGTGAATAAAATTCATTTTAAATGTCAATTCTAACACAGCGCGCCTATATAGGCAATGGAAAATAACTGTGTTTTATTCTGCAACAAATCTCAGCTCGGAAGAGCGTGACGAGTGACGTCATTAAAATTCCCAATTTATGACGTCACTAGTCGATTTCCTTGACGTTAGACGGTGTAACGTCATTTTCTCGCATCGAAAACGTAAGAAAAGGATATAAATGCATGTGTTTCAGTCGATAATTTTAGCGGGATTTCTTCTAACAATGGCGAAAGGTTGTGAGATTTTGAAGGAAACAACAACATTATTGCCGATTTTCAGCGTGTTAGAATCGAAATAGATCAGCTCTTGTCTGTGATTTGTTGAGTAATAAATCACAGGTTGTCGGTCAGTTGTAAGTAGACAAATCACGCGCGCTACGCGCTTGTGATTTGTCTACTTTACAACTGACCTCCAAACTGTGATTTATTACTCAACAAATCACAGCTAGAGCTGATCTATTTCTTAAATGATAGATAGAATCTTGCACTCGTGCTGATGTATTACTAAATTTATTAAACTCGTTGAGGAAAAGGGATAAAAACGTCAGAAAAGAGCATTAACCCAATCAGTACCAGAAACCCCTAAAGGGGTTCCTTGGCAAACCGTTCAGGCCCAGATCAGACGCCGCAGAACGCGGCGTCTGATCAGGGCCTCCACTGTTTGCTAAAAGTTCAGTCATTTTCCAAAAACAGTTTGATGAAAACAAAAACCTGACAGCCCTGAATTTTGAAATAGACTCCTGCTATATACATGTATAAGGAGGAAGATTCCATTTGGTAAAAAAAGGGTTAAACGTAAGCAGCGAAGGGAAAAGTTGACGCTAAGACAGTACCTTATGTTAAACATTCGCGCCATTATTAGCCTATCCTGGAGCCCGTTATAAGAAACGGTTAATGCGATGGTAATGAGGCAACCTTGGAACCATGCTTAATATTCACGCCTGGTAGACTCGTAAGGGGTATCCGGCGGGAAAAAAAAAATTCAACAAACAGGTGAGTGTTCCCGATTTATAATGTTTAGTCAACTTTGCAAAATCAGGCAATGCAATTCTCAACAACTTTTATTTCTGCTTTCCGCCATTTTTCAAAGGGAGCCAACTTTCGGGACTTCCTGGTCGCCTTTCTACAAATGAAAAAGAGGTCTACTCTTAAAGGAAAGAATTTGCTCCTCTTGACATCAGAATCAGAATCAGAATTGTTACTGGTGACACGTCAAATGACATTCATACACCAGGACCTGTGATGTGGGAAGTTAGTCATTAGCTCTAACCAAAGAGGTAAATTTAGCTACACAATCATCAGCACCTTCAGCTGTCGAAATAATCGAATCAGGAAGGGCATTCCAATCTCTAATGGTTCTGGGGAAGAACGACTCTTTATAAATGTCAGTTCTTGCGCTAAGGGTCTGAAACGCCAAAGAATGGTGATTTCTACAGTGTCTAGCTGGGGGAACAAGGTCATCTGTTGGAATGCTGGCAGCACCCTTTAGACCTTTGTATGAAAAGGATTAGCCTACTGTCTTTTCTCCTTTTCTTGAAAGACTCCCATTTTAATTTTCCAAGTATTCCAGTCATGCTCCCAGTTTCAAAGCAGTAATTGCCTGTTACAAATCTAGCAGCTCTATTCTGAACTCTCTCAATTTCATCAGTAAGGACCACTCCACTGGGGTCCCAGATACAACTACCATATTCCTAGATTGGGCGAACAAGACCTTTATATGCTGCCTCTTTTACATCCTGAGGGCACTGATGAAGATTTCGCCTCAGGAAACCAAGCGTTCTATTTGCCTTAGTACACATGTTGCTAATATGAGTATTCAATCTCAAGTTGTGTGAGATTGTCACTCCAAGGTATTTAATGGAGTCCGGAAGACATGGAAGACAAAAATAATTTTGCAGGAGTTGCCTCCCCTGAATGTGTTCAGATTCCCCTTAATTGAGAATTAAATGTATCACAATTCATGCGCTCATATGAAATGGCTCAAAACCTGTATTTATTGCATTTTTAATGCATTTATCTGATATTTATGCTCTTACATTAAAATAAATATTGAATGAAGTAGCGAATTGTGTAATCAGACACCCATCAGCAGTTAGCTTTTCCTGTCGCCGTATAAGGGGTAATATTCCCGTAAGGGGTAATCAGGCCTCCTAAGTCGTAATCGGCACAAATATTTAAGCCCCTGGATCAGTTTTTTTTTTCTAATTAACTGTAAAACTCTCCAAACTACGAGTGGGGAGTCTGTTTATAAAGCTTGAAGATCAGAACGCCAGATACAGGTTTGTAATAACGTCCCCGTCATCAATGTAAAGGTCATTTTGGAGACGCTGCTTCCAACTGTGTGGGACTTTTACCCGACATTGAGATGAAATGACTTCTCAAGCCCTGCCGCCCAATGAAATCAATAGGGTTTATAAGCATGGACGGGCCAACACGCACCGCTTTGCCTGGGCAGGCTGATCCCCTAAGCGGTTTACCAGTACTCGTGTGCGGGTCGGTTCCAGCTCTGCGAGTAGGACCGTCCATGCTAATAAACCCTATTGGTTACATTGGGCGACAGGGTTTGAGATGTCCCTTTATCTCAATGTCGGGTAAAAGTCCCACAAAATTGGAAGCAACGTCTCCAAAAGGACCTTTACAGTGTTGACGGAGACGTTCAACCACAAATCAAACAAACAAACAAACAGATAAAAAAAATCTGTTTTTAGTATATCTCTCGGAGAGGTTCTATCAAGTTCCCACAATCTGTGTTTTGAACAGGAATCAGAAAAATAATGTACATCCCTGTATACCCCAGTTTTACTATATAAAAGTGGGGTTTAAGAAGTCAAAATTATATTGGCGTATTTTCTTGATGCTTTCTAATTTTCATCTACAACGAAGACGAATCGGGCCCGGGTCATGGGTGGTGACACGTAATGATTTATCTACGTAATTACAGATGTTTGAATTTCAATTTTGATTTTCCACATAGATTAACTATTTCCGAATTTAACACCCCAAGTAGCAAGTATTAGATAATATTGAAAGGAATGTGAACCCTTACAAAACCTCACTTAAAACGTATGTTCCCATTAAGAAGTAATTTGTCAGAAAGTCAATCCGTATACATGTTGTTACGCAACGATACACAACAACGATTCGCAAATTTGTGACAATAAGAAAACGCCCAGAAGCAGGAAGGCAAAATAACAAGGCACATTTCTACATTACAGAAAGGCATTTTGAAATTAAAGCACTGTCACTGCAGTAACATAAAGCAAGTGTCATCCCAGCAGACACATAACGTAATTGTGACGTAACATCAGCTCAAAAAAGTTGGCAGGGTGGCAGGACAGCAGGATGAAACATGTTAAGTTAGCAGGATGGCAGGACAGCAGGATGAAACATTAAGTTAACATGATGGCAGGACAGCAGGATGAATCATAATAAGTGAACAGGATGGCAGGACAGCAGGATGAAATATTAAGTCAGCAGGATGGCAGGACAGCAGGATGAAACTAATAATTTAGGAGGATTGAAGAACAGCAGGATGAGAACTTGTTCTGAATTTCAAAATGTATACAACCATGTATTGGCACCTATAGCTATGTTAGAAACTAGTAATCAAATTTAGTCCATTCCCGTCTTTAAAGCGTACGGCCGCGAAAACCCAATTTTCGTCCTGCCACAAATTCAGCCAGATGAAAAATTGTTTCAAATCACAAAACTTTTACCATCATGTTGTAGGCAACAAAAATCTATGTAAGAACGTAGAAATGAAATTTGGCTCCTATCAGCGTTTAAAGCGTACGGCCGTGAAAACTCAATTTTCATCCTGCTGGAAATGCAACATCAATTTTCATCCTGCTGAACCTGTCAAGCTGGCAGGATGGCGGCACAGCAGGATGAGAAATTCTTCTGAATTTCAATATATTTACCACCATGTTGTAGGCACCTAAAAACTATGTAAGAAACTAGAAATCAAAAGCACTTTCGCGTCTTTAAAGCGTACGGCCGCGAAAACCCAATTTTCGTCCTGCCACAAATACACCCGGATGAAAAATTGTTTCAAATCACAAAACTTTAACCATCATGTTGTAGGCAACAAAAATCTATGTAAGAAAGTGGAAATTATATTTGGCCCCTATCAGCGCTTAAAGCGTACGGCCGTGAAAACTCAATTTTCATCCTGCTGGAAATGCAACATAATGAAAAGTTGATCGGACCTTCAAAACCTTCACCACTATTGGGTAGGCAACAAAAATCTATGTGAAAATGAAGCAGTCGACTACGGCCCAGTTCGTCCTTTCAAATGTAGTACTCAAAAGAACCGTTTTTCATCCTGCTGAACCTGTCAAGTTAGAAGGATGGCAGCACAGCAGGATGAGAAATTCTTCTGAATTTCAAAATATTTGCCAACATGTTGTAGGCACCTAAATACTATGTAAGAAACTAGAAATCGAATTAAGCCCTTTCCCGTCTTTAAAGCATACGGTCGCGAAAACCATATTTTCGTCCTGCCACAAATTCGCCCAGATGAAAAATTGTTTCAAATCACAAAACATTTACCATCATGTTGTAGGCAACAAAAATCTATGTAAGAAAGTGGAAATTAAATTTAGCTTCTATCAGCGTTTAAAGGGTACGGCCGTGAAAACTCAATTTTCATCCTGCTGGAAATGCAACACCAATTTTCATCCTGCTGAACCTGTCAAGTTAGCAGGATGGCAGCACAGCAGGATGAGAAATTCTTCTGACTTTCAAAATATTTACTACCATGTTGTGGGCACCTAAAATCAATGTAAGAAACTAGAAATCAAATTTAGCCCTTTCCCGTCTTTAAAGCGTACGGCCGCAAAAACCCATTTTTGTCCTGCCACAAATTCACCCAGATGAAAAATTGTTTCAAATCACAAAACATTTACCATCATGTTGTAGGCAACAAAAATCTATGTAAGAAAGGGGAAATTAAATTTGGTTTCTATCAGCGTTTAAAGCGTACGGCCGTGAAAACTTAATTTTCATCCTGCTGGAAATGCAACACCAATTTTCATCCTGCTGAACCTGTCAAGTTAGCAGGATGGCAGCACAGCAGGATAAGAAATTCTTCTGAATTTCAAAATATTTACCACCACAGTGTAGGCACCTAAAAACTATATAAGAAACTAGAAATCAAATTTAGCCCTTTCCCATATTTAAAGCGTACGGCCGCGAAAACCCAATTTTCGTCCTGCCACAAATACACCCATATGAAAAATTGTTTCAAATCTTAAAACTTTTACCATCATAATGTAGGCAACAAAAATCTATGTAAGAAAGTGGAAATTAAATTTGGCTCCTATCAGCGTTTAAAGCGTACGGCCTTGAAAACTCAGTTTTCATCCTGCTGGAAATACAGCACCAATTTCCATCCTGCTGAACCTGTCAAGTTAGCAGGATGGCAGCACAGCAGGATGAGAAATTCTTCTGAATTTCAAAATGTTTACTACCATGTAGTGGGCACCTAAAATCTGTGTAAGAAACTAGAAATCAAATTTAGCCCTTTCCCGTCTTTAAAGCGTACGGCCGCGTAAACCCAATTTTCGTCCTGCCACAAATTTACCCAGATGAAAAAGTGTTTCAAATCACAAAACATTTACAATCATGTTGTAGGCAACAAAAAACTATGCAAGAAAGTGGAAATTAAATTTGGCTCCTTTCAGCGTTTAAAGCGTACGGCCGTGAAAACTCAATTTTCATCCTGCTGGAAATGCAGCACCAATTTTCATCCTGCTGAACCTGTCAAGTTAGCAGGATGGCAGCACAGCAGGATGAGAAATTCTTCTGAATTTCAAAATATTTACTACCATGTTGTGGGCACCTAAAATCTATATAAGAAACTAGAAATCAAATTAAGCTCTTTCCCGTCTTAAAAGCGTACGGCCGCGAAAACCCATTTTTCGTCCTGCCACAAATTCACCCAGATGAAACAGTGTTTCAAATCACAAAACATTTACAATCATGTTGTAGGCAACAAAAATCTATGTAAGAAAGTGGAAATTAAATTTGGCTCCTATCAGCGTTTAAAGCGTACGGCCGTGAAAACTCAATTTTCATCCTGCTGGAAATGCAACACCAATTTTCATCCTGCTGAACCTGTCATGTTAGCAGGATGGCTGCACAGCAGGATGAGAAATTCTTCTGAATTTCAAATTATTTACCACCATGTCGTAAGCATCTAAAAAATATATAAGAAACTAGAAATCAAATTTAGCCCTTTCCCGTCTTTAAAGAGTATGGCCGCGAAAACCCATTTTTTCGTCCTGCCACAAATTCACCCAGATGAAAAATTGTTTCAAATCACAAGACATTTACTATCATGTTGTAGGCAACAAAAATCTATGTAAGAAAGTGGAAATTAAATTTAGCGCCTACCAGCGTTTAAAGCGTACGGCCGTGAAAACTCAATTTTCATCCTGCTGGAAATGCAACACCAATTTTCATCCTGCTGAACCTGTCAAGTTAGCAGGATGGCAGCACAGCAGGATGAGAAATTCTTCTGAATTTCAATATATTTACCACCATGTTGTAGGCATCTAAAAACTATGTAAGAAACTAGAAATCAAATTTAGCCCTTTCCAGTCTTTAAAGCGTACGGCCGCTAAAACCCATTTTTCGTCCTGCCACAAATTCACCCAGATGAATAATTGTTTCAATTCACAAAACATTTACCATCATGTTGTAGGCAACAAAAATCTATGTTAGAAAGTGGAAATTAAATTTAGCTCCTATCAGCGTTTAAAGCGTACGGCCGTGAAAACTCAATTTTCATCCTGCTGGAAATGCAACACCAATTTCATCCTGCTAAACCTGTCAAGTTAGCAGGATGGTATCACAGCAGGATGAGCAATTATTCTGAATTTCAACGTCCGTCCTTGCGCCCGTGCTTGCGTCCATTCGTCCGTAAACAATTTCTTCAAACGACATCTCCTCCTAAGCCACTGATCGGATTTTGACCAAACTTCACAGGAATGATCCTTAGGTGGTCCCATTTCATTACGCAAACACGCCTATACAAATACATTGCCACCTTTATCGCCGAAAAAAATGAAACTTTTATGATGAAAAATTGTGATATTTTTCTTATTTCTGCTCAAAATATAGAGCGTGGGCACTCGTTAGAACCGCCTCATCGAGGCGGTTCCAACGAGTACCGAGGCGGTTCTTACGAGTACCTACAATCTATATTTTAGAGCAGAAATAAGAAAAATAAGGTAGATCCCCGGAAACCCTAGTTTTACTATATAAAAGTGGGGTTCAGGGGGTTCAAAATAACATAGGCGTGTTTTCATGATGTCAAAGTTGTTCAAATTGTTCAGGTCCGTTGCACATCTAGGTCACAGGAGCCAAAAATATCTATTTTTTCACCGAACACTTAAAAAATCTTCTTCTATGAAACCACAAGGCCCAGGTCTTTGATATTTGGTTTGAAGCTTCATCTGGTGGACCCCTTCCAAGATTGTTCATATTATAGTGCTGGATCTCAAATCCGATGCATTTCCACTGCACCACATCGCAAATCGGCCCTTGCCTCGAGATAATAAGGAGCTAGCGGGCCGATATGCCTAGTAACGCGACATGGAAAATGCCATAACCATTTTTTCATTAAAGTGTGTTTCATGGCACGTTACTAGGCATATCGGTCCGTGAAGCTCCATGTTGACACAAGCGCATTTAGGCCCGTAAACTAATATGACGCTCGGGGTGGGGGTGGGGGGGGGGGCGAAATGTTTAGTGACGGCAAATCTGACAGAGCATTACGTATTTATTAGCTCACGAAGTGAGCTTCGGAATCACTTTTTGTCCGTCGTCCGTCCGCCCGTCCGTGCGTGCGTCCGTCCGTAAACAATTTCTTCAAACGACATCTCTTCCTAAACCACTGATGGGACTTTGCTCAAACTTCACAGGAATGATCCTTAGGTGGTCCCCTTTCAAAGTTGTTCAAATGGTTCTGGCCCATTACACATCTAGGTAACAGGAGCCAAAAATAGATTTTTTTTTTCACCGAAAACTTAAAAAATCTTCTTCTCTGAAACCACAAGGCCCAGGTCTTTGATATTTGGTATGAAGCTTCATCTAGTGGACCCCTACCAAGATTGTTCAAAATATAGTTCTGGGGCCAAAAATGCCCCCCACCCCGGGTCCCTTTTGTTTTACATAGAATTATATAGGGAGCAATTTTAAAAAGCTTCTTCTCTGAAACCGCAAGGCCCAGGTCTTTAATATTTGGTATGAAGCTTCATCTATTGGACCCCTAACAAGATTGTTAAAATTATAATGCTGGGGCCAGAAATGCCCCCATCCCGGAGCCCTTTGATTTTACATGGGCTTATATAGGGAAAATATTTAAAAATCTTCTTCTCTGAAACCGCAAGACCCAGGTCTTTGATATTTGGTATGAAGCTTCATCTAGTGGACCCCTACCAAGATTGTTCAAATTATAGTGCTGGGGCCAAAAATGCCCCATTCTCCCGGGGCGCTTTGGTTTTACATGGGCTTATATAGTGAAACTCTTTAAAAATCTTCTTCTCTGAAACCGCAAGGCCCAGGTCTTTGATATTTGGTATGAAGCTTCATCTTGTGGACCTCTACCAAGATTGTTCAAATTATAGCCCTCGGGCCACAAATGTCCCGGCCCCGGATCCCTTTGGTTTTACATAGACTTATATAGAGAAAATCTTGAAAAATCTTCTTCTCTGAAACCACAAGGCCTAGGTCTTTGATATTTGGTATGAAGCTACGTCTAGTGGGCCTCTACCAAAATTATTCAAATTATAGCCCTGAGACCAAAACGCTCCCGCCTCGGGCCCTTTGGTTTTTCATAGACTTATATAGTGAAAATCTTTGAAAAAATCTTCTTCTGTGAAACCACAAGGCCTAGGTCTTTGATATTTGGTGTGAAATTACATCTAGTGGACCTCTATCACGATTGTTCAAGTTATAGCCATGGTGCAAAAATGCCCCCGCCCCGAGACCCTTTGCTTTCACATGGACTTATATAGGGAAATATTTAAAAATCTTCTTCTATGAAACTGCAAGGCCCATGTCTTTGATATTTGGTATTGTGCTTTATCTAGTGGACCTCTACCAAGATTGTTCAAATTATAGCCCTCGGGCCACAAATGGCCCAGCCCTGCGGCCCTTTGATTTTACATAGAGTTATATAGAGATAATCTTTGAAAATCTTCTTCTCTGAAACAGCAAGGCCCAGGTCTTTGATATCAGGTGTGAAGCTTTATCAAGTGGACCTCTATCAAGATTGTTTAAATGATGGCCCTGAAGAAAACATTGCCATTTGGTTTTACATAGCCTTATGTAGGGAATATCTTTAAAAAAATCTTCTTCTCTGAAATAGCAAGGCCCAGGTCTTTGATATTTGGTGTGAAGCTTTATCAAGTGGACCTCTATCAAGATTTTTTAAATGATGGCCCTAAAGAAAACATTGCCATTTGGTTTTACATAGCCTTATGTAGGGAATATCTTTAAAAAAATCTTCTTCTCTGAAATAGCAAGGCCCAGGTCTTTGATATTTGGTGTATAGCTTCATCTAGTGGACCTTTGCCAAGACTGTTCAAACTATAGCCTTTGTTAATATTTGGTATGAAGCTTCACCTTTTTAGACCCCCCTCAACATTATGCACATTATAGCCCTGGGTCACTAATGGTCCACCCCGGGGCCCCAAGGTAAGCGATCCAGGGCTTTTTTTTTCTTTTAAATCGTTTAATATATTGAAAAAAATTATCTCAAAATAATAATAATAATAATAATAATAATAATAATAATAACAATAATAATAATTGAAAATTTTCAGGTCCAAGTTTCTGATATTTTTCATATTTCACCTTAAGACATAAATTGTGGATTCTCGTTAGAACCGCCTCGTTGAAGTGGTTTGTTTGTTGAGAGGTTTAACATTCCCGTCGACACCATTTAGGTTATTTTGGACACTTTGCTTCCAATTCTGTAGGACTTTTACCAGACATTGAGATAAAATGACATCTCAAGCCCTGTCGCTCAATAAAACCAATTGGGTTTATATGCATGGACGGTCCGACTCGCTCCATCTTGCCTGGGCGGCTTACAAGTGGTTCTAACAAGTACTCAAAATCTGTGTTTCTGACCAGGAACTAGGAAAATAAAATATACCAATGTAAACCTTTTTTTTTAAAAAAAAATAAAATTGGGCTAATGGGTTCAAAACTTTCTTTACATAGGCATGTTTTTTGTTGTTTTTTGTGGGGGAGGGGGGGATGCAAAAGATAACTGATGATTAAATATAGGCATATATCTTTTCTTAATATACTATTTCATGAAGCGGCCTCCGCTCATCGGGGCTTGAAGAAATAGATGGTTTGCGTGATGTTTCTACGCAGACGCGTAGGTCTACTGGTAAACCTGCCCAGGCAAAGCGGTGGCAATCGGACCATCCAATGCATATGAACCCTATTTGGCGACAGGGCTTGAGATGTCATTTCATCTCAATGTCGGGTAAAAGTCCGTAAAAATGGGAAGCAACGTCTCCAAAATAACCATTACACTGTCGACTCAGTCTGGACTTGGAAGTTAAACCTCAAATAAAACAAAAACAAATTAATAATCACGACAGACATTTTGATTATAGATATAATAAAACGCTAATTAATTATTAAGTGATACGGCGCGATAAGCAACGGCGTCGTCTCAGACGCTAGCTACCCGGGTTCGAGTCTGGCTTGTTTCATTTTTTTTCTCTCTACTTATTGCTTTTTATTTCTTATGCATCTGTATGTTTACATACGCTGATACACATCATTTTTCTTTCTTTTTGCCAACATTTTCACAAGTGCAAACGGTTTTAGTGACTGAGTTTGCTTTACATCAAATGTGATTTTATTTAATGTTTTACGTCCCCATTGGGGCTTAAAGAAATAGATGGGCTGCATGATGCCTCCACGCAGAGCTGGAACTTACCGCACACGAGTACTAGTAAACTACTTAGAGGATCTAAGCCTGCCCAGGCAAAGCTGTGCGAGTCGGACTGTCCATGCTCATAAACCCTATTCAATTGGTTTCATTGGGCGACAGGGCTTGAGATGTCATTTCATCTCAATGTCGGGTATAGACGATCTTTCACGAGTGGTCATTTCATATGATATGACAACGAGTGAAAGATTCTGTTTATCATATGACCACTTTAAATTGGATTTTATCGCCTTTTTATCTGACATTTTTTTAAAAAAATGCATGGTTGACATGGACGTCGTCATGACGTTACTTAATTCCGCCAAAGTGTTATTACACGTGTGGTCGTACGATTTTTATTACACGACGTTATCCACTGCTTATCAACGACGTCATATGATAAAAAAAAAAACGTTTAATAATGTTGTATTAACAGCAGGATGAAAATTATGTTTTCACAGTCGTACGCTTTAAACGCTGATAGGAGCCAAGTTTAATTACCACTTTCTTACATAGATTTTTGTTGCCTACAACATGGTGGTAAATATTTTGAAATTCAGAAGAATTTCTCATCCAGCTGTGCTGCCATCCCGCTAACTTGACAGGTTCAGCAGGATGAAAATTGGTACTTTTGAGTACTGCCTTTGAAAGGACGAACTGGGCCGCATTCGACTGCTACATTTTCAAATAGATTTTTGTTGCCTACCCGATAGTGGTGAAAGTTTTAAAAGTCCGACCAACTTTTCATTATGTTGTATTTCCAGCAGGATGAAAATTTAGTTTTCACAGCCGTAAGCTTTAAATGCTGACGGGGGCCAAATTTAATTTCCACTTTCTTACATAGATTTTTGCTGCCTACAACATGATGGTAAAAGTTTTGTGATTTGACATAATTTTTCATCTAGGCAGGACGAAAATTGGGTTTACGCGGCCGTGCGCGTTTAAAGACGGGAAAGGGCTAAATTTGATTTCTAGTTTCTTACATAGATTTTTGGTGCCTACAACATGGAGGTAAAAATTTTGAAATTCAGAAGAATTTCTCATCCTGCTGTGCCGCCAGCCTGCTAACTTGACAGGTTCAACTGGATGAAAATTTTTATTGCATTTCCAGCAGGATGAAAATTGAGTTTTCACGGCCGTACGCTTTAAACGCTGATAGGAGCCAAATTTAATTTCCACTTTCTTACATAGATTTTTGTTGCCTACAACATTATGGTAAAAATTTTGTGATTTGAAACAATTTTTCATCTGGGTGTATTTGTGGCAGAACGAAAATTGGGTTTCCGCGGCCGTACGCTTTAAAGACGGGAAAGGGCTTAATTTGATTTCTACTTTGTTACATAGTTTTTAGGTGCCTACAACATGGCGGTAAATATTTTGAAATTCAGAAGAATTTCTCATCCTGCTGTGCTGCCATCCTGCTAACTTGACAGGTTCAGCAGGATTAAAATTGATGTTGCATTTCCAGCAGGATGAAAATTGAGTTTTCACGGCCGTACGCTTTAAACGCTGATAGAAGCCAAATTTAATTTCCACTTTCTTACATAGATTTTTGTTTCCTACAACATGATGGTAAATGTTTTGTGATTTGAAACAATTTTTCATCTGGGTGAATTTGTGGCAGGACGAAAAATGGGTTTTCGCGGCCGTACGCTTTAAAGACGGGAAAGGGCTAAATTTTATTTCTAGTTTCTTACATAGATTTTAGGTGCCTACAACATGGTGGTAAATATTTTGAAATTCAGAAGAATTTCTCATCCTGCTGTGCTGCCATCCTGCTAACTTGACAGGTTCAGCAGGATGAAAATTGGTGTTGCATTTCCAGCAGGATGAAAATTGAGTTTTCAAGGCCGTACGTTTTAAACGCTGGTAGGAGCCAAATTTAATTTCCACTTTCTTACATAGATTTTTGTTGCCTACAACATGATGGTTAAAGTTATGTGATTTGAAACAATTTTTCATCTGGGTGTCTTCGTGGCAGGACGAAAATTGGGTTTTTGCGGCCGTACGCTTTAAAGACGGGAAAGGGCTAAATTTGATTTCTAGTTTCTTATATAGTTTTTGGTGCCTACAACATGGTGGTAAATATTTTGAAATTCAGAAGAATTTCTCATCCTGCTGTGCTGCCATCCTGCTAACTTGACAGGTTCAGCAGGATGAAAATTGGTGTTGCATTTCCAGCAGGATGAAAATTGAGTTTTCAAGGCCGTACGTTTTAAACGCTGGTAGGAGCCAAATTTAATTTCCACTTTCATACATAGATTTTTGTTGCCTACAACATGATGGTAAAAGTTATGTGATTTGAAACAATTTTTCATCTGGGTGTCTTTGTGGCAGGACGAAAATTGGGTTTTCGCGGTCGTACGTTTTAAAGACGGGAAAGGGCTAAATTTGATTTCTTGTTTCTTACATAGGTTTTAGGTGCCCACAACATGGTAGTAAATATTTTGAAATTCAGAAGAATTTCTCATCCTGCTGTGCTGCCATCCTGCTAACTTGACAGGTTCAGCAGGATGAAAATTGGTGTTGCATTTCCAGCAGGATGAAAATTGAGTTTTCAAGGCCGTACGTTTTAAACGCTGGTAGGAGCCAAATTTAATTTCCACTTTCATACATAGATTTTTGTTGCCTACAACATGATGGTAAAAGTTATGTGATTTGAAACAATTTTTCATCTGGGTGTCTTTGTGGCAGGACGAAAATTGGGTTTTCGCGGTCGTACGTTTTAAAGACGGGAAAGGGCTAAATTTGATTTCTTGTTTCTTACATAGGTTTTAGGTGCCCACAACATGGTAGTAAATATTTTGAAATTCAGAAGAATTTCTCATCCTGCTGTGCTGCCATCCTGCTAACTTGACAGGTTCAGCAGGATGAAAATTGATGTTGCATTTCCAGCAGGATGAAAATTGAGTTTTCACGGCCGTACGCTATAAACGCTGATAGAAGCCAAATTTAATTTCCACTTTCTTACATAGATTTTTGTGGCCTACAACATGATGGTAAATGTCTTGTGATTTGAAACAATTTTTCATCTGGGTGAATTTGTGGCAGGACGAAAATTGTGTTTTCGCGGCCGTACGCTTTAAAGACGGGAAAGGGCTAAATTTGATTTCTAGTTTCTTACATATATTTTAGGTGCCTACAACATGATGGTAAATATTTTGAAATTCAGAAGAATTTCTCATCCTGCTGTGCTGCCATCCTGCTAACTTGACAGGTTTAGTAGGATGAAAATTGTTGTTGCATTTCCAGCAGGATGAAAATTGAGTTTTCACGGCCGTACGCTTTAAACGCTGATGGAAGCCAAATTTAATTTCCACTTTCTTACATAGATTTTTGATGCCTACAACATGATGGTAAATGTTTTGTGATTTGAAACAATTTTTCATCTGGGCGAATTTGTGGCAGGACGAAAATTGGGTTTTCGCGGTCGTACGTTTTAAAGACGGGAAATGGCTAAATTTGATTTCTTGTTTCTTACATAGGTTTTAGGTGCCCACAACATGGTAGTAAATATTTTGAAATTCAGAAGAATTTCTCATCCTGCTGTGCTGCCATCCTGCTAACTTGACAGGTTCAGCAGGATGAAAATTGATGTTGCATTTCAAGCAGGATGAAAATTGAGTTTTCACGGCCGTACGCTATAAACGCTGATAGAAGCCAAATTTAATTTCCACTTTCTTACATAGATTTTTGTGGCCTACAACATGATGGTAAATGTCTTGTGATTTGAAACAATTTTTCATCTGGGTGAATTTGTGGCAGGACGAAAATTGTGTTTTCGCGGCCGTACGCTTTAAAGACGGGAAAGGGCTAAATTTGATTTCTAGTTTCTTACATAGTGTTTAGGTGCCTACAACATGATGGTAAATATTTTGAAATTCAGAAGAATTTCTCATCCTGCTGTGCTGCCATCCTGCTAACTTGACAGGTTCAGCAGGATGAAAATTGATGTTGCATTTCCAGCAGGATGAAAATTGAGTTTTCAAGGCCGTACGCTTTAAACGCATGTAGGAGCCAAATTTAATTTCCACTTTCTTACATAGATTTTTGATGCCTACAACATGATGGTAAATGTTTTGTGATTTGAAACAATTTTTCATATGGGTGTATTTGTGGCAGGACGAAAATTGGGTTTTCGCGGTCGTACGCTTTAAAGACGGGAAAGGGCTAAATTTGATTTCTAATTTCTTATATAGTTTTTAGGTGCCTACAACATGGTGGTAAATACTTTGAAATTCAGAAGAATTTCTCATCCTGCTGTGCTGCCATCCTGCTAACTTGACAGGTTCAGCAGGATGAAAATTGTTGTTGCATTTCCAGCAGGATGAAAATTGAGTTTTCACGGCCGTACGCTTTAAACGCTGATAGGAGCCAAATTTAATTTCCACTTTCTTACATAGATTTTTGATGCCTACAACATGATGGTAAATGTTTTGTGATTTGAAACAATTTTTCATCTGGGCGAATTTGTGGCAGGATGAAAATTGGGTTTTCGCGGCCGTACGCTTTAAAGACGGGAAAGGGCTAAATTTGATTTCTAGTTTCTAACATAGGTTTTAGGTGCCACATCATGGTAGTAAATATTTTGAAATTCAGAAGAATTTCTCATCCTGCAGTGCTGCCATCCTGCTAACTTGACAGGTTCAGCAGGTTGAAAATTGGTGTTGCATTTCCAGCAGGATGAAAATTGAGTTTTTAAGGCCGTACCCTTTAAACGCTGATAGGAGCCAAATTTAATTTCCACTTTATTACATACATTTTTGTTGCCTACAACATGATGGTAAAAGTTTTGTGATTTGAAACAATTTTTCATCTGGTTGAATTTGTGGCAGGACGAAAATTGGGTTTTCGCGGCCGTACGCTTTAAAGACGGGAAGGGGCTAAATTTGATTTCTAGTTTCTAACATAGCTATAGGTGCCAATAACATGGTTGAATATATTTTGAAATTCAGAACAAGTTCTCATCCTGCTGTTCTTCCATCCTCCTAAATTATTAGTTTCATCCTGCTGTCCTGCCATCCTGCCGACTTTATATTTCATCCTGCTGTCCTGCCATCCTGTTCACTTATTATGTTTCATCCTGCTGTCCTGCCACCCTGCTAACTTAATGTTTCATCCTGCTGTCCTGCCATCCTGCTTACTTAACATGTTTCATCCTGCTGTCCTGCCATCCTGCTAACTTTGTCGAGCCCGTAACATCAACGTCGAACAATATGTTCTCCACGTGGTCTCATAGTGCAACACATTGGTATGAAGTTTCACGAAATACAAATGTAACTCCAAAAGTAGGAAAATCAGATTTACGGTTAATATGTTCTGCACGCCGCCTCATGGTGCTCTACATGTCTGTGAGGTTTCTTGAAAATATCTCAAATGGTATCGGAGTTATGGAGCGAAACGAAACTATGATATAAATGACTATGTTCAATATTCAAATGACAATGACAGTAAAAGTAGGAAAATCTGAGTTATAGTTAACATGTTCTGCATGTCGTCTCATGGTGCTCTACATATTTGTGAAATTTCGTGAAAATATCTCAAATGGTACCAGATTTATGGAGCGGACACGATCTATGAGACACTGATGGACGGACGTATGAACGGACGGACTGTCGGGCGGCCAAACGGACACTCAAATCTTCGGTTGGTATAACATAATACCCCGCCACTGTTAGAGTGGCGGCGTATACTCATCGCGAAAACACGCCTTTATAATTTTGACCCCCTTGAACCCCACTTTTATATAGTAAAACTGGCGTTTACAGGGGTAAACATAGTTCTCTTATTTCTGCTCTAAAATGTAAATTGTGGGTACTCGTTAGAACCGCCTCGATGAGGCGGTTCCAACGAGTACCCACAATCTATATTTTGAGCAGAAATAAGAAAAAATTCACAAATTTTCATCTCAAAATTTTCATTTTTTTTCGGCAACAAAGGTTCCAATGTATTTGTATAGACATATTTTCGGAATGACAGTAATATTCCTATGTTAAGGTCACCTTTGGGACATCTCAAAAGTCGTCTATCAGACCACTTTTGAACAGCTCTAAAGGTGATCCCTATTTGAGACCACTTTTCCAAGTCTTTAAGAACAGTCTTAAAGGTGGTCTCTTTCAGGAACCATTTTTGAAGAGCCCCAAAGGTGGTCGCGTACTGGAGGACACTGGGCAAAGCAAATACAAATACAAAATATCCGAATCGCCCAGCCCATCGGGGCTTGGACAATAAAGTACTACTTAAAATTAGGCTGCAAGTTGCTTACGCACAAAGCTGAAACCGATCTTACTTGGGTACTAGTGAACTGCTTAGGTCTAAGCCTGCCCAGGAAAAGTGGTGCCGCGGAGCTTTCTTTGGGCGATAGAGCTTGACATGTCATTTCATCTCAATGTCGGGGAAAAAATATACAAAATCGGAAGTAACGCCTCCAAGATGTCCTAAATAGTGTTGTCGGGGTCGTAAAACCTTGGTACAAACAAACAAATAAACAAACAAACACGAATAAAACAAACAGAATATCCGAAACCGTCTAAATCTGCTTTTAAAAGCAAAGTTTGTTTATGGTACATGAAGGTATTGCCATGGGAACATGGGAACGTCAAACGTACAGGTTTGGCTATGCAGGTCTCACTATATCTTGAATGACCCTCGTACATGCATCAATTTCTTATTTCGCTGAGGACCGTCCCTTTTGCGTACAAGTACATATGCCTCATGACCTAAACAGTGTTTATGGGGACGTAAAACCGCAACACTAACAATCAAACAAACATCCGCCCCATCGTTGCAACAGGCAGGCGCAACCTTTCCAGTCAATGAATATACACTTAAAACCACTATTATTTTCTATATAAACTCAACTTACAATGTCTCCTGATAACTAGGACAACGTTTTTTTTCCAATATATATTTTTTTGCTTTCTGTCCATAAAAAAGAAGGTTGAAAGCAAACTCGCGGCCTCCAAAGTAGGATCTACATTCCGCATTAGCACACACTATTATGACATTGTAATATAGACAACTAAATTGGGCTTTTTGTCCCTCAAGGTAATTTACTTCTTTCAAATGAGCCCCGCCAAGCGAATTTGGGTCTTCGAGCATTCCGTCATGACAAGTTTTAACTGCGCATGCCCAGCCATTCAGAGGGGCCAGAGATATGGCTTTCTGTCTGACGGTTCATCTTGATTCACTGCTTGTATGAGCGAGCAGCGAAGGTTCTGGCGAGACTGCGCGGATGCGCAGGCTCGCCTGAACCTTCGCTGCTCGCATAGGCGATAAGTACCAAAATCGCTTGACGCGGCCCAAATTTGATTTATGAGTATCTATGAAATATTAAATTTGTAACAGTACCACAATATATATATTTAAACTAGAAATGCGTCCTAAAGACACGGATGCCCCCGCCTGGTAGCGCAATGAAGAAAATTTAAGGGGAATGGATACACCTAGTTGATTTTTCCGCCATGTTTCAAGGGGAGACCACTTTTGGGACTTTCTGTTCGCTTTTCTATAAACTCAGTCTCTGTCCTGCAAAAAGGGATGTACATGAACTCTTAAAGAAAACAATCTACTCATCGGGAGCAAAATATTTAATTAAGAGTTGATCTCTTCTGACGTTGGAAGCAAAAATACTTTTGCAGGAGTTGCCTCCCCTGAAGGTTTATCAATTCTCCTTAACGCAAAATTGATAGTGCCATCTCGGACGGCTGACACGGACGCGGACGGAGAAAGAGACTGACGGACGGACGGAATGACAGGGTAACTACATTGTAATTTCCACTATTCTTCAAATGGTAGGGACATAAAAATAACCATATATGACAATGGACTCTTTCGCCTAGTAAGTTTGGAGTGGTCCATTTCCAATTATAGGGGTGTCAGGGTTGTTATGGTTTGTGGCAACTTTTACAAAAATGCAAACAGTGCCAAGATAATATGCCGCGTTCTGCAGCGTATGAGCTGGGTCTGCACTGCGTCCAACGTCCCAAAAAGGGTCGCTAGGCATATATAGGTTAAAGATACAGAAACTGCGTATGGTCAGATGATTTTCATCATAAACTACATGTACATCTACATGTATAGTAGAACTTCATCATTTCAAAACTCCGATAATCGAAATTCTCAATAATTGAAAAGTGCTTTGAACTGAAGTTCCAATCATGTCAAAAGCAAACATTACAACCAGTGGGGTTCAAGGGGGGGGGGGGGGGGGGTCAAAATTATATAGGCGAGTTATGAGTCCCTATAGGAGGTAAAGAAGTTAACATGAGCAGAAAATATTGTCAAGGAGGAGTTTGTTTCCATGATAACAATTCTTCAATTCATACATGGGAGCCAGGCTAGCTACATGTATATATACCGCTTCTTTGATATTTCTGACCAAAACCATGGTCTGTGAGTATATGGAACGTTCAAGTTTTAACGCATACGTGTATAGGGGATACATAGATACCAAAGAAAAGAACAGTCATTAAGGGGAGGGGGGGGGGGTGGCGGTTTGGGGGTGGCGGCTGTTTTACGGTCGGAAATTTCGTTTTACGGCGTATTTTCGTAATGTTTATATAAACTGTGGCTTACAAGGGTATACTTATTTTTCATCATTTTTGCCGAAAACATTTGTTAAAACAACAAAACATAGACTGTGGTTTCCCGTTCTAACGAGCACCCATAATCTATTTTTGAAGCAAAAATAAGAACAATATACAACAGTTCCATCTGAAACACCCTAGTGCTATAGGTACCTGAATGAAAGATGTCATTGTAGCTCGCGGGGTGGGGGTGGGTGTTATCGTAATGAAATATAAATAGCATACTTACGGGTACAAACATCCTTTAGAAACTTTGGTATCACATTCGGTCTGATATTATTCCAATCCAAATTAGGATTTGTCATTTTTCACTCAAGCTGATAAAACTGCCTTCAGTGCAGGTACATGAAATCAAGAAATATTCACACCCAAGAAAGAGTACCTGAGCTATCTTAGAATTTGCACGTCTTCTTTAACACTAGCAACTCTGTAAACGGACCTATGCAAACAGTGTAGATCTAGATGAGACGGCTCATAATCACCACGAAAACACACCTATATAATTTTGATCCCCTTGAACCCCACTTTTATATACTATTAGTAAAACTGGGGTTTCCGGGGGTATACCTCTAAAATACAGATTGTTGGTACTTGTTAGAACCGCCTCGATGAGGCGGTTCTAACGAGTGCCCACAATCTATATTTTGAGCATAAATAAGAAAAATAACGCAATTTTCATCTTAAAATTTTCATTTTTTTCTGCGATAAAGGTGGCAATGTATTTGTATAGGCGTGTTTGCGTAATGATGAGCCGTCTCATCTAGATCTACACTGTTTTCAATCCTGTTACACGTTTTTGAATACATTCCCTTCTTACAAAAATGCATTCGTCCAAATTCCGAGGTGGAAGAGTCCACTCCAGAACTCAGGGGTGAAAGGGTCACGACCAAGCAGCTGGTTGCATTTCAAGATTGAAATCACGTCCCCTTTTTGCTAAATGTTCCAACGGAGGTTTTGTTTGAACTTAGGTTTTACGCCCCAGTCAACACTATGTAGATCATTTTGGAGACATTGCTTCCAATTTTGTGGGACTAGATGAATGGACATCTCAGGCCCTACCGACCAAACAAACCAAAATGGTTTTTAAATGCAGGGACGGTCCGACTCGCTACATTTTGCCTGGGCTGGCTTAGACCTTCAGTTCTCATGTGCGGTCGGTTTCAGCTCTGCGCTGAAGCACCATGCAGCGCAATCTATTTCTCCAAGCCCCGATGGGCGGGGGCCCACCAACGAAGGTAGTTGTAAATTCCACAAATGAGAATTTGTAAGAGTAAACATTATTATACATGTGAGTGAGTGTTTGAGTTTTACGTCCCATCAACAGCTAAGGTCATATAGAGACGGGACCTCGGTTTAAAGACTCATCCGAAAGTCTGGAGAAGCCCGGGATCGATCCTGCGACCCCTGGTTTACATGGCTATTACATAAACTGGAGTACTATGGGATAAGAGGATCCACACATAGGTGGATTAGCTCATGGCTCTCTGGGCGCTCACAACAAGTTGTACTTGATGGCCAAGAGTCTGATCCAGTCCCTGTTTTATCTGGAGTCCCCCAAGGTTCGGTCCTTGGACCGGTCCTTTTCTTGGTTTTCATTAATGATCTCCCCGATAATATCAGGTCATCGGTCCGCTTGTTTGCTGATGATTGTGTCCTGTATAGGAACATATATTCTTCTTCTGACTGTCTTATTTTACAAGATGACCTGGATCAACTTGCACAGTGGGAGGCCGATTGGCAAATGAAGTTCAATGTGGCCAAATGTCACTCAATGAGAGTGTCACGACACCCTCCGGACAAGCAAATTAAGTTTGACTATACTCTTCACCAGCAAGTTTTGGAGCATGTTCAATCCGCCAAATATCTTGGTATCACCATCACTGACGATCTTGATTGGGGTCAACATATCTCAGAGATTACATCTAAAGCAACTAGGACCTTGGGATTCCTTAGACGGAACTTGGCTTTTGCACCTAGGCAGACAAAGGATGTTGCATATAAAACATTGGTTCGCCCTCAACTTGAATATGCATCACCCATTTGGCATCCCTATGTTAAAACTCAGACTCAGCAGGTGGAGAAGGTGCAGAGGACAGCTGCTCGATGGACCTGTAGGCGATGGCGAAATAGAAGTAGCGTCGGTGACATGCTTAATGAGCTAGAGTGGCCGTCCCTGGAGGCCCGTCGTGAGCAGTCCTCTTTAACCTTCTTCTACAAGATACACTCTGATTCAGTGTCTATTGATAAAGAAAGGTACTTGACCCCTGTAACAGTGTCGACCCAAACAAGGGCATCAAAAGTAAACGACTCACAATATCGTAGATACCAGTCCTATAGTGATGCCCTGAAGAACTCGTTCTTTCCTAGAACTATTCCCCAATGGAATAGTCTTCCCTCCTCTGCGGTGAATGCCAATTCCGCAGAAGAGTTCAAAGCCCGCACAGTGTAAGATTGGGACTCAGAGGTATGCGTTTTAGGATACCTCTGTTATGCAGATTGTAAATAGTTTTAAGGACGCATCCAGTGCCTCTCTCTCTTTTTTTTTTTTTTTTTTTTTTCAGCTAAATTCTAAATTTAGCCACCCAATCAACTGAGGTAATGGCCAGATATGACCGACTCAGTATAAGAAGATAGATAGATAGATAGGCGAGTAGCGTAACCACCGCACCACGGAGGCTTCTTTATTATACATGTATTATAATTACTGTTACATTATGGATACTCATGAGCGAAGCAGTACTCTTAAGCACCCACAATCTATTTTAACCTGATGTGAGATCGTTAGACGCACTGAATCTACGCGATGCGCTAAGCCGGGGACGCCTGAACTTCAATGATCATAATGAAAATACGCTATATAAATTTTGACCCTAATGAACCCCACTTTCATATAGTATTTGTTTGTATTGGAGTTTAACGGCCCAGTCAACACTATTTAGGTCATTTTTGAGCCGGTCAGTTTACCTATCAACACTTTCCTGGGCAGGCTTATACGTAAGTGGTTAACCAGTACAGTGCATATTCTTTCGCCAGAAACTGACAACTGCCCTTCTTGAATCAGCGGAAGGGAGAGAATGACCGTAGAAAAGATTTCATGATCAATCTCCACGAAAGAATGTTGCCGACCCCGGCGGGAGTCGAACCCGCGACCTCCTGATCACCAGTCAGACGCGCATCCGACTGAGCCACCGAGACCGGTTACTTTCATATAGTAAAACTGGGGTTTACAGGGGTAAACCTTATTTTTCTTCTTTCTGCTCTAAAATATAAATTGTGGGTACTCAATAGAACCGTCTCGATGAGGCGGTTCTAACCTGAACCCACAATCTATATTTTGAGCAGAAATAAGAAAAGTATCACAATTTTTCAGCTTTAAATGTTCGCTTTTTTGGCGGCAAAATTTACAATGCATTTGTATAGGCGTGTTTTCGTAATGTGATAATAAAACAATGCATTACGAAAACACACCCGTGCGTCATAGTACATCTTTTCACATTTCCGAAATGACCACTTTTCTGATGAAAATCCGTGACATTTTTCTTTTAAATACTGCAAACATAGGCTGTGGGTGCTCGTTAGAACCGCCTCATTGAGACGGTTTTAACGAGTACCAACAACCTATGTCTTGGAGCAGAAATACGAAATGTAATGTTTACCCCCCCCAACCCTAAACCCCAGTTTTCTGCATGTAAAGGGGTTTAGAGGGGTGTTCATTTCACGGACTTATTCATGCGATGGTTCAATTTTGCTTAATTCTAAAATGTCTTCAAAGTTAGTGATTTATTACATAAAAAATTCTGCACGTATATCAGGAAAACATGCCTATACAGTTCTGACGCCCCTTCAACCCCAACTTTATATATATTAAAACTGGGGCTTATATGGGTAAACCTATTTTTTCTTATTTCAGCTCTACATGTAAAACATAGATTTTGGGTACTCGTTAGAACTGTCAGAGGCACTCACAATCTGTGTTTTGAACAGAAATAAGTGGAATATCGCAATTTTTCATCTTTCAATTTTCGTTTTTTTACCCGCAGTAAAATTTACTCTGTATTTGTATAGGAAAGTTCGTAATGTAGCAGAAATGAGAAGAAACATGTAACCTTAGAGACATGATACATTGTATAGCGTAGGCATGTTATCCTACGCCGTATTATATTATTCTGTTAACCACGCAAAAAATAAAAAATAAAATAAAATCCTTTAAAAGCACATACATGTAATCCCCATATAATATGGCTTTAAAATATCAGGAAAAAGCATCTGGCACAAGATTAGTTAATCTGGCCGAGAAATCGGTAAGAATCATCCGAAACCGATGAACATGATACATTTACATAAACATTACACAATCAGACAAGTCGACTAACTAGCTATCTTTGGCTGTTCTATGATTTTATCTTAAGACATATTTGTGCTCTGATGACTGCCTATAAAATACTTTACATGTGATTAAGCCGGGAAAAGTGCGCATGCGTACATTCAGACACGTGCACACAGCAAAAGACTCAGATCAGACTGCGCACATGCGCAGTCTGATCTGAGTTTTTGCTGTGTGCTATAGAGTTGTAGTCTGTTCAGGCTGGTGGGCAAGCAGGTTTGGGTCTTCCTTAAGTCAACGCCCCAGGGTACGTTTTCGCTCGGTGGGGCTCCACTGAGTATTGATACAAGGGAGACGAGAAAATTAATAATAGAATATACACCTGGGTATTTAATTTAAATTATATTATTTGTTCAATGTGCACAATGCAGACATGCAAATATTTGCATGGTTTTTGTACGTTATTTATGATATCATTGGATAAGAGGGCATGCACTAGACCAGAGGCCACATAACATTAAATGTGAATGAATTAAAATGCACCTAACAAATCTAGTTGAACCTATCATTTATTATGCAAATCCTATCTTTACTACAAACTTAATCAAGAGAAGCAGAATTAATGAAGAAAAGACATGTGTCACGACGTTATGTGGTTTGAAAATATTTTTGTTATACAATGAATATACCGACATAGAAACTTGATGTAAATATCAATTTTCAAAAATCTTACATCCACCTGGTGCCATTAAGCTAAGTATTCTAAGTGCGACTGGCTGAACTATCAATCAATCAATCAATCAATCAATCAATCAATCTCCAAAAAGAACATATCGTCTGTTGGTGCAATAAGGGTGTAAGTGCAAAATGGCAACTTTTCAGGAGAGACAAAAACTGTCAGTTTTTTAAGAAGGCAAAGGAAACCATACTATAAGCTGGTTTCTTAACTTCATGGCGATTTCTTTCATTTGTGTGTGATGTTTATTGTTGAATAAATGGCAGTTGAAAAGAAATATCTATCATTTTATATGTTGATACACCATTTCTGCACTGAGTGTTTTTGGTGCAAAATGGTGTAAATGTACAAACACTATTTCTTTGCCTTTTACATGGTAAAGCAGTATAGTAAAGGTGGGTAGGTAATCGGTCACATTTTATACATTCTGCATGGCATCACGAAAACACGCCTGTATAATTTTGACCCCTTCGAACCCCACTTTTATATATATTAAAACTGGAGTTTGTAGGGGTAAACCTTATTTTTCTTATTTCTGCTCTAAGATATAGATTGTGGGTACTCGTTAGAACCGCCTCATCGAGGCGGTTATAACGAGTACCACAATCTATATTTTGAGCATAAAATAAGAAAAATATCACAATTTTTCATCTTAAAATTTTCATTTTTCGGCGATAAAGGTTACAATGTATTGGTATAGACGTGTTTTCGAAATGGCATCACGAAAACACGCCTATATAATTTGGTCCCCTTGAACCCCACTTTTGTATAGTAAAACTGAGGTTTACCGGGGTGAACCTTATTTTTCTTATTTCTTCTCTAAAATATAGCTTGTGGGTACTCGTTAGAACAGCCGCACCGAGGCGGTTCTAACGATTACACACACTCTGTATTTTGAGCAGAAATAAGAAAAATATCACAATTTTTTATCTTAAAATTGCCATTTTTTCGGCCATAAAGATTACAATGTATTTGTATAGACATGTTTTCGTAATAGTACTTTCATGCTTATTCTGAAATATCAAGCATCAGGATTCAATATTTTTGAGGTTTTAAAAAACTTTGTGCATAAATGGGGTAAGTGCACTGACACTGTTTTTGCGCCAACTTTTTTTTCGAAAAGTCAGAGCAAAAACGGTGTAACTGAGAAAAAAAATCCAAAATGCCGAAATAAATCCATCTTCGCGAGCAAAGGCTACTAAGTCCATTACGTTCCTTACGCACGTAAGGAACGTAGTGGACTTAGTACCCTTGGCTCGCGAAGATGAAATAAATCATGATTTTGGCAGAATCCAGCTGTAGTACTTATTTACCAAGTATGTCAAGTCCTAAGGCACCCATCAATGCAAAAAAACTATTTTGGCCAATATGTCAGTTACACCGTTATTGCAACTAAGCAAACGATATCCTTAACTCTGCTGTCTTCCTGTTTTTACCCTATAAGCCCTGTTCAAATAGCCATTAGCGAAACATGCCTATTCAAATATTTTACCACCAAAAAATGAAAATATGATAAAAATTATATTTTTTTTCATATTTCGGCTCAAAATATAGAGTGTGGGTATCGTTAGAACTGCCTGGATTAGGCTGTTCTAATGAGTGCATGAGTACCCACAATATATGTTTTTGTCGGCAGAAACAAGCCTGAGAAAACGGATACCCATGTAAACCCCAGTTTTACTATGTAAAAGTGGGGAAGGGTAAAATAATATAATCGTTTTTTCGTGATATGTACAGTGTAGATCGAGATTATACGGGATCTATGTCGTTTGCCATTCTGTCGAATCTGACTTTTTACACGAATGAACGTGCCCAAATTCAAAGAAGGCAGAACCTTGTTTGTTTGTTGAGGTTTTAGGTAATCGTAAACACTATTTAGGTCATTTTGGAGACGTCCCTTCAAATTTCGTGGGACTTGTACCTGACAATGAGATGAAATGACATTTCAAGCCCTACCGCCCAAAGAAACAGCTAGGGTTTAGCGGAGGGTCCCACTCGCACCACTTTTCCTGGGCAGGCTTAGACCCTCTAAGCGGTTTACCAGTACGGTTCGGTCGGTTTCAACTCACAACGAAAATACGCGTATACAAATACATTTGTATCGCGGGAAAAATGAAATTTTTAAGATGATAAATTGTGATATTTTTCTTATTTCTGCTCAAAATACAGATTGTGGGTACTCGTTAGAACCGCCTCGACGAGGCGGTTCTAACGAGTACCCACAATCTATATTTTAACAGAAATAAGAAAAATAAGGTTTACCCCCGTAAAACCCCAGTTTTACTGTATAAACTGAGTGGGGCTCAAGGGGGTCAAAATTATATAGGCGTGTTTTTGTGATGCCCTTGCAGCCCAGTCTATTTCTCTTAACTCCGGTGGGCTGGTGCACGAAGAATCCGCTTTAGCATCTCGGGGATGAAGGGGTAAACAAGAAAGATGTTACGCAAATGAATTTTCTTTTCTGATCCGACACCTCGAAATGGTATCTGATTAATCTTCATCTTACAAGAAATATTCACACTAAAGTACCTGGGAAGCCCCCGCCCATAGGGGCTTGAAGAAATATATGGGCTGCATGATGCTTCCACGCAGAGCTGAATCCAGCCCGCACACTAGTACTGGTAAACCGGTTAGAGGATCTAAGCCTGTCCAGGAACCGCGGTGCGAGGCGGACCGTCCATGCTAATAAACCCTATCGGTTTCATTGGGCGACAGGGCTTGAGATGTCATTTCATCTCAATGTCGGGTAAAAGTCCCATAAAATTGGAAGCAACGTCTCCAAAATGACCTTTACAGTGTTTGACGGGGACGTTAAACATAAAATCAATCAAAAATAAAGTACCTGAGCTATTTTAGAATTTGCTCGTCTTCTTTAACACTAGCATTGATTGATTGATTGATTAATTGATTGAAACTATACGTCCCCGTCAACAATGTATAGGTCATTTTGGAGACGTTGCTTCCAATTTTGTGGGACATTTACCCGACATTGAGATGAAATGACATCCGCCCAATGAAACCAATAGGGTTATAAGCATGGGCGGTTCGACTCGCGCCGCTTTTACTGCGCAGGCTTAGATACTCTAAGCTGTTTACCAGTAATCGTGTGCAGTATGTTTTCAGCTCTGTGTCGAAGCATCATGCAGCCCATCTATTTCTTCTAGCCCCGGTGGGCGGGGGCCAAACCAAAGTCGTAACAGTAAGAAAGATGTTACGCAAATACATTTTCTTTTCTACACCTCGAAATGGTATCTTATTAATATTCTCATCTTATTACATTTCATACACGAGTCGTTTCAGTTGACATTAATCCATTTTACTTCAGTTTTGCATCACCTTAACACGTGTCTTTTGTGCAGAACATAATTTTATGAGGAATTTTTTTTTTCAAGGGTATATAGTTTTTTGCCTTTTCTTGTTCAAAAACATTGTACATGGGTATTCGTTAGAACCGCCTCAATGAGTTGCACAAATAGCAGTGAAGATCCAGATCAGACGCCGCAGAATGCGGCGTCTGATCCGGGTCTACACTGTTTGCCAAGGTCCCGAAAAAGGGGACGCTGGGCTTTTATTGGTTAATATTGCTTGAAATAAACTTGTTGGCATTCGTTAGAGTTCACATATGTGTAATATATGTTTTTGAAACAAAAAAACAAAAAAACAAAAAAAAAAAAAAAAAAACTAATATGTATACCATTGTAAACCTTCATTTTCCCTATACCAAATGGGATTTACTAGGTATAGTAACGTGGTGGTTTTATAGATTAAGTTGGAAAAGAGGTAGGTAAATAAGATCTCGGTCACAAAATACGACGATATTTACAGTACCTCGACGTACCTGCAAGATCTCTAGTTTTTTCATCGAACATAAAACCAATGAAATTCCCAGGTCTAACACCATTTGACAAGTAAGGAGAGAAGAAGAAAAACATATCACAGTTCTTTCTCTTTTATGCGTGTTTTGCGACAATGTGTTATGAAAATGATTTTTTTGTATATTATATATCATATCGTACTAATAAACCAGCCGCGTCGCGACAGCACCTGTCTTAAAGTTTTTCCGATAACTGCAACAAATGCATTTCGAATGGCAGTCTTAGACTGTTGAACCTAATACAGAAGGCAATACCTCCTCTGTGGAAGGGCCTGTGTGCTAACGAGCCTCACTAACAGCGAAGGCCCTGATCAAACTGCGCTTGCGTGTAGCCCTGGTCAGAGCCGTTGTTATCCGCATTTCCTAAAAATAAAGTTTTGTTGCGACTTGACTAAGTAATTACGCATTTTGAAATAGGAAAAACCGGTTGGTTTACTCCCCTAAAAATGTTGTGTTTTGTTGTTGTTGTCGTTGTCGACAAAAGGAACTGAGAAAAATGCTGCACAACCTTCTAGATAAATTTCACAAATGCTTTAAATTGTTACATGAAATCACATATATTACCTTAGCACATCCATGTGACATAGTGCGCATGCATTCTTTCATTCCTCCGAAATGACTACTTTTTCGATGACAATTTGTGATATTTTATCTATATACTATCTATACTCCAAACATAGGCTGTGGATGCTCGTTAGAACCGCCTCATTGAGGCGGTTCTAACGAGTACTCACAACCTATGTCTTACGAGTACTCACAACCTCTGCCTTGGAGCAGAAATTAAATAATGTTTGCCCCAGCTAACACCAGTTTTCTCCATATAAAGTGGGGTTTAGTGGGCGCTCATTACATGGACTTGTTAGTATCAAAGCACCCACAGCACCCGTGGGTCGATTGTCTCTGTAAATTATGAATCCTTAGCGGTGACTCAGACTGTTAACAATTTTTTTAACCCTAACATGTCTGTACTTTAAGCAAACAGTGTAGATCATGATCAAATGCGTTTTGTGGCGATTGACCATTAAATTCCTGTTCTGTAAGCAAACAATGGAAGACCCTGATTTCTATGTCTATGTCTAGATAAATCTTGGTATACACTGTTTGCCAAACCAAACACAGACTCCAGAACTTGACAATTAACACTGGTGGACGGTAACACAATGACGAGCCATAGACAGTGAAATTCCGCTATTAAGACCACCTAAAATAAAAACAAATTCTGCTCCGAAAACCTTGTTTAGTAGTTTCATTTATGTGTTTCTTCGTGTTGCATACAGTATCTACTGGCCAGAGACCACCTTTGGAAGTGTTCAAAAGTGGTCTTAAAGACAGGAATTTTACTGTACATAAGAAAAATAAGAATGTTTATGGTCATTATGCCAGGATAAAATCTAACTGTCTCTTATTTATTTATTTATTTATTTTTTTTTTTGTATTATTTATTAATTTTTTTGGGGGGTGGGGGGGGGGGGGGGTAAGGGGTAGTTGGAGGGGACGGGGGTTCTACATTCCACGCCCACATGGACATCTTCATGATAAAGAATTCATAAATGGGAAACCCGAAATAATCAAGAGAAACCGGGCAAAGATATAGGGGGAGTTGTGCCACAAGTTCTGCAGACGAATCGGAGGCTACGTCGAGCAGTATATATGATTTTAGTAAATTGAATAATACATGAGCACGAATGCAAGTTTCTATTTATCATATGGGTTCTACATTTCACGCCCACATGGATATCTGCATGATAAAGAATTCATAACCAGAAAACCAGAAAAATTCAAGAGAAACCGGGCAAAGATTTAGGAGGACGTGTGCCACAAGTTCTGCAAACAAAACGGAGGCTTCGTCGAGCATTTTATATGTTTAATAAATTTAATAATACATGATTCCATTTATCATATGACATTTAAAACGCATTTTATGTGCGATTTAATAAAAAATGTCCTTATTCCGCCATTTGTAAACGCGACGTCGTTAAGGACGTCGTACGTGTAACGTTAAAGGGACGTATCTAACTAATTTGCATATTTAATCCAGTAGTGGATTACCGAATTTAATACATGACGTTATTACATTCTAAGACGCGACTTCGTATATTTTAAAAATCGTACATGTACATGTAGCCTTGTTCTTCCATTGTTTGCAGGTAGCTGGTTAGTTTGTTTTTGTTTGATTTGTGGTTTAACGTCCCCGTCAACACTGTAAAGGTCATTTTGGAGACGTTGCTTCCAATTTTGTGGGGCTTTTACCCGACATTGAGATGAAATGACATCTCAAGCCCTGTCGCCCAATGAAACCAATAGGGTTTATAAGCATGGATGCTCCGACTAGCACCGCTTTGCCTGGGCCAGCTTAGATCCACTAAGCAGTTTACCAGTACTCCTGTGCGGTCGGTTTCAGCTCTGCGTGGAATCATCATGCAGCCAATGTATTTCATCAAGCCACGACGAGCGGGGTCGGAAAATATAGATTGTGGATACTCGTTAGAACCGCCTTATCTAGGCGGTTCTAACGAGTTCCACAATCTATATTTTAGAAGAGAAATAAGAACAATATCACAATTTGCATCTTAAAATTTTCGTTATGTTTTTCGACAGTAATGTGGAAAATGTATTTGTATAGGCGTGTTTTCGTAATGCATAAGGAAAATAATGTATACACCTGTAAGCCAAACTAAGCGGGGCTTCAAATAGACCTGTGAATGTGATACTGCAGGAAATCCTGAGAACAAAGTAGGAAATTTAAAACAAAAACTAAAAAAAAAAAAAAAAACCTTTAACGAGAGTTTTGCGAATAAAAACTTCGAAATTCGATCAAGGACGAAACCTACTTTAAAAATGACCTTGCAAACACCAGCGTGACATTAGTTCCATATAATGACGTAGTCTCTGTAAGAAGAGAGGTTAATCTTTTTGTATGTAAGACGAACGGAATCCTCCTACAGGTACAATTACAGTGAAGAGGGTGCTACATGTAAGTGTACTTTTCTTATATCTTTTTTTTTCTGCTCTATTTTGTCTTCTCCTGATTCTTTAAGCAAACTGTTTAGACCCTGATCAGATCCCACTTTATGTCTGAAACGTATACACACATTCCCCAGGCTCCTTTGATAGGAAGACAGGCGAGTCAAACGCCATGGTTTTGCCTATTTTTCACATCTCCAAAATGGTTATTTTCTGACGAAAATCCATGAACTTTTTCTTATTTATACTGCAAACATAGGTAGTTGGTCCTCGTTAGAACCGCCTAATTGAGGCGGTTCTAACGAGTACCCACAAACTAGTCAAAAATAATGTATACCCCGTAAACCCATTTTGTCCTATATAAAATGGGGTTTAGGGGGTGTTTGGTTAACGAACTTGTTCACGTTATGTCGATAACGAGTTTCCGAAATCAAACAGCGAAGAACCAGATCAGCTGCCCTGGTTTTTAATATTTGAAAAAAAACAAAAAAAAAAAAAAAAAACAATAATTTTTGTAAAAACTGTAAGGAAACGAAGTTGGCCAGACACCTCTTACATGTAAGTGAACCAGCCGCTCTTTTGTACCAAATGGAATCTTTCTCCTTATACATGGCAGGGGTGACATGTTGTGTTTTCTTTAAAATCTACATGTATTTGGAAAGTTGCTGTTTTTTTGCAAACAGTACAGACACTAATCATACGCCGGGTTTTGTGATGTCTGATCTGGGACTGCACTGTTAGCCAATTACCCGTTTTAGGGTTTCAGGTACACAATGGAATAAATCGGCAATGGGCCTGTTGTGGAAGAGAAACTTTTATGTCAAATCATCACGAAAACACGCCTATATAATTTGACCACCTTAAACCCCATTTTTATGCGACTGGGGTTTACAGGGGTAAAACCTTATTTTTCTTATTTCTGCTCTAAAATCTATATTTTGAGCAGTAATGAGAAAAATATCACATTTTTTTTTCATCTAAAAATCTTCGTTTTTCTTTCTTTTTTTTGCGGCGGTAAAATTTACAATGTATTTGTATAGGCGTTGTGTCATATATTGGTTAAGTGTTGGCTGTTCTACAGTGTCTATAGTATTGACATTGTTTAACGTTACTTACTTTACTCGCCAGAAAACCAGAGAATAACCATCTAATTAGATTAATGACGTCGAAAAAGACAATTAATTATCTTTTGATTGACAAAACAAATTTGATTTACGTGACAATGTCTGTTATTCTTCGATCGAATTTCGGTAATACGACTTGCGATGCCTTTTAGCCCTCCAAGGTAAGTAAAGTAACGAAAAAAAAAAAAAAAAACACGCTAAACTACGGCTCCATTTTTTTAATGTGGGGTTTGCACTAAGGATGAATACTTCAAACACTGTTAAACGTACAATCATGCAGTATTATCATATCAGTGTCATGGGAACACCCTTGTCAGACGAGTCCATCAAAAAAATAATTTTACTGCAGTCAACAAAACTTTGTAGTAAACGCACAGGTTAGGATAGACTGGAAGCAGTCCGTTCATTTAATCATTTCACTTATAAGAATATGCTTATTAATTTTAACCCAGCTCAAAAGCAATGACTTCCATCCCATAGCACCAAATGATGCCAAAAGTTTTGGAGATCAGAAAGTATTAGAGAGGAGAATAATATATAAATCAATGCTAATACAAATGAGAAGATATTGGTTAAACTTTTGGACTGATTCCAGTCTAAGGTTAGGATAACGCAGGTTTATGTAAAATAAACCAAACAGGAGGGAGTACAAATGTACATACAGTGAAATTCCGCTATTAAGACCACCTAAAATTAAGACTAATTCTGTTTTAAGAAGCTTATTTAGAAGGGTACAGCTATTCTTTCTTTGGGTTTTCTGCACACAGTGTCTCATGGTCAGGGACCACCTTTAGGACTGTTCAAAAGTAGTCTTCAAGACCACTTTTGAACAGTCCCAAAGGTGGTCTTAATATAGGAATGTTACTGTATTTGTATTTTAATTCATATTAGAAACGTATATTTTTCTTGGGAAGTCTTACAGGTCATTTATCACGATATTGAAATCGCTCATTGCTGCAGGAACCAGATCAGTTACAGTAAAACCTGTCTTAGTGGCCACCTCTATTAAGCAAGCAACCTGTCTTAAGCAAACAGGCATTCAGTTCCCGAAAACTGAAAATGCATTGAAATTCACCTGTGTTAAGAAAGCATCTGTCTTAAGCAAGCACTTTTTGAATAGCCCATGGGTGGTTGCTTAATACAGGTTGGACTGTATATGATTGCGTTTAAGTTTTGTTTGTTTGAGTTGACAATTAACGACCCTATCAGCACTCTTTTGGTCATTTTTAAGACGTTGCTTCCAATTTTATGGGACTTTTACTCGACATTGAGATTAAATGACTTCTCAAGCCCTGTCGCCCAATAAAACCTAAAAGGCTTATGCATCGGACTGTATGACTCACGCCGCTTTGCCTGGGACGGCTTAGTCAGTCTAAGCGGTTTACCAGTACTCATGAGTGGTCAGTTTCAGCTCTGCGTAGCTATTTCTCCAAGCCACAATGGGCGGGTGCGAGATAACAAGTAAGTCACGACTTTCCCTTTAGAAGCATACATTGTGATAGACTGAATGGCGTTTGTACCAACCACCGGTGACAACACCCGTCTGCTAGTTAATTATGATTTGCTTGCAACAGATAATTGAGCCGGGGCATAGCATTTCCTACAACTTACATGTGCGCCCAGTGAAGAATCAGATCAGTCTGCGCACCCATATAGTATGACTAGAGACTTCTCTTGATGCACGAAGGAGCATTGGGCCATTTGCTATCCTTAGAGTCCACAACGAAGACGCTAATCAGGCTGCGCGGTTGCGCAGGTTGACCTGAGTCTTCGTCTAGCGCACATGAAAATTGTAGAAAATGTTGTGCTCCGGTTCATTAATATATTTTTGCTTCGGCTTCTCTTTTGGTATTGGTTTTATGGTCCTTCCAAGATTATTTCACTCATCTCGACCCGATCAGTAATCAGGGCGGATACGTGCATTAGGATTGGGAAAACTGTATTAAAAATTGCCATTTGGGAGGTAACTCGTGGGTTTTACGGCTGTAAATTCCGTTTTACGGCTCCGCTGATGCATCGCCGTAAAACGGGATTCCGACCTTTAAACCGCCGATATGATAAGGTCAGTAGCGAAGTTTTATTCCACATGTTAATGTTTGAATTAACCGTAAAAAAAAATCATTTTTTTTGTAGAAAAAAAAAGCCAAACGGCATTCAAATTTCAAATGTACGTATGTACATGTATGTAACGCGACGTCTGATTGGATAACGGAAAAATGCGACATTATCTTCCAGGCGATGTCATTTTCCAATGGTTACATGTAGTATTTGGTTTTACACAGCTCACTGTGCTCGCAGCTTTGGATAGAAAGAACATTTTTTTTCAAAAACAAAACAAGTGAATAAGTGCAAGAGATTTGGAATAACTGTATTGAAAACGTAATGGACAGAAAATCCGTACAAGCCTAATTACCCTTTTTAGGAACAGAAATTAATTGGTCTATTTGTCGTCTAACTTCATCTTGATTTCAATAATTTCACCGTGAAGCCGCCCACGTTTCGAAATGGGGACAATATGCAGTTGGTTATCTGAAACAGCGTTTACACTGTAGAGAATATCCGAGTGATCATTACACTGTAAAGGTCATTTTGGAGACATTACTTCCAATTTCGTGGGACTTTTACCCGACATTGAGATGAAATGACATCTCAAGCCCTGTCGCCCAATGTAACCAATAGGGTTTATACATGTAAGCATGGACGTGCCGACTCGCACCGCTTTGCCTATGCAGGCTTAGATCCTCTAAGCGGTTTACCAGTACTCGTGTGCGGGTCGGTTTCAGCTCTGCGTGGAAGCATCATGCAGCCCATATATTTCTTCAAGCCGAAAAAAAGCACTATGTCGCACGGGTGTGTTATCGTAATGCTGTGGGTGCTCGTAAGAACCGCCTTAACCTATTTTTGAGTTGATACATGTATTAGAAAAAAAAACTTTTAAAAATTTTACTGTTTTCTGAAGTTCATCACAAAAAACGCGTCTATATAATTATGACCCCTTTGAACCCAACTTTTATGCAGTAAAACTGGGGTTTAAATGGGTGAACCTTATTTTTCTTATTTCTGCTCAAAAATATAAATTATGGGTACCCTGGTTCTAATGAGTACCCACAATCTATATCTTGAACAGAAATAAGAAAAATATCAAGTTTTCATCCTTAAATATTAGTGTGTTCGGCGGTTAAGTTTACAATGTATTCGTAAGTACAACCAATAGCGTTTATAAGCACTGATGGTCCGACTCGCACGCTTTGCCTGTGCAAGCTTTGGTCCTCTAAGCGGTTTACATGTAACAAGTCCGTGAAAATGAACATCCCTCTAAACCCTACTCTATATAGGGAAAAGTGAGGTTTACAGGGGTATTATTTTCCTTATTCGTGGTCACAAATATAGATTGTGAGTACTCGTTAGAACCGCCTCGTTGAGCGGTTCTAACGAGCACCCAAAATCTATATTTCGACTAAAAGTAAGAAACAACATTTTCATCCGACAAATGCTAGTGTCAGAGATAAGAAAAGCGCCATTTTAGCACAAGGGTGTCATATCGTAATGGTTTTGTCGGGCATAATCTGGATCCAAACTATTTGTATAATAACTCTTTGCATATTAGTTACTTTTGCATAATTCTTTGTCATCCGTGTACTGTTTTTTTTTTTTTTTTTCGAAAATTACCTTTTTCCAATTACCTTACAAGAATGCCATCAAAGTTCATTTTTCGTAGTTTCAGATGTTTGTTTGTAGCAAAGAAAACATTTAATGTATAGTAAAATTCCTATATTAAAACCACTTTTGGGACTATTCAAAAGTAGTCTTAAAGACCAATTTTGAACAGTCGTTCAAAAGTGGTCTTGAAGACCACTTTTGAACAGTCCGTAAGGTGGTCCCTGACCCGTGAGAGGACACATTGTGTGCAGAAAACACGAAATCAGAATAGCTGCACCTTCTTAATAAGCTTTTTAAAGCAGAATTAGTCTTAATTTTAGGTAATTTCACTGTACTACTGAACTTAACAAAGCTATAGCCCCTAAGTGACTTAGTTGCTATGATGTGAGTAACATATGTTTTGTCTTTGAACTCATTCAGATAATGATACATGATAATTGATTTTGTAAAAGATCTGTCAATTCCTATCACAGGATTGTAAGCGAAACAAACAGACAGATTACGATCTGCTATGTAGATGTGTCCCCAAAGACAAATACGGTTGCTGGCAGGTCATTTTGAACACGCACTTGCCATAATCAGAGACAGACGGGACGTAGAGCATTTCTGTTATTATACAGCAGAGAACGCGATGTTTTGGGATGATCCGAATGTCACCGTAGAGTGGGTCGTATTCATTTTCGGTCGGTTTAGCTCTGTGCGGAAGCACCATGCAGGCCAATCTATTTCTCCAAGACCCGATGGGCAGGGCCGTTTGCGACAATTAGACGGAAATAGACTGGATGAAATCTACTTCTTTAATTCAGCATGGACAAACAGATGAGACAAACACACGGAGGTACTTGTAGCATAGTCACAATACCTTTCTGTAACACCGCATGGTACCCGGTTGCGTCAATCAGACGAAGGTAGACATACTATTTCTGTAATATAGCATGGAATGCAATTGTGTTAGTCAGACAGAGATATGTCGCAATCTATTTCTGAAATACGGCTCGGAACGCAATTGCGATTGACTGGGTCCCATTCCATTTATAGCCTGGAACGCAGTTGCAACAATCAGACGGAGATAGGCAGGCCGCAAACCATTTCTGAAATACAGCATAGACTGCAGTTGTGATGATCAGGCGTAGATAGACATATCGCAACCCACTTTTTTTGCGATACAGCATGTAATTGCAGTCACTGTGGCGTAAAGGTGACGTCATGCCAGAGGACATTCATGCTCATCAAGAAAACACGCCTATATAATTTTGACCCACTTACGAGCACACCCAGCTTTTATATAGTAAACCTTGGGATTACAGCGGTATATAATAAATTTCTTATTTCTGCTCAAATACATAAATTTAGGCACCCGTTAGAACCGCCTCGACAAGGCGGGTTCTAACAAATTCTAAAAAAAAATTATCTGAAAATTTTCATTTTTTTGGTGGTAAAATTTTCAATATTTGATTAGGCGTGCTTTCGTAATGCAACACGTCCGTTGTAAACTCCAATTTATCTGAAGGGGAAAAAAAAACAGGCCCAGGGTCCTTTTGGTCAATGTATCGGCGTTGGCTTAGCGTTTTTGTAACATCACGTGAACAAATCTGTGAAATGAACACCCCTAAAACCCCCACTTCATATAGAGAAAACTGGGGTTAAAGGGGGTATACACTATTTTTCTTATTTCTGCTCCAAAACATAGGTTGTGGGTATTCGTTAGAACCACCCACAACCAATGTTTTGAGTATTTATAACAAAACTTTGACGGATTTTCACCCGAAAAGTAGCCATTTTGGAGATGTGAAAAATGCACTATGCCATACGGGTGAGTTATTATGTCAAAATTTTTAACTGCAATTTTTAACTGCTCTGGTAAGTACAAAATTTAATACTCAGTAAATTATGGTTCCTCAGGAGCAAATACTTTCCTTTAAGAGTTGATCCTTATTGACATGGAAGACAAAAATACTTTAGCAGGAGTTGCCTCCCCTGAAGGTGTATCCATTCCCCTTAATCTCCTTAAAACAAACAGAAGGATAACTAGCTCGTGTGATGAACACTCTATTGAACTCCCCACTTTATACATACAAAAATGGAGTTTACATGAGATGACATGCCCGTGTAATAGAACCCCTCTAAATATGTTCTAGAAAGGGTTATCCCATTACGAAAACACGCCTATACAAATACATTGAAACCATTATCGCCGAAAAAATGAAAATTTTAAGATGAAAAATTGTGATATTTTTTCTTATTTCTGCTCAAAATATAGATTGTGGGTACTCGTTCGAACCGCCTCGATGAGGCGGTTCTAACGAGTACCCACAATCTATATTTTAGAGCAGAAATAAGAAAAATAAGGTTTACCTGTAAACCCCAGTTTTACTATATAAAAGTGGGGTTCGAGAGTGTCAAAATTATATAGGCGTGTTTTCGTAATGTTTGGAAGCAAGGAACACACCACAGAACTGGAAAATATGGAGTACACATGTTTTCTGGGCCAGACTAGCTAGTTTCGGCCAACTAGGCCTCATCAGTGACCCTCAAATAATGTCAAAATTCAACAATGGCATCAATGATCCCAAAGGACAAGGAAATATAAACTTCACTATGATGTATGACAGGGGGACTTTTTACGGCCGCCACACATTCCCAGACACCAGCTGTAGAGACGTTAAATATGTTCTATAAAGGGTTATCCTTTGGAAGTAAGTAATACACCACAGAACTGGAAAATATGGAGTGTACATGTTTTCTGGGCAAGACTAGCTAGTTTCGGCCAATTAGGCCTCATCAGTGACCATCAAATAATGTCAAAATTCAACAATGGAATCAATGATCCGAAAGGACCTGACAATATGTAGAGATACGTGGGGTTTACAAATATACATTATTTTCTTTAATTATGGTCTTTATCAATTTTTTGACTAGAAATACGAAAAATAAAAAAATAAAAATCCATCTGATTGCTAGTTCCAGAAATGTGAACGACGCCATTTTAGGAAACGGATGTGTTGGACGTATCGCTCTCTCCCACAAGCAACCAAAACAATGTTTTTCAACAAAAAAAAATTCTTAGCATGAACAATGTGTTGCCATAGATTGTACCCCTAAAGGTAAGTCATTTCTCATTTAAACGCATCACGTGAACTAGTCCGTGAAATGAAGACCCCCTCTATACCCCACTTTATATAGAGAAAACGTTTTTTTACGGGGTATACATTATTTTTCTTATTTTTGCTCCAAGACATAGGTTGTGGGTACTCATTAGAACCGCCTCAATGAGGCGGTTCTACGAGCACCCACAACCTATGTTTGCAATATTAATAAGAAAACTACCACGGATTTTCATCAGAAAAATTGCCATTTTGGAGATGTGAAAATAATGCACTATGTCGCACGGGGTGTATTATCGTAATAATTTTCTTAGCCAGCTTTTCGAAATATGATCGATGTGTTCCTAAAGGTAAATCTTTTCTCATTTAAACGACAAGCAGACAAACTCAACAGCATCATGATGACACGTCCATATGATGAACACCCCAACCCCGCAAACACCATTTTATATAGAGAAAAATGGGATATACAGGGGTATACAATATTTTTCTTATTCTTGCTCAAAAACATGGATTCGAGATACTCGTTAGAACCCGGTTGATGCAGGGTTTCAACGAGCACCCACAATCTATGTTTGAAGCAGAAAGTAGAAAACTATCACAACTGTTTACCACAAAAATGTTAAGCATCCGCTCACCGGGGCTTAGTGAAATAGATTGGGCTGCATGTTGCCTATACGCAGAGCTGAAACCGACCAATCACGAAAACACGCCTATATAATTTTGACCCCTTGAACCCCATTTTTATATGGTAAAACTGGGGGGTTATAGGGGTAAACTTTTTTGGGGGCTTATTTCTGCTCTAAAATATAGATTGTGTGTACTCGTTATAGCGGCCTCGATGACGGAGTCCTAACGAGTACCACAATCTATATTTTGAGCAGAAATAAGGAAAATATCACGATTTTTCATCTTAAAATTTTCTTTTTTTCCGCGGTAAAGTTTACAATGTATTTGTATAGGCTTGTTTTTGCAAAGGAACCTGAGAACGTGTAAACTGCTTAGTTCAGCATAAGCTTGCCATGGAAAAGTGATAAGAGTCACCCTAGCGGTTTCTATGGGTGGTAGGGCTTGAGATGTTATTCATCTCTTCTCCAAAATGGCCAAAATAGTGTTGTCGGTGACGTAAAACCCCAGCTCAAAGAAACTTATAAAAATGTCATTTAACCAATTTTGTACCGGAAACTCCAGAACGGGTACCCTGAAAACAGTGTAGGCCCAGATCAGACGCCACAGAATGCGGCGTCTGATCAGGGCCATTCAGGGTGACACTATTTGCAAAACGTTCAACTATTTTCCGGATAGATTTTAATGATAACACAACCTGTCGCCCTTAAATTTCGAAATGGACCCCTGTCATATATAAGGAGGAAAATTCCACTTGGTATAAAAAGGGTAACTGGGACAGCAAAGAATTCGACTGTCCATCCCGGAATCTTATCATATATGAAGGATGTTTCATCACGAAATTTTGACCCCTTGAACCCCACTTTTACATGCATATAGTAAAACTGGGGTTTACAGGAGTAAACTTTATTTTTCTTATTTCTGCTCTACAATATAGATTGTGGGTACTCGTTAGAACCGCCTCGATGAGGCGGTTCTAACGAGTGCCCACAATCTATATTTTTTTATTTTCATTTTTTTTTCGGCGATAAAGGCAACAATGTTTTGTATAGGGTGTATTTTTCTTACCATGTCGTTGTCGGAACAGCAATTTCCACGTCCATCTATGAATCAACAAAAGTTCCATGTTTTCCAATGCGGTTCAATTATCTCTTAAACAAATGTAATCTTTGATCCTGCTATGTTTGTTATTACCTGCTTGTAATAATTACTGATTACGACGGTTTGTAACAATATTGATCGAAAGTCGTTAAAGAGTTGTCAACTAGTAATATAATACTATCGGCTCAGTATGGAAAACCATTTTGTTGATGATGAAAAAAATGCACCGTTTTTCTTGTTCCTTGAGCAGAAACCGACAGAAATGATATGATCAGGAACTGACACAATAAGAACAAAATTTCCCACCCCCACCCCTCCAATAATATCACTGACAAGACTGCCTTATTGACAAAATGTTTTTTTTTATGTTTTCCAAGTCTCAAAGCGCTTTTTTATTCTAATAATCTCAATTACGTTTCAAATATGGTCCCCGCCCATCGGGCTTGGAGAAGTAGATTGGGCTGCATGCAGTTTCCACGTAGAGCTGAAACTGACCGCGCACGAGTACCAGTAACTCGCTTAGAAGGACTAAGCTTGCCCGGGCAAAGTAAAACAAGTCGGGCCAGCCATGCATTTCGATAACACACCTGTGAAAGAAAACGGCGTCTTTCTTACGAGGGTAGGCTGAAGAGTTCTGAGCCTGACCAAGATCCAATGGTTTGTCCATGCTGAAAGTGCCTTGTTTTTCAACATAGTCTCCCTTCCTGTCCACACACTTCCTCCAGGATGCTGGAGTCTTTGGATCCCAGTGGCACAGAAGGTCTCATCTTGGTCCTTGAAAAACTCCTCCACAGCAGCTATCATCTCCTCGTCCGACCGATAATGCTGCCCAGCAAAGTGCTTTTTCATGTTTGGAAACAGGAAATAATCTGATGGAGCTAGATCAGGTGAATACGGAGGGTGATCGACAAGTGTGAAGCCACAGTCATGCACAGCAGCCATTGCCACAACCGATTTATGAGCAGGCGCATTGTCCTGGTGGAACAAGATCCCTTTTGTTAATTTTCCGGGTCGTTTAGCCTTAATTGCTTTTCGCAATTGTTTTAGCAGATCTGCATAATACTCCCCATTCATTGTTATGCCCTTTTGAAGGTAATCTATGAATATTATACCCTTGGCATCCCAGAACACTGATGCCATCACCTTCCCTGCAGAGGAGACGACCTTTGCCTTCTTTGGAGGGGTTGAGCCAGGCTGCTTCCATTGCAGGGATTGTCTTTTGGTCTCTGGCTCAAAGTGATGAACCCAACACTCATCCTGAGTGACAAAACGGTCAAGAAAACCATCTTGGTCTGCTTCAAAAATAGCCAAGTTGGCTTGTGACAGGTTCAGTCTGGTCAACTTTTGGTCAGGCGTCAAAAGCCGTGGCACCCATCTGGCGGAAACCTTCGACATTCCTAATTCACTGTGTAGAATGTTCTCTACTCGTTCACGGGAGATGCTAACAGTGTTAGCTAACTGATTCACAGTTAAACGCCTGTCATCCATCACGGCCCTGTGCACTTGGCTGATGGTTTCCTCAGTTGTTGCCGTTGTGGGTCGTCCACACCGGTCATCATCTTCAAGGCTGTCCTTGCCCATCTTAAAGTTTGCTGCCCACCTTTTCACGGTTGCATACGAAGGAGCATCATCCCCTAATGTAGCAACCATATCGGCATGAATGTCCTTAGGAGCTAAACCCTTTTATGGTGTTACTTGATGACAGCACGATGCCAGATTTTGTCCAGTTTCTCAAAAACGTGCTAGTATTAATTTTCAAAGTCTAGAATTTCTACGTTATTACAGGTAAACTTGAATTCATTTGAGTCAAATCAAGTAATAAAGGTTTGGATTTAATGAATACAAAATTTCATGGATATTCGATGCCTGCTTCTTGGTCAGGCTCAGAACTTTTCAGCCTACCCTCGTATCTCTAGATCAAAATGTTTGATATTGTTTCTTATTTTCGGCCCAAACATAAATTGTTGACACCTCATTGAGGCGGTTCTAGTGAGTACCAACAACATACAACCTATGTTTTAAACAAAAATAAGGAAAAAAATGTGTACCCCGTAAACCTCACTTTGGGGTTAAGAGGCGTGTTCATTACACAGACTTGTTGACATGGCTGGTACATCACGCTAACCAGTCCGTGAAATAAACACCCCCTTACACCCCACTTTATATAGAGAAAACTGGGGTTTACGGGGGTAAACATTATTTTCCTTATTTCTGCTCCAAGACATAGGTTGTGGGTACTCGTTAGAACCGCCTCAATGAGGCGGTTCTAACGAGTACCCACAACCTATGTTTATAGTATAAATAAGAATAATATCACAAATTTTCTTCCGAAAATTGACCCTTTTGGAGATGTAAAAATGCACTATGACGCACGGTTGTATTATTGTAATGAAAGTCGCGCAAAACAGGCAGCAACGTCTACAAAATGACCCATCATCATCATTTTAATTCAAAGCAAAATGGTATAGGTCTCGAAAACCAGCACTCGTCGCAAAGTTCTCTGAAGATAAAAAATCGAATTAAGGAATAAGGAAAATCGAATAAGGAATAAGTGTTGACGGGGACGTTGAACCACAAATCAAACAGAACAACAGAGGATACTCGTTATAACGACAGTGTTTGTTCTTTGATAGCTTGGTGTATTAAAGAATGAACCGGACTCTTTTTCGATTTCGTTTTACATACACATTTCATGATCCACAGAACGGAGATTAATACATGAAATTGGCGAGAAACAGTGTTATATGGATGGCTCAAATTGTCACGCTTGCAAAGCTGTTAAATACAAATGAAAATGTAGAAAAGTGTTTTTATTTTTTTAACAGATTGATGTTAACTTTGTTGCCAAAGCCGAGATCGGCGATAAAAATGTAGGCGTATGCTGAAACACGACGTTGTAAGAGTAAAAAAAAAAAAAAAAAAAAGCAATATATACAGCTGGAAACATGTAGGAGGAAAGCATACAGCTATCAGAAAAATAAAAATCAAATATGAGTTCCTTTAAGAGCAATGAAAACATTCATAAGAAAGAAGATGGGTATAGGCATATTCTTTGAAAAATGAAATAAGTTTTGTTTTTCTTTTTTCGTATTTGAACAACGTCAATGCCCATCGGCCCCCGCCCATCATATGGCGGGGCTTGAAGAAATATATGGGCTGCATGATGCTTCCACGCAGAGCTGAATCCGACCCGCACACGAATACTGGTAAACCGCTCAGAGCGTGATCTAAGCTTGCCCAGGAAAAGCGGTGCGCACGAGTCGGACCGTCCATGCTTATAAACCCTATTGGTTTCATTGGGCGACAGGGCTTGATATGTCATTTCATCTCAATGTCGGGTAAAAGTCCCACAAAATTGGAAGCAACGTCTCCAAAATGACATTTACAGTGTTGACGGGGACGTTAAACCTCATATCAAACAAATCAAATCAATACCCATCGCACTTATAGAAATATATCGCACGGCATGGTGCTTCCATGCGGAGCTGAAACCGCATTGGGCGGCAGAGGTTGAGATGTCTCTTCATCTCATTGTCGAGTGAAATAAGCAGCATCCTCTATAGTGTTGAGAGGAGCGTTAAACCTCCAACACTTCCGTATGGCACATCCATAATCATTTTTACGGCGTAGCCGTTATGTTTTTGCTTTTGTCCTACATTTTTCGTTATTCCATTGGTCAATAAAACCACATGTCCAAGGAGATGACCATTTCATTGGTCAATGATTTGCATAAATAAATCTACTAAAAAAACACGACAGTTTACCGAAGTTTTAAACTAGGAAATGTTTCATTTTTTTTGTGAGACATGAATAAAAAATATATACAGTTTCGGCTTGCTCACCGTCTTGTCCTTTGATGACCATACGCCATATGTATAATTGTGTTTCTAGTGAATTCTGAAATTGCTGCGGTGAATAGCTATTTTGACCTAATTTCACGTGGTTGGTCTATATAGCGAAAGGAACCATTTCGCGAAAGGAAGGCTCCTTTCGCGAAAGGAAGAATTTTCTGCGAAAGGAATTGTTTGTTTGATTTGAGGTTTAACGTTCCCATCAACACTGTGTAGGTAATTTTGGAGACGTTGCTTCCAAGTTTGTGGAACTTTTACCCGACATTGAGATAAAATGACACCTCAAGCCCTGTTGCCCAATGAAACCAATAAAGAGATATAGCATGACAAAAAATGTAATAATCGCATTACAAATTGACAGATGTTTAATTTACAATATATGCCCAAGAAAAGTTGCAGTGTATCATTTGTCTTCAGCATACTTTATGTCCTCCATTTTAACAGAAAATGGACATTTTCGAATATCATTAATGTTATATCAATTCTGAAAAGGAATAAGTGTAATTTGAGTTTTAGTTAGGTGCACATATGATCAAGTTTCCGTCCGTTTGTCTGCTCGTCCGTTTGTTCGTCCGTCTATGCGTTTACGTTCACCATGGCGACAACCCTAAATGTTAACCCTAGAATTTGTGTTCAAAAACAGTAAATGATAAAGTTTTCTTATTTGTTGTGCATATACTTGAGATCATAAATGAAATGAGGTCATGTTTTTAACCTTGACCTTTTACATTGACCTTAGCTCAAACAGGCGGGACACCGCCCTCCCTATTTTACCTCGCGTGACATCTGAATTGTTTGAATACAGTAAACCAGTTCATAGCTAGACAACTGTTGCTGTCACTATTGTAGCTCGTATTTCTAAACAACCTTCCAATTAAATCTACGCCGCATATCTTTTTTAAAGATATTTCTTGTTACTTCTAAGCATAATGGTATAGGTTTCGAAATCTAGCAAGTTTCAATTGCGAATAAGGAAAAAATCAAAATTTTCCTTATTCCTTATTCGATCTTTCAGCTTCAGAGAACTTTGCGACGAGGTGCAATTGATACTTGCTGGTTTTCGAGACCTTTACCATTATGCTTTGAATTAAAAATGATGATGAATGCGCCATATGCAAATGTTCTATTATGAAATGAACACGAGTGTAGAATTCTGTTTTATCACATATTAATTTTAAATCGGATTTTATTTCCGAAGCAATTCCAAAGAATTTCATTTGAAAATATGGTTGCCATGGACGTCGTCATGACGTTTAGTGACAGTATCCAATTGTTATTACACTTGGTCATGTCATTTTATGGCATAGCGTTATCCACTGAATATCAGAAACGTTACATAGAGGATCTTACATGAGTGTCCATGTATTATTGAATTCATTAAACGAGTTGATGAAAAACAAGATTAAATGCGAGGCTGTGCCGAGCATTTTATCCCTTTTCCTGAACGAGTTTTAATAAATGAGCACGAATGCAAGATTCTATTTAAAACGCATTTTATTCACGATTTGTGACACAAATGTCAATATTTCGCGTATCTTACTAATTTGCCTATTTAATCCACTGGTGGATTAGTGAATTTAATACATGAAGGTATTACATTCTAACTCATATGATAAGCAAGAATTATAATGATAAAGTTTAACTTATTTTTCATTGTGATGTTAAATATGATGGTGTAAATGCAATGCTTAACAATAAAGCTAAATATAATGCGACATCAGAAAACTTACCCTGGACATTTATCTAGAAATAGCCAGCCAATTGCCTGGGAAAGCACACATGTACACTTATCCAGAAATAATCAGTAAGATTCGCTAACAAAGTGACGCATTATAAATAAACGGCAATAAAAGATGAGAACATATGAAAAGCTCTACAAAACTGCGTCGAGAAAATAATTTCCAACAACAGTTTTTTTTTCCACTGCAAAATCATCAAAATGACGCAGAAACTCAGTTACACTGAATTGTGTTAGTTCTTGCTCTATTGTTAACAAAAAACATTTTGCAAATGCATGTTACATGTATTTTTATTCAGAGTGAGCATGCCCTGATCATACATATGCAGGACATTACCCGTCCTTTACTCCATTAACAAGTTCGGGCAATGGATATCCTTAAAAAACCACTGTATATGCAGAAAAGTGGGGGCTTTCAAGGATGAATATATTTTCATAATTGTGCTTAAAAACATAGATTGTGGGTACTTGTTAGAACCGCCTCAAAGGGGCGGTCCTACCACGCACCACAATATATGTAAAACATAGATTGTGGGTACTCGTTAGAACCGCCTCAATGAGGCGGTTCTAACGAGTACCCACAATATATATTTAAAAGTAGAGAAAAGAAACATACCTTTAATTTTCACCAGAAAATCCCACTTTTGAAGATACGAAAGTATGCACTATGTCGCACGTATGTTTATCTTAATACGACTACTTGGCAATTCCGACAGCGTTTTCAGCGAGTAAAATGATCCGACGCCTACTAAGAAAATAAAATGAAATGAAATAGTTGACCTAAATACATGGCAGCGAATCTCCACAATATTACATTTCTTTCATACAAAAGGTAGTTAAATAACACAATCTAGTCAAGTTCTAAGAATTCTGAGAATAAAGTGTTCTTAGCAGCAAAACAAAATGACGTCTTCTTTTTTGTTATTTATTCAAAGAAGAAAACAAGACATATAATAAAAAGATGGAATTCGAATAAAAAATTCTCATTTCGAAAACATGCCCATAAAATGTATTCAAAAATTATACGATGAACTGAATTGCAGCTAATATGCACATAGCGGATGTCCACATATTATTTTTCTTATTTCTGTACGAAAACATACGTTGTGGGTATTCATTAGAAGCGCCTCGGCAAGGCACTTCTAATGAATACTCACAACATATGCGAGGTGCTTTTAATGAGTACCCACAACATATCATTACGATATCACACCCGTGCGACATAGTGCATTTTTCACAGCTCCAAAATGACTATTTTTCTGATGAAAATCTGTGATTTTTTTCTTATAACTACTGCAAACATAGGTTGTTGGTGCTCGTTAGAACCGCCTCATCGAGGCGGTTCTAACGAGTACCCACAACCTATGTCTTGGAGTAAAAATAAGAAAAATAAGGTATACACCCGTAAACCCCAGTTTTCTCTATGCAAAGTGGGGTGTAAGGGTGTGTTTATTTCACGGACTTGTTCACGTGATGGTTTTCGTGCAGAAATAAGAAAAAAAAAACAGTACTTTTCGGATGAAAAAAAGTGCCTTATCTGGAGCTATGATAGAAAAACGAAACATGATGAGCCGTTCTAACAAATTGCATCCAAAACATGCATGCATGTCATGTAACATTGACACTTGTGGTCATTTTTGGGTCGTTTCTGAGAGATAGTAGAGGTTATGAAAGAGAGGGGCAGGGGAGAAATAGGAAAATGAGTGGAAGTGTAGAAATAGAACAGATAATATCGGAAATATCAATATCCTCTATCTACCCTTACCTGCTGCAAGGACACCAAGCGTTGCCCAACTGTAAAGCAAATATCAGTTGCATACCCCGGTGACTTGAGATAACATAGAAATGATACATTACTTTGTTAACCTTAATTTCTCTGTATGAAAGATTTCCTTTATGTGACGCGATGCTACAAGGGCAGGTCATATCCCAATTCCAATTGACCGAGGCAACCAAAAGTTTCATGCTTTGTTCAATACATGTTTTAGGCCTGAGGGCAAAATCACATCCTCATCGTGTCATTCACTCATAAGATATTAACTCTTATTCTGTTGTTCACGACAACCCCTATCTTTGGATACAGTGTTGATCCAGATCAGATGGCTTCTGAAGAAGCCATCTGATCAGGATCTACACTGTTTGGCTTTCAGTTTATGAATTTGTAGCAATAAATTACACCAAGTGATCTGATTCGATCAAAGTCAGAAATGGGTGTGGCTAAACTGAATATTCAGCAAGAGAAGGGTTAAACGTCACACATGGCTAGCGATGCAAAAGCAAGCTTTTCGTCAAACGTTGACTACCGTGCTGTAATTTGGTACCTGTACATGTATTTTAAAGGGAAAACAGGTCATGAAATACATTCCGAGTTGACCAATGTTTATGGGTTTTCTACACCATCGTATGCATAAGTTGAATTCTGGGTTCGGGAATTCAAAAACGGTAGAATGTCTTTAGAAGACGAAACCAGGTCTGGACGCCCATCAGATGCCACCGATGAAGAAATTTGTAACAAAGTAAGGGATCTGGTATGTCTGATAGGCGAATTAAGGTGGAAGAAATAGCGAATGCATTACACATTTCACTTGGTAGCGTTTCAACAATTTTACATGATCGCTTGGGTATGCACAAGCTAACAGCCCATTGGGTCACTGAATCCCTTAGCGACGAGCAAAATGCAACCGGAGCATCAGTTTGCAGCGTATTGTTGAAGCGGTTTAGGTCAAAGGAAGATGATTTTCTTTCACGTCTGGTGACTGTAGATATGACCTGGGTCCATTTTGTTTTTGGTTTGGGTTTTACGGCCCTTTCAAGATCATTTCACTCATATCGAGCCGATCGTTAATCATAGGTTGGCGAAAACCGGACTACCCGGAGAAAAACCACCTGACCTTCCGTTGCAGAACTTGGCGTCTCACACGTGACCCGAGCGAGGCTCGAACCCACGGCGATGAGAGACCTAATGTCTAAGAGTCAGCGCTCTTATCCATTAGGCCACGGAGGCCCGTTGACCTTGGTCCATTACTATGAGCCAGAGAATAAAACTCAAAGTCGCCAGTGGGAAGGGCCGGGGTCTCGGAGGCCAAAGAAGTTCAAAACGCAACCCTGGTGGCAATGATACTTTGGGAGGCACAAGCCTGTTGGACTTTGTAGCAAGGAAAATTCCAATAACAGGTGCTTACTATGCAAATTTGCTCGACCAACTGAGAACTGTGTTCCGTGAAAAACGCCGAGGTAGAACCTCCAAAGGATTCTGCTTCAACAGGGCAATGCAAGAGTTCACACTTGCAATATTGCAATGGATACTGTTGTGCGGAATGGGTACGAGCTATTCTCCGGACTATTTCCTATTCCAAAACTTGAAAAAGGATATCCGTGGACGTCATTTCCGGTGCAACGAATCAGTCGAGGCCGCAGTTGAGGAATGGGTCGGAGACGACCCTGGCTTCCCTAGTTGGGCTGATGGCACTGGAACAGCGTTGGTCCAAGTGTATTATTCTAGAGGGCAATTACATCGAAAAAGAAGAGATCGATCTCACCCAGAAATAAGTCAGGCTGTTGTTTTATTGACTCGCCCTCGCACCGTAAGTTTTGGGTTTTATATGCGCCGCGTCATTAGAAAATTAGGTCATTACATTGACGAGTAGCAACGTACGTATCGGCACAGTCTGTTGAGTGTTCGCTGTCCACATTACAATAATACATCAGTGTGACATGGCACATCTCTAAAATGATAACTTTTTTCTTAAAAGTTGTGATATTTGTCTTATTTAAACTGCCTACAGAGGTTGTTAGTGCCTGTAAGAAGCGCCTCAATGTGGCGGTTCTACCGAGAAAACACAACTTATGTTGAAAGCAGATATAAGAAAGATTTTTTTTTCATTTTTTAGCTAATATTTGTCATTATTACGCATGGGCATTTTTTTTAATGCGGATTTACAAAAGTGTTTGTGTTTACAAGTGAACTCTTAAGTCTGCCGCGCATGAAATTGTGTTTACGCGTACGATTCTGTGATTTTGTTAAGAAAACTAACTCGAGTAAGCCGAAGCACAACAAAACCAGAAAAAATACTCGCGCCTTCCTGATGATTCTTACTGATTGTCACAAAAAGTGTTTTAAAAGTATACGGTCAACTAATCATTACAGATCATTGTGTTATGTCTCAATGGCGCCTTCCATATCTTTAGATATGATAACTTCAGAACGTTTTTTTTTAATTTTGCTCCACTGATTGCGGGTACTCATTAGAACCGCATCATAGAGGCAGCTTTTTTATTATTTTATTTTTTGTTTTTAGCAAAAATGAGGAAAACAAATTAATTAATACCATTGTAAAACCAAATTATCTCTATGCAAAGAGGGGGTTACAATGGTTTGTTAGCGTAACAAAGGTGTGAAATCAAAGCACTGAGAGCTTGTGAACAATGGATATGGTTAAGCAATTTTAGCACCTGGTTGGTATTTATACAAGTACAGTGCACATTCTTTCGCCAGAAACTTCCAGCCGGCTTCGGTAGCTCAGTCGGATGCGCGTCTGATTGGATATCAGGAGGACACTGGTTCGATACCTGTCGGTATCGGCAACATTCTTTCCTGAAGATTGATCCATGAAATATTTTCAACGTCCATTCTTTCCCTTCCGCTGATTCAAGAAGGGCAGTTGTCAGTCTCTTGCGAAAGAATGTGCACTGTACTGGTTAACCGTTTACGTAGGAGAAGTGTTGCTAGGTAAACTGACTAGCTCAAAAATGACCTGAAAAGTGTTGACTTGGTCGTTACACATCAATATAAATTTATATTGACCCCAGAAGGTATCGAACCCGCGTCCTCCTAATCATTAGTCAGTCGCGCATCCGACTGAGCTACCGAGGCCGTTCATATGCCTATGGGGCTAATACTTAACTATTAGGTCTCTGAAAACAAAATGACTTCCTCGTTATTGATATAAACACCCCAATAACCCATGTATGCCTAGCAGCCTTTTTTTTTTGGGGGGGGGGGGACATTTGCAAACATTGCAGACCAAGATCAGACGTCGCAACACCTGGCGTCGCATCTGTGTCTAAACTGTTTGCTGACAGTACATACAATTTTTGCAACATTAACTGCTAACAATACAAACCTGGCTCCCCTACAATTGGACATGGACCACTCCAAACTTCTTAACTGGGAGATATCAATTGTCTTATATGGGTTAATGACACAAAGAATTACATAATCGACCCACACTGCGCACTTTTAACCCATTTTGTACTGAATAGAATCATCAACTTTATATCTGTATGAAACGAGTCAATTCCAAAATTTAGGGATGTCTGGTTGTGGCTTATTTAAAATGAATCTGGAAAATGCTGAACCTTTTGCAAACATGAAGTGTATGCCCTAATGAGACGGTATCTGATCTGGGTTTGCGATGTTTGCCAGTAGCAAGTTTTGGGACTCCGGTACAAAATGAGCTGTAAAATGGGCTAATTGTACTGATCTATAAAAAGACGCTGAATGGCGTATTAGTCTACATTGTTTTCATTCACGTTTTTTACACGGCGAATCCCTCAGTGAATCCCTGTCATGGTAAACTTTATGGATAAATTGATAAACATTCAAGTTATAATATTTATTTCCATTGGCTGTTTCAATAAATGGTGAACTTTATATTGCGCTATTTTTTTTTCTAACGGTGTCTCTTGGTGGTGATTAGGTCGTATGCATTAATGCAAAACACTCTTCAATACTCTGGGGCTATCGCCCCAAAAAGTATTCATCAAAACCAAATGTAAATCCAGTGAGACAGAGTTTAATCCACCCTGTACCGGAACCCCAAAAAGGGGTAATAGGCAAAGTGCAGGGTCTTCACTGTTTGAAAAAACATTACGAAAACATGCCTATACAAATGTATTATCAATATTTTTGGCCAAAAATGGAAATTTTAAGATGAAAAATAGTGATATTTTTCATGTTTCTGCTCAAAACATACATTGTGGGGTTTCGATAGAACCGCCTCGAGGAGGCGGTTCTATCGAGTTCCCACAATCTATGTTTTTGAGCAGATATAAGACAATTAATGTTTACCCTTGGAAACCCCAGTTTTACTATATAAAAGTGGGATTTGAGGGGGTCAAAATTATATAGGCGTGTTTTCATGATGAGTTCAGGCATTTAAGGACAGCAAAACCTGACACCCCTAAATGTTTGAATGGACTCCTGCTATATACATGTATAAGGAGGAAGATTCTATTTCGTAAAAAAAATGGTTAAACAGTTGCACGGTTTGACTGTAAATACTTTATACTTTCTAATATGGATAAACCAATACACGTACCCATATTGCTTTCATCCCAGTCCTATTATGTTTGTTGCGTGTAAAATGTTACATTCAGAACTGAATCAGAATTAATATGTTTAAACAAACTTATGTAAAAGTTGACTACAATATGCTATATGTATGAACAACAAATTCTATTTTTTCCATTGGGTAGTTTTATAAGTTTATCACGAAAACACGCCTATATAATTTTTACCCCCTTGAACCCCACTTTTATATTGTAAAACTGGGGTTTCCGGGGGTATACCTTATTTTTCTTATTTCTGCCCTAAAATATAGATTATGGGTACTAGTGCCCACAATCTATATTTTGAGCAGAAATAAGAAAAATATCACAATTTTTCTTCATAAAATTTTCGTTTTTTCGGCGATAAAGGTGTGGCAATGTATTGTATATTGCGTAATGACATGTACAATATAGTGATTCAGAATCTCTTTTACAAGTATATGCAATGTACACCACGATAAATAAGTATTATATTTTCTTGAAAAAAAGGGGGTTTGCAAATATATTGTTAAATAATTTAAATTCCTCATATCTGCTTAACCCTTTTTGTACCTAATGAAATCTTCCTCCTTATATATACCAAATGAGTCCATTATAAAATTTAGGGGTGTCTGGTTGCGTTTTCTTCAAATTTGAATAGGAAAATGTCTGAACCTTTAGCAAACATTCTGCGGTGTCTGATCTGGGCCTGCACTGTTTGTCATTGTACCCGTTTTGGGGGTTTCTGGTACTAAATGGGTTAAATTAATAGTACGTATATGTTCAGTACATATGTGGTCGTAGAAGCCTCCCTGGTGTAGAGAATAAGCCACTCGCCTCATAAACCAGGGGCCGTGAGTTCTATACCTGGCTTCTCCAGACTTTCGGGCAAGTCTTTAAACCGAGTTTCCGTCTCCGTATGGCCTTACCTTACGGTGGAACACACTAACATATGTGGTCGCGTTATATTGCTACATGTAGTCGCGTTATATCGCTTACCGCGTTAAGTTGCATGGTATGACAAAATGTAAGCTCTGTCCATTTTTCATATATCACTTGGATTTTATTGTAATCTTTAAGTTTAAAGAATAGTAAAAAAGCCGTTATATTAGCTAAGAAAGGTCATTTTCTTCAGCGTCCGAACAGAAAACAGATACACCATCTGGCGAGAAATGTATCGTTCATTTAACATGGGTTTGAAATATGACACAGAAACTAGCAATATCATCTCAAGATAGTCATTAAATAGCACTGAAGTGATATTTAGGCCCGCGATATACTTACCACCATCACCGCATTATGATACCACCGTGCGAAATACAGTAGAACTTCGATGGCTCGAACACCGATGGCTCGTTTACTATGGATGAGTCGAACCCATTCTTGAGCCCCTACGGAAATCCTCTACATAAGAAATAGTGGGGAATAATTAAGGAGATTTTAGTCTTTTATCGTGCAAATGTATGCTGTGTGTGCTCATTATAATCGCCTCGATGAGACGATTCTAATGAGTACACACAGCATACATTTTTTATTATAGAACACAGAAAAAGATGTCCTTAAGTATGTCGTTATGCCTCCTGGCATTAGCCCTCAGTGGCTCGAACTACCCCTGTCTCGAACATATTTTCATGGTCCCAAAGGTGTTCGAGCCATTGAAGTTCGACTGTAGTGCATTCTTTCACAGCGTCTCGTTAGAACCGCCTCAGTGAGGTGGTTTTAACGCGTACCCACAACCTGTCTTGGAGCAGAAATGAGAAAAATAATGTATACCTCCGTAAACCCATTGGTTATCAATCGACGACAAGCCTGGACTGAAATTGACATTTAATATACATGCAGTAAAAACACAAATTGTTTTGATCTATAAAAGACGCCGAATGGCTTATTTTACACAGAGAATGCCTCAGAGAATCCCTGTCACGCTAAACTAATTGAATAAATTTAAATAAAACATTCAAGTTTCTAATATGGGGCTATATTTTCTCGCGGTGCCTCTTGGTGGTGATTAGGTCGTATGCAGTAATTCCAAAAGTAGTGCCAAAATCACTCTTTTGAATACTATGGGGCCATCGCCCCAAAAATGAGAAAAAACAAGATGTGTTTGTGAAACACGAACATGTCCCCGGGCATGGTATTTTTTTTTCAAAGTTGGTCACAGGTCAAGGTCAAGGTCACGGGTCAAGATTTTTTGTTTGAGTGGGAAGCCCATGATTCAAGGAACCTACATGCCAAATATGAAGGCTCTACCTTAAATAATTCAAAATGTATGAACAATAATATTTTTTCTTTTAAGTAGGTCATAGGTCAAGGTCACATGTCAAAATATTTGCTTGAATGTTAAGCTCTTGTCACAAGGAACCTACATGCCAAATATGAAGGCTCTATCTTAAACAGTTCAAAAGTTATGAACAATTTTATTTTTTTCTTTTAAGCAGGTCAAAGGTAAAGGTCACAGTCAAACATTTTTGTATGAATGTAAAGGTCTTATCACAGGAAAGCTACATACCAAATATGAACGCTGTACCCCAAACGGTTCGAAAGTTATGATCAAAATGTCATTTTGTTTTTCTTTTATGTAGGTCAAAGGTCAAGGTCACAGGTAAAATTTTTTGAATAAATGTAAAGGTCTTGTCATTTAGAAACATACATGCCGAATATGAAGGCTCTATCTCAAAAGGTTCAAAAGTTATGACAAATTTTAAATTTTTTCTTTTAGGCAGGTCAAAGGTCAAGGTCAAGGGCACAGGTCAAAAGTGTTTTATGTGAATGTAAAGCTCTTGTCACATGGAACCTACATGCGAAATATGAATGCTCTATCTCAAACGGTTCAAAATCTAAGACTAAAATGTTATTTTGTTTTTTTCATTTTAAGTAGATCAAAGGTCAAGGTCACAGGTCCAAAATTTTGCATGAATATGAAGCTCTTGTCACAAGATCCGTACATGCCAAATATGAATGCTCTATCTCAAACGGTTCAAAAGTTATGAACAACGTTAAGGTTGTCCACGTACAAACCAACCAACAAACAAACACACAAACAGACAGGGCAAAAACAATATGTCCCCGCTATCGTTACATGGGGACATAAAAAGAACGAAGTAGAACGTACCTTTCTTAACCCCATTTTAACCGTACACAACGGCAGTTTTAAGGGTACATGTATTCTTTAAGGAACTTTTAACATGGCCAGTATTTGTTTCCTTGTTTATCTGTAGGCACCCGTTTGCCCACAATCATCACGTTAACAAGTCCGTATAATGAACACCCATCTAACCCCACGTATTATAAAGAAATCTGGTGTTTACAGAAGTATACAATATTTTCCTTATTTCTGTACCAAGACATGGGTTGTGGATACTCGTTAGAACCGCCTCAATGAGGTGGCTCTAACGAGCACTCAAAAACATCGTTTGCAGAAAAATAAGAAAACACACAGTGATGTAATCGTAATCATTGTACTACGTGTTGAGACAGACATATGAAGAATATGGTTTCCTTAAAACCCCAATATTTTGGCATATACATGTAAAGTCGTGTGTTGTTTTTTTAACGGTATCCGTTACATGGTCGTGATAAGGCGATGTGCATGTATATCTAAGCAAATCAGCATTTATAACATACTGTAATACAATGTGTTGAAACACAAGCATATTTTAAAACACAGTTATCAGGTTATAGCAGACACTTGTGGAGGAACATGCGCAGTTTGAATTCCGCTACCATAGTCCGGTTGATGATCGAACTAGCTCTGTCGAAATATCGGCGGAAGTAAGGCCGATGATTCTAGCCACGTAAAATTGATTTAAGCCCACCCCCCCCCCCCCCCCCCCCCCCACACACACACACACACGTGAAATTGTTTTCACTGACCGTTTCAAGACGGTTCATCTGTCGCGGTTAATTTTGTTATGGTTTGTCTTTGAATGTGTGCATCACTTATATTTTATGTTGGGATTTTGTGGGGACAAAATGTCCTTTTTGGCTTTCCGCTATTGATTTTTCCATTAGGATTTAGTTATTGCACGACCCGCATAAAAAGCGACCAACTGAAGTAAGAGTGCCCTAAAATTACCGTGTCATTCTGTCATTCGGTCATTCTGTCAGTCTGTCAGTCTGTCTGTCCGTCCGTAACCCGTTTGTGAAAATTGGTGATAGTGACTTAACCGCTTGGAATATTTAAACACTTTTTGGCATACTGATAGATATCAATGAGATCTAAACAATGAACTTGCGAAATATTACATTCCATTTAGTATAGCCTCGCCGAGGCGAAAAATGTGAATTTTTTTTTAACTGCTTCTTCTCGAAAACCGTTGGGCCGATTGAAGTCAAATTTCATATGGAGCCTCTATGGGATGCGGAAACCAAAATTTGCTCATGGGGTCCTGGTCACATGACCAAAATTGCCGCCCAGCCATATATGGTCTGTCTGTCTGTGCGTCCGTAACCCGTTTGTGAAAATTGGTGATAGTGATTTAACCGCTTGGAATATTTAAACAATTTTTGGCATACTGATAGATATCAATGAGATCTAACCAATGAACTTGCGAAATATTACATTCCATTTAGTATAGCCTCGCCGAGGCGAAAAATGTGAAAATTTTCGAACTGCTTCTCCTCGGAAACCGTTTGGCCGATTGAAGTCAAATTTCATATGGAGCCTCTATGGGATGGGGGAAACCAAAATTTCTCATGGGGTCTAGGTCACATGACCAAAATGGCCGCCAAGCCATATATGGTAAAACCCTTCAAACATAGTCTTCTCCAGAACCACTGGGCAGATTTCCACGAAACTTGATAAATAGCATCTGGGACGTAGGCCCATCATAAATTGCTAAAATGGTGACCCTTGGTTGACCTCGACCTTCTTTGTGCCTAGGTCAAACTGTGACACATATGCTTTTGTATTGGAAAAGTGAGAATGCATTTTATCCTGCAAACGATTCAGAATACAGTACTAAAGTATAAGATATACTTTTGCTCCTTACGATAAGGCGCATTTATTGGGGGAACCGTTTTAGGTCCAGGTCACATGACCAAAATGGCCGCCATACCCATATATGGTAACACTCATAAAGCTAAAAGCATCCGGCGGGTCGTGCACTTCAGCTGAAGCACTGGTTTCATGTCTGTGTTTCATTAGATGGGAGCCGCGGGTTAATTGTATCGATTCCTGATCATAGCCTTCACTTCTATTTTGTCATTTAGAAGTTAGTGTAAACAAAGCCAGTTCTTGCATCGCTTTTCGGTATTTTAGAAGATCTCTAAACATACATTTGTAACTCATTTTTAAATGACAAAGGTTAGGAAATACAGTAAATTTCCTATATTAAGACCAACTTTGGGACTGTTCAAAAATGGTCCTTAAAACCACTATTGAACAGTCCCCAAGGTGGTCTCTGACCAGAGGACGCTGTATGCAGAAAAGACAGAAAAAGAATAACTGAAACCTCCTAAATAAACTTTTCAAAGGAGAATTAGTCTTAATTTTAGGTGGTCTTAATAGCAGAATTTCACGGTATATGATAAATAGATTATGGTATGGCAGTTTGCAATATCAGCCCTCGAACCGTATAAGCCCGAGGGCCAAACCGTATCAGCCCGAGGGCTTCGGCATTTGGCCCTGGGGCGGATATGGAAGTCTCGGTCTGATATTGGGTATGATATAAAATGCCGTATAATTACATCACGAAAATAAGCCTATATAATTTCTACTCCCTTGAGTGTTTGAGTTTTACGTCCCACCAACAGCTAAGGTCATACGTAGACGGGACCTCGGTTTAAAGACTCATCCGAAAGTCTGGATAAGCCCGGGATCGATCCTGCGACCCCTGGTTTGACTCCCTTGAACCACAGCTTGTATGTATACAGTAAAACTGGGGTTTATAGGGTAAACCTTATTTTTCTTATTTTTGCTCTAAAATATAGATTGTGGGTATTCGTTAGAATCGCCTCGATCCTGAATAAGAAAAAATATCACGATTTTCATCTTAAAAGTGTCTTTTTTTTCGGCGGTAAAACTTGCAATGTATTGAAAAGGTGTGTTTTTAGATAACCGCAGTCAGTGTGTTATGACATATTAACATGGGCGGAAAGTCCGTTGTTCATATACATATATTACAGCGAAACGTTTGTCGACCACGGTTAACCATACTGAAAGTCACGTCGTACATTGTTTAATTAAGAGTTTAACGACCCATTCAGTACTAATTAGGTCAAATCGAGCTTTCATCGCAATCGAACTAAAATAAATTAGTATAAACTAAATCGAGCCGGCTAGTATACCTAGCCACGTTTTTCCTGGACAGGCTTACACACTAGCAGTGCACATTTTTTTGGCAAAAAAAAAAAACAAAACAAAAAAACATTGAATCTGTGGAAGGGAGAGAATGGCAGTAGAAAATCTATCTAAAAAAAACAATGTCTGTTTGGTACGGAACCCGGGAAGGTACATGATTTTTTATTTTTATTATGTTGTGCGAACAAGATAATATCTTGTCTTGTTCGGACAACATATTATCATGTGCGGACAAGATATTATCTTGTGCGGACAAGATATGATCTTGTTTGCACAACATAATAGCTTGTGCGCACAAGATATTATCTTGTTCCCACAACATATTATCTTGTTTGCACAACATAGATCTTGGGAAGTTGTGCGGACAAGATATTATCTTGTGCGGACAAGACAATATCTTGTGCGGACAAGATAATATCATGTGCGCACAAGATCTATGTTGTGCAGACAAGATATTATCTTGTTCGGACAAGATAATATCTTGTTCGCACAACTTAATATCTTGTGCGGACAATATAATATCTTGTCTGCACAAGATAATATGTTGTCTGCACAAGATAATATCTTGTGCGGACAAGATATTATGTTGTGCGGACAAGATTTTGTCTTGTCCGCACAAGATAATATCTTGTCCGCACAAGATAATATGTTGTCCGCACAAGATAATATCTTGTCCGCACAAGATATTATCTTGTGCGCACAACATATAAAATAAAAAAAAATCATGTCCCTTCCCGGGTTCCGTAGTTTGGTTATCATCGTCATTATACTATTACATTGAAAAAAACAAAAAAAAAAAAAAACGAAAATAATCCTAAAGACTCGTGATGACCTTCATACTCCAACGCGATGCCAATAAAGTGGACACAGATGCGCACTGTAATACAGAGCTGATTTTTTCCTAGGCTACAAAAATTGGTCTGCTTCAATACTTATCATTTCCGCTGTTTTCCATTTTCTAAGACGCTAATTAGATAGACATAGATATTCTTAATGTATAATCGAGCTAGCAGAAACTGGAAACAGAATTAGTTCTTCCAGGATTGGAAATCTATTCACACATTTTGATGTCACAAGAAACGTTTAGTGTTGGTTGAGCCGATGGCTAAAGCTGCACAAGGTTACTAGTAACCCATAAACTCCTAGCGTTCCCCAGAATTTGGACCTTGGCAGAGAGTGAAGATCCAGATCAGATGCCGCATAATGCGGCATCTGATCTGGATCTACACTGCATATTGAAAGTATAGGATTATTTTGGTAAATTTACAACAGAAACAGACACCATTAACCGGTCTACACTGTTTGCAAATGTACATCTATATTAAAGCACAAGTTGCGACATGACCACATGTATCTTTGGTGATATTAACTATGCATGCTTGGGACACAGCCATAGAAAAGCACCTCTCAGAGGCAATTTGGTCGATTGTGTCGACCTGAAGTCATGCATGCATATACAAACGCTTTTATACGTGGCGACACCACTGACCAATAGTCTTATTTAAAACGAGCGCGAATTAGGCTTAACGTTCAATGCACTGCTTAAGTCTGTACTACTAACAGATTTCCCCATCCACTAGCTTCAGAGAGATGCAGTCACATTATATAAGCTTATGATATTCGTGAGTTTAAAGCTTATTCTTTTCATTTTGAGTTTTACACTGATGTCCATATTTAAGCAAACATTGAAGACCCCAGGTCAGAGGCCGTGTCTGTGTGTCAGGGTCCTACATGTATGTCTGGCACGCTAGACATATATAATAAGCGGTGCGAGGATAATAATGTAGCCGCAAATACCAGAAAGTGTATTTTAATATTGAACAGTTCAGAACCAGTTTTTCCAGCCTATTCTCGGAGACAGTGCTATCAGGGCTTTGATTGTCATTGTTCCGTGCATCCTCCAGGAAGAGACTACAGGTTGTTGTCAAAACCCAGACGAGTTTAATGAGCGGGTTTAACCCACATGTAACAATTGAATATTCCAAAAGTACATGTACGAACTTTAAGCAAACAGTGTAGACACAGATCAGACGCCTCGTTCTGTAGCGTCTGATCTAGGTCTACACTGTTTGCCAATGTCACAAACATATATGGGTTAAATGCAGCAAGATAATAATAGACAAAGAAATGTAAGTACCGGTGGGTCGATTGTCTCTGAGCGTAGGTTTGAAAAAATGGTCCTGATCGGAACTCACACTGTTTCTATTAACCCTTAAATTCTTGTACTCAAAGCAAACAGTGTAGATCCTGATGAGACGCAGCAATGCGGCATCTGATCTGGATCTTCACTGTTAGCAATTGAATCTACACTGTTAGCAATTGTCCAAGCTTATGGGCCCAGCCCATGTTTTACAGATATTAACCACCTATGCACAGCACTTTGACGTCATAACGTGAAGAACAGCAGCCCTTTATTTTGAACGCGGGCAGCGATAATCACATGGACAATAGTAAACGGGAAACTTTTGTACTTTGTAACTTTGGGTCGATCCTAAACGGGCCTCCGTGGCCTAGTGAATAAGAGCGCTGACTCTTAATCATCAGGTCTCTCACCGCTGTGGTTCGAGCCAAGTTCTGCAGGGAAGGTCAGGTTGTGTTTCTCCTGGTAGTCGGTTTTCACCCACCTCTGATTAACAATCGGCTCGATATGAGTGATACATTCTTGAAAGGGCCGAAAAAAAAACGAAAAAAAAAAAAAAAAAAAAAAAAACACAAAACAAAAAAAAAGACCTTTAACATAGAATAATCTATCCATGTATGTCTAACGTCGCATCAAACGGACATAGTTTAAAAGTGTAGTCCCAGATCAGCCGCCGCAGTATTGCAGCGTCTGATCACGATCTACACTGTTTATACGCTTTTAAAACTTCAAGTTACAAATGAAACAAGCCTGACACACCTGATATTTGGAATGGATCTTTCCAAACCCTATTTAAGGATTCTGTCTGTCAGAGAAAGACTATAAATGCGTGCAAGTGGCATGGATGCCCCCGCCTGCTAGTTGTGACACTGATGGAAATCTTAAACACCAATTGCTAAGACTAAATTGGTAACGACATCTCGGGCACGGATCCAGACACGGACACCGACGGGGAATGGGAGGGACGAACAGGGGTAACACTGTTAGCCCTTTTCACCATCCTTCGAATGGCGGGGGCATAAAAGCAATGCTTACCCGTTGACACCGAGAACTTAGCGCACAGTCCTTTAGTGATCGCCTTCCAGTCTAAAACAGGATTTGTCATTTTGCAATCCGATTGTATGTTTCAGAACACACAGGCTTACCCAACACGCATCCAGTTAAAACTTGGAGCACCAAAAGATTGGATAGCAGTTGATTCTTCATTTTAAATCAGACTACGTCTGCCTTGAGAACGATTAAAAATGAAAATGTAAAACCCTACAAAAAATGAGCCGGGAAACAGCATTTCTTACAATTTACATTTGCGCCGGGCGAAGAGTCAGATCAGCCTGCGCACCCATATAGTCTGACCAGTGACCTCTCTTGCTGCATGAAAGAGCATTGGGCCCTAAGCTATCCTTAGGGCGCACAACGAAGACTCTGATCAGACTGCGCTGATGCGCAGGCTGATCTGAGTCTTCGCTGGGCGCACATGTAAATTGTAGGAAATGCTGTGCCCCGGCTCAAATATTTTTAATCAAATGTTTATCCTTATTTCTCTTTAAAAATCTGTGACAAGTCATAGTTATGAATGATTCTTAAATAATTAATCCTTAAAGCACCATGTAGATTAGATAGCAGACGGCAATCATCAGTCTATTGTTTAACTAATATCCAGTGAAAATAAGAAAAATATGTACAGTAAAATTCAGCTATTTAAGACCACCAAAAATTGAGACCCATTCTGCTTTAAAAAGCTTATTTAGAAAATTGAAGTCATTCTTTTTTGCGTTTTCTACGCACAGTGTCGTCTGGTCAGAGACCACCTTTGGGACAGTTCAAAAGTGGTCTTAAAGACCACTTTTGAACAGTCCCAAAGGTGGTCTTAATATAGGAATTTTACTGTATTTGAAAATGACGTCTGCGATGTCCTGAATGACAGTCTATGGATCAAGTTTTATACCATGTATATATTAAAAAAAAAAACGCTTCTTCATCAATATGCGTTTAAAATAAAACTATAAGTAGGTGTACTTAATGTTTTGAGCCCAATGATCAATAAAAGTCAGGTTAACTCTAAAAACAAGATAATAAAACAAAAATAATTGAGTACATGTAGCTTTTCCACATATTTTCTTTAATTAAGTATCACTATCTCCGCAAGGCATCACTTTTTCAACTATCACAAAGGTACACTTAAAAACAGAAATTATTAAAAAATGTACTGTCATTTCTCTCAAATTGACATAATATGGGTATAACAGTTTTAATAAAAAGTTTGAGTAACACAGGAGGAAAACCCCCTTAGCATTCACCAAACTAAGTAATGTAAATGCGCATGCGCAACCCATCGATAGGGCTACACGCATGACGTCTTGCGTGACGCTACATCAAGATCTTCTGTAGATCTTTGCAAGCAGCAAAGGCTCTCGCGAGACTGCGCGCATGCGCGCAGTCTCGCGAGAGCCTTAGCTGCTTACCTATGCGATAAGCAGAGCTGAATTATGTAATGAAAACGGATACACAGACAAAAAGTTTGCGCTACAAACAACGTATTTGACTTTCTGACCGTTTTCTGTAAACTGAGACCCTCTGACAATGGGGTTTACTTTGAAAGGAAAGGACTTTGCTCAGTTGCTTAAAAGGCAGCCTAAAACAGAAAAGTTGCCGCCCCTTAATATGGATAAATTCACCTTAACCAATGTTCAGTGGTCTGAAGTGCAGATTCCAATTCAACAACATTAATAATTTATGAGAATAAAATTGAACCATATATAATATTATATGAAAGCTGAACTTTAACAAATAAATAAAAACATTATAATTATGTAATATTCAAGCCAGACAATGAGAAATAAATTTTTTCATTCGCTGACAGATCAACCGGTGCATAAGCACGGTCTGAACAACACCTTTGTGTGCGTTGAATAACCAGTACAACTTTTTATGTCTAAAAGTTCAGGGGCCAGTTGTTCAAAGCATCGTTAGCTTAACGAGCTCGTTAGTGGTCAAATTGTTAACTGTTCTAGCAAGTACATTATCGAAATTTTTGGTATTTTTGCTGAAAAAAAAATGTGAGCAGCTTTTGCATTGGCAAAAGCTGCTCACATTTTTTCACCCAAAATATTAGCAAATTTGCCATATTAAATGATCAAAGATTTAACGAAACGTTAACAAAGGACGTCGTGAGTTTTGAACACTGACTGGCCCCAGTACAATTCATCACGAAAACACGCCTATATAATTTTGACCCCCTTGAACCCCACTTTTATATAGTAAAACTGGGGTTTGCAGGGGTAAACCTTATTTTTCTTATTTCTGCTCTAAAATATAGACTGTGGGTACTCGTTGGAACCGCCTCGATGAGGCGGTTCTAACGAGTACCCACAATCTATATCTTGAGCAGAAATAAGAAAAATATCACAATTTTTCTTCTTAAAATTTTCATTTTTTCGGCAATAAAGGTGGCAATGTATTTGTATAGGCGTGTTTTCGTAATGGTATGTGCAGCTGAGCTGTCTGGTCTGTGTCTAACCTAGTCGAAAACCAAAAAGCCAGGGTTTCTTGTAACGCTGCTCATAGTCAATGTAAAATGTTTAGTACATTTACATGTATCCATGAATATAATCCTTTGACTCCACCAAGGAATTTGAACCCGCATTATTTTTTATATTTCACAAGTATTAGCTTCTACAAAAAGCTGGAATCTACGCTCAACACACACTGATTTGTGTACTACTTGGGATGGAAAGTTAAACGACAAAACTTATCATTGTATAATGTGCCAGTTAATATGTGAGTGTATAGCAGCCACAGATCATACAAATAAAGCTTTCTAAATGTTTTAGCCAACGTTACATAAAAAAAAAATCCGATCTTTTACGTTCATTTACTACCATCACGAAAACACGCCTATATAACTTTGACCCCCTTGAACCCCACTTTATGTAGTGAAACTGAGGTTTCCAGGGGTAAACCTTATTTTTCTTATTTCTGCTCTAAAATATAGATTGTGGGTACTCGTTAGAACCGCCTCGATGAGGCGATTCTAACGATTATTTTTCTTATTTCTGCTCTAAAATATAGATTGTGGGTACTCGTTAGAACCGCCTCGATGAGGCGGTTCTAACAAGTGCCCACAATCTATATTTTGAGCAGAAATAAGAAAAATATCACAATTTTTCATCATAAAATTTTCATTTTTTCGGCGATAAAGGTGGCAATGTATTTGTATAGGCGTGTTTTCGTAATGTACTTGTACTAAACGCCTAGATTTACGGTTTCCTAGGTTCTTATGATGACGTCGAACAAAAACGAAAATAGAAAGAACTAGATGTGCTGTATTATGATCTTGTTAACAACGAAAATACATACATGTTTATTTTGCAAGCGTGAGAGTACTCAGCGTTCAGGTAACAACCGGGTTTAAAAACTGTGACAAATAATATGAAGACCAGTCAACAGGAAATCATTCAACCAGTCGTGACCTTTTCTAAAGTGCTTCCGGAGCAAAAGCCATATAGTCTGGCCGTAGAAAATTAAAGGTTTTAGAAAAACTTGGACTTGCAATGTTATCTAAAATTTTAACTTGACGACTGGCCTCTTGAAATACAGTACATGTACATGTACGTCAACCTCATTTCTGTGAAAAGCGACTGTTCTTCAAGGAAAATACTTCCTACTTTTGAGCAAATTAAAATTTAGTGTAGACATTAAATCTTTTCAGCCCTGAGTTTCGAAGTTCAACAGAGGTAAATATGTCTTATATACAGGATGGCAAAAACTGTAGGTCCTAATGAAGGGCCATCTAATCTGGATAGAATCTATCGTACCATCACGAAAATCCGCCTATATAAATCTGACCCCCTTAAAACCCCAATTTCATGCAGTAAACTGTGGTTTACAGGGGTGTACATTTTAAATTCTAATTTCTGCTCAAAAACATAGATTGTGGTACTCGTTAGAACCGCCTCGCCGAGGCGGTTCTAACGAGTTCCCACAATCCATGCTTTGAGCAAAGACATGTAAAATATCAGATTTATTTTATCTGAAAATTGTCATTTTTTGGTGGTAAAATTTTCAATATACTTGAATAGCCGTGTGGTTTACATAGGAACATGCAACTGTATCGGTCTGCAGAGTGAAAGGGTTAAGGTTAGGCTATATAAAATTACGGAAGATTTTACCCGTGAAAGATAGTATTATCTTACAGGTATTATTTAGGGGCATACAGTGTCATTGTGCGCTCAGGGAAGACTTAACCCCCTTGTCCTGCTGAATACAACAAAACCGATCTTTGCAAAAAGTGTAGACCCAGATCAGATGGCTTTTGATGAAGCCATCTCAGGCTAAGGGTCTTCACTGTTTGTCATTCAGTTTATGAACTGAATGAATACATTTAATCAAGTAATTTGATTGGTTGGTTGATAGTCAGAATGGATGTGACCAAATTAATGTATTCAACAGGACAAGTGTTAAATCACAACGCGTTTCCAATCATTAAACATCCTTCTCAGTCCGTATAAAGAAACTTTGGGTCAAATGGCATCCACATAGCAGAGTGTGAAGATTCTGGTCCGCCACGCAGTCTGATCTGTCTTCACTGGATGCAAATGCTTAAATGTCTTTTTCTAACTGACGCAGCACATTTGACTTTTCTTTTTTTCCTATATACAGTGAAATTCTGCTGTTAAGACCATCTTATATTAGGACTAATTCTGCTATAAAAAGCTTACATTGAAGGATACACTTAGCTCAATAGATCAAACAGTGTTTTTGCTATCTTGCTTAAAAGCTTAAAATGCAAAAAAAAAAAAAAAAAAAAAAAAAATCAAAGGGCCTTAACTCAAGAAAAAAAAATCGGATTTTTTTTCAAGAGTTAGTCAGTTTATCTACTCATCATCCCAAACCAGTCTGTAAAGTTTCAGGGCAAAAGCTCAAACAGTTTTTGAGATATCTTGCTTACAAGATTTCAAAGTATTTTTTTTTGCAAAGGGGCTAACTCAAGAAAGGGGCATAATCCTAGGAAAAAAATATGGCTTTTTGTCAAAAGTTAATCAGTACATCTTCTCATCATCCCAAACAATTCTGTAAAGTTTCAGGGCAATAGCTCAAACAGTTTTTTTTTGTTATCTTGCTTACAAGCATATAACGCAAAAAAAATCAAAGGGCCATAACTCAAGAAAACATTTCGTTTTTTTTTTTCAAAAGTTAATCAGTTCATCTACTCATCGTCCCAAACCAGTCTGTAAAGTTTCAGGGCAAAAGCTAGGACAGTTTTGGAGATATTTTGCTTTCAAGATTTCAAAGTATTTTTTTTTTTGCAAAGGGGCAGAACTCAAGAAAGGGGCATAATCCTGACGAGAAAAAAAATGGATTTTTGTCGAAAGTTAATCAGTTCATCTTCTTACCATCCCGAACCATTCTGTAAAGTTTCAGGGCAATAGCTCAAACAGTATTTTAGTTATCTTGCTTACAAGCTTAACACGCCAAAAATCAAAAGCCCATAACGGAAGAAAAAAATTTCGGATTTTTTTCAAAAGTTAATCAGTGCATCTAATCATCATCCTGAACCAGCCTGTAAAGTTGCAGGGCAATAGCTCATACAGATTTTGAGATATGTTGCTTACAAGCTTCAAATGCGCAAAATTTCAAGGGGGCATAACTCAAGAAAAAATATATTGTCAAAAATTAATCAGTTCATCTTCTCATCATCCCCAACCATTCTGTAAAATTTCAGGGCAATAGCTCAAATTGTTTTTGAGTTATCCTGCTTCGAAGCTTTAAATACAAAAATTTCAAAGGGTCATAACTGAAGAAAAATATTTCGTTTTTTTTTTTCAAAAGTTTATCACTTCATCTACTCATCATCCTGAACCAGACTGTAAAGTTTCAGGGCTATGGCTCAAACAATTTTTGAGCTATCTTGCTTATATGAATTTTGAATTTTGAAAATATGAGGGTCACTGATGAGGCCTAATTGGCCGAAACTAGCTAGTCTGGCCCAGAAAACAAATACACTCCATACTTTTCAGTTCTGTGGTGTATTCCTTGCTTCCAAAGGATAACCCTTTTATAGAACATATTTAACTTCACTACAGCTGATGTGTGGGAATGTGTGGCGGCGGTAAAACGTCTCCCTGCCCTATATCATAGTGTAGATTATATTTTCTTGTCCTTTGGGATCATTGATTCCATTGTGGAATTTTGAAAATATGAGGGTCACTGATGAGGCCTAATTGGCCGAAACTAGCTAGTCTGGCCCAGAAAACAAATACACTCCATACTTTTCAGTTCTGTGGTGTATTCCTTGCTTCCAAAGGATAACCCTTTTATAGAACATATTTACAAGCTTAAAACGTGCAAAATTACAAAGGGGCATAACTCAAGTAAAAAAATGGATGTAAAAAAATGGATTTTTGCCAAAAGTCAATCAGTTCATCTTCTCATCATCCCCAACCATTCTGTAAAGTTTCAGGGCAATAGCACAAACACTTTTTGAGTTATCTTGCTTACAAGCTTGAAACGCAAGAAAATTCAAAGGGCCATAACTGAAAAAAAAAATTCGTATTTTTTCAAAAGTTAATCATTTCATCTACTTATCATCCTGAACTAGCCTGTAAAGTTTCAGGCAATAGCTCGTACAATTTTTGAGATATCTTGCTTACAAGCTTCAAACGCGCAAAATTTCAAAGGGGCATAACTCAAGAAAAAAAAAACGGATTTTTGTCAAAAGTTGATCAGTTCATCTCCTCATCATCCCCAAACATTCTGTAAAGTTTCAGGGCAATAGCTCAAACAGTTTTTGAGTTATCTTGCTAACAAGCTTAGAACGCATAAAAAAAATCAAAGGGTCATAACTCAAGAAAAAGAATTTCGGATTTTTTTTTCAAAAGTTTGCCAGTTCATCTACTCATCAGTTTTTAGCTCACCAGAGCCGAAGGCTCCGGGGGAACTTATAGGATAGGCAGTTGTCCGTCGTCTGCGTCTGCGTCGTCTGCGTCTGCGTCTGGTGACGTCAACACTTTTAAACGACATCTCCTCTGAAGCCGCTAGGCCGATTGGGTCCATATTTCATCTGTGGCATTCTTGGGTTGGGGGATTGAACGTTTGTGTTTTTTATGAAATTCGGCTCATTAGTTTGGTTGCTATAGCAACTTAGAGTTTCCATAGACTTATAATGGGAAAATTGAAAAATGGCATTTACTGCCAAGCCGCTGCAGATATTTTGACAAAACATTCATAGAAATATTCCTTAGGCAATCTACTATCTGCCATATGATTTTAGGCCTACTGCTCATTTGTATTGGTTGCCATGGAAACCAAATTGAAAAAAATAGAAAACAAAAAACTTAAAAAATCATCTCCTCAAAAACCGTATGCTCTATGAGGCTGAGAGTTTATGAAAATATTCACCATATTTGCCTTTACAGGTTTTGTGTTTTTTATGAAATTCGGCTCCTTAGTTTGGTTGCTATGGCAACTTAGATTTTCCATAGACTTATAATGGGGAAAATTGAAAAATGGCATTTGCTGCCAAGCCGCTGCAGATAATTTGACAAAACTTTCATAGAAATATTCCTTAGGCAATCTACTATCTGCCATATGATTTTAGGCCTACTGCTCATTTGTATTGGTTGCCATGGAAACCAAATTGAAAAAAATAGAAAAACAAATACTTAAAAAAATCATCTTCTCAGAAACCGTATGCCCTATGAGGCTGAGAGTTTATGAAAATATTCACCATATTTGCCTTTAAAGGTTTTATGTTTTTTATGAAATTTGGCTCTTTAGTTTGGTTGCTATGGCAACTTAGATTTTCCATAGACTTATAATGGGGAAAATTGAAAAATGACATTAACTACAAAGCCTTTGCAGATATTTTGACAAAACTTTAATAGAAATGTTCCTTTAGTAAACGTCTTACAGCAATATGCTTTTATGTCAACCTGGGGGTCCTGTAGGTTGTGCCGGGGCCATTCCCCGCCCCAGTACTTCATAAAATTCCTTATATCTCAGAAACCTTACAGATACCCACCTCTCAACCATATGTATTATTGTTCCTTAAGATCATATATATTCTTGTTCCTTAAGATAAGATGCATTAAGTGACACCAACGGATGTGCCGGGGACATGCCCCACCCCCTCCACTTCATAAAATGCCATTTATCTCAGAAACCATTCAGATCCCCACCCGTAAAGCGTATATATTTATACCCCCGGCATACGAAGTATGTCAGAGGGTATATAGTTTTCGTCTTTCGTCTGTTCGTCCGTTTGTTCGTTCGTTCGTGTGTTCGTTCGTTCGTTCGTTCGTTAGTTCGTTCGTTCGTACTACCGTCTGTCCCACCGTTCGTCAACCTTTATGTCAAAGTTTTGTGTTAAACCTTTTTCATTGCTGATATCTCTGTAACCACATGTTAGATTCTCTTCATGTTTGGTAAAGGATATCTGTATAGCATTACCTTTCATATGGAATATCTAAGCCCCTGGGTCAAGCCCCTGGGTGGGCTGTCTGTCTGTCTGTTCATCTACTTTTACGTCCAAGTTTTGTGTTAAACCTTTTTCATTGCTGATATCTCTGTAACCACATGTTAGATTCTGTTCATGTTTGGTAAACGATATCTCTATAGCATTACCTTTCATATGGAATATCTAAACCCCTGGGTCAAGCTCCTGGATGGGCTGTCTGTCCGTTTGTCTGTTCATCTACTTTTACATCAAAGTTTTGTGTTCAACCTTTTTCATTGCTGAAATCTCTGTAACCACATGTTAGATTCTCTTCATGTCTGGTAAAGTATATCTCTATACCATTACCTTTCATATGGAATATCTAAGCCCCTGGGTCAACCCCCTGGGTGGGCTGTCTGTCCGTCTGTCTTTTCATCTACTTGTATGTCAAAGTTTTGTGTTAAACCTTTTTCATTGCTGATATCTCTGTAACCACATGTTAGATTCTTTTCATGTTTGGTAAAGTATATCTCTATACCATTACCTTTCATATGGAATATGTAAGCCCCTGGGTCAAGCCCCTGGGTGTGCTGTCTGTCCGTCTGTCTGTTCATCTACTTTTACGTCAAAGTTTTGTGTTCAACCTTTTTCATTGCTTATATCTCTGTAACCACATGTTAGATTCTCTTCATGTTTGATAAACGATTTCGTGATGCATGTCCCTGCCCCTCCACCCATGGTGACCTTGGCCTCAAGGTCACAGACTTAGAAATTTTACATTTGGTTAAAGTTTTATGACAAAGTTTATAGATGCCTGTATGTTCTAAACTCTTAAGAAAAATTCAATTGATACTTGCATCAATGTTGCATACCAGTCCAAAGATTTCATTGATGCATACCCCACCCTGCTGCTTCATTAACTTTGATCCCTCACTCCATTGGTCCATTTAGAAATTTTATGTTTGGTTTAGCTTTTACAAGCACATTTATAGATTCTTATAGCTTCTTGACTTCATTCATATTACATACAAGCTCGAAAGATATATCAGAGGGTGGCACTGGCCGGGGGTATACGTGACCCACTGGTCGCTTTCTCTAGTCTTGTCTCTTATGATAAGATGCACTCAATGACCCCAACCTGGGGGTCCCCCAGGATGTGCCTGGGCCATGCCCCATCCCTCCATTTCACAACAGACCCAATATTTCGGAAACCTAACAGATCCAAACCCCTAAATGAAATATATTTTTGTTCCTTATGATAAGTTGCATTCAGTGACACCAACCTGGGGGACACCCAGGATGTGCCAGGGACATTCCCAACCTCCTCCACTTCATAAAAGGTTGGCCCCCGCCCATAGGGGCTTGAAGAAATATATGGGCTGCATGATGCTTCCACGCAGAGCTGAATCCGGCCCGCACACTAGTACTGGTAAACCGCTTAGAGGATCTAAGCCTGTCCAGGAACCGTGGTGCGAGGCGGACCGTCCATGCTAATAAACCCTATAGGTTTCATTGGGCGGCAGGGCTTGAGATATCATTTCATCTCAATGTCGGGTAAAAGTCCCACAAAATTGGAAGCAACATCCCCGAAATGACCTTTACAGTGTTGACGGGGATGTTAAATCTCAAATCAAACAAACACACAAACTTTCATAAAAGGCCAAATATTCCAAAACCTTACAAATCCCCACCCCTAAACCATATATATTCTTGTTCCTTATGATAAGAAGCATTAAGTGACACCAACCTGGGGGTCCCCCCAGATGTGCCGGGGACATGCCCCACCCCCTCCACTTCATAAAATGCCATTTATCTCAGAAACCATTCAGATCTCCACCCCTAAACCATATATATTCTTTTTCCTTATGATAAGACGCACTTAGCGACACCAAGCTGAGGTTCCCCCGGGATGTGCCGGGGTCATGCCCCACCCCCTCCACTTCATAAAAGGCCAAATATTCCAGAAACCTTACCGATCCCCGCCCCTAAGCCATATATATTCTTGTTCCTTGTGATAAGACACATTCAGTGACACCAACATAGGGTTCCCCCAGGGCTCGCCCGGGCCATGCTCCAGTCTTCAACTTCACAAAAGACCATATATCTGAGAAACTGTTCAGAGCCCTACACCTAAGCTATATATATTATTGTTCTTGTTCCTTGTGATAAGACACATTCAGTGACACCAACATAGGGTTCCCCCAGGGCTCGCCCGGGCCATGCTCCAGTCTTCAACTTCACAAAAGACCATATATCTGAGAAACTGTTCAGAGCCCTACACCTAAGCTATATATATTCTTGTTCCTTATGATAAGATGCAATCAGTTACACCAGCATGCCCCCCCCCCTCCCCCTTCATTTAAAGCCATATATCTCAGAAACCGGTCAGATCCCCACCCCTTAACCATATATATTCTTGTTCCTTATGATAAGACCCCACTTCATAATAGGCCATATATCTCAGAAACTATTCAAATCCCCACCACATAATCACATATATTCTTCTTCATTGTTATTAGACACATTCAGTCAACCCATCTTGTGGGGTCTGCAGGGGCCATTTCTCTCCCATCCACTTCATAAAAGGGCCTCATATCTCAGAAACTGTTCAGCATTAGTTTGCAACAATCTTGGGCTTTTCTGAAATCCACCATGCCCGAATCCCTCCACTGCTTAAAAGGCCTTACATCTCAGGAGCCATACATATCCCACCGGTAAACCATATATGTCTCTGTTCTTTTTTATAAGACACATTTAGTGGCACCAACCAGGGCTCCATAGGGTTCATGCCCCACCCTCTCTACTATATAAAACACCTAATATTTCAGTTACAGTCCACATGAGTGCTCATTTGGGAATTGGGAGACTTTATAATTGGTAGATTAAAATCATACCATGTTAAAATACATGTCTGCCATTGGGCAATGCCCATCTGAGCTCCGGTTTAGAAATTTGGCTCTTTGGTTTGTTTGCCATGGCAAGTTAAGAGTTTCCATTGACTTATAATGGGGAAAATTGAAAAATGACATTTTATGCCTTTCAAGATATTTTGTCAAACTTACATAGAAATGTTCCTTTAATAATGTTCTTTTAGGCCTATCGGTTGCCACAGATGGGAAATTGTCAGTTGCCATTTGTTGTCCTGCAACAACACATTCAAGCGACATCAGACCTCTGAAGCCACTATGCTGATTGGGTCCAAATTTTATCTGTAGCATCCTTGGGCGCAGGGCTTCCATGGTTAATTAAAATACTTTGCTGCCAGTCGGCAGTGCCCCCTGAGCTCTGGTGAGCATAGTGGCCCATGGGCCTCTTGTTTGAGATAGCTTGCTTACAAGATTTCAAAGCATTTTTTGCAAAGGGGCATAACTCAAGAAGGGGGCATAATCCTGACTAGAAAAAAAAAAAAAAAAAAAAAAAACACGGGTCTAATATTTTTTCATAAGGAACCCATATATGAAATTTCAAAAACCTAGCACCCATGGTTCTTAAGTTATGCTATGCAGTACAACAGCGGGACGGACGGAAGGACGGACGGACGAACAGGGCAAAACCAATATGCCCCCACAACTTCTTCGAAGTGGAGGGCATAAAAACTGGGGGTTACAGGGGTAAACCTTATTTTTCTTATTTCTGCTCAAAAATATAGATTATGGGTACATGTACTCGTTAGAACGGCCTCATCGAGGCGGTTCTAACGAGTACCCAAAATCTATATATTTAGCAGAAATAATCAAATTTATCACAATTTTTTCAGATTAAATTTTTCCTTTTTTCGGCGGTAGATTTTACAATAATTTGTATAGGCGTGTTTTTGTAATGAAATTGGGGCTAAAGGGATCAAAATTATATAGTCGTGTTTTCCTGATGAGCTCAAACAGTGTTACATTTGGGTTTACGGCGTCCCGCAAACCCCCATGCTGACAAGACAACCGAGCGTGATCTCTGACAGGTGTACGGGCAGCTGTGGGGTAAGGCACAAGAAAGATGTTAAATGAATGACATGAATTATTTACAGTATCTACATACAACACTTACTAACACAAAACATCACAATTTGTTGCTTCTGTAGCCAACTCACGACGTCCGCTCCGAAGGCAAAACACTGTTCTGTGCTCGGAACGGGTGACGTGAATACCTACAGAAGCAAACAACAAAAACAACAAGAAAAACAAAAAAAAGAAACCACACAAGACGCGACTGGCCAGTTTATAACTTAGGGTGAATCCCCCACTCGCGTGAAACTTCCTCTCGCGAACTAGCAGAACTAGTCTATCAACGTAGTTGATAATGATAGGTTTAGCGATCACGTTTACTGATCAGATGTTTAGTGATCGTCCAAATAACCTGCAGGTAAGTTGACCTCTTCCATGGTCTCACATTTGTTTACAACGAACAATGATTTAGAAGATTCTGCTTCTATCCTGGTAGGCGCTGATTACGGCGGTCTGTCCGCCCTTGCTGGACCCTAACGCCTAGCGTCGTACCAGTACCTGCTGCTATGAAGCAGGGAGCAGCAGGTCACACATTGTTGTGCCTGCAAATTACGATAACGGGACTAGAAACGAGTCACAAAACATACATGCTATATCATGATCCCCCTCCCGGAGAAGTAAGAATATGTTCATGCATATACCGTTATTGCGCATGCGCCGACCAGACATATAGGCTGAATAGTGCATGCGACAAATAACCGTACAGCAGAACTCAACTTGACTGTGCATCAAATTATCAGCAGCCAGCGCTTGACACAATAATACTCAAAGTTCATGTTTCCTTACTGAGCACTACAGAAATCAATTAATGCTCACTACTACTGAGCATAATACTCATCAAATTTGTGCTCACTACATTATCACAAGTAAGAGGCAATTGAACAGACCACGCCTTTACGCTACCCGGTCAGCCGCCAATTACAGGAAACATAACAATCTCTATTTCATATCCTTCTCCGCGACACGGCTCACAAATATAGCTATTCACAAATTCAATACATTAATAACAGATAGAAACTACAACAGAAGATTTTCATCTATAATCCACAACATTTGTTAGTGTCTCATAAGGGCCAACACTGTTTGCCGTAAATTCTCTCTATTTGGTAGGCACCCCGTCACAACCGTTCTCGCGACGCCGATGACGCAGCTGACGTCATCCCCGCCGCTCAGGCCGTTATGACGTGTGGCGACCAAATACTCCCACTTATCATCATCACGTTCCTTATATGTACATACATGCACAAACTGAGTTACCAGACAAAAACGGCATCATTACAAAATGAACTCGTAATTCTTTTTGAACAAAATTATTTCTAATCAACGTGAACATGCTTGTAAAATAAAATTCATTACGGTTCATCATCACGGATAACCCAACAGGCTCTTGTAAGAGTTTGCCCTGATGATGAAGATGTGGTTAAACCCGTCTTAAGTTTACGTCCCCTCTACACCTAATATCATATTGGGACGGAACCACGGTTTTCTAACCACAGCTAGTCACAAGTCATGGATCAAACAAGTGACCCGGCGTTTATTAATTACATTCTACAAAAGGGGTCTAAAAGCCTAAATGAATCTAGAATGAGCGGGTGTCCAAACTTTACGTCCCACCAACATCTAGGGTCAGCATGAGACAGGACCTCACCTAGAAAGACTCATTCTACTACTGGAGAAGCCTGGGATCAATTCTGCGACGTCTAGCTGGCAAAGCTAGTAGCCTAATCACTACAGGCCACAACAGTGAATTCAGAATAGGCTTCAGAAAGTTGGGTATACTAGAAGTAAACCCCTCCAAAACCTACAAGCATGTTCATACAAAAATAATACTAAACATAGATTTAACATACCTTTCAATATACTTTCTATTTCCCCGTCACAATGTTGTGTTCACACTTACAACTTGACCTGCTGCTAAAGTGTCCGCTTTTTTCAGGGTTTATATATCTATGAATACTACCGGAAAATCATGCCTACTCGTATTACCTTGCTCAATTCGTGGCGAGGTGGAGATACCGGCCACAAACAAAGCCAGATAGCAAAAATCGAGTAGATCATGGATTTGCGTTCAAATAGTATATTTCCCATAGGAAAAATTGATGAAACGACCCTATAATCAATGACATGACTCCTGTCAAAACGAACACCCACACAACACGTGACGGGAATGAAAATCATATATGGCACAATTTGGCGGTTGGCGATTTTTAGGCAAATTCTATAGGATTCGGCCTTTTAGCGGCCCCCTGTATTGTAAAAACAGCTCTCTATAAACCACTCATGCATACATCGTATGATATGTGCATGACTTGTTCATGGAGCCGCACAGTTTGCGTACCATATTTCACCTAAAATATTTCACTCGCACCGCCCTACCATATATCTACTAAAATAATTTAGATGTGCATAAGCACCAGAGAGGTTTCCTATTCCATCTCGTAACAAAGGTTTCCCCTTTTGGAGAAAAAACAATCAGAAATGTTTTTTCTTTGTGTACAGAGATGGAATAGGATGAACTTATCTAAACAAGACAGCTATTTACACAACAACCGTGCGAAGAATTACCTACTAAGGTAGTCTGCCCCCAAATTTTCTTGGCCCCGAATTGCAACAATCCGAAATCTATACGGCTGTAGTTTCATTGCCCAACGCATAATTCGAGGATTGAGAACTTTTGCTGTTTGCATATAAGACAAGGGCTTGTGGTCTGTCTCAAGCAGGAATTCTACTCCGTAAAGATACTTGCGAAATTTCTCAACACCCCAGATAATAGCCAAACATTCCTTCTCTATTACAGAATAGTTTTTCTCACGAGGCAAAAGTTTCTTGCTGGCATAAGCAATGGGAAGTCGTCCTTCCCCTTCAAATTCTTGGAGCAAAACGGCTCCTATACCAACATCAGAAGCGTCCGTCCGGAGTATGAACGGATTCCCATCATGAAAGATAGGAAGACGAAGAATAGGACTAGACGTGAGTCTATTCTTCAGGGTCTGGAAAGCCTTTTCATGATGGTCCTGCCAGTCTGTGATCTTGTTTGGTCTACTTTTCTTAGTTAAATCTGTCAAAGGGGAAGCAATAGATGAGAAATTTGGAATGAAACGGCGGTAGAAACCAGCCAACCCAAGAAATGACTTTATTTGTCTCTTAGTAGAAGGTCGAGGAGCATCCTTTATAGCTTGTATCTTGTCTTCTTGCGGTCTAACTGACTGAGCAGCTACACTGTGACCAAGACATTCGATACTGCTATACCCAATCATACACTTGGAAGGTTTTGCCGTCAACTTGGCTGTCCTAAGTCTATCCAAAACTTCACGTAATGACGTCAAGTGGTCTTTCCAAGTTTCGGTAAAGATCCACATATCATCGACGAAGCTATCAACGTTAGAAAGTTCGGACAGAATCTTTCTCATCAACCTGCAAAATGTTGCTCCTGAGTTTACCAAACCGAAGGGCATAGTTTTGAATTGAAACAAGCCTTTGGGGGTTTCGAACGCAGTTAGGGGTTTTGCTTTAGACGTCATTTTTACCTGCCAATAACCTTTTGACAAATCTAATTTGCTAAAGTATTTGTGCCCCGACATTCTATTTATAACCTCCTCCATATTTGGCATTGGTTCTGCATCGAACTCCGTCACCTTATTAAGTTTACGGAAGTCAATGCAGAACCGCACCGAACCATCTTTTTTAGGGACAAGTACTACAGGGGATGAGTATGGAGATATTGATGGCTCAATAACTCCTAAATCTAACATATCTTGAATTTCCTTTTCCATTACATCCCGTACTTTATATGGTATGGCATAACCTTTTGACCTCACTGGTTCCGTCGTCAGCAACTTTATGTCGTGTTCTATTTGGTCAGTTCGTCCTGGTACACTGGACAGTACGTCCGGGTATTCTTTTATCAACGTCTCTATTTCTTTACGCTGATCCTGCGTTAACATTTCTGAAATATTGACGTCCTTAAACGTCTCTGGTTGCTTTGCAGTAGGAAAAGCGCAATCTTCCAATGAGAATTCGTCAACGTCATCATTTTCAGTTGACGGAGTGGACTCTACAGAAAGCAAGCAATGTGACGTCACATTTTGACGTTCCACATATTGCTTCAGTATGTTAGCGTGATATGTGTTAACATTTCCATTGACGTCAATCTTATAATCCATTCTGTTCACTACCTCAACCACTTCATAAGGACCTTTCCATTGAAGCAATAATTTATTACTGTCTGTCGGTAGTAACAACAGTACTTTGTCGCCGACGTCAAATTTACGCGACCTCGCGCCTTTATCATAATAAGCTTTCTGCTTAATCTGAACCTTCTTTAAATTATCACGCGCTAATTTGCATGTCTGCTCTAACCGTTCCCTAAGCTCAATAACGTATTGATACGTCGAAAGAACTTGCTCATCGCGTACCTCCTCAGCCCATAATTCTCTTAATATTGCCATTGGACCTCTGACGTTACGTCCATATAACAACTCAAAAGGGGAGTATCCTAAAGACTCTTGTGGGACTTCCCTTACCGCAAATGATAAGGCTGGAAGATATTTATCCCAATCTTTTGGACGTTCAGCACACATGCGACGTAACATCTGCTTTAACGTAGCGTGGAAACGCTCTATCAGTCCGTTGCAAATTGGGTGTCTCGGACTACACGTTAACTGTTGAAGAGAAAGAAGTCTGCTGACTTCCTTCATTACCTCAGCAGTAAACTGTGATCCACAATCAGTCAACATTTCATCAGGAATGCCAACCCTACTAAACATTTCAATAAGCGCTTCCGCGACACGTTCCGTCTCAATACTCGGTAAAGCTATCGCCTCTGGATACCTTGTCGCATAATCTATCATGGTTAAAATATACCGAGATTTCCTATCAGATCGAGGCTCAATTGGACCAACTATGTCCACTGCCACCCTCTTAAATGGCGTATCAATCAATGGCATTTTTCCTAGAGGTACTTTAGTGACCCGACCTTTCTGAATAGTTCTCTGACAAATATCACAAGATTTACAAAATCTAGCGACATCACCGCAAATACCGGGCCAGTAAAACTCAGTTACAACTCTATCCAATGTCTTCCTAATACCCATATATCCAGACATAAGCGTTTCATGAGCCAGTTTCAACACCTTTCCTCGGAAACTTTGAGGGACCACAAGTTGGAAAGAGACTTTGTTACCCTTGGTGAACTCCCTATATGCCAAACCTTTTATCTCAATAAACCTAGTTTCACCTCGGTTTAAACCACGACTCACAGTCTTGTTCCCAGATACAACCCTTTTCCTGATGTTTTCCAAAGTTGGATCATCAACCTGAGCTTGCTTGAAAGCCTCCTTGTCATCGTTAATGATCTGATCGGGAACCTTAAGTTTTCTGTAAGGCTTCTCATCCTGCCTAGTTTGAGACCTAGTTACAGCCGCAGCTGAGAAATGAGACATATCAGGAAGTTTTGATCCATCAATGTTACCGATAACCAAATCGTACAACGTATCATCCATACACAAAGCTTCAGTTTTCCCAGTGAAAAAAGGACAATCAATGTCAATCATTGCCAAAGGATACCTTTGTGTGGATTCATTAATCAACGTAACATTTGATTCCTTCCCTATTAACTGACTATCCGAAACCAAACTTCTCCGAACGACACAGCCTGTACACCCAGTATCTCTTTATACAACAACCTTTTTATTATTAACCAATCCTTGTGCCGTCGGTAACCTTGCCTTTAAGAAGTAACAGACACCTTCCCTAGTTTCCTTACTACACTCCTCCCTATCCGAAATCAAAGGATCACCAACCTTATTTTCAAAAATACTTCCAATCTCATCACCTTTCCTAGTTACTTCCGTCTGACAAAAACTAACTTGGTGTCCTGCGCCACGTGGTGTGATATTATTCTTACCGCGTCCGCGAAAAGACCCTCTAAAATTACCACGACCACGTGTATAACCACGACCTACATTCTGCGTATTCTCATTCTTAACCTGAGAACCTTGAGTTTCTACGCGCGTGTTAAAATTTTCCTTAACACCGCTATCCCCAACTCCAGTTGCTCCTACCTCTGCGCTATACAATTGTTTCCTGTCGGGGTTCTTAAAACATTTAATTGTTAAATGCCCCTTACCGCATATGCTACACTTGATATCCGGTCTACCACTCGGTTTGTTCGAGTCAACTTTGTCCTGTTTCCCCTGCGCTGCGCCTCTATTATCGCGTTGCCCCTTATTAATGCAACTATATACGCCCCCGCGCGCTTCTGCAAACAAATCTGCCTCCCTAGCCATTTCATCTAAATTACCAAACTGTTTTGGCTTCAGATGTACATACAGTTCTCTATTACATGACTCCAGGAACTGATCCCTTGCCATGAAATCACAGACAGCCGGAAAAGATTTTTCTATCTTTGCCATATTAAGCCATTTTTCTAAATAACTTCTCAGTCTACTACTGAACTGTATGAACGTTTCTGATTTCTCGGGCCTACTATAACGAAACTGCTTCCTAAATCCGCGCTCTGTCATGTCAAAATTCTTTAATAAAGCGTCCTTTAACTTTTAATAATCCGCCGCATCCTCATTTGACAACCGGTCATATACATCAAGTGCGCGCCCTTTGAGCAAGGCACTTAAATACGCGGCCCAAACACTCTTATCCCATTTATTAGCCGTAGCATATTTCTCAAACCTAGATAAATAACTATCCATTTTATCTTTACCCTCTTCAAAATAAGGTAACTTAGGATCCCGGGCATGAGCCACCTTCTCAGCTTTTTGCTTTTCCAATTCTAGCTCGAGCTTCGCTCTCTGCATTTCTAACTGATTCCTTAATTCTTGGTGCTGTAGCTCAAACCCATGTTTTATTTGTTCTAAATGGGCCTCACTAATCTCTTTTGCCTCCCTTTCAGTCTTAATGCGTGCCATATCAAGTTCCTTATTAACCTTCAACATAGCTAGTTCATGTGCCCTTTCCTTTTCCTTTTCCTCCCTTTCCTTTTCCTTTTCTTCTACTTCTAACTTAGCTAGTTCATGCGCCCTTTCCTTTTCTTTTTCTGCCCTTTCCTTTTCCTTTTCTTCAGACCTTAACCTTTCCAAATCCCTTTGCTCTTGCCTTTCTGCCCGCTCAATATCTTGCTGCTCTTTAACAAAACCTTGTAACTCCTTCCCCTCATAACCTAAGTCCTTTCCCATTTGCATTAAACGCTCCATTATTGATAACGTAAATCTCACGTTACTATCAAAACCACTATAAACTGATCAGTTATGATCAGTGATGATTGAATGGGCTTAACTAAAACGTTAAGATATGTGTTATACGCGTTAATCTAACTAAAACGTTAGTTATTAAAGCACACGCGATTTGAAATGTCAAATGCTTTCAGCAAAGTATGACGTTGCGTACTGGTAGTCTAATATGACGTCATAAACTGACGACGTTTACAGTAAAATGCTACAATCCGAAGTTTCATCACATTACAAAACTCCGATCATAACAAGTCACCATTAATGTTTCTATTACGTCATACCTAACCTCAAGCCACAGCGTAAATATTAACGCTACCGTTATGTCAACGTCAGTAAATTGTTAACGTCACTACGTCAGAACCATGTGTGGGTAAGATCAATTAGTAGCTCCAATTTAACTTAGTAGAATGTCAGGTAACACAATTAAGTGGGGTCTACTTAAATTTTTCGTTACCAAGAAAAAGTGGGGTTTGCCTTGCCTTCCTGCTCAGAAATTATCGACTTGTCAGTATCCATTCAGTTGAATACATGGGTTTCGCACTTCATCAACGCAGGAAGGAAGATTCAAGTTAATTTCTAAATGTGGCTGTCAATACATTTTTTTTTTTTTTTTAAAATTGATGATTCAGAGTATCAATGTGCTGTTCCACAGCCGGGAACACCAGCCAGAGATCAAATCCTCACTTCACTGACACCAAATGTTACATGTGGGTTTACGGCGTCCCGCAAACCCCCATGCTGACAAGACAACCGAGCGTGATCTCTGACAGGTGTACGGGCAGCTGTGGGGTAAGGCACAAGAAAGATGTTAAATGAATGACATGAATTATTTACAGTATCTACACACAACACTTACTAACACAAAACATCACAATTTGTTGCTTCTGTAGCCAACTCACGACGTCCGCTCCGAAGGCAAAACACTGTTCTGTGCTCGGAACGGGTGACGTGAATACCTACAGAAGCAAACAACAAAAACAACAAGAAAAACAAAAAAAGAAACCACACAAGACGCGACTGGCCAGTTTATAACTTAGGGTGAATCCCCCACTCGCGTGAAACTTCCTCTCGCGAACTAGCAGAACTAGTCTATCAACGTAGTTGATAATGATAGGTTTAGCGATCACGTTTACTGATCAGATGTTTAGTGATCGTCCAAATAACCTGCAGGTAAGTTGACCTCTTCCATGGTCTCACATTTGTTTACAACGAACCATGATTTAGAAGATTCTGCTTCTATCCTGGTAGGCGCTGATTACGGCGGTCTGTCCGCCCTTGCTGGACCCTAACGCCTAGCGTCGTACCAGTACCTGCTGCTATGAAGCAGGGAGCAGCAGGTCACACATTGTTGTGCCTGCAAATTACGATAACGGGACTAGAAACGAGTCACAAAACATACATGCTATATCATGATCCCCCTCCCGGAGAAGTAAGAATATGTTCATGCATATACCGTTATTGCGCATGCGCCGACCAGACATATAGGCTGAATAGTGCATGCGACAAATAACCGTACAGCAGAACTCAACTTGACTGTGCATCAAATTATCAGCAGCCAGCGCTTGACACAATAATACTCAAAGTTCATGTTTCCTTACTGAGCACTACAGAAATCAATTAATGCTCACTACTACTGAGCATAATACTCATCAAATTTGTGCTCACTACATTATCACAAGTAAGAGGCAATTGAACAGACCACGCCTTTGCGCTACCCGGTCAGCCGCCAATTACAGGAAACATAACAATCTCTATTTCATATCCTTCTCCGCGACACGGCTCACAAATATAGCTATTCACAAATTCAATACATTAATAACAGATAGAAACTACAACAGAAGATTTTCATCTATAATCCACAACATTTGTTAGTGTCTCATAAGGGCCAACACTGTTTGCCGTAAATTCTCTCTATTTGGTAGGCACCCCGTCACAACCGTTGTCGCGACGCCGATGACGCAGCTGACGTCATCCCCGCCGCTCAGGCCGTTATGACGTGTGGCGACCAAATACTCCCACTTATCATCATCACGTTCCTTATATGTACATACATGCACAAACTGAGTTACCAGACAAAAACGGCATCATTACAAAATGAACTCGTAATTCTTTTTGAACAAAATTATTTCTAATCAACGTGAACATGCTTGTAAAATAAAATTCATTACGGTTCATCATCACGGATAACCCAACAGGCTCTTGTAAGAGTTTGCCCTGATGATGAAGATGTGGTTAAACCCGTCTTAAGTTTACGTCCCCTCTACACCTAATATCATATTGGGACGGAACCACGGTTTTCTAACCACAGCTAGTCACAAGTCATGGATCAAACAAGTGACCCGGCGTTTATTAATTACATTCTACAAAAGGGGTCTAAAAGCCTAAATGAATCTAGAATGAGCGGGTGTCCAAACTTTACGTCCCACCAACATCTAGGGTCAGCATGAGACAGGACCTCACCTAGAAAGACTCATTCTACTACTGGAGAAGCCTGGGATCAATTCTGCGACGTCTAGCTGGCAAAGCTAGTAGCCTAATCACTACAGGCCACAACAGTGAATTCAGAATAGGCTTCAGAAAGTTGGGGTATACTAGAAGTAAACCCCTCCAAAACCTACAAGCATGTTCATACAAAAATAATACTAAACATAGATTTAACATACCTTTCAATATACTTTCTATTTCCCCGTCACAATGTTGTGTTCACACTTACAACTTGACCTGCTGCTAAAGTGTCCGCTTTTTTCAGGGTTTATATATCTATGAATACTACCGGAAAATCATGCCTACTCGTATTACCTTGCTCAATTCATGGCGAGGTGGAGATACCGGCCACAAACAAAGCCAGATAGCAAAAATCGTTCAAATAGTATATTTCCCATAGGAAAAATTGATGAAACGACCCTATAATCAATGACATGACTCCTGTCAAAACGAACACCCACACAACACGTGACGGGAATGAAAATCATATATGGCACAATTTGGCGGTTGGCGATTTTTAGGCAAATTCTATAGGATTCGGCCTTTTAGCGGCCCCCTGTATTGTAAAAACAGCTCTCTATAAACCACTCATGCATACATCGTATGATATGTGCATGACTTGTTCATGGAGCCGCACAGTTTGCGTACCATATTTCACCTAAAATATTTCACTCGCACCGCCCTACCATATATCTACTAAAATAATTTAGATGTGCATAAGCACCAGAGAGGTTTCCTATTCCATCTCGTAACAAAGGTTTCCCCTTTTGGAGAAAAAACAATCAGAAATGTTTTTTCTTTGTGTACAGAGATGGAATAGGATGAACCTATCTAAACAAGACAGCTATTTACACAACAACCGTGCGAAGAATTACCTACTAAGGTAGTCTGCCCCCAAATTTTCTTGGCCCCGAATTGCAACAATCCGAAATCTATACGGCTGTAGTTTCATTGCCCAACGCATAATTCGAGGATTGAGAACTTTTGCTGTTTGCATATAAGACAAGGGCTTGTGGTCTGTCTCAAGCAGGAATTCTACTCCGTAAAGATACTTGCGAAATTTCTCAACACCCCAGATAATAGCCAAACATTCCTTCTCTATTACAGAATAGTTTTTCTCACGAGGCAAAAGTTTCTTGCTGGCATAAGCAATGGGAAGTCGTCCTTCCCCTTCAAATTCTTGGAGCAAAACGGCTCCTATACCAACATCAGAAGCGTCCGTCCGGAGTATGAACGGATTCCCATCATGAAAGATAGGAAGACGAAGAGTAGGACTAGACGTGAGTCTATTCTTCAGGGTCTGGAAAGCCTTTTCATGATGGTCCTGCCAGTCTGTGATCTTGTTTGGTCTACTTTTCTTAGTTAAATCTGTCAAAGGGGAAGCAATAGATGAGAAATTTGGAATGAAACGGCGGTAGAAACCAGCCAACCCAAGAAATGACTTTATTTGTCTCTTAGTAGAAGGTCGAGGAGCATCCTTTATAGCTTTATAGCTTGTATCTTGTCTTCTTGCGGTCTAACTGACTGAGCAGCTACACTGTGACCAAGACATTCGATACTGCTATACCCAATCATACACTTGGAAGGTTTTGCCGTCAACTTGGCTGTCCTAAGTCTATCCAAAACTTCACATAATGACGTCAAGTGGTCTTTCCAAGTTTCGGTAAAGATCCACATATCATCGACGAAGCTATCAACGTTAGAAAGTTCGTACAGAATCTTTCTCATCAACCTGCAAAATGTTGCTCCTGAGTTTACCAAACCGAAGGGCATAGTTTTGAATTGAAACAAGCCTTTGGGAGTTTCGAACGCAGTTAGGGGTTTTGCCTTAGACGTCATTTTTACCTGCCAATAACCTTTTGACAAATCTAATTTGCTAAAGTATTTGTGCCCCGACATTCTATTTATAACCTCCTCCATATTTGGCATTGGTTCTGCATCGAACTCCGTCACCTTATTAAGTTTACGGAAGTCAATGCAGAACCGCACCGAACCATCTTTTTTAGGGACAAGTACTACAGGGGATGAGTATGGAGATATTGATGGCTCAATAACTCCTAAATCTAACATATCTTGAATTTCCTTTTCCATTACATCCCGTACTTTATATGGTATGGCATAACCTTTTGACCTCACTGGTTCCGTCGTCAGCAACTTTATGTCGTGTTCTATTTGGTCAGTTCGTCCTGGTACACTGGACAGTACGTCCGGGTATTCTTTTATCAACGTCTCTATTTCTTTACGCTGATCCTGCGTTAACATTTCTGAAATATTGACGTCCTTAAACGTCTCTGGTTGCTTTGCAGTAGGAAAAGCGCAATCTTCCAATGAGAATTCGTCAACGTCATCATTTTCAGTTGACGGAGTGGACTCTACAGAAAGCAAGCAATGTGACGTCACATTTTGACGTTCCACATATTGCTTCAGTATGTTAGCGTGATATGTGTTAACATTTCCATTGACGTCAATCTTATAATCCATTCTGTTCACTACCTCAACCACTTCATAAGGACCTTTCCATTGAAGCAATAATTTATTACTGTCTGTCGGTAGTAACAACAGTACTTTGTCGCCGACGTCAAATTTACGCGACCTCGCGCCTTTATCATAATAAGCTTTCTGCTTAATCTGAACCTTCTTTAAATTATCACGCGCTAATTTGCATGTCTGCTCTAACCGTTCCCTAAGCTCAATAACGTATTGATACGTCGAAAGAACTTGCTCATCGCGTACCTCCTCAGCCCATAATTCTCTTAATATTGCCATTGGACCTCTGACGTTACGTCCATATAACAACTCAAAAGGGGAGTATCCTAAAGACTCTTGTGGGACTTCCCTTACCGCAAATAATAAGGCTGGAAGATATTTATCCCAATCTTTTGGACGTTCAGCACACATGCGACGTAACATCTGCTTTAACGTAGCGTGGAAACGCTCTATCAGTCCGTTGCAAATTGGGTGTCTCGGACTACACGTTAACTGTTGAAGAGAAAGAAGTCTGCTGACTTCCTTCATTACCTCAGCAGTAAACTGTGATCCACAATCAGTCAACATTTCATCAGGAATGCCAACCCTACTAAACATTTCAATAAGCGCTTCCGCGACACGTTCCGTCTCAATACTCGGTAAAGCTATCGCCTCTGGATACCTTGTCGCATAATCTATCATGGTTAAAATATACCGAGATTTCCTATCAGATCGAGGCTCAATTGGACCAACTATGTCCACTGCCACCCTCTTAAATGGCGTATCAATCAATGGCATTTTTCCTAGAGGTACTTTAGTGACCCGACCTTTCTGAATAGTTCTCTGACAAATATCACAAGATTTACAAAATCTAGCGACATCACCGCAAATACCGGGCCAGTAAAACTCAGTTACAACTCTATCCAATGTCTTCCTAATACCCATATGTCCAGACATAAGCGTTTCATGAGCCAGTTTCAACACCTTTCCTCGGAAACTTTGAGGGACCACAAGTTGGAAAGAGACTTTGTTACCCTTGGTGAACTCCCTATATGCCAAACCTTTTATCTCAATAAACCTAGTTTCACCTCGGTTTAAACCACGACTCACAGTCTTGTTCCCAGATACAACCCTTTTCCTGATGTTTTCCAAAGTTGGATCATCAACCTGAGCTTGCTTGAAAGCCTCCTTGTCATCGTTAATGATCTGATCGGGAACCTTAAGTTTTCTGTAAGGCTTCTCATCCTGCCTAGTTTGAGACCTAGTTACAGCCGCAGCTGAGAAATGAGACATATCAGGAAGTTTTGATCCATCAATGTTACCGATAACCAAATCGTACAACGTATCATCCATACACAAAGCTTCAGTTTTCCCAGTGAAAAAAGGACAATCAATGTCAATCATTGCCAAAGGATACCTTTGTGTGGATTCATTAATCAACGTAACATTTGATTCCTTCCCTATTAACTGACTATCCGAAACCAAACTTCTCCGAACGACACAGCCTGTACACCCAGTATCTCTTAATACAACAACCTTTTTATTATTAACCAATCCTTGTGCCGTCGGTAACCTTGCCTTTAAGAAGTAACAGACACCTTCCCTAGTTTCCTTACTACACTCCTCCCTATCCGAAATCAAAGGATCACCAACCTTATTTTCAAAAATACTTCCAATCTCATCACCTTTCCTAGTTACTTCCGTCTGACAAAAACTAACTTGGTGTCCTGCGCCACGTGGTGTGCTATTATTCTTACCGCGTCCGCGAAAAGACCCTCTAAAATTACCACGACCACGTGTATAACCACGACCTACATTCTGCGTATTCTCATTCTTAACCTGAGAACCTTGAGTTTCTACGCGCGTGTTAAAATTTTCCTTAACACCGCTATCCCCAACTCCAGTTGCTCCTACCTCTGCGCTATACAATTGTTTCCTGTCGGGGTTCTTAAAACATTTAATTGTTAAATGCCCCTTACCGCATATGCTACACTTGATATCCGGTCTACCACTCGGTTTGTTCGAGTCAACTTTGTCCTGTTTCCCCTGCGCTGCGCCTCTATTATCGCGTTGCCCCTTATTAATGCAACTATATACGCCCCCGCGCGCTTCTGCAAACAAATCTGCCTCCCTAGCCATTTCATCTAAATTACCAAACTGTTTTGGCTTCAGATGTACATACAGTTCTCTATTACATGACTCCAGGAACTGATCCCTTGCCATGAAATCACAGACAGCCGGAAAAGATTTTTCTATCTTTGCCATATTAAGCCATTTTTCTAAATAACTTCTCAGTCTACTACTGAACTGTATGAACGTTTCTGATTTCTCGGGCCTACTATAACGAAACTGCTTCCTAAATCCGCGCTCTGTCATGTCAAAATTCTTTAATAAAGCGTCCTTTAACTTTTCATAATCCGCCACATCCTCATTTGACAACCGGTCATATACATCAAGTGCGCGCCCTTTGAGCAATGCACTTAAATACGCGGCCCAAACACTCTTATCCCATTTATTAGCCGTAGTATATTTCTCAAACCTAGATAAATAACTATCCATTTTATCTTTACCCTCTTCAAAATAAGGTAACTTAGGATCCCGGGCATGAGCCACCTTCTCAGCTTTTTGCTTTTCCAATTCTAGCTCGAGCTTCGCTCTCTGCATTTCTAACTGATTCCTTAATTCTTGGTGCTGTAGCTCAAACCCATGTTTTATTTGTTCTAAATGGGCCTCACTAATCTCTTTTGCCTCCCTTTCAGTCTTAATGCGTGCCATATCAAGTTCCTTATTAACCTTCAACATAGCTAGTTCATGTGCCCTTTCCTTTTCCTTTTCCTCCCTTTCCTTTTCCTTTTCTTCTACTTCTAACTTAGCTAGTTCATGCGCCCTTTCCTTTTCTTTTTCTGCCCTTTCCTTTTCCTTTTCTTCAGACCTTAACCTTTCCAAATCCCTTTGCTCTTGCCTTTCTGCCCGCTCAATATCTTGCTGCTCTTTAACAAAACCTTGTAACTCCTTCCCCTCATAACCTAAGTCCTTTCCCATTTGCATTAAACGCTCCATTATTGATAACGTAAATCTCACGTTACTATCAAAACCACTATAAACTGATCAGTTATGATCAGTGATGATTGAATGGGCTTAACTAAAACGTTAAGATATGTGTTATACGCGTTAATCTAACTAAAACGTTAGTTATTAAAGCACACGCGATTTGAAATGTCAAATGCTTTCAGCAAAGTATGACGTTGCGTACTGGTAGTCTAATATGACGTCATAAACTGACGACGTTTACAGTAAAATGCTACAATCCGAAGTTTCATCACATTACAAAACTCCGATCATAACAAGTCACCATTAATGTTTCTATTACGTCATACCTAACCTCAAGCCACAGCGTAAATATTAACGCTACCGTTATGTCAACGTCAGTAAATTGTTAACGTCACTACGTCAGAACCATGTGTGGGTAAGATCAATTAGTAGCTCCAATTTAACTTAGTAGAATGTCAGGTAACACAATTAAGTGGGGTCTACTTAAATTTTTCGTTACCAAGAAAAAGTGGGGTTTGCCTTGCCTTCCTGCTCAGAAATTATCGACTTGTCAGTATCCATTCAGTTGAATACATGGGTTTCGCACTTCATCAACGCAGGAAGGAAGATTCAAGTTAATTTCTAAATGTGGCTGTCAATACATTTTTTTTTTTTTAAATTGATGATTCAGAGTATCAATGTGCTGTTCCACAGCCGGGAACACCAGCCAGAGATCAAATCCTCACTTCACTGACACCAAATGTTACATGTGGGTTTACGGCGTCCCGCAAACCCCCATGCTGACAAGACAACCGAGCGTGATCTCTGACAGGTGTACGGGCAGCTGTGGGGTAAGGCACAAGAAAGATGTTAAATGAATGACATGAATTATTTACAGTATCTACACACAACACTTACTAACACAAAACATCACAATTTGTTGCTTCTGTAGCCAACTCACGACGTCCGCTCCGAAGGCAAAACACTGTTCTGTGCTCGGAACGGGTGACGTGAATACCTACAGAAGCAAACAACAAAAACAACAAGAAAAACAAAAAAAGAAACCACACAAGACGCGACTGGCCAGTTTATAACTTAGGGTGAATCCCCCACTCGCGTGAAACTTCCTCTCGCGAACTAGCAGAACTAGTCTATCAACGTAGTTGATAATGATAGGTTTAGCGATCACGTTTACTGATCAGATGTTTAGTGATCGTCCAAATAACCTGCAGGTAAGTTGACCTCTTCCATGGTCTCACATTTGTTAACAACGAACCATGATTTAGAAGATTCTGCTTCTATCCTGGTAGGCGCTGATTACGGCGGTCTGTCCGCCCTTGCTGGACCCTAACGCCTAGCGTCGTACCAGTACCTGCTGCTATGAAGCAGGGAGCAGCAGGTCACACATTGTTGTGCCTGCAAATTACGATAACGGGACTAGAAACGAGTCACAAAACATACATGCTATATCATGATCCCCCTCCCGGAGAAGTAAGAATATGTTCATGCATATACCGTTATTGCGCATGCGCCGACCAGACATATAGGCTGAATAGTGCATGCGACAAATAACCGTACAGCAGAACTCAACTTGACTGTGCATCAAATTATCAGCAGCCAGCGCTTGACACAATAATACTCAAAGTTCATGTTTCCTTACTGAGCACTACAGAAATCAATTAATGCTCACTACTACTGAGCATAATACTCATCAAATTTGTGCTCACTACATTATCACAAGTAAGAGGCAATTGAACAGACCACGCCTTTGCGCTACCCGGTCAGCCGCCAATTACAGGAAACATAACAATCTCTATTTCATATCCTTCTCCGCGACACGGCTCACAAATATAGCTATTCACAAATTCAATACATTAATAACAGATAGAAACTACAACAGAAGATTTTCATCTATAATCCACAACATTTGTTAGTGTCTCATAAGGGCCAACACTGTTTGCCGTAAATTCTCTCTATTTGGTAGGCACCCCGTCACAACCGTTCTCGCGACGCCGATGACGCAGCTGACGTCATCCCCGCCGCTCAGGCCGTTATGACGTGTGGCGACCAAATACTCCCACTTATCATCATCACGTTCCTTATATGTACATACATGCACAAACTGAGTTACCAGACAAAAACGGCATCATTACAAAATGAACTCGTAATTCTTTTTGAACAAAATTATTTCTAATCAACGTGAACATGCTTGTAAAATAAAATTCATTACGGTTCATCATCACGGATAACCCAACAGGCTCTTGTAAGAGTTTGCCCTGATGATGAAGATGTGGTTAAACCCGTCTTAAGTTTACGTCCCCTCTACACCTAATATCATATTGGGACGGAACCACGGTTTTCTAACCACAGCTAGTCACAAGTCATGGATCAAACAAGTGACCCGGCGTTTATTAATTACATTCTACAAAAGGGGTCTAAAAGCCTAAATGAATCTAGAATGAGCGGGTGTCCAAACTTTACGTCCCACCAACATCTAGGGTCAGCATGAGACAGGACCTCACCTAGAAAGACTCATTCTACTACTGGAGAAGCCTGGGATCAATTCTGCGACGTCTAGCTGGCAAAGCTAGTAGCCTAATCACTACAGGCCACAACAGTGAATTCAGAATAGGCTTCAGAAAGTTGGGGTATACTAGAAGTAAACCCCTCCAAAACCTACAAGCATGTTCATACAAAAATAATACTAAACATAGATTTAACATACCTTTCAATATACTTTCTATTTCCCCGTCACAATGTTGTGTTCACACTTACAACTTGACCTGCTGCTAAAGTGTCCGCTTTTTTCAGGGTTTATATATCTATGAATACTACCGGAAAATCATGCCTACTCGTATTACCTTGCTCAATTCATGGCGAGGTGGAGATACCGGCCACAAACAAAGCCAGATAGCAAAAATCGTTCAAATAGTATATTTCCCATAGGAAAAATTGATGAAACGACCCTATAATCAATGACATGACTCCTGTCAAAACGAACACCCACACAACACGTGACGGGAATGAAAATCATATATGGCACAATTTGGCGGTTGGCGATTTTTAGGCAAATTCTATAGGATTCGGCCTTTTAGCGGCCCCCTGTATTGTAAAAACAGCTCTCTATAAACCACTCATGCATACATCGTATGATATGTGCATGACTTGTTCATGGAGCCGCACAGTTTGCGTACCATATTTCACCTAAAATATTTCACTCGCACCGCCCTACCATATATCTACTAAAATAATTTAGATGTGCATAAGCACCAGAGAGGTTTCCTATTCCATCTCGTAACAAAGGTTTCCCCTTTTGGAGAAAAAACAATCAGAAATGTTTTTTCTTTGTGTACAGAGATGGAATAGGATGAACCTATCTAAACAAGACAGCTATTTACACAACAACCGTGCGAAGAATTACCTACTAAGGTAGTCTGCCCCCAAATTTTCTTGGCCCCGAATTGCAACAATCCGAAATCTATACGGCTGTAGTTTCATTGCCCAACGCATAATTCGAGGATTGAGAACTTTTGCTGTTTGCATATAAGACAAGGGCTTGTGGTCTGTCTCAAGCAGGAATTCTACTCCGTAAAGATACTTGCGAAATTTCTCAACACCCCAGATAATAGCCAAACATTCCTTCTCTATTACAGAATAGTTTTTCTCACGAGGCAAAAGTTTCTTGCTGGCATAAGCAATGGGAAGTCGTCCTTCCCCTTCAAATTCTTGGAGCAAAACGGCTCCTATACCAACATCAGAAGCGTCCGTCCGGAGTATGAACGGATTCCCATCATGAAAGATAGGAAGACGAAGAATAGGACTAGACGTGAGTCTATTCTTCAGGGTCTGGAAAGCCTTTTCATGATGGTCCTGCCAGTCTGTGATCTTGTTTGGTCTACTTTTCTTAGTTAAATCTGTCAAAGGGGAAGCAATAGATGAGAAATTTGGAATGAAACGGCGGTAGAAACCAGCCAACCCAAGAAATGACTTTATTTGTCTCTTAGTAGAAGGTCGAGGAGCATCCTTTATAGCTTGTATCTTGTCTTCTTGCGGTCTAACTGACTGAGCAGCTACACTGTGACCAAGACATTCGATACTGCTATACCCAATCATACACTTGGAAGGTTTTGCCGTCAACTTGGCTGTCCTAAGTCTATCCAAAACTTCACATAATGACGTCAAGTGGTCTTTCCAAGTTTCGGTAAAGATCCACATATCATCGACGAAGCTATCAAATTTAGAAAGTTCGTACAGAATCTTTCTCATCAACCTGCAAAATGTTGCTCCTGAGTTTACCAAACCGAAGGGCATAGTTTTGAATTGAAACAAGCCTTTGGGAGTTTCGAACGCAGTTAGGGGTTTTGCCTTAGACGTCATTTTTACCTGCCAATAACCTTTTGACAAATCTAATTTGCTAAAGTATTTGTGCCCCGACATTCTATTTATAACCTCCTCCATATTTGGCATTGGTTCTGCATCGAACTCCGTCACCTTATTAAGTTTACGGAAGTCAATGCAGAACCGCACCGAACCATCTTTTTTAGGGACAAGTACTACAGGGGATGAGTATGGAGATATTGATGGCTCAATAACTCCTAAATCTAACATATCTTGAATTTCCTTTTCCATTACATCCCGTACTTTATATGGTATGGCATAACCTTTTGACCTCACTGGTTCCGTCGTCAGCAACTTTATGTCGTGTTCTATTTGGTCAGTTCGTCCTGGTACACTGGACAGTACGTCCGGGTATTCTTTTATCAACGTCTCTATTTCTTTACGCTGATCCTGCGTTAACATTTCTGAAATATTGACGTCCTTAAACGTCTCTGGTTGCTTTGCAGTAGGAAAAGCGCAATCTTCCAATGAGAATTCGTCAACGTCATCATTTTCAGTTGACGGAGTGGACTCTACAGAAAGCAAGCAATGTGACGTCACATTTTGACGTTCCACATATTGCTTCAGTATGTTAGCGTGATATGTGTTAACATTTCCATTGACGTCAATCTTATAATCCATTCTGTTCACTACCTCAACCACTTCATAAGGACCTTTCCATTGAAGCAATAATTTATTACTGTCTGTCGGTAGTAACAACAGTACTTTGTCGCCGACGTCAAATTTACGCGACCTCGCGCCTTTATCATAATAAGCTTTCTGCTTAATCTGAACCTTCTTTAAATTATCACGCGCTAATTTGCATGTCTGCTCTAACCGTTCCCTAAGCTCAATAACGTATTGATACGTCGAAAGAACTTGCTCATCGCGTACCTCCTCAGCCCATAATTCTCTTAATATTGCCATTGGACCTCTGACGTTACGTCCATATAACAACTCAAAAGGGGAGTATCCTAAAGACTCTTGTGGGACTTCCCTTACCGCAAATAATAAGGCTGGAAGATATTTATCCCAATCTTTTGGACGTTCAGCACACATGCGACGTAACATCTGCTTTAACGTAGCGTGGAAACGCTCTATCAGTCCGTTGCAAATTGGGTGTCTCGGACTACACGTTAACTGTTGAAGAGAAAGAAGTCTGCTGACTTCCTTCATTACCTCAGCAGTAAACTGTGATCCACAATCAGTCAACATTTCATCAGGAATGCCAACCCTACTAAACATTTCAATAAGCGCTTCCGCGACACGTTCCGTCTCAATACTCGGTAAAGCTATCGCCTCTGGATACCTTGTCGCATAATCTATCATGGTTAAAATATACCGAGATTTCCTATCAGATCGAGGCTCAATTGGACCAACTATGTCCACTGCCACCCTCTTAAATGGCGTATCAATCAATGGCATTTTTCCTAGAGGTACTTTAGTGACCCGACCTTTCTGAATAGTTCTCTGACAAATATCACAAGATTTACAAAATCTAGCGACATCACCGCAAATACCGGGCCAGTAAAACTCAGTTACAACTCTATCCAATGTCTTCCTAATACCCATATGTCCAGACATAAGCGTTTCATGAGCCAGTTTCAACACCTTTCCTCGGAAACTTTGAGGGACCACAAGTTGGAAAGAGACTTTGTTACCCTTGGTGAACTCCCTATATGCCAAACCTTTTATCTCAATAAACCTAGTTTCACCTCGGTTTAAACCACGACTCACAGTCTTGTTCCCAGATACAACCCTTTTCCTGATGTTTTCCAAAGTTGGATCATCAACCTGAGCTTGCTTGAAAGCCTCCTTGTCATCGTTAATGATCTGATCGGGAACCTTAAGTTTTCTGTAAGGCTTCTCATCCTGCCTAGTTTGAGACCTAGTTACAGCCGCAGCTGAGAAATGAGACATATCAGGAAGTTTTGATCCATCAATGTTACCGATAACCAAATCGTACAACGTATCATCCATACACAAAGCTTCAGTTTTCCCAGTGAAAAAAGGACAATCAATGTCAATCATTGCCAAAGGATACCTTTGTGTGGATTCATTAATCAACGTAACATTTGATTCCTTCCCTATTAACTGACTATCCGAAACCAAACTTCTCCGAACGACACAGCCTGTACACCCAGTATCTCTTAATACAACAACCTTTTTATTATTAACCAATCCTTGTGCCGTCGGTAACCTTGCCTTTAAGAAGTAACAGACACCTTCCCTAGTTTCCTTACTACACTCCTCCCTATCCGAAATCAAAGGATCACCAACCTTATTTTCAAAAATACTTCCAATCTCATCACCTTTCCTAGTTACTTCCGTCTGACAAAAACTAACTTGGTGTCCTGCGCCACGTGGTGTGCTATTATTCTTACCGCGTCCGCGAAAAGACCCTCTAAAATTACCACGACCACGTGTATAACCACGACCTACATTCTGCGTATTCTCATTCTTAACCTGAGAACCTTGAGTTTCTACGCGCGTGTTAAAATTTTCCTTAACACCGCTATCCCCAACTCCAGTTGCTCCTACCTCTGCGCTATACAATTGTTTCCTGTCGGGGTTCTTAAAACATTTAATTGTTAAATGCCCCTTACCGCATATGCTACACTTGATATCCGGTCTACCACTCGGTTTGTTCGAGTCAACTTTGTCCTGTTTCCCCTGCGCTGCGCCTCTATTATCGCGTTGCCCCTTATTAATGCAACTATATACGCCCCCGCGCGCTTCTGCAAACAAATCTGCCTCCCTAGCCATTTCATCTAAATTACCAAACTGTTTTGGCTTCAGATGTACATACAGTTCTCTATTACATGACTCCAGGAACTGATCCCTTGCCATGAAATCACAGACAGCCGGAAAAGATTTTTCTATCTTTGCCATATTAAGCCATTTTTCTAAATAACTTCTCAGTCTACTACTGAACTGTATGAACGTTTCTGATTTCTCGGGCCTACTATAACGAAACTGCTTCCTAAATCCGCGCTCTGTCATGTCAAAATTCTTTAATAAAGCGTCCTTTAACTTTTCATAATCCGCCGCATCCTCATTTTACAACCGGTCATATACATCAAGTGCGCGCCCTTTGAGCAATGCACTTAAATACGCGGCCCAAACACTCTTATCCCATTTATTAGCCGTAGCATATTTCTCAAACCTAGATAAATAACTATCCATTTTATCTTTACCCTCTTCAAAATAAGGTAACTTAGGATCCCGGGCATGAGCCACCTTCTCAGCTTTTTGCTTTTCCAATTCTAGCTCGAGCTTCGCTCTCTGCATTTCTAACTGATTCCTTAATTCTTGGTGCTGTAGCTCAAACCCATGTTTTATTTGTTCTAAATGGGCCTCACTAATCTCTTTTGCCTCCCTTTCAGTCTTAATGCGTGCCATATCAAGTTCCTTATTAACCTTCAACATAGCTAGTTCATGTGCCCTTTCCTTTTCCTTTTCCTCCCTTTCCTTTTCCTTTTCTTCTACTTCTAACTTAGCTAGTTCATGCGCCCTTTCCTTTTCTTTTTCTGCCCTTTCCTTTTCCTTTTCTTCAGACCTTAACCTTTCCAAATCCCTTTGCTCTTGCCTTTCTGCCCGCTCAATATCTTGCTGCTCTTTAACAAAACCTTGTAACTCCTTCCCCTCATAACCTAAGTCCTTTCCCATTTGCATTAAACGCTCCATTTTTGATAACGTAAATATCACGTTACTATCAAAACCACTATAAACTGATCAGTTATGATCAGTGATGATTGAATGGGCTTAACTAAAACGTTAAGATATGTGTTATACGCGTTAATCTAACTAAAACGTTAGTTATTAAAGCACACGCGATTTGAAATGTCAAATGCTTTCAGCAAAGTATGACGTTGCGTACTGGTAGTCTAATATGACGTCATAAACTGACGACGTTTACAGTAAAATGCTACAATCCGAAGTTTCATCACATTACAAAACTCCGATCATAACAAGTCACCATTAATGTTTCTATTACGTCATACCTAACCTCAAGCCACAGCGTAAATATTAACGCTACCGTTATGTCAACGTCAGTAAATTGTTAACGTCACTACGTCAGAACCATGTGTGGGTAAGATCAATTAGTAGCTCCAATTTAACTTAGTAGAATGTCAGGTAACACAATTAAGTGGGGTCTACTTAAATTTTTCGTTACCAAGAAAAAGTGGGGTTTGCCTTGCCTTCCTGCTCAGAAATTATCGACTTGTCAGTATCCATTCAGTTGAATACATGGGTTTCGCACTTCATCAACGCAGGAAGGAAGATTCAAGTTAATTTCTAAATGTGGCTGTCAATACATTTTTTTTTTTTTTTTTAAATTGATGATTCAGAGTATCAATGTGCTGTTCCACAGCCGGGAACACCAGCCAGAGATCAAATCCTCACTTCACTGACACCAAATGTTACATGTGGGTTTACGGCGTCCCGCAAACCCCCATGCTGACAAGACAACCGAGCGTGATCTCTGACAGGTGTACGGGCAGCTGTGGGGTAAGGCACAAGAAAGATGTTAAATGAATGACATGAATTATTTACAGTATCTACATACAACACTTACTAACACAAAACATCACAATTTGTTGCTTCTGTAGCCAACTCACGACGTCCGCTCCGAAGGCAAAACACTGTTCTGTGCTCGGAACGGGTGACGTGAATACCTACAGAAGCAAACAACAAAAACAACAAGAAAAACAAAAAAAGAAACCACACAAGACGCGACTGGCCAGTTTATAACTTAGGGTGAATCCCCCACTCGCGTGAAACTTCCTCTCGCGAACTAGCAGAACTAGTCTATCAACGTAGTTGATAATGATAGGTTTAGCGATCACGTTTACTGATCAGATGTTTAGTGATCGTCCAAATAACCTGCAGGTAAGTTGACCTCTTCCATGGTCTCACATTTGTTTACAACGAACAATGATTTAGAAGATTCTGCTTCTATCCTGGTAGGCGCTGATTACGGCGGTCTGTCCGCCCTTGCTGGACCCTAACGCCTAGCGTCGTACCAGTACCTGCTGCTATGAAGCAGGGAGCAGCAGGTCACACATTGTTGTGCCTGCAAATTACGATAACGGGACTAGAAACGAGTCACAAAACATACATGCTATATCATGATCCCCCTCCCGGAGAAGTAAGAATATGTTCATGCATATACCGTTATTGCGCATGCGCCGACCAGACATATAGGCTGAATAGTGCATGCGACAAATAACCGTACAGCAGAACTCAACTTGACTGTGCATCAAATTATCAGCAGCCAGCGCTTGACACAATAATACTCAAAGTTCATGTTTCCTTACTGAGCACTACAGAAATCAATTAATGCTCACTACTACTGAGCATAATACTCATCAAATTTGTGCTCACTACATTATCACAAGTAAGAGGCAATTGAACAGACCACGCCTTTGCGCTACCCGGTCAGCCGCCAATTACAGGAAACATAACAATCTCTATTTCATATCCTTCTCCGCGACACGGCTCACAAATATAGCTATTCACAAATTCAATACATTAATAACAGATAGAAACTACAACAGAAGATTTTCATCTATAATCCACAACATTTGTTAGTGTCTCATAAGGGCCAACACTGTTTGCCGTAAATTCTCTCTATTTGGTAGGCACCCCGTCACAACCGTTCTCGCGACGCCGATGACGCAGCTGACGTCATCCCCGCCGCTCAGGCCGTTATGACGTGTGGCGACCAAATACTCCCACTTATCATCATCACGTTCCTTATATGTACATACATGCACAAACTGAGTTACCAGACAAAAACGGCATCATTACAAAATGAACTCGTAATTCTTTTTGAACAAAATTATTTCTAATCAACGTGAACATGCTTGTAAAATAAAATTCATTACGGTTCATCATCACGGATAACCCAACAGGCTCTTGTAAGAGTTTGCCCTGATGATGAAGATGTGGTTAAACCCGTCTTAAGTTTACGTCCCCTCTACACCTAATATCATATTGGGACGGAACCACGGTTTTCTAACCACAGCTAGTCACAAGTCATGGATCAAACAAGTGACCCGGCGTTTATTAATTACATTCTACAAAAGGGGTCTAAAAGCCTAAATGAATCTAGAATGAGCGGGTGTCCAAACTTTACGTCCCACCAACATCTAGGGTCAGCATGAGACAGGACCTCACCTAGAAAGACTCATTCTACTACTGGAGAAGCCTGGGATCAATTCTGCGACGTCTAGCTGGCAAAGCTAGTAGCCTAATCACTACAGGCCACAACAGTGAATTCAGAATAGGCTTCAGAAAGTTGGGGTATACTAGAAGTAAACCCCTCCAAAACCTACAAGCATGTTCATACAAAAATAATACTAAACATAGATTTAACATACCTTTCAATATACTTTCTATTTCCCCGTCACAATGTTGTGTTCACACTTACAACTTGACCTGCTGCTAAAGTGTCCGCTTTTTTCAGGGTTTATATATCTATGAATACTACCGGAAAATCATGCCTACTCGTATTACCTTGCTCAATTCGTGGCGAGGTGGAGATACCGGCCACAAACAAAGCCAGATAGCAAAAATCGAGTAGATCATGGATTTGCGTTCAAATAGTATATTTCCCATAGGAAAAATTGATGAAACGACCCTATAATCAATGACATGACTCCTGTCAAAACGAACACCCACACAACACGTGACGGGAATGAAAATCATATATGGCACAATTTGGCGGTTGGCGATTTTTAGGCAAATTCTATAGGATTCGGCCTTTTAGCGGCCCCCTGTATTGTAAAAACAGCTCTCTATAAACCACTCATGCATACATCGTATGATATGTGCATGACTTGTTCATGGAGCCGCACAGTTTGCGTACCATATTTCACCTAAAATATTTCACTCGCACCGCCCTACCATATATCTACTAAAATAATTTAGATGTGCATAAGCACCAGAGAGGTTTCCTATTCCATCTCGTAACAAACAGAGGTTCTCATAACTTGGCGTTTTAGCGTTTTTTTTTCTTGTTTTTGTTTGTTTGTTTGCTTGAGTAAATTTTACTAGCAAAATAACAGCACATATGTAAAAGCTTGATTCCTCACCTATGTACACTTGTTAAGGGAAACGTAAAATTGTTTATCTGAAATCAATGCAAAGTTTCTATAACGTTAATTACATTGTGCAAAAATCCGGATAGAATCGGAAATATATTTGTTATCGATATTCCAAAGAAAATTTTCAGAACTTAATGTTTTATCATTTATAGCAAATCATGGATGAAAGTCACGACGCAAAATCGACCTAGGAGATGTCAACTTTGATGACAAGAGGCTCATGGGCCACTATGCTCACCAGAGCTCGGGGTGGGGGGCACACTGTCCACTGACAGCCGTGTATTTTAGTAAACAATTGAAGCCCTGCGCCCATCCTGATACTATGGTTAAATCTGGACCAAATCGGTCAAGTGACTTCAGAGGTCTGATAGCGCCAGTCTACAGGGTTAAAAGGGTTAAATAGCATTAGTTTATCACAACCGTTTAATGGCCGACATCGGACACAGTTATTCACCTAGTTTTGACAGCTCTAATTACAAAATATGAGTTGTCACGTTTATTCTATAAGCTATGTGTTTAAAATCAAGATCCGTACTTTAAGCAGATGGTGAAGACACCGATCAGACGCTACATTCTGCTGCCTCTTATCAGTCTTAACTGTTTCCGAATGTCCCAGTATTAGAACAACTGGGAACAACACTATTTTAAGGTTTTTACTCGACTTTGCTAAGACGAACCAGTCAGACGAAGTTTGCTAAACGCGGTGTCTGATCAGGGTTAATGTTTAAATCACATTATTTAAAATGACCTTATTTCCAAGTTATTCTCCTTTTTTATGTCCACGCCCGAAGGAACATAGCTCCAAGCGGCCGCACAATGTATGAGTATTTTCGTATCAATGCGGCGTTGATGCAGCGTTTCTAATACATCATGTGCCCGCTAGAGAATTTCTCTTGGAGATTTTTAGCAGATGGGAAAAGCACAGAATGTACTGAGCTAATTTTGAAATTTATGGTTTTCCCATGAAAAACTGAGTAGACACGTTTATCTTTCTTTCATCCATTTTATTTTCTTCGTCGAATGTTTTTAACTCTCTGGGATCTTTTCAACAAAATACATGTATCTTGAGAACTGATTGATCTACTACTTACATTGTTATCTCCTCAGTACTTTCAGTACTTTACATAACGCAAACACGCCTATACAAATACATTGCCTCCTTTATCGCCGAAAAAATGAAAATTTTATGAAGAAAAATTGTGATATTTTTCTTATTTCTGTATCAAATATAGATTGTGGGCACTCGTTAGAACCGCCTCATCGAGGCGGTTCTAACGAGTACCCACAATTTATATTTTAGAGCAGAAATAAGAAAAATAAGGCATACCCCCGGAAACCCCAGTTTTAAAATATAAAAGTGGGATTCAAGGGGGTCAAAATTATATAGGCGTGCTTGCGTGATGAAGTATTTTTTTTCATCTAGTAGACCTCTACCAAGATTGTTAAAATTACAGCCCTGAGGCAGAAAATGGCCCCTACCCCGGGCCCACATATTTTACATAGACTCTTATAGGAAAAATACTTTAAAAAACTTCTTGTCTGAAACTAGAAGGTCCAGACTAGGTTATTGTTCAAATTATAGCCGAGGGGTTAAAATTGGCACTGCCCAGCAGCCCATATGTTTTACATAGACTTACATAGGGAATATCTTTAAAAACCTTCTTGTCAGAAGCCTGAAGGCTCTGGCATTTGATATTTGGTGCACACCTTTGTCTAGTGGACTTCTTTCAAGATTGTTCAAACAATAGCCTTGGGGCAAAATGGCCCCGCCCATGCGTTCAAATATTTTTCCACAGTCTATATATATTGTACATGTAGGATAAACCTTTAAAATCATCACGAAAACACGCCTATATAATTTTGACCCCCTTGAACCCCACTTTTATATAGTAAAACTGGGGTTTCCGGGGGTATACCATATTTTTCTTATTTCTGCTCTTAAATGTAGATTGTGGGTACTCGTAAGAATCACCTCGATGAGGCGGTTCTAACGAGTGCCCACAATCTATATTTTGAGCAGAAATAAGAAAAATATCACAATTTTTCATCTTAAAATTATCATTTTTTCGGCGATATAGGTGGCAATGTATTTGTATAGGCGTGTTTGCATGATGGCATTTGATATTTGGTGCACAACTTTGACTAGTGGACTTCTTTCAAGATTGTTCAAACAATACCCTTGGGACAAAAAATGGCCCCGCCCATGCGCTCAGATATTTTCCACAGACTGTATATATTGTACATGTAGGGAAAACATTACGATAACACACCCGTGCGACATAATGCTTTTTTCACATCTCTAAAATGGCCACTTTTCTGACAAAATCCGCGATATTTTTCTTATTTATACTTCAAACATAGGTTGCGGTGCTCGTTAGAACCGCCTCATTCAGGCGGTTCTAACGAGTACCCAGAACCTATATATATGAGCAGAAATAAGAAAAATAATGTTTACTCCCGTAAACCCCAGTTTTCTCTATATAAAGTGGGGTTTAGGGGGGTGTTCGTTTCACGGACTTGTTATCGTGATGCCTTTAAAATATTCAAGTCTGAAATCAGAAGGCCCAAGCCTTTAATATTTGGTGCATATCTTTATCCAGATGACCTCTGCCAAGATTGTTCAAATTATAGCACTGGGGCCAAAAATGGCTCCGCCCAGGGCCCCACAGTGGTTTACATAAACTTATACAGGGAGAACCTTTAAAAATCATCTTGTCTAAAACCGGAAGGCACAGGTCCTTGATATTTGGTATGTACATGTAGCCCCGTCTAATGGCCCTCTACCAAAGTTTTTCAAATTATAGCCATAAGATAAATCAAGGCTCCGCTCTGCGGCCCACTAGTTTTGTACAGACATATATCGGGTAAAACATTCGCATTAGGAAAACATGTCCATGTGATAAATGGAGGCCAACATGGCGTCAGAAATGACCAATATAAGGTAAAAATTGCAACATACTTCTTATTTCGGCTTTCAACATAGAGTGTGGTGCTCGTTAGAACCGCCTCTAAAACGAGTACCCATAATCTATCTTTTTGAGCAAAAATAGGACAGATAAGGTTTACCTCCGTTAAGCCCATATTTCTCTATATAAAGTGAGGCTCAAGGGGGTCAAAATTATATAGGCGTGTTTTCATGATGAACTTGGACACTTCTTGTCGGAAATCAGAAGGCACAGGCTTTGGTTTTTGGTATATACCTTCATGTAGTGGACGTTTACCGAAGATTGTTCCAATGACAGTCTTGGGGTCAAAAATGGTCTCATCATGTTCTGTCGGTTAGTTTACAAGTTCTAGTTTATTGCCCGATCAACACTATTAACCCTTATCTTGTTGAATATTCATTTAAGCCACACCCATTTCTGTCTATCAACCAATCAAATTACTTGATGTAATTTATTGCTACAGTTTCATAAACTAAATGCCAAACAGTGTAGATCCTGATCAGATGGCTTCTTCAGAAGCCATCTGATCTGGGTCTACACTGTTTGCAAAGATAGGGGATGTCGTGAACAGCAAGATAAGTGTTAAGGTCATTTTTGAGCCAGTCAGTTTACCTATCCACACTGTTCCTTGGCAGGCTTATACGTAAGCGGTTATCCAGTACAGTGCACATTCTTTCACCAGAAACTCACAACTGCCCTTCTTGAATCAGCGGAAGGCCGAGAATGACCGTAGAAACGAATTCACGATCAATCTCCACGAAAATATGTTGCCGACCCCGGCAGGTATCGAACTCGCGTCCTCCTGATCACCAGTCAGACGCGCATCCGACTGAGCTACCAAGGCCGGCAAGTTCTGGTTTTAAAATAATACGCTTTACATACGTCACGTTACATACGCAAATTCGTCAGAATGTCGTTTATCCAGTTACTAGGAGTGGTGATAGATAAAGATGTTTGAGTTCAATAGAATGTGTGGTAATGGAATGGAAGAATTTAATCAAAAACACATCATTTAATTACTTATCAAGGACATTAGTGTGAAAATTACTGGAATCAGCTGAAAAATGATACATAAAGCGGTTCAGGGCAAAATGACACATTTAGCATCAAGAATTTCACGATTTATTTCGATTCAACATCACGAAAACACGCCTATATAGTTCTGACCCCCTCGAACCCCATTTTATACAGTAAAACAGGGGTTTACAGGGGTAAACCTTATTTTCCGCCGAAAAAAAAAAAAAAAAAAAAGATGAAAAATTGTGGTATTTTTCTTATTTCTGCTCAAAATATAGATTATGGGTACACGTTAGAACCGCCTCACCGAGGCGGTTCTAACGAGTACCCACCATCTATATTTTAGAGCAGGATTTTTTCTTATTTTTGCTCTAAAATATAGATTGTCGGTACTCCTTAGAACCGCCTCGTTTCAACTGTTGAAGACCGAATTACACACTTGCCCCAATTTTATGTCGACCCCCCCCCCCCCCCACAAACCCTGGCCAGTGTAAATTGTACCCAAGAAGAAATTGAGCTGCTTATAGAAACACTAAACCCTTATAAGGCAAACGGCCTCGACGGAATAAGCAACAGAATGTTGAAAGCTGTATGTAACCCTTAGCTATTATAATAAACGGTTCATTTTCTGAAGGAGAATTTCCAGAACCTTGGAAATCCTCTGGCTTAATACCAGTTCCAAAAAAAGTGGATAAAACGTCTCCTTTAAATTATCGCCCTATAGCGTTACTAAGCTAATAATATTAGTAAGATACAAGAACGAATAGCCTTCAAAAACTTGTATAACTATTTACACGATAATGATTTTCTATATAAGTATCAGTCAGGATTTCTCCCTCAGCACTCCACAGTCGTTCAACTAGTAGACATATACCACAATATTTGCCAATGCTTTGATAATCACCAGTTTCCATGTATGGTGTTCTGTGACGTTTCCAATGCATTTGACAGAGTGTGGCATAAAGGCCTGATATTTAAACTTCGACAATATGGCATTAGGGGCGAATTCCTTAACTGGCTGACAGATTATCTGGAGGGTAGACAACAGAAAGTAATAATCAAAGGTTGTACTTCGGACTTTAAAAGTGTCACAGCCGGTGTCCCACAAGGCTCTGCGTTAGGCCCTTTGCTATTTTAGTATATGTCAATGACATTGCTGGCTCTCTCCTAAGCCTTACTTGACTGACTGTTTGCTGATGACAGTTCTCTGTTCGACTCTGCGTCATCTCTTGATGATATCCAAGACATAATAAACCATGACTTAAGAGTTCTAACAGAATAGGCAAAACGATGGCTTGTTACGTTCAACCCCATTAAAACAGAAGCGATTCTCTTTACCCTTAGAAATCCCGACTTTATGCCACTTCATAAATTTGACGATACAAAAATAACGCCTGTAGAACATCATAAGCACCTGGGCTTAACCTTTTCTCATAATGGCCAATGGACAGAGCACATACGGAACATTCAAGTTTCCGCAGCAAAACTTCTGGGCATTATGCGTAAGTTGAAATTTTCGTTCAGTATAAGTGCACTAAACCAGATCTATCTGTCTTATCTATTACCTATACGGACGACGAACGACGACGCCGGACATCTCACGGTCACTAAAGCTCAACATGACCTTCGGCCAGGTAAGCTAAAATATATATACTACAAAGTTTCGTCAGAAAAATGACAGTAAATCATTACGAAAACATGCCTGTACAAAAGAAAATCGTTTGTGTAAACTTTTCTTGTGAACACTCTAGAGGCCACAGTTTTGATCCAATCATCATCAAATTTGGTCCGAATAATCATCATGACAATATCTCGGGCATGTACGAATATGGGTCATGTCGGGTAAAAGTAGGTCAGTAGGTCATTTTTTAAAAAAAAAAACCCTTGTGAACACTCTAGAGGCCACAGGTTTGGTCAAATTTTCATCAAACTTGCTCAGAATGATCATTTTGACAGCAATCGGGGCTAAGTTCGAATATGGGTCATGTCGGATAAAAATAGGTCAGTAGGTCAAAGCTTTAAAAACCTTGTGAACACTCTCGAGGCCACAGTTTTGGTCTTCATCAATCTTGCTCAAAATGATCATTTTGACAATATCCGGGCCAAGTTCGAATATGGGTTACATGTATGGCGGGTCAAAAAGTAGATCAGTAGGTCAAATAAAAACAAGAGGCCCAAAGAGGGCCTGTCGCTCCACCGGCTAACTTCAGACGATTGTCATATTTATTACATTAACCAACTGTATACTAGTGGACTCTTCTATTGCTATACATTGGACCAGTCCATTTGTCATATAAGGGGTGTCAGACCTATTTTTTTCTATTTTTGATGGAAAATTCTGTTAGCAAATAGTGCAGGCCCTGATCAGACATGGTGTTCTGCGGGGTCTGATCTAGGCCAGCACTGTTTGCCAAGGTACCCGTTTAGGGTTTTCCCGCATGCAATGGGTAAAAAAAACAAGTGATCCACCCAAGGAATGTCCAGTCTATATTTTTGGACCCCAGAGCCATGGTTGGCAGGATTTATGTGAGTGACCATTTGGCATTGCTCCGTTCTAAATATCTAAAGCTCTGGGCCTTATGGTTTCAGAGAAGAAGACTTTTTTAAGATTTTCCTATTATTAGTCTATGGTAACTAATAAGCCTCTCGGCGTGGCAAATTTTTTACACCAGGGGCATTGTTGGCAGGATTTATGTGAGTGACCACTTGACGTTGCTGCATACTAAATATCTAAGCTCTGGGCACTGATGGTTTCAGAGAAGATTTTTGTAAGTTTTTCCCAGTATAAGTCTATGGGAGCTTATGGGCCTCAAGGTGTGGCCAATTTGGACCCCAGGGGCATGGTTGGCAGGATTTATGCAGTTGAATACTTCAGGTTGCTACATACTAAGATCTTAGCCTTATGGTTTCAGAGGAGAAAAGTTTCAAGATTTTTTCATTATTAGTCTATGGGAGCTACTAAGCACTGGGGCTTTGCCAATTTGGACACCAGAGGCATAGTTCGCAGGACTTAGTAGGTGACCACATAACTTTGCTGCATACTAAATGATGGCCCCGCCCATAGGGGCTTGAAGAAATATATTGGCTGCATGATGCTTCCACGCAGAGCTGAATCCGGCCCGCACACTAGTACTGGTAAACCGCTTAGAGGATCTAAGCCTGTCCAGGAACCGCGGTGCAAGGCAGACCGCCCAAGCTAATAAACCCTATTGGTTTCATTGGGCGACAGGGCTTGAGATGCCATTTCATCTCAATGTCGGGTAAAAGTCCCACAAAATTGGAAGCAACGTCTCCAAAATGACCTTTACAGTGTTGAATGGGGGCGTTAAAAGCCAAATCAAACATCAAACAAATACATACTAAATGTATTAGCTTTAAGCCTTATGGTTTCAGAGAAGAATATTGTTGAAGTTTTTCCCTTTATTGGTCTATGGAAGCTAATGAGCCAAAGGTGGTGGCCATGGCGGCCATGTTTTTGTCTGATCAAAATTTCTTCAATGAATCTGACAATGGTCCACACAAGGAACATTCATGAAAATTAAGAACGAAATCCATTTAGCGGTTTTGGAGGAAAAGATTAAAAAAAAAGAAAAAAGATCCCTTTATAAGTCTATGGAAGCTTATTAGCCAATGGGCGTGTCCATGGCGGCCGTGTTTTTTGTCTGATCAAAATTGCTTCAAGGAATCTGACAAAGGTCCACCCAAGGAACATTCATGCAAAGTAAGAATGAAATCCATTGAGCTGAGCGGTTTTGGAGGAGAAGGTTTTTAAAACTTTTCCCCTTACAAGTCTTTGAAAGCTAATGAGCCAAGGGGCATGGCCATGGCGGCAATGTGGGACATGGCCATGGCGGCCATGTTTTTTGTCTGATCCAAATTACAATGGAATCCCACAAGTACTTTTGCAGAAGAAATTTTTTTAGCATTACACTTTATGTTAAATAGTGAAAATAAGCCCCGCCCATGGCGGCCATGTTTTTTGTCGGATCAAAATTTCTTCAAGGAATCTGAAAGAGGTCCACCCAAGGAACATTCATGCAAAATAAAAACGAATTCCAACAGGTGGTTTTGGAGGAGAAGATTTTTAAAGATTTTTAATTTTTGTGTAGTTTTGTTGCCATGGCAACCAGAGTTCTGGGTGTAACAAAATTCTTTGAAGGAATTTAGAAGAAGACTTAGTAAGGAACATTCCTGTGAAGTTTGGTTACAATTGGCCCAGTAGTTTAGGAGGAGAAGATGTTTTAGCAATACACTATATGTTAAATAGTGAAAATAAGCCCCGCCCATGGCGGCCATGTTTTTTGTCGGATCAAAATTTCTTCAAGTAATCTGAAAGAGGTCCATCCAAGGAACATTCATGCAAAATAAAAATGAAATTCAACAGGTGGTTTTGGTGGAGAAGATTTTTAAAGATTTTTATTTTTTGTGTAGTTTTGTTGCCATGGCAACCAGAGTTCTGGGTGTAACAAAATTCTTTGAAGGAAATTAGAAGAGGACTAAGTAAGGAACATTCCTGTGAAGTTTGGTTACAGTTGGCCCAGTAATTTAGGCGGAGAAGATGTTTTAGCATTACACTATATGTTAAATAGTGAAAATAAGCCCCGCCCATGGCGGCCATGTTTTTTGTCGGATCAAAATTTCTTCAAGGAATCTGAAAGAGGTCCAACCAAGGAACATTCATGCAAAATAAAAATAAAATCCAACAGGTGGTTTTGGAGGAGAAGATTTTTAATTTTTTTGTGGTTTTGTTGCCATGGCAACCAGTGTTCTGGGTGTAACAAAATTCTTTTAAGGAATTTAGAAGAGGACTATGTAAGGAACATTCCTGTGAAGTTTGGTTACAATTGGCCCAGTAGTTAAGGAGGAGAAGATGTTTAAAGAAAAATGTTAACGCACGGACGCACGGACGCACGACGGACACAGGGTCATGACAATAGCCCCGCTGGCCTTCGGCCAGTGGAGCTAAAAAACTTGTGAACACTCTAGCGGCAACAGTTTGGGTCCGATTATCATCAAACTCGCTTAGAAGTATTATCTTGATAATACCTGGGTCGAATTTGAATATGGGTCGTATCGGATCAAAAAGTAGGTCAGTAGGTAAGATCATAGAAAAACCTTTCGAACACTCCGGAAGCCACAGTTTTGGTTCCATCATCATCAAACTTGCTCAGAATTACCATCATGACAATATCTAGGTCAAAATAAAGTATGGGTCACGTTTGTCAAAAATTAGGTCAGTATGTCAAATCATAAAAAAAAACTTGTGAACACTCAGAGGCCACAGTTTCGTCCAGTTATCATCAAACTTTCTCAGGATGACCATCTCGACGATATCTAGAACAAGTTTGAATATGGGTCATGTCATGCCAAAAAGTAGGCCAGTAGGTCAAATGAAAGAACCCCCTTGTGCACACTCTTTAGGCTACAGTTTTGGCCAAATCATCATCAAACTTGCTCACAATGATCATCTTGCAAATATCTGGGTTAAGTTTGAATATGGTTCACGTCGGGTCAAAATGTAGGTCAGTGGGTCAAATCATAGCAAAACCTTGTTAACACTCTAAGAGGCCACAGTTCTGGTCCAATAATCTCCAAACTATTATTAAAGACGTATATTTATAAACTCGTCGAAACGTGTGGTTTACAAGGGTTTATCTTATTTTTTATATTCTTGCCCTAAAACCTTAGCTTGCGGGTTCTAACGAGTACCCACAAACATTTTTTTGGCAGGGATAAGAATTTTTTATTGGAAATATCGGTTTTTGAGATATGGAAATTGCGGTTCCGAAAACATGCCTATACAAATACATTGTAAAGTTTACCACCAAAAAATGAAAATTTGCGATGAAAAATTGTGATATTTTTCTTATTTCTGCTTAAAATATAGATTGTTGGTACACGTTAGAACCGCCTCATCGAGGCGGTTCTAAGGAGTACCCACAATCTATGTTTTAGAGCAGGAATAAGAAAAATAATTTTAGCCATATAAACCGTACCCTAGTTTTTCTATATAAAAGTGGAGTTAAAGGGGGTCAGAACCATATAGGCGAGTTTTTGTAATGACTATGCATATTACACACAGGTGCGTTATCTTCTTTTCAGCAACCCGCAAACACCTAGTCTTTTGAATTTTACTGCGGCGCAACATTTTCGATTTTAACTTTTTTCTGCAAGACAGTTGATTGAACGCTGATGATATTTAATGGCATTCTAACATGCGATCCCCAGATCAGCTAATAGACATTTATGTCGATCATTCCGGTTTCTAGAAGGACGTATCTACCAATATCAGGTATAACAATAAAATGGTTCAAACACAATCTATGTAACACATACCACTGCAGTGCCACCATAAAATGCAATTTCTTGTTTCTGCTAACCAATCACGTGAACAAGTATGGCAAATGAACAGCCCCTGAATACCACTTTATATAGAGAAAACTGGGGATTATATGGGTATACATGTACAGTATTTTATCTCATTAATTGACTATCCTGTATTTCACCAGGTCAACCAATATTAACCGGAGGTCAAAAATCATAAATCATGTTTTTTAATTGCGTCAATTAATAAAATTGTCATAAATCAAGTGATTTCGTATTGGCCAAGTTACAGGTCCTCGGTCAGCTGTATTGGCCTCGGCCTTCGGCCTCGGGTCAATACAGCAGACCTCGGACCTCAGGAGTACATACAACCGGGGTACTCACGAGTCCCAAGAACCTATGTTTGCAGTTGAAATAAGAAAAAAAGTATCAAGGAAAAGTAGCTATTTTTAAGATGTCGCACCAGCTGCGATCGTAATGCCGTCGACTGCTATTTACGACTAGCAAACAACAGTGGTACATTGCATGCAAGGTTTGTTTTTGCTTATTTACAATGAAATCAGACTGATATCTACTCAGGAATTCATGTTGAAATACAAAGGCAGTGCAGTGGGCGTTGTTCTAAAACAGGTCATAGCTGAACCTTCTCTCTGTTTGATCAATTAAAATCAGAACGGCAAAAAACAGAGTTGATGTTAGATTTCTTCTTCTTCAAACACTTGTTGTGGCTGCGGTTAATCTAACGCGTACACACGATCTATGTGTTTGGGCAAACCGTGGCCTAGTGGATAAGAGCGCTGACTCTTAGTCATTAGGTCTCTCACCGCCGTAGGTTCGAGCCTCGCTCGGGCCACGTGTGAGACGCCAAGTTCTGCAACGGAAGGTCAGGTGATTTTTCTCCGGGTACTCCGGTTTTCGCCCACCTCTGATTAACGATCGGCTCGATATGAGTGAAATAATCTTGAAAGGGCCGTAAAACCCAAACCAAAAAAAAAATGTTTTTGGGCAAAGTAAGGGAAGTAATACATTATCTTATAAACCCCACTTTTCTCTCTGTAAAAAATGGTTGTCAAAAAGTATTGATTTCAAAGCCTTGTTGGCGTGGTGTGAAAAGGCCAAATATCAACGGAAAATATCCCGAAAGTATTCCACTGTCCTGTTTAATTCCGGCGTACCTAGGTTTGTATGGCAGAGTATGTCACTTAATCGATGCTCTCTGCATTCCTATTTATTTTCAATTTCCGATCATAGCTCGGAATTTACAGATGACCAGTTGTCCAAAAAATTACTGTCTTTTCGGGTTCAACGATAAGGTCAACAGGATTTAACGGACATGGACTTAGTTTCGGGAGACACAACCTAACACACTCGTGCGTCATTGTGCGTTCTTTTATAACATATCTCCAAAATATATAAATTGCACATTTTCAGTCGAAAATGTGTGGTATTCCTCTTAATCATGCCCGCAACATAGGTTGTAGGTGGTCGTTAGAACCGCCTCATTGAAGCGGTTCTAACGAGTACCGACAGCCTAAGACCTTTATAAGAAATAAGAAAAATGATGTATACCCTCGCAAACCCCAGTTTTCTCTTAAGGATGCGTTCATTTCACGAACTTGTTCACGTGATGTAATATCGTTTATCTCTAGTCGTGAGGTATATATACTGACCGGAAATAGAAACTATACACTTTTAAATTGCCTCGCCTGACAAAACAAGTGAATAATTCAGTTAAAAATTACTTATTAAGGACTTGACTAACTATAGACATGAATCCTGTAACAATTTAAAGAAAATCTGGTGTTCAAAATAAAAGTTTTTGGGGAAAATGTAAACAAGTGCATTTTTCACAAAATTTGTTTGTAGTCGAATTTTTACTTCAATTTTTTGTCCGTGTAGGTAATAAGTTAAAAGCAAGAAATAAAAAAATAACATAAAATCTAAAATTTTATCGAGAAACAAACATTTTAATGAAATCTCAAAAACTGCTTTTTTCAGCGAAATTTTCAAAATGATGTTACAAGCCAAAAATCGACCCAAAAGTGCCTTCAATCGTTTTAGCATCTTCAGCTGTGTCTTAAAAATTGATTATAACAAAATCCGAAATCAGAAATGCCATACTTTTCGCCCACTTCCGGTGGTTTGGTCCAATATTTAAAGGTCGATAACTTTTCAACCATTGTGTAAATTTTCATTTTGTAAACAATTTTCCCAACGTTAGATAATGAGTAATAACTGGTAAAAATGGGAATCACATTCGTGACACAAAATGTTTGACTCAATGGAAACTTGAACAGCAATATTTTAACCCTTGCTTTGAACTGTGGCTTTACCCGTTAAATCGTAGCTATCATTAAACATTTTATTCGATAAAGCAGACATGACACTGATGATAATTTATATAATTGGAATTCAAAGTTCATTAAAATGTTTTGCCAGTGACAATTTAAAAATGAGTGTATAGTTTCTATTTCCGGTGAGTATATATACAAAGAAAATAATTTCTACACCAAGTTAACCATTCTGACCATGTAAACCCCACTTTATATAGGTAAAACGGTGTTTAAATGGGGTCAATCTATACGTTAGTCTTCTAATGGGGCGGTTCTAACGTGCACCAACAATACAAGTCTGAAAAATATTATTCATTTTGTCGAAAAATATCAGTTGTGGGGATACATTCGTGAAGTAATGCTCTATGTCACACCGGTGTGACATCGTAATTGGTCAGGATCTCAACGGGCGGCCCCCGCCCATTCGGGCTTGAATAAATAGATGGGCTGCATGATGCTTCCACGCAGAGCTGAAACCGATCCGCACACGGGTACTGGTAAACCGCTTAGAGAATCTAAGCCTGCCCAAGCAAAGCGGTGCGAGTCGGACAGTCCATGCTTATAAACCCTATTGGTTTCATTGGGCGGCAGGGCTTGAGATGTCATTTCATCTCAATGTCGGGTAAAAGTCCCACAAAATTGGAAGCGACGTCTCCAAAATGGCCTTTACAGTGTTGACGGGGACGTTCAGCCTCTGATAAAACAAATCTCAAAGGGGCTTCGTGTATAGGGCTTCAATATGAAGTTACAATCCGTCTCTCCTGAAACTACAGTAAAACCTGTCAAACTGACCGACTCTGTTGAACAACTTGTAAAACTTGCATTTATTCAATCTCATTTGTATCAAGCAAGTGTCTATCTTGAGCAACGACTCTACCCTTATCCTGCTGAACAGGGTAACCCATACCTTTGCATACCGTGTAGATCCAGATCCATATGATCAGGATCCATACTGTTTGTCATTATGTTTGTGATATATTATATCAATTAATTTGTCTGTGTTGATATTCAACAATAAGTATGGCAAAATTAATATATTCAGCAGGATAAGGGTTAAGTCCTCGCTTAATACATGTTGTCTGTATTCATCACGAAAACACGCATATATAAATTTGCCCCCCACCCCTTTAACACTACTTTTATTCAGTAAAACTCGGGTTTACATAAACCTTTTTTTTTTCTTATTTCTGTTTTAAATTATATATTATGAGTACTCGTTAGAACCGCCTCATCGAGGTGGTTCTAACGAGTACCCACAATCTATATTTCGAGCAGAAATAAGAAAAATATCTCAATTTTTCATTTTAGAATGTTCGCTTTTTCGGCGGTAAAATTTATAACATATTTGTATAAGCATTTGTTTCGCAATGTGCTGCCAAAGTAATTTAATCTGTATACAGTCTATACACTCGATAGTGAACTTGTTGACGCAGATTGTGCATATGTCGTGCACACGATGCTCCAACAGACGTGCCAGGCTTTATTTCCCGACACTTGACACATTTCACCCATTGATTAGACAATCAGACGGAAAATTGTTTGTTTGCTTTTCAAAACAGAACATATGTCGCAAAATAAAATACAGGAAGTCCGTTATATTCCTTACGTGTAAGGTAATTAAATTAAACGCCTACCTGAACTCGCTGAAATAAGACCCGGACCGGTATTGATGGGCACGAGAATAAGACAAGAATCGAGATTACGGACCGAGAGCCGGAAGTGAGCTGGGCCTAGGTTTATACCATTCCTATTTTCAAAGCCATATTGTAATTTTGTGGGTACATGTATATCTTATATCGAAGAATATGGCCCCCGCCAATCGGGGCTTGAAAAATAGATTGGGCCGCATGATGCTTCCACGCAGAGCTGACATCAACCGCACGCAAGTACTGGTAAATCGCTTTGAGGTTCTAAGCCTGCCCAGGAAAAAAGGTGCGAGTCGGACCATCCATGCATATACACCCTATTTGTTTCAATGGGTGGCTGGGCTTGAGGTGTCATTTCATCTCAATGTCGGGCAAAAGTCCCATAAAATTAGAAGCAACGTCTCCAAAATGACCAATACAGTGTTGACGGGGACGTTAAACTTCAAATCAATCAAACAAAACAAACAAATATCGAAAAATTCGTTTGAATATATTATACTGATTTATGATAATATACTACTCAAAGTTTGATAGGGATCACTTTTTATTTACCAAATTTTGCACTGAAAATTTAAAATTTCTTGACAGAATTTATACTCGGTATATTGATAAATATCTTAAGCAGAAATTTATGTGCAGTTCAGTACTCATAAAAGTGCACACTTCTCACACTTCGCAAATGAATTCATGCACCCCCAAAATCTTGCCTAGCACTGCTTTCCAGCAGACTAATGAAACTTGTCAGTGTTACTTTACCAAACGTAAAAAGGACTTCATTTGATTTGTGAAACACTAAAATGCCTAAAGGGCAATTAAGAAACCGTCTGAGCCCCGAAGAAATGAATCGTGGCGTCGGAATGTTGGAATCCGGCGTCTCTGAACGTCGTGCTGCTGGGATTCTGAATGGTCTCAGAGCGTGGTTTCCCGAATGTGGAGTCGGTGTCTTACCCACGGAAATCCTTCACACAGACACGACGGGGTCGAGAAATGGCTACAACTGAACGTCAGGTCCGTTTCTTGTTGATTCAGTCTCGACGTGAACGGTTCCTGGACGCCACGCGTTTGCATAACGAGCTAATGAATGAAACTGGAGTACGAATTTCTACACAAACTTTCGGAAACGGGCTCCACGAGTTCGGACTTAATGACATGAGGCCTGCTGTACGTGTTCCGTTGACGAGACAGTATGTGCTAGACCGGTTGGACTTGCCAGAACTCACGTCAGGTGGACGGTTGGTGACTTGACGCCAGTACTGTTTACTGAGGAGTCCAGATTCTGTCTAAACTTCACTTATTAACGTCAATTAGTGTGGCAAATGTTTAAAGAGCCATTCGATGACTTGAATGTGGCAGAGCATGATCGCTATGGAAAGGGGTCAGTCATGGTTTGGGCTGGGATAAGCGTGAACGGTAAAACTGACTTGTGCGTCGTTGTAAACGGAACGTAAATGGTAGTGAGGTACTGTAATGAGATTCTTGATGAGTTTTTGAGACCATATGCAGATGCTATCGGCCCGGACTTTATTCTGATGGACGATAATGTCCGCCCCAACCGTGCCAACGTCACTGATTCCTATCTGGAACGCGAGACAATCGTTCGTATGGACTGGCCTGCTCAGTCACCGGACTTAAATCCGATTGAGCATGCGCGGGACATGCTACAGCGTGCTGTTTCAGCCCGACCTGTGCATCCGAGGACTTTAAAGGAGCTCCAAGATGCATTGGTTGCTGAACGAAAGCCGATTCCACAAAACCAGATCCAGACTCGGATTACGAGCATGCGCAGGCGATGTCGCACTGTAATTGATGCCCGTGGACGCCATACACGTCATTAGGCACGTTTGTCTAAACAAATTTGGAAATTTGTGAAAAATCAGTTGTCCAAATTCCTTCGTGTTACGGCAAATTTTTGGGGTGCCAAGACGGTTGCTGTTGTCACGCTTGAATGCAGTACCAGTGGACAAAATTAATCACTAGGTTTTGTGAAGGATACGTTTTCTATCATAATGTATAAAATTTGGATTCAGCTGATTAATTCATCCAAAAATTATTTTGCATTAAAAAAGTGATCCCTATCAAACTTTGAGTAGTATATTATAAACTAGATGATCAATGGTCCTGATCCGCTCACCTGAGTGCCGTGTGTATATGAAGCTATTTTGATTTCTGAGAAAACCCTTGAAGGGTCTATATTGGTCATGGTTGAGCTAAACCATTTAACCCGTATCATGCTGTTCACGACAACCCCTATCTTTGCAAACAGTGTAGATCAAGATCAGATGGCTTCTGAAGAAGCCATCTGATCAGGATCTACACTGTTTGTCATTCAGTTTGTGAATTTAAAAGAAAACATTATATCATGTAATATGATTGGATGATAGTCAAAAATGGGTGTGGCTAATTGAAATATTCAGCAATATAAGGGTTAAACAAACTTTCATTTCTCCATCCCATAAGGACATAACAGGTGACATGGAATTTGGCTTAACTTTGCCCCCAAATGGTTTATTTTGATATCCAAATTTCAGAGCGTAATTGCATTCTGTTTAAAAGATAAGACAATTCTTACCACTATATAACATGTGCATATTCTATGTAAATATATGTATATTATGTTTTGTTTTATGCTTTTTATGTTTAGTTTGCATGTTTTATTATAGAGAGCCACTTGGTAGAATGGCAGTTTTAGCTAAAAGGATCACCCTCTTAAAACATTGTATAAATAAATAATCTATATTGTGTACGAGCGTATATTGTGTGCACAAGATAATATTTTGTTCGCACAACTTAATATCTTGTGCGCACAAAATATTAGCTTGTTCGCACAACATATTATCTTGTTTGCACAACATAGATCTTGGGGAGTTGTGCGAACAAGATATTATGTTGTGCGAAAAAGATAATATCTTGCAAGCAAAAGGTATTATGTTGTGTGAACAATATCTTGTCCGCACAAGATAATATATTTAGCGCACAAGATATTATGTTGTGCGAACAAGATAATATCTTGTGCGCATACATCACGTAAACAAGTCCGTGAAATGAGAACCCCCTATACCCCAATTTATATAGAGAAAACTGGGATTTGTGGGGGTATATATTATTTTTCTTATTTTTGCTCCAAGACATAGGCTGTGGGTACACGTTAGAACCGCCTCATTGGGGCGGTTCTAACGAGCCCCCTTAACATATGTTTGCAGTATTTATAAGAAAAATATCGCGGATTTTCATCAGGAAAAAGTCCATCTTGGAGATGTGAAAAAATGCACTATGTCGCACGGGAGTGCTACCGTAATGAGATAATTATTATATTGTGCGCACAATTTATATAAAAAAAATTCATGTCCCTCCCCGGGGGCATTCAATTTTATTTTTAATATGTTGTGCGAACAAGATATTAGATTGTTAGAACAAGATATCATATTGTGCGCTCAAGATAATATGTTTACAAGATTTTACAAAAATTATCTTGTGCGGACAACATATTATCTTGTGCGGACAAAATATTATGTTGTCCGCACAAGATATATGTTGTGTAAACAAGATAATATCTTGTGTGCACAAGATATCAAGTTGTGCGAACAAGGTATCTTGTGCGCACAAGATAATGACTTGTGCGCAGAAGATTTTATCTTGTTCGCACAACATATTAAAATAAATGGCATGTCCTTTCCAGGGTTCCGTACATTTCTCTAGTCAATGATAATAACATTTAATCGCACTGGTAAAACATTCAAAATATGGTACTTACGGAATGTGAATTCTCCGTATTCCTTATCAGAAACTTGACCCATCTTTAGTTTAGCTTTCAATAACAATGTGACATGAAAACCCTGTTTCTGATGTTAAAATGACTTGTCCATTGTTTTAAATAAACCATATGTATATCCATTTCACGCAACCACTCTATTTTCCAGTTCATGTCATCAAGTTCACAACATCCTAATTATTGTTTTTTTTTTGTTTTGTTTTTTTTCAAATCAAGAAATACGAATGACACATGTACACAACGTATCTATGATAGTAGAATCTTGCAATTAGTGCCTTTGTGACAGACATATTTCAAGCGGAGTCTGCTCAGGGTGTAAACTGCTTGTCAATGTGCCAATTTTTGGCACACTAGGCATATACGGGGTTATCAGATAATAAATACGATAGGACCTGCCTCACTGAGGCGGTTCCTACCAGAGTTTGCAAAGTTTAACAGATGTATACATTGTGTTTCAATCATGGTCTAAAAAGAACATCTTAGAACAGGCTCAATGAGGCCGTTGCATCAAGCACTTACAATCTATATTTGGAGCAACCATGTAAATCCGTAATTTCCAGCCAGGAAAATTGTTATTTCGCATCACGAAAACACGCCTATATAATTTTGACCCCCCATGAACCCCCCTTTTATATAGTAAAACTGGCGTTTGCAGGGGTAAACCTTATTTTTCTTATTTCTGCTCTAAAATATAGATTGTGGGTACTTGTTAGAACTGCCTCGATGAGGCGGTTCTAACGAGTACCCACAATCTATATTTTGAGCAGAAATAAGAAAAATACCACAATTTTTCATCCTAAAATTTTCAATTTTTCGGCGATAAAGGTAACAGTGTATTTATTTGTATAGGCGTGTTTTCCAGTCAGGAAAAAAGTGATTCCGGCACCAAAATTACATTACACGAAACAACCGTGTTTGCGTTATGTATTCACATGTAAATCCAGCTTAGTAGGGGTTCACACGTCATTTTTTTTCACTTCCTCTAATAATAAAAGGCGGGTATTCGCTAGAACCGCAGCTAGACGGTTCTAAATGTAAATTGTAACAGCACAGAAAGCTCTCTTTAAAGCACTAATAAGTCAAGTTATGGTGTTTTTTTTTAAATCCAAAAACTATCTTTCCTACATGTATACCCAGTAAAGATAACATTATATTACATAGGCACAATCTCTAAATGAACGATCTAGATAACAAGCTTCTGTCCACCAGATACGAGTTAAACTATTAAGATTCAGAAAACGTCCAAGATTAATTAGCACACAATAACTATTTATGTTAACAGAAATAGGATTAAATATAGCCTTGACCACGGGCATTATTCCCAACCCAAGCAAGACAAAACCAGCCTGCTCAGCTACCCAGACTAGTGAGAGTCTTGAAATTTTTAATACAGAACATTATCGAAATAGCGAACAGCAAAGGCGCAGATCTGATCTGCTACTTTGCTGCCGTTTGCGCATGCGCAGTCTGATTTGCACATTTGCTGTCGTTCGCGCATGCGCAGTCTGATCTGACCTTTGTTGTTCGCGCATGCGCAGTCTGATCTGCACATTTGCTGTCGTTCGCGCATGCGCACTTTGATCCGCACCTTTGCGGTTCGCAATTGACTAAAATCTTTTTTCACATGACGTCGCTCTTAAATCTATTTACAGGCGCATGCTATTGTGATTATAAAGATAATTCAACTTCATTAAAAGAATTTACTTCAAATTTTTACATAATGCCATACTGAACTCGGCTTTAAACTCAAATATTTTATTTTCACTTCTTTTCGATAGGTAGACGAAGTGTCCTTTCCAATTTTTAACAAGTCCGAGGCAAGTTTATAATCAAGAGAGTTATAAAAACATTTTGCTAATCGAATTTGTCTGATCTTCCATAAATGTATATAAGTAGCCGTAAGCTTGCTTAGCCAATATTTTATTTTCACAATTCCCAATCCGTAGTGTATATCCAATATTTAGCGAGTCCGAGGCAAATTTAACTTTATAATCACGTGAATAATCGAATTTGTCTACTTCCCATAAATATATGCATCACGTTAACAAGTCAATTTAATGAACCCACTTTATGGCGGGAAAAGTAAGGTTTACAAGTTTAAAAAATATTTTCCTTATTTTTGCGCATAATCATAGATTGTGGATAATCGTTAGAACCGCCTCGATGAGGCGGTTCTAACGATTACCCACATTCTATTATTAGAGAGAAGTAAGAAAAATAAATAAAAGCAATAATCTAAACACGCTTAGCATGCAGATATGAATGGCGCCATAATTATATCACAAGGGTGTGTAACTGTGTCGTAATGGCGACAAGTTAGATTAGCCAATAGTCGAGACAAATATACAACTAATAGTAAGTTAAGACAAAAACCCAATAAGGAAAATAAAACTGTAAGTTTCTCTTAAGCAGTCTGGGCATTAACCAGACAGGAACGACAATGGTACATGCATGTGTATTGGATAGGCCATTATGGCACATGCTAGCAAAACGATCTAATGTAATGTAATATTGAGCCGACCTTTGTCGAACGACGGGCTAGATAGATCTGGCGGATGCACGCCTAACGATTTTTAGTGATTAGAAATCGCGGGTTTATCCAAACCGTATGGGAAATATTGATCATAAAATCTTTTCTAGAGCCATTTACTCCCTTCTTCCTGACGAAAGATAGCCCCCGCCCATCGGGGCTTGAAGAAATATATGGGCTGCACGATGCTTTCACGCAGAGCTGAATCCACTCCGCACACGAGTACTGGTAAACCGCCTAGAGGATCTACTCATGCTTATAAACCCTACTGGTTTCATTGCGCGATAGGGCTTGAGAAGTCATTTCATCTCAATGTCGGGTAGAAGTCTCACAACATTGGAAGCAACGTTTCCAAAATGACCTTTAATGTGTTGACGGGGACGTTAATCCTCAAATCAAACAAACAAACTACAAAAATTTCCTAGCACCTTCATAAATGGTTTTCAAAGGGGGTCTTTCAGGGTATAGGAAATTTACATTGGTTTCTGCCCACGCTTGGAATTTGATGAAATTATGCACAATAATTGCGTTGGGTATAACCATTATAATTACGATGCATTCACTTTTAAATGTTATTTCCGTAGTAAATTTATTACATTTTTATGAAGTCTCGATCACAACAGAGAGTACTCTGATATAAACCTGACTACAGTAGTCAGAGTTTCATATATCTAACACTGCAATGTTTTATGAATTAAAGCCATAACCAGTGCTTCAGCTGAAGTGCACGACCCGCGGGATGCTTTTAGCTTTATGAGTGTTACCATATATGGGTATGGCGGCCATTTTGGTAATGTGACCTGGACATAAAACGGTTCCCCCAATAAATGCGCCTTATCGTAAGGAGCAAAAATATATCTTATACTTTAGTACTGTATTCTGAATCGTTTGCAGGATAAAATGCATTCTCACTTTTCCAACACAAAAGCATATGTGTCAAAGTTTGACCTAGGCACAAAGGTCAAGGTCAACCCAGGGTCACCATTTTAGCAATTTATTATGGGCCTACGTTCCAGATGCTATTTATCAAGTTTCGTGGAAATCTGCACAGTGGTTCTGGAGAAGACTATTTTTGAAGGGTTTTTACCATATATTGCTTGGCGGCCATTTTGGTCATGTGACCTGGACCCCATGAGGAAATTTTGGTTTCCCCCATCCCGTAGAGGCTCCATATGAAATTTGACTTCAATCGGCCCAACGATTTCCGAGGAGAAGCAGTTCGAAAATTTTCACATTTTTCGCCTCGGCGAGGCTGTACTAAATGGAATGTAATATTTCGCAAGTTTATTGATAAGATCTTATTGATATTTATCAGTATGCCAAAAATTGTTTAAATATTCCAAGCGGTTAAGTCACTATCACCAATTTTCACAAACGGGTTACGGAGGGACAGATAGACAGACCATATATGGCTTGGCGGCCATTTTGGTCATGTGTCCTGGACCCCATGAGCAATTTTTGGTCTTCCCCATCCCATAGAGGCTCCATATGAAATTTGATTTCAATCGGCCCAACGGTTTCCAAGGAGAAGCAGTTCGAAAATTTTCACATTTTTCGCCTCGGCGAAGCTATACTAAATGGAATGTAATATCTCGCAAGTTCATTGGTTAGATCTCATTGACGGCCATTTTGGTCATGTGACCTTGACCCCATGAGCAAATTTTGGTTTCCCCCATATCATAGAGGCTCCATATGAAATTTGACTTCAATCGGCCCAACGGTTTCCGAGGAGAAGCAGTTCGAAAATGTTCGAAAATTTTCACATTTTTCGCCTCGGCGAGGCTATACTAAATGGAATGTAATATTTCGTAAGTTCATTGGTTAGATCTCATTGATATCTATCAGTATGCCAAAAATTGTTTAAATATTCCAAGCGGTTAAGTCACTATCACCAATTTTCACAAACGGGTTACGGACGGACCCAAAGAAGGTCAAGGTCAACCAAGGGTCACCATTTTAGCAATTTATGATAGGCCTACATCCCAGATGCTATTTATCAAGTTTCGTGGAAATCTGCCCAGTGGTTCCGGAGAAGACTATTTTTGAAGGGTTTTTACCATATATGGCTTGGCGGCCATTTTGGTCATGTGACCTGGACCCCATGAGCAAATTTTGGTTTCCCTATTCCATAGAGGCTCCATATGAAATTTGACTTCAATCGGCCCAACGGTTTCCGAGGAGAAGCAGTTCGAAAATTTTCACATTTTTCGCCTCGGCGAGGCTGTACTAAATGGAATGTAATATTTCGCAAGTTCATTGGTTAGATCTCATTGATATCTATCAGTATGCCAAAAATTGTTTAAATATTCCAAGCGGTTAAGTCACTATCACCAATTTTCACTAACGGGTTACGGACGGACAGACAGACAAACCATATATGGCTTGGCGGCCATTTTGGTCATGTGACCTTGACCCCATGAGCAAATTTTGGTTTCCCCCATATCATAGAGGCTCCATATGAAATTTGACTTCAATCGGCCCAACGGTTTCCGAGGAGAAGCAGTTCGAAAATGTTCGAAAATTTTCAAATTTTTCGCCTCGGCGAGGCTATACTAAATGGAATGTAATATTTCGTAAGTTCATTGGTTAGATCTCATTGATATCTATCAGTATGCCAAAAATTGTTTAAATATTCCAAGCGGTTAAGTCACTATCACCAATTTTCACAAACGGGTTACGGACGGACAGACAGACTGACAGAATGACAGAATGACACGGTGATTTTAGGGCACTCTTAGAAATCAACCGACTTCAGTCGGTTGCTTTTTCTGCGGGTCGTGCAATTGGTGAGCTAGATAATACTATGAATGGCCTCATGTGTCAGTAATAGTGGCTGGGCATTCAGTTTTCTTTGATGGTGTCCCCATATTTCAGCTCCAAGTTTTGCATTCATTAAAATTTTATATGCAATTTTACCATGTTCCATTTTTTTGTCAATACACCATTTTAGTATGAAAACTGTCCACATATCTTAGGAATGGGTAGATGAAATTTCATGGAAATTGAGAACCTGTAACATTGTGTTTTAACAGACTGAATACTGATAGCCCTGATTCAGCAAAATGTGAAATTATATGATTATCATGTTTCGGTCATGCTGTTTAATAATATTTAACTATTGCTTTCAATTTGGATGGCTATAGTATAGTATGGTTTGTGTAAGTAGTTCATAGCATAATTATAAGTATTATTTCAAGGCATCCAGTCCGGTAATTTGCCCCCTATTTAACGCGATGACCAAATCAAACTGTCTTTTCTACAGAACTATACCGCAAAGGTTTTGATGACAAACGTCATCAAACACACCCATGAAATCATGTGCATTGTTTTCTTTCTGTCTGTCTTGTCTAATTTGGTAGTGGTGCTAAGGTGGTGTTTAGATTTAACATTCAAATCAACAACATACCAGTCACTTTAGATGTTGCTTCAGGTTTTGTGAGATAAATGACTCTCAAGTCTAACTGTTGTTTGTTTGTTTGTTTGATTTGAGGTTTAACGTCCCCGTCAACACTGTAAAGGTCATTTTTGAGACGTTGCTTCCAATTTTGTGGGACTTTTACCCGACATTGTGATGAATTGACATCTCAAGCCCTGCCGCCAAATGAAACCAATAGGGTTTATTAGCATGGACGGTCCGCCTCGCACCGCGGTTCCTGGACAGGCTTAGATCCTCTGAGCGGTTTACCAGTACTTGTGTGCGGACCGGATTCAGCTCTGCGTGGAAGCATCATGCAGCCCATATATTTCTTCAAGCCCCTATGGACTAACTGTTGTTTGTTACTTTAACCCTTACTGTCCATGTAAAAAGAAATGTTTACTCTAGGAACAATCAATAGCACTTGAGAATACTTTTCCTTGACATTAACCTTTGTCCTGCTGAGCCCGGATATGCCTTATCTTTGAAACAATGTAGATCCAGATCAGATGGCTTCTGAAGAAGCCATCTGATCAGGATCTTCATTGTTTGCCATCCAGTTTATGAATTTGTTGCAATAATTTGAATCAAGTAATCTGATTGGCTGATAATCAGTTGTGGGTGTGACATATTTAAATATTCAGCAGGACAAGGGTTAAGACCCATTAAACGGGTTTTCAGTATCTGTATCTGCACTAGGCACTAGCCAATCTATCTTTTTAGTATAGCCCCTATGAACGAAATCAAACGGCTTCCTGAAAGTATATTCCAAGGCCATTTTAATAAATTTGCTTTTAGAAAGCACATGATCGTACATTTGTCTGTGTTCCAAAACTTATGTGATCATGATCATGTTGTCTATAAATTTCTATAAGTTTTTCACTTCATTTACCTATCTCAGCAGTTGTTGTAGTAATTACAAAGCACATATGTAAGGTATCAGGAAGCATTTAAACTGGGGATAATAATTATTCAATCTGTGAGTAGTTATCTCATTACTCATAAGTTTTTACATTATTTTCAGTAGATACACTGTGATGATTTTTTTCAGTAGATACACTGTGATGCCCAAACACTGCAATGCTCTTCCTAAGCTGAGAGATAAATTGCACAGAAATGTACCGGTAATTAATTGATGAACAACAAAGCAAGCAAGAACAGTGCTTAAAAAAGTGAACTTGCATTCAGCAGAAACATTCAATAAGTGGTCGAAAGTTTTACAAGCAGAAAAATATACTAAAAGCTTGCTTCGGATAAATTAACCACTATAATGACCAAGTAAACGGAAACAAGAGGACCAAGCTGGTCCTGTATCGCTCACCTGAGCTAACAGATTCAAAGTTTCAGGGAATGCCAACCTTTACTGAAAGATTAATGGAAGAACATGGTGAAGACAGGGTAAGCAATTTCTGCAAATCAAGTAGAATGTAACTCTATGATAAATACGCCGACCTCACCAGTTTTCAAACTCATCCATGCGTTTATTCCTGACTTGCTGAGAAGATCCGATATAAACTGATGGGGCTATGGTGATGACAAGTTCAAAAATAAGCAATTAACTGCTGCAATCAAAGAGATGTTACTCTGTGACAAATAGGCAAACCTCACGAGTTTTCAAACTCCTCCGAGCTTTTCTGCCTGACTTATTTGTTTGTAAGTGTCATGAAGATCCGATCAAAACAGAAGGGGCAGCAGTGCTAACAATGTCGAAAATAGGAATTTTTAAGCAATAAAAGGCATGTAACTCTATGATAAATGTGCTGTCTTGGCCAGTATTCAAACTCAACCAAGGTTTTATTCCCAGCCACCTTACATATAAGTTTCAGAAATATCCGATCAAAACTGAAGGGGCTACGGTGATGACAAGGTCAAAATCTGGCATTTTTAGCAATCAAAGGGATGTTACTCTATGATAAATGGGCCGACTTGGCCAGTTTTCGAACTCATCCGAGGTTTTATCCCCAGCCACCTTACATTTAAGTTTCAGAAAAATCCGATTAAAACTGAAAGGGCTACAGTGATGATAAGGTCAAAAATCAACATTTTCAGCCATCAAAGGGACATAACTCTACGATAAATGGGCTGACTTGGCCTCTTTTCGAACTCATCCGAGACATTTTACCCAGCCACCTTACATATAAGTTTCAGAAAGATCCAATCAAAACTGAAGGGGCTATGGTGATGACAAGGTCAAAAATTGGCATTTCAGCAATCAAAGGGACGTAAATCTATGATAAATGGGCCTGAACTTGGCCGGTATTCAAACTCATCCTAGGTTTTAACCCCAGTCACCTTACATATAAGTTTCAGAAAGATCTGATCAAAACTGAAAGGGCTATTAACTCTTAACTCTACAACCATCCAACAGGTGATGACCTAGCAGTTCTAAATTGCCCAGATAGAACCCATGAAAACCCTCTTCCCGACCTCGGAGAAGCAGTACAGGTAGCAGAAAAGGCACTTAAAATAGGGAAAGTACCGGGAGTTGATAGTATAGCAGCCGGACTAGTGCAAGCTGGTGGTGACTATGCGATAGATGTAATGACAAGCCTGCAATGAGATATAGAGGCCTTCAGGATTGCCAGAACTGCCGGACAATAAGCCTCAACAGTCATCCCAGCAAAGTCACGCTCAAAAGACATTTTGAATGGAATGAAACCACATGCAGAAGAGATTATTGCTGAGGACCAAAGCTGGTTTCAGCGCTGGACGCAGTACAACAGAACAGATATTCAACCTAAGAATACTCTGTGAGAAGTACCTGCAGCATCAGCAAAATCTCCATTATGGTTGTATCGACTTGGGGCAAGTGTTCGACAGCGTGTGGCGTGCAGCTTTTTGGGCAACTATTGGCAAGCACAATATCAGTTAGATTCTTGAAAAGGCCGCACAACAGCTCTTTGACTACGCTTGATGTGCTGTACTTAGTGAATGGCACAGAACCACAACTGTAGTCCGGCAAGGATGCGTCCTGTAACGAAATCTCTTCACTAACTAACTAGAACGATTTATGTCTGGGCCTTTGATAAACATTAAGGAACTGCCAGCAAAGGAGGAAGAAACATCACAAATCTGCTCTTCGCTGATGGTAAGCATCCCTTTGATTGGGGATTGAAATGAGTGCAGAAGACAAAGTTCATGAGAAGAAACACAGAAGATCTTAAAGATGATATAGAGACCAATGGTCAAAGGCTACTGACAGTAACAGCCTTCAAGTACCTAGGATATATTGTGACAGATAAAGACTCTAAACCCGAAGTTCTTGCTCGCCTGCTCGAACTGCACAGACAGTAGCTGCACTTTCAAATCTGAAACTTGAAAAGTTGAACAGACAGGACCACATCAAGGCGAGACATTTGCGCTCACTTGCCATCTCAATATTCCTGTATGCATGTTAAACTTGGACATTGACAGTGGAACTGGAGAGAAGAATCCAATCCCTAGAGATATTGTGAAACAGAAAGATGCTTAACACCCCTTACAAGGATCGCTTCACGAATGAAGAGGTCCGCAGTCGTGTTTGGACACTGACTGGTCATCATAAAGAGTTCCTTACTACAATAAAGAAAAGAAAGCTGAGATGGCATGGACAGGTCTCCAGCTCATCCCGCTTTGCCATGCCAATACTATAAGGAGCAATAACTGGAACCAGAAGGCGTGCAAGAAGAGATGGGTAATAAAATTTAAGGAGTGGATAGGGTTGAGAACAAAGTGGAAAGAGATTGACAAAAAGTCATCAAAGGTCAAGGTAACAGGATTAGTGAGTGAGTGTATGAGATTGACGTCCCATCAACAGCTAGGGTCATACGGAGACTGGATCGATCCTGCGATCCCAGGTATACAAGACGAGTAGCGTAACCGCTACACCACGGAGGTTTCTATTACGGAATTAGTAATTTAAAAGTGAAGTGAAGCTAAATATATATTTCACTATTTCCAACATTTTTACAACCATTTTATTGCAACGAAACTGTTCTGCAAGAATCTCTAAACAGTCCACTTTTGAAGTGTCACGAAAACACCTCTATATAAATTTTACCCCCTTTGAACCTTGAACCCCAAACTGGGGTTTTCAGGGGTAAACCTTATTTCCGCTCTAAAATATAGATTGTGGGTACTCGTTAGAACCGCCTCGTTGAGGCGGTTCTATCGAGTACTAAAAATCTATATTTTGTGCAGAAACAAGAAAGCTATCAAATTGTTTAACATTAAAATTTGCGTGTTTATTTTCGGTGGTTAAGTTTACAATGCATTTGTATAGGCATGTTTTCGTAATGTTTAGATATTATTCCTACACAGTGTGCAGCAAGAAGCCATAACTTTTATTTGCAACATGTAGCATCTGGTCATCACGTACATTGTAAACAGGTCCGTGAAATGAAACCCCAGTTTATACAGAGAAAACTGGGGATAACAGGGGTATACATTATTTTTTTTCATTTCTGCTCCAAGACATAGCTTGTGGGTAATCGTTAGAACCGCCTCAAACGAGCACCCACAACCTATGTTTGTTAGGAAATGGCTTTCATATAAGCACTATGCTTACCGTCAGATCCTATGTCATTTTGCGTGTATGTATCTATGTATGTCTTTGTAATTTATTTGCAAATAAATATAGTTTAAACCAACCTATGTTTGGAATATAACTAAGTAAAATCACCAATTTTTAACGGAATAGTACATTTAGCCATTTTGGAGATATGAAAAAATGCACTATGCCGCACGGGTGCATTATCTTAATGTTAATATCTGCCATTAGAACTATTTCTAATACACTAATGACCATACAATTTACTTCTCCAAACCAATAATAACAACCATTTCTTTCCAGACCCACTGGGGCTTGGAGAAATGGATTGGGCTGCATAGAGCTGAAACCGTATAGAACAAAATGTACCTGCACCCAGTTGCAAATTATAATTTTGCTTCAAGGAAAATCGATGTAAAATATTTGATACTGCTTCCGAGACAAGCTGTAGACCATAATTATTGTTCGAAATTAGCTCCTTAAATAGAATGGTCTGAGACAAGGGAACCGAAACCTATAATACAAATAGAAAGGAAACTAAATAGTCTACGTGTTACTTTTGAATTATTGCGTAAATACGAGTAGTTTATGCCTTACAGACAACAAGAAATGATGCATATTTTGTACATGTAATCAAGTAGTATTTTGACTACACTGTAACTCACTCACCCCCGCCCATCGGGGCCTAGAAAATATAATGGGCTGCGTAGATTCCACGTAGAGTTGAAACTGACCACACAAAAAAAAGTCATGATTCCTGGTAAACCGCTTTAAAGGACAAAGCCTGTCCAGGCAGACCGTCCAATGCATATAAGACTTTTGGTTTTATTGGGCAGAAGGGCTTGAGATGTCATTTTCATCTCAATGTCGGTAAAAGTCCCACAAAATTGGGACCATGGTGTTGGGGACGCTAAAGCCCCCCCCCCCCCCCCCCCCAAAAAAAAAAAAAAAATAAATAAATAAATAATAATAAATAAAACAAAATCGAAGTTTATAAGTTTGCATTTATTTTGACTATTTCCTACGGAACCCGGGAAGGGACATGTTTTTTTATACATATGTTGTGCGCACTATCTTGTGCGGACAACATAATTTATCTTGTGTGGACAACATATTATCTTAATATCTTGTGCACACTAGATAACATCTTGTCCACACAAGATAATATGTGATAACATCTTGTCCGCACAAGATAATATCTTGTTAGAAATGTTACATTATGATAAAAAAAAGCATTTTGATTTGACTAATTCTACCTAGAAATGTTAGATAATGACTAAAAAGGCATTTTTTTCAGAAACTCGAAGTTAAAGCAAAACTGTCGAAGTTTACGGAACCCGGGAAGGGACATGTTTTTTTTTAAATTTTGTGCGAACAAGATAATATCTTGTCCGCACAAGATATTATTTTCGGATATTATCTTGTGCGGACAACATAATATCTTGTTCGCACAACATATTATCTTGTGCACACAAGATATTTAGTTGTACGAACAAGATATTATCACGTCCGCACAAGATATTATCTTTTCCGCACAATATAGATCTTGTGCGGACAAGATAATATCTTGTATGCACAAAATATTATCTTGTGCGGACAAGATATTATCTTGTTCGCACAACCTAATATCATGTGCGCACAAGATATTATCTTGTGCGGACAAGATATTATCTTGTCAGCACAAGATAAGGGTCTATTATGCAAAAACTTTAAATGCTCTTAATCAAAATGTGATGTGCAAATCCTTTTCTTGCTAAACTGCGAGAGAAGAACAATACACAGTTTTAGTTACAGATCATTGTTAAAACTTCGTGTAAGAATTGTCTTGCGTATTTGGAGAAAATTATAATATTGGTGACTATGAATGGTTAGGTCAATGTAAAGTTCGTGTCACGAAAAAGCCTTTATATTGGACGAGTTTATAATCGTTACTTTCTGTTTAGTTTCATAAGTGGCAACTGATCTTTGACTTCCTGTGTTTTTGCTCGACATTTTTTACGGCGTAGCCGTTATGGTTTTGCTTTTGTCCTACATTTTTCGTTATTCCATTTGTCAATAAAACCTCATGTCTATGGAGATGACCATTTCATTGGTCAATGATTTGCATAAATAAATCTACTCAAAATGCGACAGTTTACTGAAGTTTTAACCTAGGAAATGTTTCGTTTTTTATGTGAGACATGAATGAAAAATATATACAGTTTCGGCTTGCTCACCGTCTTGTCCTTTGATGACCATATGTCATATGTATAATTGTGTTTCTAGTGAATTCTGTAACTGCTGCGGTGAATAGCTATTTTGACCTAATTTCACGTGGTTGGTCTATATAGCGAAAGGAACCATTTCGCGAAGGAAGAATTTTCTGCGAAAGGAATTGTTTGTTTGTTTTGAGGTTTAACGTCCCCATCAACACTGTGTAGGTCATTTTGGAGACGTTGCTTCCAAGTTTGTGGGACTTTTACCCGACATTGAGATGAAATGACACCCCAAGCCCTGTTGCCCAATGAAACCAATAAAGAGATATAGCATGACAAAAACATGTAATAATCGCATTACAAATTGACAGATGTTTAATTTACAATATATGCTAAATAAAAGTTGCAGTGTATCATTTGTCTTCAGCATACTTTATGTCCTCCATTTTAACACAAAATGGACATTTTCGAATATCATTAATGTTATATAAATTCTGAAAAGGAATAAGTGTAATTTGAGTTTTAATTAGGTGCACATAAGATCAAGTTTCCGTCCGTTTGTCTGCTCGTCCGTTTGTTCGTCCGCCTATGCGTTTACGTTCACCATAGCGACAACCCTAAATGTTAACCCTAGAATTTGTGTTCAAAAACAGTAAATGATAACGTTTTCTTATTTGTTGTGCATCTACTTGAGATCATATGCTCTTGAAATGAGGTCATGTTTTAACCTTGACCTTTTAGATTGACCTTAGCTCAAACAGGCGGGACACCGCCCTCTGCAAAGCTATTTTTCCTCGCGTGACATCTGAATTGTTTGAATACAGTAAACCAGTTCATAGCTAGACAATTGTTGCTGTCACTATTGTAGCTCATATTGCACGACCCGCAGAAAAAGCGACCGACTGAAGTCGGTTGATTTTCTAAGAGTGCCCTAAAATCACCGTGTCATTCTGTCAGTCTGTACCCGTTTGTGAAAATTGGTGATAGTGACTTAACCGTTTTGAATATTTCAACAATTTTTGGCATACTGGTAGATATCAATGAGATCTAACCAATGAACTTACGAAATATTACATTCCATATAGTATAGCCTCGCCGAGGCGAAAATGTGAAAATTTTCGAACTGCTTCTCCTCGGAAGCCGTTTGGCCGATTGAAGTCAAATTTCATATGGAGCCTCTATCGGATGGGGGAAACCAAAATTTGCTCATGGGGTCAAGGTCACATGACCCAAATGGCCGCCAAGCCATATATGGTCTGTCTGTCTGTAAGTCCGTAACCCGTTTGTGAAAATTGGTGATAGTGACTAACCGCTTGGAATATTTAAACAATTTTTGGCATACTGATAGTATCAATGAGGTCTAACCAATGAACTTGCGAAATATTACATTCCATTTAGTATAGCCTCGCCGAGGCGAAAAATGTGAAAATTTTCGAACTGCTTCTCCTCGGAAACCGTTGGGCCGATTAAGGTCAAATTTCATATGGAGCCTCTATGGGATGGAGGAAACCAAAATTTGCTCATGGGGTCCAGGTCACATGACCAAAATGGCCGCCAAGCCATATATGGTAAAAACCCTTCAAAATAGTCTTCTCCAGAACCACTTGGCAGATTTCCACGAAACTTGATAAATAACAGCTGGGACGTAGGCCCATCATAAATTGCTAAAATGGTGCCCTGGGTTGACCTTGACCTTCTTTGTGCCTAGGTCAAACTTTGACACATATGCTTTTGTATTGGAAAAGTGAGAATTCATTTTATCCTGCAAACGATTCAGAATACAGTACTAAAGTATTAGATATATTTTTGCTCCTTACGATAAGGCGCATTTATTGGGGGAACCGTTTTAGGTCCAGGTCACATGACCAAAATGGCCGCCATACCCATATATGGGAACACTCATAAAGCTAAAAGCATCCGGCGGGTCGTGCACTTCAGCTGAAGCACTGGTTTCTAAACAACCTTCCAATTAAATCTACGCCGCATATCTTTTTTAAAGATATTTCTTGTTTTCTTTATTGGTGAAGCGCCAATTAGCCACACTGACAAATGATTATCCATCAAGAAAGACGTTGGTCTGACTGTGCAGCTTGCAGCTCGCATATTGACTGAAATTGCTATCCAGAAGAGACCGGAATAACTATGAGGTAATATTCTGAGACTCTTGTTAAGGCCATGCTATATGGGGCGGGGCATGGCAAAGCATACAAAAAGATCTGTGCTTCCAGGACAGACTTAGAGGAGTATACTTCTCTCAACTGCTCAGGGACTTCGCCTATCACTTTTTCATGACCAAGAGACTAACAGAGGCTATAACGACCAGCAAAGACTCAGATCATTCTGTGCGGTACGCGCAGGCTGATCTGAGTCTTCGCTGGTCGTAAAGGACTTGTTGCAGATTTTGACAAGCTCAGGCTCAATTATTTAAAGAAGCTGCTTTGGTCACGAATAGTCTCTGTGACATTTGCAAGACTCAATTCTGTCGCCAAATGAATAGCTTAAATGCATAAAGATGCTATTTCGTCATGGATTTTCCGTTAAAATTCCTTAAATCATTATCCCTAATTTCAGTCCTGTGGGCGGCGGGCCCAGATTGTCACATCACATGAATGTTAAATGAAAATGACTGGGATAGTTTCCGCTATCTTTTGCAAGGAAGATGATTTTTGATACCATGCACAGAACCTCTCCGAGCAATCTTATGGGATTGAGAGAGGAAACTTCGTAAGCCAAGTGCCCGACTGTTGTCCCCAGATCAACTCGAGTTTCTTTCCTTATCGGCCAGTGTATGTTGGAAATCCAGCTGCGCATTCTGATTGGATGCTAGCAAGCTCCTTCGCGTCCAATCAAATCGTCCATAATAAAGCCATTCATCGGCTTTTCTCAGAATGTTTGCAGCAGCAAAGCAGAAGCTGGATTTTGTTTTCATAATTTTAATGTCTTGAAGCTGCTAATTGAAGTTTTAGCAATACGACATAATGTTATGACAACATGCTTGATTTGCTTTGTTCTTACAATGAACATGTATAGGCGACGTGCAACGGACTAAAGGCGGTGCTTTGGGAGATCGTCGACCACGAGTGCGCTTGATACAATATGGGCTTATAAGGCCTCTGCGAAACACGTGGTCATTACCATAACACATTCGTGCGACATAGCGCATTTCTCACATGTCCAAAATGGTTATTTTCTGAAGAAAATCCATGATATGTTTGTTACAACGCATAATGAAGTAAAGTTTTAATTTCTTCATTTTGAAAATTTTACTTCATTATGCGTTGGCATAGTCGATGCGAAATAAAATGTAGTTTTTACTTCATTATGCGTCGATACTAAGAGGTTTGCGCAAAATGAAAGAATTATTACATTTTGCGATGATAGGTGGCATACTTAATTTTACTTCATTATGCGTCGACAGTTTGTTTGTTTGATTTGAGGTTTAAAGTCAGCGTCAACACTATTTAGGTCATTTTGGAGACGTTGCTTCCAATTGTGTTGGACTTTTACCCGACATTGAGATTAAATGACTTCTCAATCCCTGCCGTCCAATTAAACCTAAAAGGGTTTATATTCATGGATGGGCCGACTCGCAGCAGTTTTCCGTGGCAGGCTTAGGCCTTCTAAGCAGATAACCAGTACTCATATGAACATAAATGAGGGAAAAACATCAGACATGAGACCAAAATACCGTAAGGCGTCCAGTTTTAACAAAATCAAACACAGTGAAATTCCGCTATTAAGACCACCTAAAATTAAGACAAATTTTGTTTTTAAAGCATATTTTGAAGGTTAAAGTTACATTTTCTTTGTGATTGCGACATTCAGTGTGCTCTTGTGGAAGACCATCTTTGGGACTGTTCAAATGTGGTCTTAAAGACCACTTTCGAACTGTCTCAAATGTGGTCTTTATATTGGAATTTACCTGTATTGTTTTGTATTTGGTCTCCTTTCGTAGACAGCTATGTTCTTCCATCATGACTTCATTTTGCGTCGATATGGTGCATATCAACGCGAAATGAAATATTTATTTTTACTTCATTTCGCGTCGACTACGCCAACGCATAATGAAATAAAATAAATAAAATGAAGAAATTACTACATTACTTCATTAAGCGTTGTAACATGTTTCATATTTATACTGCAAAAATATGTTGTGGACGCTCGTTTGAACCGCCTCGTTGGGGAAGTTGACGTCTCACATGTGGCCCGAACGAGTCTCGAACCGCAACAGTGAGAAACGTAATGATTAAGAGTCAGCGTTTTACCCCCTTGACCAAGGAGGCCCGTTGTAGGTGGTTTAGGGGAGGGTTATACCGAGGCTCAGTCTCTTGTATATATATCACTCTTTGTTCCCTCTTTCATAGCAGCTGAATATCCTACTTCAAACCAAGAAAGTAAGTCTGGAATAGAGAGAATATGAAAAAAGTAGTCGATGGTGCACCATCGCAAATACCCGCTTTTCCAAACTTGACCTCTGGCCGCATCCCGTGACCCCAGGGGGTTGGATCAAACTGCATTCACTACATGTAAGTAAAAGTTGGTCATCATAGGTCAAGAAATTAAAAACAGTAGTTGCAATTCACAAGCATTTTCTTGAAAAGTTCACATTTGACCTCACCCAAAGACCCCAGGGGACAGCTAGAAATGTGGATTCTTTCATGCGCATCTGCAGCTCCAAAGCAATTTGTGTACCAAAGTTGGTCATCCTAGGCAAAAAAAAAAGTTGCAAGCATTTTCTTAATAATTTAAAGTATGACCTCACACCATGATACCAGGGGTCAGATCAAAATTTGGATACCTATACATGCGCATCTGCTGTCTCTAAGTAATATGTGTACCAAGTTTGCGAACCATAGGCCAAGAAATAATTAAAATAAGAGGCCCATAGAGCTCAGGTGGGCACTGCCGAATGGCAGCCATGTATTTTAACAGGATATGATTTTAAACTACCAATTATAAAGCGTCTCAAACAAACTCCATACCCGAACAAGCAGCCATGTGGACTCTGTATCTGAAATATTAGGTGTTTTATAAAGTAAGGGGGATGGGGCATGGGCCCAAAGGAACCCTGGTTGGTATCATTAAATGGGCCTTATCAAAAGGAACAGAGACATCTATGGTTTAGCGGTGGAGATACATGTATGTATGGTTCCTGAGTTGTAAGGCCTTTTAAGCAGTGTAGTGATTAGGGCATGCAGATCCCAGAAAGTCCAAGATTGTTGTCACTGAATGTGTCTTATCAAAAGGACCAAGAATATATATGGTTGGGGATCTGAATGGTTTCTGAGATACGAGGCCCTTTTATGAAGTGTATTGGCGATAAATGGCCCCTGCCGACCTCACAAGTCGGTGTGACTGAATGTGTTTAATAATAATGGACACGAATATACGATAATTGGTTGGGGATTTGAATGTTTTCTGAGATATATGACCTTTTATTAAGTTGAGGGGCGGGGCATGGCCCCGGCACATTGCCCCAGCACAAAGGGACCGCCACGCTGGTGTGAATGAATGGAACAAGAATATATATGGTTAAGGGGCGGGGATGTGAACGGTTTCTGAGATAAATGGCTTTTAATGAAGTAAAGGGCTGGAGTATGGCCAGTGGCGCCCAGAGGGAAACCCCATGCTGGTGTCGCTGATTGCGTATTTTCATAAAGAACATGAATATATATGGTTAAGGGGTGCGGCTCTGAACAGTTACTCAGATATAATTTTGGCCGATTGTGAAGTCAAGGGGTGGAGCATGGCCTCAGCGCGCCCTGAGTGACCCCTAGGTTTGTATCACTGAATGTCTTACCATAAGGAACAAGAATGTATATGGTTTAGGGGTGGGGATCTGTAAGGTTTCTGAGATATTGGGCTTTTTATGAAGTGGAGGTGGTGGGGAATGGCCCCGGCACATCCTGGAGTACCCCAAGGTTGATGTCACTGAATGCGTCTTATCATTAGGAACAAGAATATATATGGTTTAGGGGTGCGGATCTGAATGGTTTCTGAGATAAATGACATTTCATGAAGTGGAGGGGGTGGGGCATGTCCCCGGCACATCCCGCAGTACCAACAGGTTGGTGTCACTTAATGCATCTTATCTTAAGGAACAAGAATATATATGATTTAGGAGGCCCCCGCCCATCGGGGCTCGAAGAAATAGATGAGCTGCATGATGCTTCCACTCAGAGCTGAAACCGACCGCACACGAGTACTGGTTAACCGCTTAGAGGATATAAGCCTGCCAAGGCAAAGCGCCGTCCATGGTTATAAACCCTATTGGTTTCATTGGGCGAAAGGTCTTGAGATGTCATTTCATCTGAATATCGGGTAAAAGCCCAACAAAATTGGAAGCAGCGTCTCCAAAATGACCTATACAGTGTTGATTTAGGGTTGAGGATCTGTAAGGTTTTGGGATATATGGCATTTTATGATGATGATGATGATGATGATTTCGTGTTTAACGACGCGTCAACCCTCTTTGTGGATCATAAGCGTCAAACGGTTAATGGTTAAACGGCAAGAATAATTATGATGATATTAAAAGTAAAAAGTCAGAATGATAATGTATAAAAATCTGAAACAGTTAAAAGGCATTTTATGAAGTGGAGGGACAAGGCATAACTTTGGAGAACCCCAGGTTGACATAAAAGCATATGGCGAAGAGAAGTTTATTCAAGGAGCATTTTCAAGAAAGATTTGTCAAACTATCTGCAATGACTTGACAGTAAATGCCATTTTTCAATTTTCCTTATTATAAGTCTATTGTAACTCTAAGTTGCCAAAGCAAGAAAACTAAAAAAAAAAAAAAAAAAACTGTTGAGGTAAATATGATGAATATTTTCATAAAGTCTCGGCCACATAGAGAATATGGTTTCTATGGAGATGATTTTTTAGCTCACCAGAGCCGAAGGCTCCGGGGGAGCTTATAGGATAGGCAGTTGTCCGTCGTCTGCGTCGTCTGCGTCTGCGTCTGCGTCTGGTGACGTCAACACTTTTAAACGACATCTCCTCCGAAGCCGCTAGGCCGATTGGGCTCAAATTTCATCTGTAGCATCCTTGGGTTGGGGGATTGGAAGTTTGTGTTTTTTATGAAATTCGGCTCATTAGTTTGGTTGCTATGGCAACTTAGAGTTTCCATAGACTTATAATGGGGAAAATTGAAAAATGGCATTTACTGCCAAGCCGCTGCAGATATTTTGACAAAACTTTCATAGAAATATTCCTTAGGCAATCTCCTATCTGCCATATGATTTTAGGCCTACTGCTCATTTGTATTGGTTGCCATGGAAACCAAATTGAAAAAAAAAAAAGAAAAAAAAAAAACTTAAAAAATCATCTCCTCAGAAACCGTATGCTCTATGAGGCTGAGAGTTTATGAAATTATTCACCATATTTGCCTTTACAGGTTTTGTGTTTTTTTATGAAATTCGGCTCTTTAGTTTGTTTGCTATGGAAACTTAGTTTTTCCATAGACTTATAATGGGGAAAATTGAAAAATGGCATTTGCTGCCAAGCCGCTGCAGATATTTTGACAAAACTTTCATAGAAATATTCCTTAGGCGGTCTACTTCCTGCCATATGATTTTAGGCCTACTGCTAATTTGTATTGGTTGCCATGGAAACCAAATTGAAAAAAATAGAAAAAAAAATACTTAAAAAATCATCTCCTCAGAAACCGTATGCTCTATGATGCTGAGAGTTTATGAAAATATTCATCATATTTGCCTTTACAGGTTTTGTGTTTTTTATGAAATTCGGCTCTTTAGTTTGGTTGCTATGGCAACTTAGATTTTCCATAGACTTATAATGGGGAAAATTGAAAAAATGGCATTAACTACAAAGCCTTTGCAGATATTTTGACAAAACTTTCATAGAAATGTTCCTTTAGTAAACTTCTCACAGCAATATGCTTCTATGTCAACCTGGGGGTCCTGTAGGTTGTGCCGGGGCCATTCCCCGCCCCAGTACTTCATAAAATTCCTTATATCTCAGAAACCTTACTGATCCCCACCCCAAAACCATATATATTCTTGTTTCTTATGATAAGATGCATTAAGTGACACCAACCTGGGGATCCCCCCGGATGTGCCGGGGACATGACCCACCCCCTCCACTTAAAAATGCCATTTATCTCAGAAACCATTCAGATCCCCAACCGTAAAGCGTATATATTCTTGTCTCTTATGATAAGATGCACTCAGTGACACCAACCTGGGGTTCCCCCAGGATGTACCTGGGCCATGCCCTACCCCTCCATTTCACAACAGGCCCAATATTCCAGAAACCTAACAGATCCAAACCCCTAAATGAAATATATTTGTGTTCTTTATGATAAGTTGCATTCAGTGACACCAACCTGGGGGACACCCGGGATGTGCCGGGGACATTCCCAACCCCCTACTTCATAAAAGGTTGGCCCCCGCCCATAGGGGCTTGAAGAAATATATGGGCTGCATGATGCTTCCACGCAGAGCTGAATCCGGCCAGCACACTAGTACTGGTAAACCGCTTAGAGGATCTAAGCCTGTCCAGGAACCGCGGTGGGAGGCGGACCGTCCATGCTAATAAACCCTATTGTTTTCATGAGATATCATTTCATCTCAATGTCGGGTAAAAGTCCCACAAAACTGGAAGCAACATCCCCGAAATGACCTTTACAGTGTTGACAGGGACGTTAAACCTCAAATCAAACAAACAAACAAAACTTCATAAAAGGCTAAATATTCCAAAACCTTACAAATCCCCACCCCTAAACCATATACATTCTTGTTCCTTATGATAAGAAGCATTAAGTGACACCAACCTGGGGGTCCCCCAAGATGTGCCGGGGACATGCCCCACCCCCTCCACTTCATAAAATGCCATTTATCTCAGAAACAATTCAGATCCCCACCCCTAAACCATATATATTCTTTTTCCTTATGATAAGACACACTCAGCGACATCAAGCTGAGGGTCCCCTGGGATGTGCCGGGGTCATGCCCCACCCCCTCCACTTCATAAAAGGCCAAATATTTCAGAAACCTTACCGATCCCCGCCCCTGAACCATATATATTCTTGTTCCTTGTGTTATGACACATTCAGTGACACCAACATAGAGTTCCCCCAGGGCTCGCCCGGGCCATGCTCCATTCTTCAACTTCACAAAAGACCATATATCTGAGAAACTGTTCAGAGCCCTACCCCTAAGCCATATATATTCTTGTTCCTTATGATAAGATGCAATCAGTGACACCAGCATGGGCCCCCCTCCCCCTTCATTAAAGGCCATGTATCTCAGAAAACGGTCAGATCCACCCCGCAGCCATATATCTTCTTGTTCCTTATGATAAGACCCCACTTCATAATAGGCCATATATCTCAGAAACTATTCAAATCCCCACCATATAATCACATATATTCTTGTTCATTGTTATTAGACACATTCAGTCAACCCATCTTGTGGGGTCTGCAGGGGCCATTTCTCTCCCATCCATTTCATAAAAGGGCCTCATATCTCAGAAACTGTTCAGCATTAGGTTGCATCAATCTTGGGCTTTTCTGAAATCCACCATGCCCGAATGCCTCCACTGCTATAAAGGCCTTACATCTCAGGAGCCATACATATCCCACCGCTAAACCATATATGTCTCTGTTCTTTTTTATAAGACACATTTAGTGGCACCAACCAGAGCTCCATTGGGTTCATGCCCCACCCTCTCTACTATATAAAACACCTAATATTTCAGATACAGTCCACATGAGTGCTCATTTGGGAATTGGGAGACTTTATGATTGGTAGATTAAAATCATACCATGTTAAAATACATGTCTGCCTTTGGGCAATGCCCATCTGAGCTCCGGTTTAGAAATTTGGCTCTTTGGTTTGTTTGCCATGGCAAGTTAAGAGTTTCCATTGACTTATAATGGGGAAAATTGAAAAGTGACATTTATGCCTTTCAAGATATTATGTCAAACTTACATAGAAATGTTCCTTTAATAATGTTCTTTTAGGCCTATTGGTTGCCACAGATGGGAAATTGTCAGTTGTCATCTGTTGTCCTGCAACAACACATTCAAGCGACATCAGACCTCTGAAGCCACTAGGCTGATTGGGTCCAAATTTTATCTGTAGCATCCTCGGGCGCAGGGCTTCCATGGTTAATTAAAATACTTTGCTGCCAGTCGGCAGTGCCCCCTGAGCTCTGGTGAGCATAGTGGCCCATGGGCCTCTTGTTTATATATTTTTTCTACTTTTTTGATTTTGGTTTCAATGGTAGCCAATACAAGAAATATCTTTAAAAAAGATATGCGGCGTAGATTTAATTGGAAGGTTGTTTAGAAACCAGTGCTTCAGCTGAAGTGCACGACCCGCCGGATGCTTTTATCTTTATGAGTGTTACCATATATGGGTATGGCGGCCATTTTGGTCATGTGACCTGGACCTAAAACGGTTCCCCCAATAAATGCGCCTTATCGTAAGGAGCAAAAATATATCTAATACTTTAGTACTGTATTCTGAATCGTTTGCAGGATAGAATGAATTCTCACTTTTCCAATACAAAAGCATATGTGTCAAAGTTTGACCTAGGCACAAAGAAGGTCAAGGTCAACCCAGGGTCACCATTTTAGCAATTTATGATGGGCCTACGTCCCAGATGTTATTTATCAAGTTTCCTGGAAATCTGCCAAGTGGTTCTGGAGAAGACTATTTTGAAGGGTTTTTACCATATATGGCTTGGCGGCCATTTTGGTAATGGGACCTGGACCCCATCAGCAAATTTTGGTTTCCCCCATCCCATAGAGGCTCCATATGAAATTTGACCTTAATCGGCCCAACGGTTTCCGAGGAGAAGCAGTTCGAAAATTTTCACATTTTTCGCCTCGGCGAGGCTATACTAAATGGAATGTAATATTTCGCAAGTTCATTGGTTAGACCTCATTGATACTATCAGTATGCCAAAAATTGTTTAAATATTCCAAGCGGTTAAGTCACTATCACCAATTTTCACAAACGGGTTACGGACGGACGGACAGACAGACCATATATGGCTTGGCGGCCATTTGGGTCATGTGACCTGGACCCCATGAGCAAATTTTGGTTTCCCCCATCCCATAGAGGCTCCATATGAAATTTGACTTCAATCGGCCCGACGGTTTCCGAGGAGAAGCAGTTCGAAAATTTTCACATTTTTCGCCTCGGCGAGGCTATACTAAATGGAATGTAATATTTCGTAAGTTCATTGGTTAGATCTCATTGATATCTATCAGTATGCCAAGCGGTTAAGTCACTATCACCAATTTTCACAAACGGGTTACGGACGGACAGACAGACTGAGAGAATGACACGGTGATTTTAGGGCACTCTTAGAAAATCAACCGACTTCAGTCGGTCGCTTTTTCTGCGGGCCGTGCAATATGAGCTACAATAGTGACAGCAACAATTGTCTGGCTATGAACTGGTTTACTGTATTCAAACAATTCAGATGTCACGCGAGGAAAAATAGCTTTGCAGAGGGCGGTGTCCCGCCTCTGTGAGCTAAGGTCAATGTAAAAGGTCAAGGTTAAAAACATGACCTCATTTCAAGAGCATATGATCTCAAGTATATGCACAACAAATAAGAAAACGTTATCATTTACTGTTTTTGAACACAAATTCTAGGGTTAACATTTAGGGTTGTCGCTATGGTGAACGTAAACGCATAGGCGGACGAACGAACGGACGAGCAGACAAACGGACGGAAACTTGATCTTATGTGCACCTAATTAAAACTCAAATTACACTTATTCCTTTTCAGAATTTATATAACATTAATAGTATTCGAAAATGTCCATTTTGTGTTAAAATGGAGGACATAAAGTATGCTGAAGACAAATGATACACTGCAACTTTTATTTAGCATATATTGTAAATTAAACATCTGTCAATTTGTAATGCGATTATTACATGTTTTTGTCATGCTATATCTCTTTATTGGTTTCATTGGGCAACAGGGCTTGGGGTGTCATTTCATCTCAATGTCGGGTAAAAGTCCCACAAACTTGGAAGCAACGTCTCCAAAATGACTTACACAGTGTTGATGGGGACGTTAAACCTCAAATCAAACAAACAATTCCTTTCGCAGAAAATTCTTCCTTTCGCGAAAGGAACCTTCCTTTCGCGAAATGGTTCCTTTCGCTATATAGACCAACCACGTGAAATTAGGTCAAAATAGCTATTCACCACAGCAGTTACAGAATTCACTAGAAACACAATTATACATATGACGTATGGTCATCAAAGGACAAGACGGTGAGCAAGCCGAAACTGTATATATTTTTTCATTCATGTCTCACATAAAAAACGAAACATTTCCTAGGTTAAAACTTCAGTAAACTGTCGTATTTTTGAGAAGATTTATTTATGCAAATCATTGACCAATGAAATGGTCATCTCCTTGGACATGTGGTTTTATTGACCAATGGAATAACGAAAAATTTAGGACAAAAGCAAAACTATAACGGCTACGCCGTAAAAAATGAGGAGTGGGCCTAAAATCTTATATGAGATAGTAGATTGCATAAGGAACATTTCTATGAAAATTTTGTCAAAATATCTGCCAAGACTTGGCAGTTAATGTCATGTTTCAATTTTCCCCATTATAGGTCTTTGGAAACTCTAAGATGCCAAACTAAAGATACGAATTTCATTAAAAACACAAACTTTCAATCTCCAAGCCCAGTGATGTTACAGATGAAATTTGGACCCAATCGGCCCAGGGGCTTCAGAGGATATGTCGTTTGAAAGTGTTGATTTCACACGACAGACGACATCAGACGACGACGACGGACGACAACGGTCAACTGCCTATTCTATAAGCTCCCCACAAGCATTGTCTTGAATATTTGATCTTTGACCTCGGCCCATGTCCCAAAGGGAGAAGGGTTGGTCAGATTAAAGTTTGGATACCTTACTGAGCACCTGATGTACCTAAGCAATACATTTACCAAGTTTAGTTACCATATGAAAAGAAATAAAAAAAATAGTTGCAACCGCAATCATTTTCTTGAAGATTATACCTTTTTACCCCATCCCTTGACCCCAGGGGGTTAGATCAAAATCTGGGTACCTTCATACACATCTGCAGTCCATAAGCAACATGTATACCAAGTTTGGTCACCATAGGCCGAGAAATAAATAAAAAAATGCATTCACAGGTTTGTGACAGACGGACGGATGGACGGACGGAAGTCCGGACTAACCTCTGTGACGAAAAATTATTTTTTATTATTTTTTTAAAGCGAGTATAATTAAAGTAGGAGACTTGTACAAATCTAGGAGAGGGCGTGTATATCCATAAAATGGTTACACTTAAACTTCGCGGCACTCAGCTACACTTAATAACTCGACTGAACAGCTTTCTCAGCAAATTCAAGTTAATCTGACAGGTTTTGGCATTCATATCAGGCGACATCTTACCAAGATGCTTTCAACAACGAAACAAATGATTGAGATTTACGGCACTTACACGGGAAATACTTGACAACAAAGCGCTTTAAATCCTCATTAATACACATGCATTCATTTTGCAGCAGAAATTGGACTTGCCGCAAAACTTAAAATTAAGCACGATCACCGTTGAAGTCAGCTCATACGATATTACGCCTGTGTGAAAAAAAGTGCTTTCTTTTAATGACACCCACGCCCCGAAACAAACACACGTACGCATGCACACACGCACACACGCACAAAAGCACGAAAAAAACAAACAAACAAAAAAAAAAAAAAAACAACAAAAAAACAACAAGAGGCCCATGGTCACTATGCTTACCAGAACTAAGGTGCCCACTGGCAGCCATGTATTTTAACAAGATATGTTTATAAGCTCCCGATTATATAGTCTCCCAAATAAACCCAAGCCATGCCCCACCCTCCACTTAATTAAAGACCATATATATCAGAAACCCTTCAGATCCCCGACCCTTAATCATATATGGGCCCCGTCAAGCGATTTTGGTACTTATCGCCTATGCGAGCAGCGAAGGTTCAGGCGAGCCTGCGCATCCGCGCAGTCTCGCCAGAACCTTCGCTGCTCGCTCATACAAGCATTGAATCAAGAGGAACCTTCAGACAGAAAGCCATATCCCTGGCCCCTCTGAATGGCTGGGCATGCGCAGTTAAAGTTTGTCATTACGGAATGCTCGAAGACCCAAATTCGCTTGGCGGGGCTCATATAGTGTTGTTCCTAATAGTCACAATGACTTGGGCGGGGGGTTCTCGCGGGCACAGGGGCCATTCCTCACCCATCCACTTCATAAAATGGCATCTTATCTCACAAATCGTCCAGACCCTAACCCTAAATCATAAATATTCTTGTTCTTTATGATAAGACACATTAAGTAACAACAATCTTGGGCTTTCCTGAGGTCTCGAAGGACTAAAATTTAGTGAAAGAAGGCAAAGATCATCGCAGATTTAAAGTTAAATGTTGATTCTCTCATTTTGCTCCAACCAGGTTGATGGTAATGGGGATTTTATGTTGCTATCTATTGGTACTGTCAAAACCTGACACTAAGTCTATAACGAATTTTTTCCAGATGTGTATCTTGTCTGCTATGCCGACGGTTGTCCATGACATGATCATTCTGGCCTTGAAAATACGATAACACTCCCGTGTGGCATAGAACATCCCATCACATCTTCAAAACGTTTTTTTTCCTTCTGTTGAAAACATGTGATATTTTTCTTATTTATACTCAGTTAGGGTCCTTGCCATACGCTTTTGTAATAATTTGTTTGTGTTGATGCTTCACGTTTGGAGACGAAGCTTCCGATTTTGGGGGACTTTAACTAGACATTGGAAAGAAATGACATCTCAAGCCCTACCGCTGAAAGAAACTGCTAGTCTGTTCCTGGGCAGGCAAATACCTTCTAAGTGATTTACCTGTTCTCAAGTTCTGTCGATTAGTTTACACTAATTTATTTTAGTTCGATTGCGATTGTTCTGTCGGTTTCAGCTCTTCGCGGAAACACCTGCAGATCATTGTATTTATTCAAGCCCCGATGGGCAAGAACGCTGCTTTTGTAATAAAGAGGGAACTGACAATGTATTTATTAAGGAACTTATTGTGTTTTGGTTTACACCCTCCTTATGCCAGGTCCAACCATACATGTCCATAGATGACACAATGAGCGTAAGATTGCGTCTGATCGTGCACTTTAACCCACATATGCCTAGCGGCCGTTTTTTGACATTGGCAAACAGTGTTGACCCAGATCAGACGCCGCTAAACGCGGCGTCTGATTTAGGTCTACACTGGTTTTTGAAAGTACATGTAGTTTTGCAAAACATACCTCTACAAGACAAATCTGGCAGCCATATATAATTGGATAAATGGATCACTCCAAACTTATTAGGTGGGACATTCCATTGTCATATATGGGTTTGTTACAACGCATAATGTAGTAATGTAGTAATTTCTTCATTTTGAAATTTTTACTACATTATGCGTTGGCATAGTCGACGCGAAATGAAATAAAATGTCGTTTTTACTTCATTATGCGTCGATACTAAGAGGTTTGAGCAAAATGAAAGAATTATTTCATTTTGCGGCGATGGGTGGCATACTTAATTTTACTTCATTATGCGTCAACAGTTTGTTTGTTTGATTTGAGGTTTAACGTTCCCGTCAAGACTATTTAGGTCATTTTGGAGACATTGCTTCAAATTTTATGGGACTTTTACCCGATATTGAGATGAAATGACATCTCAATCGCTGCCGTCCAATTAAAAGCAATAGGGTTTATATGCATGGATGGGCCGACTCGCAGCAGTTTTCCTGGACAGGCTTAGACCTTCTAAGCAGATTAAGAGGACTCATGTACGGGCGGTATCAGCTCTGCGTGGAAGCATCGTGCAGCCCATCTATTTATACCCCCGGCATACGAAGTATGCAAGGGGGTATATAGTTTTTGTCCATTCTGTCTGTCTGTCTGTCTGTCTGTCTGTCTGTCTTTTGTTTGATTTGTTTGATTTGAGGTTTAACGTCCCCGTCAACACTATTTAGGTCATTTTGGAGACGTTGCTTCCAATTTCATGGGACTTTTACCCGACATTGAGATGCCGCCCAATAAACCTTTTTCTTTGTGATTTTGACCTTCAGTGTGCTTTTGTGGAAGACCGTCTTTTGGACTGTTCAACTGTGGTCTTAAAGACCACTTTTGAACCGTCTCAAATGTGGTCTAAATTGTAGGAATTTAACTGTATTGCTTCCTAAGTCTTTTCGAAGACAGCTATGTTCTACCATCATTACTTCATTATGCGTCGATATGGTGCATATCAACGCGAAATGAAATAATTTTTTTACTTCATTTCGCGTCGACTATGCCAACGCATAATGTAGTAAAAAAATCAAAATGTAGTAATTACTACATTACTACATTATGCGTTGTAACATGGGTTAATGGAATGGCTTTCATGAACCGGTTTTTATGAATAAAATAAAATGTTTAAAGGCAATCAGTCCTATTTTCACTGTGAAAATGCACGATAGATCCAAATCAACATGTGCACCCAATGAATCATTGATGGGACAAAACCTTCACTCTCTGGCTCCAGAATCTTTGAGACACTGACTATCCATAAAGCGCCCAGCGAAGTGACCATCTATATATAAAACGCCAAGCGAAGATTATGATCAGGCTGATATGAGTCTTCAGTGGGCGCACAAGCGCGAAAACATATATTTTGTCGCGGCTAACTGATAAACTACAAAATAGAAGTGAATGCAATGGTTAGGAATTGATACAATTAACACACTGCTCCCATCAGAGACATCAAAGGGAAAGAAACACAAACATGAAATAACAAGACCCTAATGGAACCATCAATAGCGGAAAGCCAAATTCCCACAAAATTGCCAATCGGCTATCCAAAACAAAAAATATAAGCGATGCACACCAAAACGAAAAATATGACAAGTGCATGGTCATTATTAATGTTCGCAAATGATCTTGGTCAGCACTATTTTGCGGAAAAAGACATTTACTTATCTTATAGTAGTCGCAGCTAAGATTGACTAGGCGGAGCTATCGTTTGCACCTGCCCTTGGAATGTTCTATTGACAAAAAGGTAAATTTGTGTGAATTCAGCTGTAACACAAATAAAACTGTGGCGAAAATGGGCATTTGGTCAGCTTGAAGAAAGCATGCCAAAGGCACTCTACCGAATCTTCTGATGGACTCAGCGAATTTGACAGATATTGACAACACCTGAATAGCTCCGCCTAGTCAATTTTGTCTGCGACTACTCTTCGAAAACACACGTATACATCGATGCATGTATATCAATGAGGAGGTTCCAATGAATACCCCAAAAAATGTTTGTGAGGAAGAATAAAGAAAACTACCAATTACCCTTGAAAACCTCAAGCTTCTCGATATGTAGTGAGGGTTTCAAGTGTACATGTATCCATTTTACAAACTTGTTTGACGCGATTACGCTCGTGTATACCCGACTTCACATTCCAAAAATTGGAAGCAGCGTCTCCAAAATGACCTATACAGTGTTGATTTAGGGTTGAGGATCTGTAAGGTTCTGGGATATATGGCAATTTATGAAGTGGAGGGACAAGGCATAACCTTGGGGAACCCCAGGTTGACATAAAAGCATATGGCAGAGAGAAGTCTATTCAAGGAGCATTTTCAAGAAAGATTTGTCAAACTATCTGCAATGACTTGCCGTATTTCATAAAAAAACCTGTTGAGGTAAATATGATGAATATTTTCATAAAGTCTCGGCCACATAGAGAATATGGTTTCTATGGAGATGATTTTTTTATATATTTTTTCTACTTTTTTGATTTTGGTTTCAATGGTAGCCAATAAAAATGAGGAGTGGGCCTAAAATCTTATATGAGATAGTAGATTGCAGAAGGAACATTTCTATGAAATTTTTGTCAAAATATCTGCCAAGGCTTGGCAGGTAATGCCATTTTTCAATTTTCCCCATTATAGGTCCATAGAAACTCTAAGATGCCAAACTAAAGATACGAATTTCATTAAAAACACAAACTTTCAATCTCCCAGCCCAGTGATGTTACAGATGAAATTTGGACCCAATCGGCCCAGGGGCTTCAGAGGAGATGTCGTTTGAAAGTGTTGATTTCACACGACAGACGACATCAGACGACGACGACGGACGACAACGGTCAACTGCCTATTATATTAGCTACCCACAAGCATTGTCTTGAATATTTGATCTTTGACCTCGGCCCATGTCCCAAAGGGAGAAGGGTTGGTCAGATAAAAATTTGGATACCTTACTGAGCACCTGATGTACCTAAGCAATACATTTACCGAGTTTGGTCACCATATGAAAAGAAATAAAACAAGAGCACCGCAAGCGGGTGCCAACGCTCGTCTGCAGTTTCTTTTAGAAAACAAAAGTTCTTAGTCAAATCAAATTGCAAGATGGAGTTATAAAACTTGTAGGGAATGTAGCTCTTGTGATGGTGAGTATGTGTATGAAGTTTCATGAAGGTAGGTCAAATACTTTTGGAAATATGGTCAAGGTTAAGTTTTTTGGTTAATTTTTCGAAAAATAGGTCAAAGTTCAAAGGTCAAGGTCATAGGTCAAAAAGCGTGGTATGACTGAAAAGGTCTTGTCCCAAGGAACATTCATGTGAAGTTGGAAGGCTCTGTTGTGAATAGTATTGAAATAAGAGACAAAAACAATTTAAAAAAAAAACGGAGAGAAAAGGGGAGATAATTCAATCAAATTGCAAGATGGAGTTATAAAACTTGCAGGGAATGTAGCTCTTGTGATGGTGAGTATGTGTATGAAGTTTCATGAAGGTAGGCCAAATACTTTTGGAAATATGGTCAAGGTTAAGGTTTTCGGTTAAATTTTCGAAAAATAGGTCAAAGTTCAAAGGTCAAGGTCACAGATCAAAAAGTGTGGTATCACTGAAAAGGTCTTGTCCCAAGGAACATTCATGTGAAGTTTGAAGGCTCTGTTGTGAATAGTATTAAAATGAGAGCAAAAAATGTGTTTCAGAAAAAAATTGGAAAAGGGGAGATAATTCAGCCAAAATCAACAATGTTGTTATGGTCCTTGGTCAAAATGTAGCTCTTGTGATGATGAGTGTGTGTATGAAGTTTCATGAGGCTAGGTCTAATACTTTTTAAGTTATAGCCAAGGTTAAGTTTTTTTTGGAACGACGCAGGACGACACAGGACGACACAGGACGACGCAAGACGACGCAGGACGACTACGCAGACGCCGGAGTGATGACAATAGCTCGAAAGTTTTTTTTCAAAAAACAGACGAGCTAAAAATAGTTGCAACCGCAATCATTTTCTTGAAGATTATACCTTTTTACCCCATCCCTTGACCCCAGGGGGTTAGATCAAAATCTGGGTACCTTCATACACATCTGCAGTCCATAAGCAACATGTATACCAAGTTTGGTCACCATAGGCCAAGAAATAAATAAAACAAGAGGGCCCAATGGCCCTATATCGCTCACCTGTGTACCAGAAAATCATTAGTGTAGGAGACCACTTGACATTGCTACATACTAAATATCTAAGCTCAGGCAAAGCGGTGTCCATGCGTATAAACCCTATTGGTTTCATTGGGCGACAGGGCTTGAGATGTAATTTCATCTCAATGTCGGGTAAAAAGTCCCACAAAATTGGAAGAGACATCTCCAAAATGACCTATACAGTGTTGACAGGGATGTAAAACCTCAAATCAAACAAAATCTGTGCCTTATGGTTTTGGAAAAGAAGATTTTTTTTAAAGTTTTTTTCCAGTATAAGTCTAGAAGCTAATGAGCCCTGGGGCTTGGGCAATTTTGACCCAAAGGGCATGGTTGGCAGGATTTATGTAGGTGACCATTTTGTGTTGCTATATACTAAATATCTAAGGTCTGTATTTCATGGTTTCAAAGAAGATGTTTGAAGCTTTTTTCCATTATAAGTTTGTTGGAGTTAAAGGGCCACAGGATTTGGCCAATTTGGACTAAATATATAAGTTCTGTGCTTCACAGTTTCTGAGAAGAAGATTTTTTAAGCTTTCTTCCATTTAGAGTCTATGGGAGCTAAGGGGCACCGGGGCGTGGCCCACTTGGACCCCAGGGGCATGATTAGCAAGAAATATGTAGGTGATCACTTGCCGTTACTACATGCTAAATATCTAAGCTCTGGGCCCTGTGGTTTCAGAGAAGAAGATTTTTGAAGCTTTTTTCCATTATGAGTCTAGGGGAGCTAAGGGGCCACGGGGCGTGGCCCATTTGGACCCCAGGGGCATGATTGGCAGGATTTATGTAGGTTACCACTTGCCATTGCCACATGCTTATTATCTAAGCTCTGGGCCCTGTGGTTTCAGAGAAAAAGATTTTTGAAGCATTTTTTCCATTATGAGTCTATAGGAGCTAAGGGGCCCCGGGGCGTGGCTCGTTTTGACCACAGGGGCATGATTGGCAGGAATTATGTAGGTGACCACTTGCTGTTGCTACATGCTAAATATCTAAGCTCTGGGCCCTGTGGTTTCAGAGAAGAAGATTTTTGAAGCTTTTTTTCTATTATGAGTCAATGGGAGCTAAGGGGCACCGGGCGAGGCCAATTTGGATCCCAGGAGCATGATTGGCAGGAATTATGTAGGTGACCACTTGCCGTTGCTACATGCTAATTACCTAAGCTCTGGGCCCTGCGGTTTCAGAGGAGAAGATTTTTGAAGCTTTTTTCCGTTTTGAGTCTATGGGAGCGAAGGGGCCCGGGGGCGTGCCCATTTGGATAGCAAGGGGCATGATTGGCAGGAATTATGTAGGTGACCACTTGCCGTTGCTACGTGCTAAATATCTAAGCTCTGGGCCCTGTGATTTCAGAGAAGAAGATTTTTGAAACTTTTTTCTATTATGAGTCTATAGGAGCTAAGGGGCCCCAGGAGCATGATTGGCAGGAATTATGTAGGTGACCACTTGCCGTTGCTACATGCTAAATTTCTAAGCTCTGGGCTCTGTGGTTTCAGAGAAGAAGATTTTGAAGCTTTTTTTTTTCATTATGAGTCTATAGGAGCTAAGGGGCCCCGGGGCTTGGCCCATTTGGAACCCAGGGGCATGATTGGCAGGAATTATGTTGGTGACCACTTGCCATTGCTACATGCTAAATATCTAAGCTCTGGGCCCAGTGGTTTCAGAGAAGAAGATTTTTGAACCTTTTTTTCCATTATGAGTATATAGGAGCTAAGAGGCCCAGGGGTGCGGCCGATTTCGACCCCAGGGGCATGATTGGCAGGAATTATATAGGTTACCACTTGCCATTGCTACATGCTAAATATCTAAGCTCTGGGCGCTGTGGTTTCAGAGAAGAAGATTTTTTAAGCTTTTTTCCATTATGAGTCTATGGGAGCGAAGGGGCCCTGGGGCGTGGACCATTTGGAACCCAGGGGCATGATTGGCAGGAATTATGTAGTTGACCACTTGCCCTTCCTACATGCTAAATATCTAAGCTCTGGGCCCTATGGTTTCAGAGAAGAAGATTTTTGAAGCTTTTTTCCATTATGAGTCTATAGGAGCTAATGGGCCCCGGGGCGTGGTCCGTTTGGACACCAGGGGCATGATTGGCAGGAATTATGTAGGTGACCACTTGCTGTTACTACATGCTAAATATATAAGCTCTGGCTCTGTGGTTTCAGAGAAGAAGATTTTTGAAGCTTTTTTTCCATTATGAGTCTATGGGAGCGAAGGGGCCCCGGGGACGTGGCCCATTTGGAACCCAGGGGCATGATTGGCAGGAATTATGTAGGTGACCACCTGCCTTAGCTACATGCTAAATATATAAGCTCTGGGCCTTGTGGTTTCAGAGAAGAAGATTTTTGAAGCTTTTATTCCATTATGAGTCTATGGGAGCGAAGGGGCCCCGGGGCGTGGCCCATTTGGAACTCAGGGGCATGATTGGCAGGAATTATGTAGGTGACCACCTGCCATTGCTACATGCTAAATATATAAGCTCTGGGCCCTGTGGTTTCAGAGAAGAAGATTTTTGAAGCTTTTTTTCCATTATGGGTCTATGGGAGCGAAGGGGCCCCGGGGCGTGGCCCTTTTTGAACCCAGGGGCATGATTGGCAGGAATTATGTAGGTGACCACTTGCCATGGCTACATGCTAAATATCTAAGCTCTGGGCCCTGTGGTTTCAGAGAAGAAGAGTTTTGAAGCTTTTTTCCATTATGAGTCTATGGGACGGATGGGGCCCCGGGGCGTGGACCATTTGGAACCCAGGAGCATGATTGGCAGGAATTATGTAGTTGACCACTTGCCCTTCCTACATGCTAAATATCTAAGCTCTGGGCCCTGTGGTTTCGGAGAAGAAGATTTTTGAAGCTTTTTTTTTCCATTATTAGTCTATGGGAGCGAAGGGGCCCTAGGGCGTGGCCCATTTGGCACCAAGGGGCATGATTGGCAGGAATTATGTAGTTGACCACTTGCCCTTGCTACATGCTTAATATCTAAGCTCTGGGCCCTGTGGTTTCAGAGAAGAAGATTTTAAACTGTTTTCCCATTATAAGTCTATGGGAGCTATATGTTGCCATGGCAACCAGAATTCCAATCTGATCAGCCCAAAAACCTTATGCAGCCTTTCCCCCTACCTGATGATGATTCACATGAAATTTGATCAAGATTGGCCATGGGGTATTGGAGATATACTTATTTGAAATTGTTTACGTGACGGACGCACGGACGCACGCACGACGGACGACGGACAAAAAGTGATCCCAAAAGCTCACCTCGTCACTACGTGACAGGTGAGCTAAAAATGCATTCACAGGCTTGTGACAGACGGACGGATGGACGTCCGGACGGAAGTCCGGACTAACCTCTGTGACGAAAATAATATATCCGTGTTTTTTATTTTTTTTTATATTTTTTTAAAGCGAGTATAATTAAAGTAGGAGACGTGTACAAATCTAGGAGAGGGCGTGTATATCCATAAAATGGTTACACTTAAACTTCGCGGCACTCAGCTACACTTAATAACTCGACTGAACAGCTTTCTCAGCAAATTCAAGTTAATCTGACAGGTTTTGGCATTCCTATCAGGCGACATCTTACCAAGATGCTTTCAACAACGAAACAAATGATTGAGATTTACGGCACTTACACGGGAAATACTTGACAACAAAGCGCTTTAAATCCTCATTAATACACATGCATTCATTTTGCAGCAGAAATTGGGCTTGCCGTAAAACTTACAATTAAGCATGTTCAAGCACGATCACCGTTGAAGTCAGCTCATAGAATATTACGCCTGTGTGAAAAAAGTGCTTTCTTTTAATGACACCCACGCCCCGAAACAAACACTCGTACGCATGCACACACGCACACACGCACAAAAGCACGAAAACAAAACAAAACAAAAAAAAAAACAAGAGGCCCATGGTCACTATGCTCACCAGAAGTAAGGTGCCCACTGGCAGCCATGTATTTTAACAAGATATGTTTATAAGCTCCCGATTATATAGTCTCCCAAATGAACCCAAGCCATGCCCCACCCTCCACTTAATTAAAGACCATATATATCAGAAACCATTCAGATCCCCGACCCTTAATTATATATGGGCCCCGTCAAGCGATTTTGGTACTTATCGCCTATATTATAGTGTTGTTCCTAATAGTCACAATGACTTGGGCGGGGGGTTCTCGCGGGCACAGGGGCCATTCCTCACCCATCCACTTCATAAAATGGCATCTTATCTCACAAATCGTCCAGACCCTAACCCTAAATCATAAATATTCTTGTTCCTTATGATAAGACACATTAAGTTACAACAATCTTGGGCTTTCCTGGGGTCTCGAAGGACTAAAATTTAGTGAAAGAAGGCAAAGATCATCGCAGATTTAAAGTTTAATGTTGATTCTCTCATTTTGCTCCAAACAGGCTGATAATGGGGATTTATGTTGCTATATATTGGTACTGTCAAAATCTGACATTAAGTCTATAACGAATTTTTTCCAGATGCGTATCATGTCTGCTATGCCGACGGTTATCCTTGGCCTTGAAAATACGATAACACTCCCGTGTGGCATAGAACATCCCATCACATCTTCAAAACGTTTTTTTCCTTCTGTTGAAAACATGTGATATTTTTCTTATTTATACTCAGGGTTCTTGCCATACGCTTTTGTAATAATTTGTTTGTGTTGATGCTTCACGTTTGGAGACGACGCTTCCGATTTTGTGGGACTTTAACTAGACATTGAAAAGAAATGACATCTCAAGCCCTACCGCTGAAAGAAACTGCTAGTCTGTCCCTGGGCAGGCAAATACCTTCTAAGTGATTTACTTGTTCTCAAGTTCTGTCGATTAGTTTACACTAATTTATTTTAGTTCGATTGCGATTGTTCTGTCGGTTTCAGCTCTTCGCGGAAACACCCTGCAGATCAGTCTATTTATCCAAGCCCCGATGGGCAAGAACGCTGCTTTTGTAATAAAGAGGGAACTGACAATGTATTTATTAAGGAACTTATTGTGTTTTGGTTTACACCCTCCTTATGCCAGGTCCAACCATACATGTCCATAGATGACACAATGAGCATAAGATTGCGTCTGATCGTGCACTTTAACCCACATATGCCTAGCGGCCCTTTTTTGACATTGGCAAACAGTGTTGACCCAGATCAGACGCAGCTAAACGCGGCGTCTGATTTGGGTCTACACTGGTTGTTGAAAGTACATGTAGTTTTGCAAAACATACCTCTACAAGACAAATCTGGCAGCCATATAATTGGATAAATGGACCACTCCAAACTTATTAGGTGGGATTTTCCATTGTCATATATGGGTTAATGGAATGGCTTTCATGGACTTGTTTTTATGAATAAAATAAAATGTTTAAAGGCAATCAGTCCTTTTTTCACTGTGAAAATGCACGGTAGATCCAAATCAGCATGTGCATCCAATGAATAATTGATGGGACAAAACCTTCACCCTCTGGCTCCAGAAACTTTAAGACACTGACTATCCAGAGGTTTAACGTTCCCGTCAAGACTATTTAGGTCATTTTGGAGACATTGCTTCAAATTTTATGGGACTTTTACCCGATATTGAGATGAAATGACATCTCAATCGCTGCCGTCCAATTAAAAGCAATAGGGTTTATATGCATGGATGGGCCGACTCGCAGCAGTTTTCCTGGACAGGCTTAGACCTTCTAAGCAGATTACGAGGACTCATGTACGGGCTGTATCAGCTCTGCGTGGAAGCATCGTGCAGCCCATCTATTTATACCCCCGGCATACGAAGTATGCAAGGGGGTATATAGTTTTTGTCCATTCTGTCTGTCTGTCTGTCTGTCTGCCTGTCTGTCTTTTGTTTGATTTGTTTGATTTGAGGTTTAACGTCCCCGTCAACACTATTTAGGTCATTTTGGAGACGTTGCTTCCAATTTCATGGGACTTTTACCCGACATTGAGATGCCGCCCAATAAAACCAATAGGGTTTACAATGAAATTCCACTATTAAGACCACCTAAAATTAATACAAATTTTGTTTTTAAAGCATATTTGGAAGGTTAAAGCTACATTTTCTTTGTGATTTTGACCTTCAGTGTGCTTTTGTGGAAGACCGTCTTTTGGACTGTTCAACTGTGGTCTTAAAGACCACTTTTGAACCGTCTCAAATGTGGTCTTAATTGTAGGAATTTAACTGTATTGCTTCCCAAGTCTTTTCGAAGACAGCTATGTTCTACCATCATTACTTCATTATGCGTCGATATGGTGCATATCAACGCGAAATGAAATAATTTTTTTACTTCATTTCGCGTCGACTATGCCAACGCATAATGTAGTAAAAAAAATCAAAATGAAGAAATTACTACATTACTACATTATGCGTTGTAACAGACCATCTATATATAAAACGCCAAGCGAAGATTATGATCAGGCTGATATGAGTCTTAAGTGGGCGCACAAGAGCGAAAACATATATTTTGTCGTGGCTAACTGATAAACTACAAAATAGAAGTGAATGCAATGGTTAGGAATCGATACAATTAACACACAGCTCCCATCAGAGACACCAAAGGGAAAGAAACACAAACATGAAATAACAAGACCCTAATGGAACCATCAATAGCGGAAAGCCAAATTCCCACAAAATTGCCAATCGGCTATCCAAAACAAAAAATATAAGCGATGCACACCATAACGAAAAATATGACAAGTGCATGGTCATTATTAATGTTCGCAAATGATCTTGGTCAGCACTCTTTTGCGGAAAAAGACATTTACTTATCTTATAGTAGTCGCAGCTAAGATTGACTAGGCGGAGCTATCGTTTGCACCTACCCTTGTTTGTTTGTTTGTTTGATTTGAGGTTTAACGTCCCCGTCAACACTAAAAAGGTCATTTTGGAGACGTTGTTTCCAATTTTGTGGGACTTTTACCCGACATTGAGATGAAATGACATCTCAAGCCCTGCCGCCCAATGAAACCAAAAGGGTTTGTAAGCATTGACGGGCCGACTCGCACTGCTTTGCCTGGGCAGGCTTAGATCCTCTAAGCGGTTTACCAGTACTCGTGTGCGAGTCGATTTCAGCTCTGCGTGGAAGCATCATGCAGCCTATCTATTTCTTCAAGCCCCGATGGGCGGCACCTGCCCTTGGAATGTTCTATTGACAAACAGGTAAAACTGTGTGAATTCAGCTGTAACACAAACAAAACTGTGGCGAAAATGGGCATTTGGTCAGCTTGAAGAAAGCATGCCAAAGGCACTCTACCGAATCTTCTGATGGACTCAGCGAATTTGACAGATATTGACAACCCCTGAATAGCTCCGCCTAGTCAATTTTGTCTGCGACTCCTCTTCGTAAACACACGTATACACTGATGCATGTATATCAATGAGGAGGTTTCAATGAATACCCCAAAAAAATGTTTGTGAGGAAGAATAAAGAAAACTACCAATTACCCTTGTAAACCTCAAGCTTCTCGATATGTAGTGAGGGTTTCAAGTGTACATTTATCCATTTTACAAAGTTTAACTATACATAATGTGAAGTCGGGTTTACACGAGCGTAATCGCGTCAAACAAGTTAACTTGTTTGACGCGATTACGCTCGTGTAAACCCGACTTCACATTATGTATAGTCTTACAAATGTAAATATTGCGCGGCACAAAACAAAGATTGAGTTAGATCAGAAACAGTCCTCATACTAATATAGCAAAAATCCTAAATTAAAACCACCTTTGGGGCTGTTCAAAAGTGGTTCAAAAGTTGTCTTGTTTGTTTGATTTGAGGTTTAACGTCCCCGTCAACACTGTAAATGTAATTTTGGAGAGGTTGCTTCCAATTTTGTGGGACTTTTACCTGACATTGAGATGAAATGACATCTCAAGCCCTGCCGCCCAAGGAAACCAACAGGGTTTATAAGCATTGAGGGTCTGACTCGCACCGCTTTGCCTGGACAGGCTTAGATCCTCTAAGCGTGTTACCACTACTCCTGTTCGGGTCGGTTTCCACTCTGCGTGGAAGCATCATGCAGCCCATCAATTTTTAAGCCCCGATGGGCGGGGGCCAAAGATCACTTTTGAACAGTCCCAAAGTTGGTCCCTGACCAGAGGACATTGTGTGCAGAAATAACTTCACTTTCTAAATAAGCTTTGTAAAGCAGAATTAGTCTTCATTTTAGGTGGTACTAATAGCGGAATTTCAGTGTACATAATACACTCAAAACGTTTGTTCGAAAATATAGACGAAGACAGTGCGTCGTGTCACGAATTAAATTGTTACCATTATAGTTGTGTACACGCAATCACAATTGTCATGGGAGAAAACACTGACCATAACATCGGTCTAATACAATGGAAATCATGAAATTATTCTAATCAGACGAGCAAGTTCGACATCTTGTAAAAGACAAGACACATAATGTCGCTGGTAATGGACAATGACAAATTCATGTCGACAACAAAAATCAATGACATGTCCATGGAATGGCATGGATACGTTGACCTTTTTCCGTTTATCTTTATCAACTAAAGTGGGGGAGGGGTTATAGACTTAGTCTCTGTAAACTTTGCCTTGTTCATGATTTCAATGACTTGTTAACGTGATGTGTATACGATTTTGTGAGTTATGCGGCTTGACATTCGATTACCACAGGGATTTCATGAGTAACAATCAAATAAGAATACCATTAATTGTAAAACTTCCTATAGCTCGACATGCATCCTCGCATTCCAGGATTTCCTTGTGTGCTCAGATTTCAACAACAGTTAATGCCGTTTTTCAAATTCCCCCATTATAAGACTATGGAAAATGTAAGTTGCCATAGCAACCAAACAATGAGCCGAATTTCGCAAACAGAATCTTTCAATTCCCCAGCCAAAGGATGCTACAGATGAAATTTGGGCCCAATCGTCCTAGTGGCTTCAGAGAAAAAGTGTTGACGGACGGTGGACGACGACGGACGACAGACGACGACGACGACGACGACGACGACGGGCAACTTTCTATACTATAGGCTCCCACGGAGCCTTCGGCTCTGGTGGGCTAAAACTCTATTAAGAAATGTAGGCGCTAGAGCGATGACAATATTTTTCTTAAACCAGCAACGGTGACATTGGCCTTAAGCCCAGGACCCTGAGAGTCGAACTTCCTCGAGATATCATCATACACAACATTTGTGCGAAGCTATACACGTATTAAAATCCATTCTTGCATAAATACCTATGCGCATGGCTGTTTGAAGCCATTGTCAAATGGACCGAAAGTCGTGCTCAAACAGCAAAAACCATGTTCAAATCATGAAATTCGCGTGCTGTTTGAACATAGATTTTGAGCTTTTGATATCACAAGACGGGCCTTGCTTTGTTTACGTTACTTTGAGCGACGTAACGTTATCGCCCTGAACGTAGCATTTTAGAGTTCTATGATGACGTCACTGCATGACAACGTCATTGTAAACAACATTCTGAACTGGCCGCCATTTTGGTTTGCCTATCGCATTTGAAGAGTTTATATGGAATTTATATGGAACTTTTGGGCGTTTTCGTCCAAATTTGCTGTCGGATTCGTAAGTTATGCAAGAACAACGATCATCCATGGTTATTTCATTGCATTAACATTTGCCGGATACCCCGGAAGATATTTGAACATTCGGCCTAGCGGCCTCATGTTCAAACAGCTTCCTCGGGACCCGGCGAATGTTAATGCATGAAAAACCATGGTTGATCCCTATATTCTTGCATAAATATCTATGCGCATGGCTGTTTGAAGGCATTGTCAAATGGACCGAAAGCCGAGCTCAAACAGTAAAAACCATGTTCAAATCATGAAATTCGCGTGCTGTTTGAACATGGATTTTGAGCTTTTGACATCACAAGACGGGCCTTGCTTTGTTTACGTTACGTTTAGCGACGTAACGTTATCGCCCTGAACGTAGCGTTTTAGGGTTCTATGATGACGTCAGATGGTTACTGCGTATCAACGTCATTGTAAACAACATTCTGAACTGGCCGCCATGTTGGTTCGCCGGTCTCATTTGAAGAATTTATATGGAGTTTATATGGAGCTTTTGGGCGTTTTCGTCAAAATTTGCTGTCGGAATCGTAAGTTATGCAAGAACAACGATCATCCATGGTTATTTCATTGCATTAACATTTGCCGGGTCCCTTGGAAGATATCTGAACATTCGGCCTAGCGGCCTCATGTTCAAATAGCTTCCTCGGGATCCGGCGAATGTAAATACATGAAAAACCATGGTTGATCCCTATATTCATAACTGTAGGTGATTGAGCGATGATAATTTACGTACGTTATTACGTACATACGTACGGCACTAACGCTACGTTAAATTCCCTTGCCACTTCATTATGCGAGGGGATAACAATAAAAGAACTGATAACATCTAATTTAAAAGCATTCCATTTCAAAAAGAGTACAAAGAGGATTATAACTTCCAATTGTATTTCCGAAATTGGAACCAGCAGTTGCAAGACAGCTATTTGAATACAGACCCTGGGATATGCTGGGTCACTGTAGATGAAAACATATGAATTTTTGACCTGTCATATTTGATTGATTAAATCAGCATTTCTTAGTATGCGTAGGTCAAAATGACTTTACAATTCTATTGTAATGCCGCAGCACAAGTACGATAATGACAAACCTTCATTATTTACCCATGTAAGCCTAGCGTCCCAAAATGGGACATTTGCCAACAGTGTAGATCCAGATCAGACGCCGCAACACTGTTGCGGCGTCTGATCCGGATCTACACTGTTACGGCGTCTGATCCGGATATACACTGTTTGCTTAAAGTTAAGGATTTGCTTGTTAAACTTATACAAAATAAACCAAATTTGGTACCCCTGAAGCTTGAAATGAAACATATACCAAGTTAAGTGGCGGAAGACTATGTGACCCACATGCGTTAAAGTATATGAGGGGCGCCAACTGCAACATGTGCAGAGATGGTGCATGCATGTACCTTACGCGCAGAACGGATATGTGTCTTTATGAATGATAAGTGAGTGTTTGAGTTTTACCTCCCGACAACAGCTAAGGTCATACGGAGACAGGACCTCGGTTTCAAGACTCTTCCGAAAGTCGGGAGAAGCCGGTGATCGATCCTGCGACCCCTGGTTTACAAGGCGAGTAGCATAACCACTACTCCACGGAGGCTTCTAACCTTATTAATGATATATATATATATATATATATATATATATATATATATGGATAGGAGGGTGGGTGTGTATTGTTGCTTGGGAGTTGGTCGATCGATCTGATTGATTGATCGATCGATCGATCGATAGATAGATAGACGGACGGACGGACGGACGGACGGACGGATACATAGACAGGTAGATGGATAGGTTGATTGTCAATGGGTGGATGGATGGATGGATGGATGGAGCGATCGATCGATCGATTTGCCGGTCTCTCTGTTGGTCGGTCGATCGTTGATTGATGGATTTGTCGGTTGGTCTGTCTGTCGATCGATCATTGATCAATCAATCGATCGATATTCCAAAAAGTCAGTATGGTTACATGAGCATAGCATATGGTTTGTTAACATGATTCAAAGTGGAAGTGAGTCCGCGTTCCATTTAACACATCATTGATTGATTGATTTCCCGTTTCCCCGTGTCGCGGGTCGTCAGCTGGTGGGGTCCCAGGGAACGAATCCATGCTGGCACTACACCGTAGCCGCTCGATGGTACCCCCATTCCCCGTTGTCGGTGAATGGGGAGACCACCGCTCGGCTCCAGCCCTTGTCTGGTATTTATTTCAGACCTAATCACGTGTTAATAACAAGAAGGCAAGCCCAGCTCTTTTCATTGAAGACATTTAACCCTTTTTGAACCAAATGGAATATTCCTCCTTATATATAGAACATGTCCATTTAAAAAAATAGGGGTGTCAGTTTGTGTTTTCTTCAAAATTGATTTGGAAAATGGCTTAATTTTTTTGCAAACAGTGTAGGCCCTGATCAGACGCCGCGTTCTGCGGCGTCTGATCTGGGCCTGCACTGTTATCCAATTACCCATTTGGGGGTTTCTGGTACTCAATGGGTTAATGTTGCTCGTCACGCACGCACTTCGATCAAAATATCTGGAATCACTGTAGACAGTATAGCCAAGATCTTGTTACAAAATTCCCTGGAACGAAAATCTGATATTCATTCACGGTTTGGACATTGATTCCACCATTTGTTTATTGCACACAGGGCATTTAAATTGTTATTGCACGATTTTCCTTGTCCAGATACACGAGCTAGATGTCTTAAACCCATTTTAAAATTGTGTCACTGTGCTTACTATTTTGAACCGAAGCGAAAAAGTTCCAACCGCATTTGGGTAGACGTCCTATTATTGCTAAACGAACACTAGACTGGAATCTGTCCAAAACATGAAAAGTTTAACCAATATCTTCTCATTTGTAATAGCTCTGGATTAATATATCATTCTGCCTCTCTGATACTTTTTCATTATCTCATAAGAAAAAAACAAAAACAAAAAAAACTTTGGTGCTATCTTCTTTTCAGATGGGTTAAAATTAATAAGCATATTTTTACATGTACTCGGTGGAACCGCCTCGTCGAGGCGGTTCTAACGACTGCCCACAATCTATGATTTGAGCAGAAATAAGAAAAATATCAGAATTTTTACCGGAAAATTTTCATTTTTGAGGGTAATATTTTCAATATATTTGAATAGGCGTCTTTTCGTAATGATTTGTTGACAAACTGAATGTCCATTTTTTTCAATAAATGTTGGTCAAGGACATAACATCGATGCGGTTAAAAATATACATCTAATCGTATGGGTAACACAACATGCAGCGGAAGACAGAATACCCACAATCTATGCTTTTGAGCAGAAATAAGAGAAATAATTTATACCCCTTTAAACCCCAGTTATACTGTATAAAGGTGGGGTTTAAATGGGTCAAAATTTCGTTCCACTACAATGTACATGTTTTCCAGTACTGATTGACAGATTGCGACAGCTAATAAACCCAAGGGTGGGACATCAGTGTGTGACAAAGAAATCATACCCAGTTCTTGTCACATGTGTGAGAAAATATTCTTTGATGGCTGTAAAGATGACAAGTAACCCAGCAGGCACATGACGTAATTGTGACGTCACATCAACGTCGGTACAACTTAATGACTTCATGCAACGTCACATCAACGTCGGTGCAACGTCATGACGTTGCACCGATGTTGATTTGACGTTACCATAGCGACGTATGCCTGCTGGGAAACTTATATTTTGAAGGGGTTGTTTTATAAACGTGTTACCACTGATTGCTGCGTCAAACCAATGGTTTCACATTCATGAAACAGCCTCGTGCCTGTTTTTTTATTTATATATTTATTTAGGAAGAGTCTATTTGCAGTCAACTGCAAATAGCCAAAAAACGTTAAAATGGCTATTTGCAGTCAACTGCAAATAGCCAAAAAACGTTAAAATGGCTATTTGCAGTCAACTGCAAATAGCCAGAAAACGTTAAAATGGCTATTTGCAGTCAACTGCAGATAGCCAAAAAACGTTAATATGGCTATTTGCAGTCAACTGCAAATAGCCAAAAAACGTTAAAATGGCTATTTGCAGTCATTTTATATTCCTGCCATTTACACGTGCGCCCATCGAAATACAGATCAGTCTGCGCATCCGCGCTGTCGATTTATAATCTTCATTGTGTGCTCTTCGCATCAGGTTAACAAGTCCATGAATTTATGGCTCCTCTAAACCCCACTTCATATAGAGAAAAGCGGGGTTTAAGGGGTAATTATTCCCATTTCTTATTTTGGTGCAAACACATAGATTGTGGGTACACGTAAGAACCGCCTCATGGAGTCTGTTCTAACGATCACATTCACTCTATGTTTAGACTAGAAATAAGGAAAATATACATCATTTTCATTCAAATAATAGGGCCATGATTGCCCTGGATCGCTCAGCTGATCCTTATTGCCAGTAATATAAGGTGGAGTGGACGGTTTGAACAATTTTTGGCTGACAGTGGCCCAAGGAACATTTCTGTGAAATTATTTCAAAATCAATCTAGCTATTTAGGAACGTAAGTCATTTTAAGGGTTATATATTTTTTTCTGGATTGGAAAATTGTCAGAGTGGCACTCATGGAACATTCCTTCAAAACTGTTTTCTTTTTTTAGGAAGAAGTCAGCGCTGACTTGTATGTCACTATCTGGGCACCTGTCAGGACCTAGTGCACCAGACGGAAATGAACGGGCTCATTCTAACTAACTAACTAACTAACAATAACTCATGGTGACAGGGGGGTGGGGGCGGTATCCATACATTTGACAATACAGAGCTGACTTGTATGTCACTATCTGGGCACCTTGTGGACATTGAGGGTCAGTTCCTAGTGCACCAGACGGAGATGAACAGGCTCAGTCTAACTAACAATGCTTTTGTTTGTTTGATTTGAGGTTTAACGTCCCCGTCAACACTGTAAAGGTCATTTTGGAGATGTTGCTTCCAATTTTGTGTGTGTTGTGGGGGGGGGGTGTGGATCACTTTGACAATACAGAGCTGACTTGTATGTCACTATCAGGGCACCTTGTAGACATTGAGGGTCAGGTCCTAGTGCACCAGAAGGAGATGAACGGGCTGAGTCTAACTAACAATGACCCATGGTGTCTGTGTAGGCGGGGGGGGGTCCCTTTGACAATACAGAGCTGACTGGTATGTCACTATCTGGGCACCTTGTGACATTGAGGGTCAGGTCCTACTGCACCAGACAGAGATGAACGGGCTCAGTCTTACTAACAATGACCCATGGTGTGTGTGTGTGGGGGGAGGGGGGTGGAACCCTTTTACGATAAAAAGCTGGCCTGTATGTCACTATCTGGGCACCTTGTGGGCATTGAGGGTCAGGTCCTAGTGCACCAGACGGAGATGAACAGACTCAGTCTAACGAACAATGTTGACAGGGGATGGCCCTTTGTAAAAGGTTTCACTCTATTCATAAAATACCCCTCCTGACCAAGGTACATGTATTACAATTCTGAGCAAGTTTGATGATGATTGGACCAAAAACTGTGTCCTCTAAAGTGCTAACAAGTTTTTTCTATGATTTTACCTACTTTTTGACCCCACATGACCCATATTCGAAATTGACCTAGATATTGTCAAGATGATCATTCTGAGCAAGGTTGGTGATGATTAGAATAAAATTGCGGCCTCTAGAGTGTTAACAAAGTTTTTCTATGATGTGACCTACTGACCTTCTTTTGACCCACATGACCCATAATCGAACATAACCTAGATATTGTCGAGACGATCATTCTGAGAAAGGTTGATGATGAGTGGACCAAAAGTGTGGCCTCTAGAGTGTTAACAAGGTTTTTCTATGATTTGACCTACTGCCCTACTTTTTGACCCGACATGACCCATATTCGACTTTGACCTAGATATTATTATGATGATCATTCTGGGCAAGTCGAATGATAATTGGTCCAAAACTGTGGCCTCTAGAGTGTTAACAAGGTTTTTCTATGATTTGATCTACTGACCTACTTTTTGACCCATATTCGAACCTAACCTAGATATTGTTATGATGATCATAGACCCATGGGCGTAGCCAATTTTGACCCAAGGGTCACTGGCAGCATTCTATCATTTCGCTATCGTACAAGCCCCTACAGTAGCAGAATATATTTTCTTTCAGTGTAATTTGTTTCTTTTTCTTCCAGTTTGTATTGATACATTATTTTTCTTACTTCTAGTCAAAACATATATTGTGGGTCCTTATTAGAGCCGCCTCGCCGAGGCGGTTCTTACGAGTTCTTATGTTTGGAGCAGGAGTAAGAAAGATATCGAAATTTAGTATCTGCAAACTTCCACTTTTTTGGTGGTAAAAGTTTCACTATATGTGTGATATAAACGTGCATGTCAAAATTCAAATTCTGTAAATATGAGCCAGTCCATGTTGTAATGATAAATCTTTTGTTTCGGTGGTTTCTTTAATATGGGTCACAGAGGACAATAGGAAATTCTATATATGCATAATCAGTACATGGTATTTGAGCAGCTCTTCGCAAAGACAGTTTTTCTCATGGTGTGGTTCATTATACAATCGTGTTTGTATAAAGGCGTGTGGAGACCCCCGGGGCTGTAATGTTGACCGCATATCTATTGTAAGCCTATTGAAAGATATTATAATCCTATTGATGACATTTATTAATTCAACCCTTGAGGTGCTAAGAAAAACTGCATCTGAAAATGTCGTCTGCGTATCTCATCAATTTCACATTTTTGCAGTCTAAAAGAATATTTAGGCATACAAGCAAACAGTGTGGACCCCGATCAGATTGTTCCCAGCAGTTTGATCTGGATCCACACTGTTTACAACAATGGCTTTTTAATGTTATCAGCACACAGCAACTCAGATGACAATTGTTGTGATTGGCATCTTAAGGGGTTAAAACAGTCGAGAAAAATATAATGACACAACGAGTGAATATTGCCCCTACAAATTAAAACAAAGGCTTTAAATTTTCAGTGAAAATTGCATTCTATTCACAAATTCATAACAAACACTGCAGATCCTGATCAGATGACTTCCTGATCTGAATCGACATTGTTTGCAAAGGAAGCGTTTGTCTTAAAAAGCATTATAAGTGTTAAATACCACAACAATTACAATTATATTAGCGACCCCCATTGCAGAATATCGAAGAATGACATTACCCCATTTACTGTATTTATTCAGTTCACTTCTTCATGAAAAACACTGTAGATCCTGATCAGATGGCTTCCTGATCTGCATATATATTGTTTGCAAAGGTAGGGTTGACTTGTCCAGCATAATAATGGTTAAATACCACACCACGTCCGTTCATTTTATAGTGAGTGTTTGCCACTACGTTGCATCGACGTTACTTAGACGTTACCGGCACATTGAGTGCCTGGTCTACACCATGCAGCGCATTCTATTTCTCAAAGCCCCGATGGGCGAGGGCGGATCATTTGTTTGTTTGAATCGAGGTATAACGTCCCCGTCAACACCATTTAGGTCATTTTGGAGGCGTTGCTTCCAATTTTGTGGGACTTTTACCCGGCGACATGGAGATGAAATGACAACTCAAAGTCCTGCCGACCAATGAAACCAAAAGGCTTATATGCATTTGACGGTCTCATTCAGTGAGTAATTTTGTGTCCTGTCCCTAAGAAAGGGAGGAAAGAGATAGAAGAGATAGCAGAGATGAAAATGAGAGGCGGTGGAGTAAGAGGAAAATGAATGGAAGTGTAGAAACAGAAGAAATAACATCATCAGAAGAAATAACATCATCCCCTCTCTACCATTATCTTAAACAACTGTAAGCCAATATCAGATTGACGCCCAAGTGACGCAAGACACACGTCACCTTTGCCTCACCCCCCCCCCCCCGCCCCCATACCCCACCAATCTCTCATGGGCTTTACAAATTAGATAGTTCATTTAAATAAGCAGAGAACATTGCTAAACAGTGAAACAAAAATGTGTTTAAAACTATAGGTGTCATATGTTCACACAAAATATAGACTCTAAATAGCCAGTTTATAGTCCCCGGCCATCGCGGCTTGGAGAAATAGATTGGCTGCATGATGCTTCCATCCAGAGCAGAAACTGGCTGCACACGAGTACTGGTAAACCGTTTAGAAGAACTAGCCTGCTAAGGCCAAGTGGTGCGAGTCGGTGCGTCCTAGGCCCTATAGGTGTCATAGGCTTGAGATGTCTTTACGTCTCAATCTGTGGAAAAAGTTGCACAAAAATGGAAGTAACGTCTCTAAAATGTCCTAAATAGTGTTGCAGAGCACGTAAAACATCAACTCAAACAAACATAGCCATAACGCTGAGAGTCTAAATGATTAAGAGTCAGAGCTCTAATTAACTATTAGGCCGCAGAGGCCCGTTCCATTTTTAAATATTTTGAACATCTCCAGGTGGCCTTTCTAACGCTAATAGAATGACTGCAAATAGCCATTTTAACGTTTTCTGGCTATTTGCAGTTGACTGCAAATAGCCATTTTAACGTTTTTTGGCTATCTGCAGTTGACTGCAAATAGCCATTTTAACGTTTTCTGGCTATTTGCAGTTGACTGCAAATAGCCATTTTAACGTTTTTTGGCTATTTGCAGTTGACTGCAAATAGCCACTCCGATTTATTTATTTATTATTATTATTATTATTATTATTATTATTATTATTATTATCATTTTTGCTTTCTGGTAAGATTTCCTTAAATTATATGGGCATTCATGATGGAATGTTATATGGATTGCCTGAAAAAAATAATAGTTTTGAAAATTAACCCATATATGCCTTGCGTCCAAAAATAGTGGCTTCGGAAAACAATGAATACCCGGAACGGACGCTGCATAACTATTTGTTAATCCTACAAAGAACCTGACAGCCCTTCTACTACAACTGGACCAGTCCGACACTCTCTAAACTTCGTAGACGATTCTATTACTGATCAGGGTGTGGGTGGATATTTTCAATGACGTACTATACTACAAGAAACCGCCTGCACGGTCAAATGTTCAATCAAACACAATTGGTATGGCAGAAACATAAGTTTCTGGCGGAACTGTGATGTAGAATATCAGATTCTTGATTGATAGAATCTAAATACTTTTATAAGGTGTGAAAGGTACACGAAAAAAAAAAAAAACGTTGTACGTCACAAAATCACGTTGTTCAACGTGAAATCACGTTGTTCAACGTGAAAGATACATCAAATTATTCAGCATGAGCCGGCCTCAGTGGCTCAGTCGGATACGTGTCTCGCTGGTGATCAGGAGGACGCGGGTTCGACTCCCGCTGGGGTCGGCAACATTCTTTCGTGGAGATTGATCATGAAATCTTTTCTACGGTCATTCGCTCCCTTCCGCTGATTCAAGAAGGGCAGTTGTCAGTTTCTGGCGAAAGAATGTGCACTGTACTGGTTAACCGCTTACGTATAAGCCTGCCCAGGAAAGTGTTGATAGGTAAACTGACCGGCTCAAAAATGACCTAAATAGTGTTGACTGGGCCGTTAAACGCCAATACAAACAAAAACAAAATTCAGCATGAACGTTTGATCTTTAGTTTGGTCACGGGCAACTGGCGAGGTACATCAGTGAGAGCTCTGAAACAGTTCTGAAACGACTTCTCTAAACCGGGTGGCTCTGACCAGACTGATCCGACAGACCAGATTGTGTAGCAGGCAGTGACTGTTCAAACGGACCAGACTGCTTGCTACGCATCCATATAGTCTGGTCCTCATTACGAAAACATCCCTATATAAAATTCAATACATTGTAAATTTTTTCGCCGAAAAAATGAACATTTTACGATGAAAAAGTTGTGATATTTTTCTTGTTTCTGCTCAAAATATAGATTATTGGTACTCGTTAGAACCGCCTCATCGAGGCGGTTCTAACGAGTACCAACAATCTATATTTTAGAGCAGAAATAAGAAAAACAAAGTTTACCTCTGTAAACCCAAGTTTTACTACATAAAAATGGGGTTCAATGGGGGTGGGGGTTCAAAATTATATAGGCGTGTTTTCGTGATGGTCTGAATGGTCTGGACTGCCTGCTACGGATTCACACAGTCTGGTCCGTCTGAACAGTCTGGTGTCAAGCTGTCTTAGTATATGTGGACCATACACGCCAATTTGTGCCATACACCTTGGTCGGCTTATCTCAAGATATGTTCATGCATTTGTATCGGAATAAGCGAGGCAATGCTCAGTGTCCTTTGGCTCTCCGTCATCATTAAGTTCGTGTAATGATCATCTCTGTAAACACCACTTTATACAGAGTTTACATGGATACTATTCTTCATACTTCTGATCAAAATCATAGATTGTGGGAATCACCTTCTTCGTACAATATATGTTTTGGACCACAAAACCACACATGCTCATCAGCCAAAAATCAAAGACATCGCTATGTCGGACGTGTGTGTTGTACTGCGATCAACAAAGACACTGATCAGACAGCCTTGATGCACAGGTTTACCCGAGTCTTCGCTGGTGTCATAAGTTGTCTAGTATGTTTTGTAAGGACACGTTTTATTTATTTATTTTATTTATTTTTTGTCAGTCGTGGTCGATTGTTTGACAATTCACCCATCTTTACTTCGATAAATTCCATGATCAAGAATTTCTGAACCATTTCACACAACGACAGGTAGTATTATAACGTGACGTCAGAGAGCACGTTTAGTATCCGCGAGTTACGTCATTGCACATTAAGTTACGTCAACAGCGTTGAAAAAGTAAATGTAACTCGTAGAAGATACATGTAAATAAACTGAAATTAAAGATTTGACATTTAGTCTCGTTTGGGCTTCTTCCAAACATGACAGCTTTAATTTGAATAATCATATCGCAGTGGCCGTTGGTACATGTTAGTCCATTCATACGCTATCGAAAGAATACCAAAATTTAACCATTTTGGTGGCATTTTTAACATTTCGATGACAAAGTTGGAATTTTAAGGAATAAATTATCATTTTTGTGGATTTTATCGACGTGTCATTCCGATAACACACCCGTGCGAACTGATGCATTTTTTTCACATTTCCGAATGGCCATTTTTCTGATGAAAAAAACATGATATTTTTCTTAGAAATACTGCAAACATAGGTTGTGGGTGCTCGTTGGAACCGCCTCATTGAGGCGGTTCTAACGAGTACCCACAACCTATGTCTTGGCGCAAGAATAAGAAAAATAATGTATACCCCCGTAGACCCCAGTTCTCTCTATATAAAGTGAGGTATAAGGGGGTCTTCATTTCACGGACTTGTTCACGTGATGAAACTCCGGCAAATCACATACAAACTTAGCACAACCCCCTTCGGGCTTCATGCAGTTTGTGAGTGATTCGCCGGAGATTACGCATCGATGAAATCCACAAAAATGAAATTCATCCCTGCAATGAATTGTTTAACTTCCTGTTCACATCATGTAGTCAAGTCCGTGTAATGAACATCCCTCTAAACCCCACTTTATATAGAGAAAACTGGGCTTTACAGGGGTATACATTATTTTTCTTATTTTTGCTCCAAGACATAGGTTGTAGGTATTCGTTAGAACCGCCTCAATGAGGCGGTTCTAACGAGCACCTACAACCTATGTTTTGAATATAATTAAGAATGATGTCACAATTTTTTTTTATCAGAAAATAAATCATTTTGGAGACAAGAAATATGCACTATGTCACACGGATCGATGTGTTACACGGATCGATGTGTTCTCGTAATGAATTGGCCAACTTGCCAGTGTTGTTAGTTAGCCCCCGCCCATAGGGGCTTGAAGAAATATATGGACTGCATGATGCTTCCACGCAGAGCTGAATCCGGCCCGCACACTAGTACTGGTAAACCGCTTAGTGGATCTAAGCCTGTCCAGGAACCGCGGTGCGAGGCGGACCGTCCATGCTAATAAACCCTATTGGTTTCATTTGGCGACAGGGCTTGAGATGTCATTTCATCTCAGTGTCGGGTAAAAGTCCCACAAAATTGGAAGCAACGTCTCCAAAATGACCTTTACAGTTTTGACGGGGACGTTAAACCTCAAATCAAACAAAAACAAACAAAAAACCAGTGTTGGTAGTGCTTTGATATTTATAAGCCGCAAAACAAACAAATTATCTCACGAGTATGTTATAGTTCTATAAATTGCAATTCTTTGCCAATTTCTTATAACCGAAAACCATTATTTACAAAAGTAATATATTATCGTTTAATGCGATCAACAAACAATTTTATCTGGGGTTAACTGTTGAAAGTATGGTAATATTAATAGGAAACACCATGCCAAAGTTTACTTAAGAATTGTGCAAGCAGTAAGATTGGAATGAACGCTTCCTTAAGTGTACAACACGTATGCGCCCCACCCCAACCCCTTCCCCCCTAAAGGTAGGCACTTTTGTTTCAGTAGTACGAGTCGTTGTCACTGAAAGTAAAGTCTGGTTTGAGAATGGAGTGACAATTTGGGAATTCACATTTGAAATCTGTGGCTGTAGTGTGTCACACCGTATTCCATATTTGCTTGCACACTAATACAGCATTCAAATGAACAATTTTATCAGCCTATGACTACACAAATTAATGTCAAGCTTTCTGTAAAGCAAATACTTGTATAGCGTGTATTTTTTTCAGTAGATGTTTTTTTTTTTGTTTGATCTGAGGATTAACGTCCCCGTCAACACTGTATAGGCCATTTTGGATAAGATTCTTCCAATTTTGTGGGACTTTTACCCGACATTGAGATGAAATGACATCTCAAGCCCTGTCGCCCAGTGAAACGAAAAGGGTTTATAAGCATGGACGGTCCGACTCGCACTGCTTTGCCTGGGCAGGCTTAGATCCTCTAAGCTGTTTACCAGTACTCGTGTGTGGTCGGTTTCAGCTATGCGTGGAAGCATCATGCAGTCCATCTATTTCTTCAAGCCCCGATGGGCGGGTTCAATATGTGTAACGTGCGCAGCTGAAAGAAAAGGATGCAGTCAGTCAAAGTACTCAGATTTGGGAAACACCCATATTATTCTAGGTAGTTTTTATTTGTTTGATTTGAGGTTTAACGTCCCCGTCAACACTGTAAAGGTCATTTTGGAGACGTTGCTTCCAATTTGGTGGGACTTTTACCCGACATTGAGATGAAATGACATCTTAAGCCCTGTCGCCCAATGAAACCAATAGGGTTTATTAGCATGGACAGTCCGCCTCGCACCGCGGTTCCTGGACAGGCTTAGATCCACTAAGCTGTTTACCAGTACTCGTGTGTGGTCGGTTTCAGCTATGCGTGGAAGCATCATGCAATCCATCTATTTCTTCAAGCCCCTTTGGGCGGGTTCAATATGTGTAACGTGCGCAGCTGAATGAAAAGGATGCAGTCAGTCAAAGTACTCAGATTTGGGAAACACCCATATTATTCTATAGGTAGATAGGTAGTACAATACGTTATAATGTAAATGGCGTTTTCGAATTAAAACTTGCAATAATTTTGGGTCGATTTATTAATTTGGGTTGATTTATTAATCGACCAAAATGTTTGAAGTAACCTAGAAGCTTTCCGATTGTTCACGTGACTAATAGAGTTTAACCGCGCGCGCACTGCTTTTGAACGACATCGAGCTTCATTGGTCGCTGTGACATCTGAGTACAGTAGAATTCCGCTTTAAGACCACCTAAAATTAAGACCAAATCTGCTTTTAAAAGCCTATTGAGAATGTTTCAGTTATTCTTTGTTGTTGTTTTCTACACTTTGCGTCTTATGTTACGAAACCACATTTGGGACTGTCCAAAAGTGGTCTTTCAGACAGTCCCAAAGGTGGTCTTAATATAGGAATTTTATTGTAGTGTGCAAAGAGGGTGACGAGTCAAATCAGGACTTTGCTTACGTATAGGGAAACAGTGTAAGCCCAGATCAGACACCGCAGTGCGCAGCGTATGATAAGGTCTACACTGATTGATTTAAGGGTTATTTAAAACATTCTCATGCCAGCCTCCTTTCAGGACCTGTCTCCCAGCCTGCACGGAGAGACCGGTGAGCGACACAACACTGCTGTGAGTGCTTTGATTTTCGTACGTGTAGTCATCCACAATCTATGTTTGCGGTGTGTGTGTGTGTGTGTGTGTGTGTGTGTGTGTGTGTGTGTGTGTGTGTGTGTGTGTGTGTGTGTGTTAGTCATCCACAATCTATGTTTGCGGTGTGTGTGTGTGTGTGTGTGTGTGTGTGTGTGTGTGTGTGTGTGCGTGTGTGTGTGTGTGTGTGTGTGAATTCGGGTTTAACGTCGCTTTCAACAATTTTTCACTCATATCACAACGGTGTATGGCTGCGACAGGGAGCTCAATGCTCACTTTTATAGTGCTGCCTCACTGAAGTATCATGTCCCAGACACAGTACATGATACCACACCCAGTCACATTATCCTGACACTTGGTCGACCAGTCCTAGCTGTACCCCGTAAATCTGAGTGCCAAGCGAGGAGCAGCTAGTACCATTGTTAACGACTTTGGTATGTCGCGGCCCGGGATCGAACCCGTGACCTCCCGTTCCCCGGAGCGGACACTCTACCAACTGAGCTATCGGGGCCGGTATGTTTGCGGTAAAAATAAGGAACATATCACGGATTTTCATCAGAAAAGTAGCCAATTTGGAGATGTAAACAGATCCACTATGTTGCATTTGTGTATTATAATAATGCACCGTCTCCCTATGACCTTAGCCGTTGGCGGGACGTAAAAATGGACACTCACACACATACATGTACCGCGATGTCCGTTACTTAACTTAGTGAAAAAGCCAAACACCCATAGCAAGGTTGTAGCAATGTTACTTTAAAATATCAATAGTCATTACACCTTTAAATATTTTTTGATTGGTGCCTTTGATCTCAAATAAATTACAGTGAAATTCCGCTATACAGATAAGGACCACCTAAATTGAAGACTAATTCGGCATTGAAAAGATTATTTAGTAGTTTGCAGTTATTCTTTCCTTGTGTTTTCTGCATACAGTATTCTCTGGTCAGAGATCACCTTTGGGACTGTTCAAAGGTGGCCTTAAAGACCACCTTTGAACAGTCCCAAAGGTGGTCTTAATATAGGCATTTTACTGTACACTGTTAGTTCAGTGCTCTGGTCATGTCTGTTATATCACGTGACATGTATGATTACGAAACAGATCAGCTGTAGCAGTGATTTTCTGAGTAATAGATCACAGATTGGAGGTCAGTTGTAAAGTAGATCAAATCACGAGCGCGTAGCAGAAGTGTTTCGTCTACTTACAACTGAAGACAAACTGCGATTTCTAACTCAACAAATCACACACTAGAGCTTATCTTCTTCGATTCTAACACACCAAAAAAATCGACAAAAAATGTTGTTTTCTCCTTTTGCCTCTGTTAGAAGAAATCCCGCCATCATTTTTGACTCTGTCACTTTTTATATTGTTTTGATGCGAAAAAATAACGTTCCGCCTTCTAACGTCAAAGATCTATGAGTTAGGCCATAAAACGCCAGCTTTTTGTGACATCACTTGTCACACTTTTCCGCTCAGTGATTTTTTTGTTGATTCAATCGCTGTACCTTACCAATGCGTATATATGCGTTTTATTTTACATTTATCTCGCATTTGAATTGCCCCTTTCTCCTTACGAAATTACTCATGCGACATTGTGCATTTTTCACATCTCATAAATGGCTACTTTTTTTTTATGAAATTCCGTGTTTTTTTTTTTCTTATTTATACCGGAAACATAGGTGACACAATCTATTTCTTTGATAAAAAAAAAATAAGGAAAATAATGACTATCCCCCGAAAACCCCAGTTTTCCCTATGTAACGTGGGGTTTAGGGGGTGTTCATTTCGCGGACTTGTTCTCGTGGATCATTCTCCGTTTTATGTTCTTCAAACGTGCGCTCGTAACCAACTTACAGGGCTACATCTGGATGCATGAGGTGCTCCTAGAACATCTTCGATGAGGCGGTTCCAACGAGAACCATACTATGCTTTTGTCCTAACGACTACCCATGTTATATTTTTGAGACTTGATACGAAAACATGCATACATTGTATATCCCACAATTTCCAATGCAATATAGGGTTTACAAGTGTATGCATTGCGTGGACAGTTTAAAATGATGTGGGGCTTTTGAGCAGCCAGTTTTATAAAATAAAGTGTATCACTTAAACACAAGAGAAAAAATCATAGACTTGCTAATGTAGTTGGAAGAGTGGCTTTGTTTCTTCACACCACATCACGAAAACACGCCTATATAATTTTGACCCCCTTGAACCCCACGTTTATATAGTAAAACTGGGGTTTCCGGGGGTATACCTTATTTTTCTTATTTCTGCTCTAAAATATAGATTGTGGGTACTCGTTAGAACCGCCTCGATGAGGCGGTTCTAACGAGTGCCACAATCTATATTTTGAGCATAAATAAGGAAAATATCACAATTTTTCATCATAAAATGTTCATGTTTTCGTCGATTAAGGTGGCAATGTATTTGTAAAGGCGTGTTTGCGTAATGACACAGCATTAGGATTGAGCAAAAGTAAGAAAACCATGGTCATATATTTCCATCATATCATGCCATCTCACATGGGATGTGTTTTCGTATTGTTACTGCTTACCTTGATCAGAATTTGTCTCAATAGCCTCCGCAATATCTTCTAAAGAAGTAATCCTGTTTGAATTCTCTAAATCATTTCCACACTTTGAATTATTCAGATCCTGACCCTGACTCTTTTCAACAACCCATTCCCATAAAAGTTCCCGTTGCAAGGCATGTTCATTCTGTCTCGTCTTATTCTGAGCAACTTTCGCCTTCAGTCTTCTTCTGAACTCTTCTACCTCCTCGCCACTCCTACCATTCGACTTGCTACCTCCGACATTATTACCATGATCAGTTTTCGACGTTTCTGCGTTTGAATCACTTTGGAAATAGTTGTCGAGCCCTTTATTGTCTGTGGTGGGAGTATTTTCTACACGATCCAATTCACTTTCACTATCATTATGATAGTTCTTGTCTGGACTTTTGAAACGTACGTGTCTACGTAGAATATGACCTGAACCTTGGCGTGGAGAATCAGCACTGATCTCTTCCAAGTCACTGTCGGAATTTTCAACATCTTCTTCCGTTCTCTGACTTACATAGGAACCTTCAGGGTAAACTCTTAAACTGAGTTTAACATTATCATTGTCATTCTTTGATTTTCTGTCAGCATGTTTCAGTACAGGCTTATCTGACATCTTGTTGCCATTTATTTCATCATTGAAAGGTCTAGATTTAGTCCCATTCTCCTTGTGTCCCCACTCTGTAATAACAAGTCCTTGTTGATCCCCATACAAGCTGTAAGACCAGTTTCCATCATAGATATCCGAAAACTTCCGAAATGCCATTGTACATTTTCCACTTCAACACTGTATGTTTTATATAGTGTTAGGAATGCTATTCTAAAAGATTGCTTTGAAATTTCAACATTGACTTAAGTAGCAATACAGGTAGCACCGTCTCTTTTATTTTGGAGTTTTTATCTCGTTAGCCTTAAAAACGGTATTGTCAACATTCGCTTAATCAAAAAGGCGCAAGATTAGATCTGTTCGAAGTATTCCTTTTCAGCGTAATCAGCATGTCCATCGCGTTGTTAATTTAATTATAATTTACAAAATCTTTCTGTTAATCTGCCACACTGTTTGCCACACTGTTTCTTCACTAATATAGTGATTCAATTTTGCAAGGAAGTTTGATTCACGTAACACCTAAACAATCAAAAAGATTTCTTGATAGAGATTCGATTTTTTGACATCTTGCATAAAATTCACCACATCTATGATGGTAATTAACCCGGTTTATCCATGATCTACTCTTTCGATCCAAATATTGAAAAAAATCCAGTTTTAATTTACAGATGTCAGAAGTTATAATTAGAAATATATTGGCGGTTTGCAAACAATGCAGGGACCAACATGCACATGTATCAGACACGCGTCCACGAAAACACGCCTTTATAATTTTGATCCCCTTAAACCCCACTTTTATATAGTAAAACTGGGATTCACATGGATATACTTTATGTTTCTTATTTCTGCTCAAAAATATAGATTGTGGGTACTCGTTAGAACCGCCTCGCCGAGGCGGTTCTAACGAGTTCCCGCAATCTATGTTTTAAGCAGAAATATAAAACAAATATCAAGTTTTTTTCTTTTATCTGAAAATTTGCAGTTTTTTTTTTTATTATTATTATTATATTTTTTTTTGGTGGGGGTGGTAAAACTATCTGAATGAGCGTATTTTCGTAATGGGCACTGTTTGCTTGTGCCCCCTTTTGGAGTTTCTCGTAAAAGATGGGTCATTACATATTGATATAAAACTGTCATTAAACAGGCTAAACAAGATTTTATCAAAACACAAGTTACGAATTCAAATATAAATGATCCATTAATAATTCATTTTACCACCCATCAAAGGCAATAAAACGCGATGTAAAATTTTCATTTTCTATTGGAAATATCTCTCAAAATTAATATATTGAAAAGTGCGTTATAAAAACGTCTTTAATTTGTAACAATAAATATCATTAAATGATCCACAAAAACGCATACAATTAAATTCTACGCGTAATAAACATCGCAAGTCAAATATTACGCGCCGCCAAACACTTTAAATTTTGTTTTTACATGCGCGGTATGTTTTGTCTGTTAGTTTGTCTGTTGGTGTGTGTGTCTTAGTTTGTTTCTATGATGTTAAACGGCCCAGTCAGTACTACTTAGGTCATACCAAACGGATCAGTTCACCTGACCTCACTGATTCTTGTTAAGCTTATCTTTCTTGAATCAGCGGAAGTGTGTGAGGGGGGGGGGGGGGACGGTGAATGACTGTAGTATAAATAAATAATTTCCATGAATAGCCGTGGAGGTTAAAGCTGTAAGAAGCCTCGAGATATAGTGCCGAGCTCGATGACACAGTTGGATGAACCTCCAACTGGTATTAAATATAGATTCTTGGTACTCGTTTGAACCGCCTCGATGAGGCGGTTCTAACCAGTACCCACAAGCTATATTTTGAGCAGAAATAAGAAAAAATATCACAAGTTTTCATCTCAAAATTTTCGTTTTTTCCATGCATTTGTATGGGCGTGTTTACGTAATGAAAATTGGCGTTTGTCTCTGATGAAAAAATCCATTTTTCTCATATATAGTTATGTGTTTCAAACATATGCTCCGACCGCCTCAGTCTATGTTTAGACCTCGCGTTTGATTTTGTTTTTGTTTGTTTGATTTGAGGTTTAACGTCCCCGTCAACACTGTAAAGGTCATTTTTGAGACGTTGCTTCCAATTTTGTGGGACTTTTACCCGACATTGAGATGAAATGACATCTCAAGCCCCCGTCGCCCAATGAAACCAATAGGGTTTATTAGCATGGACGGTCCGCCTCGCACCGCAGTTCCTGGACAGGCCGACCTCGCGTTTGAAACAGAGAACCTAACGTTGGGGGTTCACATGGCTATTCATTGCACGGGCTTGTTGATGTCACGCTGTGTATGCGGTGGCTCAAAACTATTTGCATGGGGTATCTTAAACTGAAATTGTGCCGCCCTTATACGAGTTCATTAGGCATAAATGGATAACGAGATTGGGACATCTGTTGCAATGTCGTTAATGAGCAAGATATTTGACATTCCAAGAAAACTAACAAACTACATGTACATCTAGCATGTCCCCAGACCAGCCTGCACACACAAGTTGATCTACAAGAACAGCCTGCTTCTTCCAGTGAATGATACATGAAACCGCGGTACGCAAAATGGCGAAACTAAATCGACATTAGGTATCCGTTTTATTTCCTTACGTATGAAATGATGCTGCTAGATACACCTTAATTACTTTAATCGACTATTTCTAGTTTCATTTTTATAAATAATTTATTGTTTACGATCATAGTGTAAAACCTGACGTCGCATGTAAAAGTGCATGCATTTTATATGTATATGTAAGGCTAATCCTTAAACAGCTTTTCGGAGACATTTCAGAATTTGACTCGTTTTGTCTGAATGGTAGGTTCTTGTTACCCAAGAAGGTCTTCAATATGTTGATAAATATTTTGAGATTAGACTAAAGTTTCATGATTCTAGTCAGCATGTAATCACTTAAACTTTATTTCATTGCAATATACAATATTTAGCATACATCATGATTTGACCGAATACTAGCCCCCGCCCATCGGGGCTTGAAGAAATAGATGGGCTGCATGATGCTTCCACGCAGAGCTAAAACCGATCCGCAACAATTGACAGAATACTGGCATTAGAATAATAAATGCTAGCTGATGGTATATTAGAGTAAACGACTGCAGTGTTTCAAAAGTAATATTCATATGCATTTACTGTCGACAAATTTTCTTTCATTGTAGCCTGAATTGTGTCTCTGTTTCTGTTTTGATATATATGCATGATGTTATATGTTTCCACCTTAACCTGTTTGTTTTGATTTCGCAGAATAGAATTTTGAATCTTTGAATCTTTTGCATGTAATAACGTTATAAAAATTTTGACAAAAGGTGGATGAAACGTACACGTGAAGTAAGTTTGCTACTGGTTCAAAAACCAAACATATGCTCGCAAAACCTCGAAAACTTTAACATAAATGAACTCTTATAATAAAACTTATACGTGTATAAAACTGTGCGCTCGTGCCAAATTCCCTCTACCTTATTTACTCAATTACATGTGTACTGACCTTATTTTGGCGAGAATAAACAATGCGTTTACAAAATAAATATTAAATTATAAACAGTTTACTTTTAAAACGTCACTTAAAATTTATGTTTTGGTTGAATGGACATGACCGACCCATTTTTCCGCCATATTTTACAAGGTTAACCAAGTTTCATAACTTCCGATTTAGTTTTCCCTAACCTTAGCCCCTTGGGTAAAGGGGTCTGCTCTTAAAGGAAAGAATTTGCTCCTCAGGAGCAAATTCTTTCCTTTAAGAGCAGACCCCAATCGGTAAGGGAGATGAAATCATTTCGGCGGGAGTTGCATCCCTTGAACAAGCACCCGTTTTCCTTAAAAGCTTGAAAATAAAGTAAATAACAAATATTTACCCTATCAGTGTTGGACCTACATTTTAAAATGTAAAATCCTCGTGAAAACAAGTAACATGTTGGAGAAACAGTATTTGAAAATAGATGTAATGAACCAATTATTATCAATATTTGATGATGTATATTGATTATGATGCAAAATGTTACATGTACGAGACAGTGATGTTTTCATCAATGAGAGATAACACGGCAGGCATAAAGAGTTCTTTGCACATACACAAGAGCACAATAGTCATGATGAGCTATAACAAGTCCCTATATTTAACAACCTCCTGAACTGCGTAGAGATCACTAGTTTTTACATTATTTTTTTCTCAAAATATGTACGTTCATATACTTTACCGGCTCCCGTCCATCGGGGCTTGAAGAAATAGATGAGCTGCATTACGCTTCCACGCAGAGCTGAAACCGACCCGAACACGAGTACGGGTACACCGCTTAGAGCCGCTTTGAGGATCTAAGCCTGTCCAGGCAAAGCGGTGCGAGTCGAACCGTCCAAGCTAATAAACCCTTGTGGTTTCATTGGGCGACGGGGCTTGAGATCTTATTTCGTCTCAATGTCGGATAAAAGTCCCACAAAAATGAGAGCAACATCTCCAAAATGACCTTTACAGTGTTGACGGGGACGTTAAACAACAAATCAAACAAACAATAACAGGTCCATTTATTTAACAACCTTCTGAACTCCATTTTCAGACAATCGTTGAGATCACTAGGTTTTACATTCTCAAAATATATAGGTTCGTATACTTAACTGATAGACCGTCTGCGTGATACATTATATATGATATGTGTAATAAACATAATAAATATTAAAATGTATTGATTAAGAAATCTCTTTATAGCACATGGGTAATATCACAGATTGTTGGCGCATGGTGTCCAATATTAGTCCGCACCAGGCTCGGCAACTTATTCCTATGACAGACCAGGGGAGAAATCCGGAGACACGGGACCAGTTATCCGATAAAAGATAAAACCTAGCACGTACAGTGTTTGGTGCTCGTTAGAAACGCCCCAATGAGGCAGTTCTAACGAGCACTCATAATCTTTTTCTTTTTTTTAGATCAAACGTAAGACAAACCAGTGCTTCAGCTGAAGTGCACGACCCGCCGGATGCTTTTAGCTTAATGAGTGTTACCATATATGGGTATGGCGGCCACTGACCTGGACCTAAACCGGTTCCCCCAATAAATGCGCCTTATCGTAAGGAGCAAAAATATATCTTATACTTAAGTACTGTATTCTGAATCGTTTGCAGGATAAAATGCATTCTCACTTTTCCAATACAAAAGTATATGTGTCAAAGTTTGACCTAGGCACAAAGAAGGTCAAGGTCAACCCACGGTCACCATTTTAGCAATTTATGATGGGCCTACGTCTCAGATGCTATTTATCAAGTTTCGTGGAAATCTGCCCAGTGGTTCTGGAGAAGACTATTTTTGAAGGGTTTTTACCATATATGGCTTGGCGGCCATTTTGGTCATGTGACCTGGACCCCATGAGCAAATTTTGGTTTCCCCAAACCCATAGAAGCTCCGTATGAAATTTGACTTCAATCGGCCCAACGGTTGCCGAGGAGAAGCAGTTCGAAAATTTTCACATTTTTCGCCTCGGCGAGGCTATACTAAATGGAATGTAATATTTCGCAAGTTCATTGGTTAGATCTCATTGATATCTATCAGTATGCCAAAAATTGTTTAAATATTCCAGGCGGTTATGTCACTATCACCAATTTTCACAAACGGGTTACGGACGGACAGACAGACCATATATATGGCTTGGCGGCTATTTTGGTCATGTGACCTGGACCCCATGAGCATTTTTGGTTTCCCCCATTTCATAGAGGCTCCATATGAAATTTGACTTCAAACGGCCCAACGGTTTCCGAGGAGAAGCAGTTCGAAAATTTTCACATTTTTCGCCTCGGCGAGGCTATACTAAATGGAATGTAATATTTCGCAAGTTCATTGGTTAGATCTCATTGATATCTATCAGTATGCCAAAAATTGTTTAAATATTCTAAGCGGTTAAGTCACTATCACCAATTTTCACAAACGGGTTACGGACGGACATACAGACAGACCATATATGGCTTGGCGGCCATTTTGGTCATGTGACCTGGACCCCATGAGCACATTTTGGTTTCCCCCATCCCATAGAGGCTCCATATGAAATTTGACTTCAATCGGCAAAACGGTTGCCGAGGAGAAGCAGTTCGAAAATTTTCACATTTTTCGCCTCGGCGAGGCTATACTAAATGGAATGTAATATTTCGCAAGTTCATTGGTTAGATCTCATTGATATCTATCAGTATGCCAAAAATTGTTTAAATATTCCAAGCGGTTAAGTCACTATCACCAATTTTCACAAACGGGTTACGGACGGACAGACAGATTGACAGACTGACAGACTGACAGAATGACAGAATGACACGGTGATTTTAGGGCACTCTTAGAAAATCAACCGACTTCAGTCGGTCGCTTTTTCTGCGGGTCGTGCAATACCATACTTTTTCTACAACAGATATCTCATATGTTTATTACACATATCATATATAGCGATCACGCATGCGATCTTATAATATTCATCAACTGATCTTTTTATAAGGCACTCGAAATATGTACAATAATCAGAGTCAGTCTTTAGGAACCTTTAGCTTATGTGCAACCTTTTCTTGCTGAACTGCTAATTGCTGCACTTCAAGAACTCCTTGTGTAAAGAAAATGTGTAAGAATGCCGTGTTGAAGTCTTAAACAACAATATTAGTGACAATGAACAGTTTAGGTCAACCAAAGGTTCGAGTCACACACAAAAAAAACACTTAATATTATACTCGGGGACGAAATGGTTAACCGTGCAATACTTTGGACTTTTTTTGGAAGTAGATTTAATAACTCACAAAAACTCACTAGGATAACATACATATGCGAATAAACTATACCTTTCATATCCCTTTTCTCTCACAGTGAGAGTTGGTGGTAATTTCTTATTTGGAGTTCAAGCAGAGATTGTGGGTGCTCGAAGAACCGCCTCACATTACGATAACACATCAGTGCGATATAGCGCATTTTTCAAACCTCAAAAAAGGTAATTTTTCTGATGAAAATTTGTGATATTTTTCTTATTTTCACTCCAAACATAGGTTTTGGGTGCTCGTTAGAACCGCCACATTGAGGCGGTTCTAACGAATACCCACAACCTATGTCTTGGAGCAGAAATAAGGAAAATAATGTTTACCCCCGTAAACCCCAGTTTTCTCTATATAAAGTGGGGTTTAAGGGGGTCTTTATTTCACGGACTTGTTCACATGATGTTTCGGCGGTTCTGTCGAGCCCTCCCAATCTATGTTTTGGGACAGAAATAGGTAAATATGTAAAATAGAAGTGAAGGCAATGATCAGGAATCGATACAGTTAACCCACAGCTCCCATCAGAGACATCAAAGGGAAAGAAACACAAACATGAAACAAATAGACCAATTGCGCAAGGCCAAAAGGACAGATATTTTCCCACAAAATGGCCAATTGTTTATCAAAAATAAAATACTATAAACGATACACGCTCAAAGACAAACCATAACAAAAATAAACCTAGACAGAAGAACCGCCTTCGAACGTACGGTCAGTGAATCGAGTGACCGCAATCCTCGCTCTTACTTCCGTCGCGATTTAGACAAATAATTTGTATTGTGCAGTCCGCATGAAGGCCTTCTAACTCATCAGTGCAACAAATCCGAGAACACTAAACTCAAACAACCACAGAGATGAAACAATGGCGAGAAACAACTAAAATGCTGGAGCAAAAACAAAAACAAAAAACACACAAAACAAAACAGGTAGACTCCTATGGGTCCGACCAGAGACAAAGCACCAGGCACAACCTGATGTATACATTTGCCAGCTCCTCGTTTCCTACATAAAGTGAGGTTTGCAGTGGTATTATTACATGGGCTTGTTACATGTAATATGGGAGATTCTGTATCTATTCTACGTTCTTGACGAGCGCTCCCGCCTATCGGGGGCTTGGAGAAATTGAATAGGCTGCATGATGCTCTCACACAGAGCTGAAACCGATGGCATACGAGTATTGGTAAACCTCCTAGAAGGTCCAAGCCTGCCAAGGTAAAGTGGCGCGAGTCTGACCGTCCCTGCAGATAAACCTCCATATCGATTTGTTTGGGCGGTAGGGCTTGAGAAGTCATTTCATCTCAATGTTGGATAAAGCTTCCACAGAATTGGAAGCAACGTCTCCAATATGACATGACGTAAAACATATTCAAACAAAACATTCTAGACGAGCTCAAGACGGTGACTCAGCGCCCGTCAATTGATCGGCTTTTAGCATTATCGTTTAATATGCTTATAGGCCAGTCAAAATAGCATTGAACCTCAAACAAATTCCTTCAGAAAGGTTTTTTTTTTTCAGAATCAGTGAGGTGTCCTGACTTACAGGAAAAAAAACACCCAAAAATATTCCCTGGCGAAATTGATTTTTTGGGGGAAAATGTTCGAAATTTAAATAAAAATCGCCAAAAACAGGAATTGAATTATAAAAAAATCATTAAATTATATCAAATTTATTTAAACAGCCAAAAATAAGCTAACTGTTGTCAAGTAGTGATAAAAGAAGTTTTAGCTTGATATGTGAACAGAAAGCTGTCTTTTTTGGGGTAAAAACTTGGAAATATTGACAAAAAACGCAAGAAGTGGGAATAAATTTTTAAAAAGTTACTGGTGTGGATTCTTGAAAACGTATTGGTGTAAAAAGTTATATATGTGTATAAGTTAACTACAGGAAAAAAAAAATACAAATTTTATATGTTTAAAAAGTTCCATTTTTCGGGGTATGAAAATGCACATGTTTACATAAAAAACACCCAAAATCTAGTATTTTCCGGTCAAGTAGAAATTACATTATAAAAATAAATTGTATGAAGTCGAACTAATTTATATAGCCAGATGTACACTGACTATATCAAGTAGCTCTCAAAAATCCTTCAGCTTCGTGCCTGGACAGCAATTTGACTTTTGAAAGGCAGAAAATGTAAAATTCTGATAAAAAAACATGGAAAATAGGAATATGTTTTGTTTTTAAAGTTAGTGGTGAGGATTCGTGAAAATCTTTGGATGTAAATTGTAAGATATCAGTTAACTACAGGAATAAAATAAATTTTTAGACATTTGAAAAGTCAATTTTCCGGGTAGGAAAATACACATTTTTACACAAAACCCTCAAAATCCATTATATGCCACCAGTAACACTATACTACTTAATATAGGGCTCTAACAATTTACAAAATAGTACAGTCTTGTGCACTATAACTTGTCTTTCACTGATCATTATGTGTCCTGCAGGGAGGCGTTCATATATATATATATTTGTCAAAAATATACATTCATGTACTGTCAGATCATGAACCATCTTATATTGTGCAAAAATGTTGATTATCTCCAACAAAATACTGTTTTAAACACAGATACCGCAGCCCCCACCCATTGCGGCTTTAACAAATATTATGTAATCCTCAGGGGGGTGTCGCGTTAGCCCAGACGATAATTCTGAATGAAAAGGAAATTGTATATAATTATTTGATTAAATTTATGTTCCTGGTTATATGGTATGTTCCTTTTTGTATTTCATGTTTTTGTGTTTTTTTTTTTCTTTTACACACGGCTAATCCTTCGCTTAACGATATGAGCCCTTCACAAAATAAATGTGACAAATCTAGAACCTTTCTTTCATTATTTATACTGAAAAATATCCAAAAATGGAATTTAAATAGGGAAGCCATTTTTCTTCGATAATTAGCCTATTCAGTTCCTTATAATGGCTATAATGCGCTTTGATGACATTGATCTGATCCATTACGATTGCCGTGAACGAATTCACTTTCAGGGTATACCACTCTAACATGACGGTATAAATATGTGTTGAAAAAAATGTGATAATATTCTTATTTATACGAGGACTGTTCAAATTTGAATGCAACTAAGCACATAAAAATGATTTCGTGATAGATTTCGATGAAAAATTTATTGTGTCCTCTCAAAGTATTCCCCTTTATCAGATATACAAACTTTCAGTCTCCTGATCCAATCATTGAATGCATTTTGGTAGTCTTTTCGAGGTATACTATGAAGGCACTGGAATATTGCAGAACCGAGGTGTTTGCGCTGTACTTTTCGGCCAGAAAGGTATTTTTTCAGCCGCGGGAACAAAAAAAAAGTCACACGGGGCAAGGTTAGGGGAATACGCGGGGGGGGGGGGGGGGGGCTGAGGGAGTTCAACAACCTTTTCCTGCTTCAGATAGTCTTGCACAATGAACGCCTTGTGCGATGACGCATTGCCATGTAGCAACTCGACACTGGCCAAACCAGTTGCGGGTCTTCGTTCTTTGAAATATTTCTTCAATTTTCGAAGAACTTTATTCTTGTAAAACTTCGCATTTACAGATTTGCCTTTAGGCACAGCAACCTGAATAGCAGGGCCCTGATTTGAAAGGAATATGGCATACATTACCTTCTTGACGCTCATGGTCCGCTTTGCAATGCATGGTCTTTTGCAATACTTTGTTGCCCATATTTTGTTCTGAATCTTTCGTTTTGGCTCAAAAAAAGTGTACCCATGTCTCGTCACCTGTGACGACATTAGCGAAAGACCGTGCATTGTAATTTGGAAACTTTTTAAGCAACTTCTTGGCGCACTGAACGCGTGACTTTTTCTGCTCATCTGTCAACAGATGGGGAATCCATCTAGCACAGATCTTTCTCATTTTCAAATCCCGTTTCAGAATTGTATGAGCTGCTCCTAATGAGATGCCAACCATACAAGCTATTTGCCTAGTGGTGTATCGGGCATCGGTAGCAACTATTTCTTTCACTTTAGCAACCATCTTGGCAGATGTTGCTCTTTTCGGCCGACGATCATGTGGTGCATCTTCTGTTGAGCCTAGTCCACAGCTGAATTTCTTACAACAACGAAAAACTGTCGGAAAAGACATTTCATTTTGCCCATAAACCGAACATATTTCATCAAAAATGTCTTTGCACCGTATACCAAGAAAACAACGATTCTTAATATAGGGCCGTATTTCAACGGCGTACTCTGACCTTCTTCCAACCATGTTTTGTATTAGTATACAAGAGTAGACAGTGTTTATCGAACGATATACATGGCTAAAGTGGACGGATTTTAACAGGTTTGGTATAAATGTAAAAAATGTTTACCTACGCTGTGATATTTATTTCCAGGTGATTTTCGCATTAGTGCATGAGAAAACGTTCTACTTGCATTCATATTTGAACAGTCCTCGTACTCCATTACGAAAACACGCCTATACAAATACATTGTAAACTTTAACACCGAGAAAACGAACATTTTAAGATGAAAAATTGTGATATTTTTCATATTTCTGCTCAAAATATAGATTGTGGATACTCGTTAGAACCGCCTCGTCGAGTACCCACAATCTATATTTTAGAGCAGAAATGAGAAAAATAATGTACACTATGAAAGTAGGGTTGTGGGGGGGGGGTGGGGTCAACATTAAAAAAGGCGTGTTTTCGTGATGCAAAACGTAGACCCCGGGTACTCGTTCGATTGAAACGGTTCTAACGAGTACCCACAACCTATGTCTTGACCAGATCAGAAATAAGAAAAGTAATGTGCACCCCCTTAAATCCCAGTTTTCTCGGTATAAAGGGTTTTGTTTTTCTTTTTCTTTTTGTTTATGTTTGGTTTTCACCACCTTCAAGATTATGTCACTTATTTCGAGCGATTATTTCGTTTATCAGATGTGGGCAAAACCCGGAGTACCCGAAGGAAAACCACCTGCCTTTTTGTTGCAGAACTATAGGCATCTCACAAGTGGCCCGAGCGAGGCGCGAAACACAGATCGGTTAGCATGTTAGAGCCAGCACAATTAGGCCACGGAGATCCGTTAAATTGAGATTTAAGGTAGACATTAAGTTGACAGACCCGTGCGACATAGTGAGTTTTTTCACATCTCCAAAATGACCATTTTTCTGATGAAAATCCTTGATATTTTTCCTATATATACCGCAAACATAGGTTGTGGGTGCTCGTTAGAACCGCCTAAATGAGGCGGTTCTAACGGGTACCCACAACCTATGTCTTGGAGCAAAAATAAGAAAAATAATGTATAACCCGTAAACCCCAGTTTACTCTATATAAAATGGGGTATAGGGGGGTCTTCATTTCACGGACTTGTTCACGTGATGGATTTATAAACGTAATGGTAAGGCAGGCTTCTCTTCCGAATCAGGTAAAACAGGCTTGTCTCTCTAATCATTTTCATCAATTGGGGTCTTCTATTTAAGGAAAGAATTTGCTCTATGGGAGCATATTTTTCCTCGAAGACTACATCCCTATTTGGATGGGTCAGTGTGTAGAAATAGTAACAATCTTAGGAAGATACGAAAGCTGGTTCCCTTGATATTACGAAAAAAAAAACAGGTCGGAGACATCACCATGTATGTTGAGTTGACGGGTCGTTAAACACGAAATCATCATCATCATCATGTACGTTGTATATCTAATGAAAAGAAATCATGACCATACTTCACAAAAACACGTCTATATAATTATGACACCCTTGAACCCCACCTTTATATAGTAAAACTGGGGTTTACAGAGGTAAACCTTATTTTTCTTATTTCTGCTCTAAAATATAGATTATGGGTACTCGTTAGATACCCACAATCTATATTTTGAGCAGAAATAAGAAAAAACATTACGCAAACACGCCTCTACAAATACATTGCCACCTTTATCGCCGAAAAAAAAAATGAAAATTTTATGATGAAAAATTGTGATATTTTTCTTATTTCTGCTCAAAATATAGATTGTGGGTACTCGTTAGAACCGCCTCCATGAGGCGGTTCTAACGAGTATCCACAACTATATTTTAGAGCAGAAATAATAAAAATAATGTTCACCCCTGCAAACCCCAGTTTTACTATATAAAAGTGGGGTTCAATGGGGTCAAAATTATATAGGCGTGTTTTCGTGATGTATCACAATTTTTCATCTTACATTTTCCTTCTTTCGGCGACAAAGTTTACAATGTATTTGTATAAGCGTGTTTTAGTAATATAATTTTAGGTACATGTATGGATTCAATAAAACACGTTTGCAATTTAGCACTTAAAAAGGACATCGTCATTTTATCGGAAGAAAAGTGGACTATTAAAGAGATCAGTGCATTTATCTCATTTAAACCTTTAATTAATTGTCTACTTTCACAAAATATCACTCTATCTCGATCACAAGTTGACAGGTGAATAAGTTTTATTGGGAACGTTGTTTTTATTTAGCGGTTTAAAATCACTGGACAGAAGATATAAGAGCCAAAACGTTTTGTTATCTGGATTTACACTTGCTAGAGAAAAGTTCAAATGAAAGAAAATGAAATTCCGTGTAACTATTTGTTGAAAAATGTAAGGTATTTGTAGGGTAGACGGCCAAACTTCCTTCTTGTTACAAGTGAAAGATTCGCCCCCGCCCATAGGGGCTTGAAGAAATAGATGGGCTGCATGTTGCTTCCGCGCAGAGCTGAAACGGACCGCACACGAGTACTGATAAACCGCTTAGAGGATCTAAGCCTGCCCAGGCAAAGCGATGCGAGTCGGACCGTCCATGTTCATAAACCCTATTGGTTTCATTGGTCGACAGGGCTTGAGATGTCATTTCATCTCGGTGTCGAATAAAGGTCCCACAAAACTGGAAGCAACGTCTGTTACAACGCATAATGTAGTAATGTAGTAATTTCTTCATTTTGATTTTTTTTTACTACATTATGCGTTGGCATAGTCGACGCGAAATGAAGTAAAAAAATTATTTCATTTCGCGTTGATATGCACCATATCGACGCATAATGAAGTAATGATGGTAGAACATAGCTGTCTTCGAAAAGACTTAGGAAGCAATACAGTTAAATTCCTACAATTTAGACCACATTTGAGACGGTTCAAAAGTGGTCTTTAAGACCACAGTTGAACAGTCCAAAAGACGGTCTTCCACAAAAGCACACTGAAGGTCAAAATCACAAAGAAAATGTAGCTTTAACCTTCCAAATATGCTTTAAAAACAAAATTTGTATTAATTTTAGGTGGTCTTAATAGTGGAATTTCATTGTATTTGATTAAGCCAGTAGAATTAAAATCGTACACCTTGCGCTATTTTGGTCTCATGCCTGATGTCTTTCCCTCAATCAAACAAATCAAACAAAGGACAGACAGGCAGACAGACAGACAGACAGACAGACAGACAGAATGGACAAAAACTATATACCCCCTTGCATACTTCGTATGCCGGGGCTATAAATCGATGCTTCCACGCAGAGCTGATACCGCCCGTACATGAGTCCTCGTAATCTGCTTAGAAGGTCTAAGCCTGTCCAGGAAAACTGCTGCGAGTCGGCCCATCCATGCATATAAACCCTATTGCTTTTAATTGGACGGCAGCGATTGAGATGTCATTTCATCTCAATATCGGGTAAAAGTCCCATAAAATTTGAAGCAATGTCTCCAAAATGACCTAAATAGTCTTGACGGGAACGTTAAACCTCAAATCAAACAAACAAACTGTTGACGCATAATGAAGTAAAATTAAGTATGCCACCCATCGCCGCAAAATGAAATAAATCTTTCATTTTGCTCAAACCTCTTAGTATCGACGCATAATGAAGTAAAAACGACATTTTATTTCATTTCGCGTCGACTATGCCAACGCATAATGTAGTAAAAATTTCAAAATGAAGAAATTACTACATTACTACATTATGCGTTGTAACAAACGTCTCCAAAATGACCTAATTTAACTATTATATATATCCCTTAACATATTATGGATATCATATAATAAATAATAGATATCTAATATTATCTATAGATATCTAATAATATTTTCAATATCCTATTTCTTTACTATAGATATCTATAATTCAAATTAAAGATATCGATAAATCAAATTATATGGAGATCAGAAAATATATTATGGATATCAATAAATGTAATTATTGATATCCTAAAATGTTCTTCAATTGACATCACATCTCTTTATTGAATTATAGATATCTATAATTGGAATTATAGATATCCCTTAACATATAATGGATATCAAAAAATAAATAATAAATTTTTTTTATTATGTAAAGATATTTACTAATATTTTTGATAGCCTTATATTTTATTATAGATATCATTAATTTTATTTATAGATATCTTGAAATTCGATTAAATAGTAAAACGGCATCTCAAACGTGAGACGTTTCTTATGAAAACAATGTACAGTGAAATTCCGCTATTAAGACCGCCTAAATTAAGACAAATTCTGCTTTTAAAAGCTTATTTAGAAGGTTTCAGGTATTATATCTGTGTTTTTTTAAAACGCGGTATCCTTTTGCCAGTGACCACCTTTGGGCAAATGTGGTCTTAATATAGGACTTTTACTGTATCTGCCATCTATGATTAGACCAAGAATAGAACTTTGCAAATTTCAACATAATATCCATACAGCTATTTTGCCAATTTCGACCCTTATATGACAATGAAATCTCCCACCTAATAAGTTAAGAGCGGTCCATTTCCAATTCTAGGGGTGTCATGTTTGTTTTGTTTGCGACCAGCTTTGCGCAAATGTATGGCTTTCAGCAAAAAGGGTCTGCAGTGTTTGCCAATACCCAAAACCAGGCCTTTAGGCACATACAAATTCATTTCATTACGTACATGTATGTTTTGATGAGAATGTTACATTAACTGATATTTGCCACCGCCCATCGGGGCTTGGAGAAATAGTTTGGCTGCATGGTGCTTCCATGCAGAGCTGACAATAACCACGATTGCGTACTCGTAAACTTCTTAGTAGGACTAACTAAAGGCTGCCCAGGCAAAGTGACGTGAGTAAGACTGTCGAGTGCATATAAGCCTTTTGGTTTCATTGGGCGGCCGGGCTTGAGATGTCATTTCATCTCAATGTCGGGTAAAAGTCCTGCAAAATTGGAAGCAACCTCTCCAAAATAACCTATACAGTGCTGACGGGAACGTTAAACCTCAAATATTTTTGAGACGTTGCTTCCAATTTTGTGTGTGTTTTTTTTACCCGACATTGAGATGAAATGATACCTCAAGCCCTGCCCTGCCGCCCAATGAAACCAATAGGGTTTATAAGCATGGACGGGCCGGCTCGCACCGCAATGCCTTGGCAGGCTTAGATCCTCAAAGCGGTTTACCAGTACCCGTGTGCGGTCGGTTGTAGCTCTGCTTGGAACCATCATGCAGCCCACCTATTTCTTCAAGCCCCGATGGGCGGGAGCTAACACCTCAAATTCCTCCCCCCCCCCCCCCCCAAAAAAAGTACATGCATGTTTTGATGGGAATGTTACATTAACTGATACATATTTCTTCTCTATTTCTTCTGTCTCTGTTTACAGAAGTGGTTTTGGTTTTTAACGGCCCTTTCAAGATTGTTTCACTCATATCGAGCCGATCGTTAATCATGGGTGGGCGAAAACCGGAGTTACGGAGGTATACATTATTTTTCTTATTTCTCCTCGAAGACAAAGGCTGTGGGTACTCTTTAGAACCGTAGGTTGTGCGTACTCGTTAGGACCGCCTCAATAAGGTGGTTCTAACGAGCACCCACAACCTATGTTAGCTGTATAAATAAGAAAAATATCACGGATTTTCATCAGAAAATTAAAGTAGCCTTTATAGAGAAGTGAATGGTGTTCGTAATGCTTTAGATTACCCTCCTGCTCATTACAAGCACCCGCCCATCGCGGCTTGAAGAAATAGATGGGCTGCATGATGCTTCCACGCAGAGCTGAAACCGACCCGCACACAAGTGGTGGTAAACCGCTTGGAGGAACTAAGCCTGCCCAGGCAATGCGGTGCGAGTCGGCCCGTCCATGCTTAAAAACCTTATTGGTTTCATTGTGCGGCAGGGCTTGAGATGTTATTTCATCTTAATATCGGGTAAAAGTCCTGCAAAATTGGAAGCAACGTCTCCAAAACGACCTTTACAGTGTTGATGGGGACGTTAAACCTCAAATCAAACAAACAAACAAACACAATTACTCAGTACTGCATGAACAGGTACATGTATGATCATACGCGGCTACTTCTTTTGCCGAGTAAATAACCGTTACCTCGGTTATAGTCACGTGGACATCAACGAAAAGCCACTGTGCTTAGTAACTTTGGATCGATTGACAAACAATTGACTACTAAATGGGTGTGTCTAAATTCAAAGATGGAAAAGTTCACCCAAGGGCTAAGATTTACCGCAAACTGTGGGTCTATCTGTATCAAGTTTAAGGTATTTATCTATGGTGCGAGGCTGAGCGTCCATGCTAATAAACCCTATTGGTTTCATTGGGCGACAGGGCTTGAGATGTCATTTCATCTCAATGTCGGGTAAAAGTCCCACAAAATCGGAAGCAACGTCTCCAAAATGACCTTTACAGTGTTGACGGTGACGTTAAACCTCAAATCAAACAAACAAAACAGCACATGTAAATCCATGTGAGACGCCAAGATCTGCAACGGAAGGTCACGTGTTCTTTCTCCGGGTTCGCCTGTTTTCGCGCCTCATTGAGGCGGTTCTAACGGCTACCCATAATGTATGTCAAATATCAGAAAAATAATGTATACCCTTTCCATACATAAAGTGTGTTTTTGAAGTACTCATTAGCAGGCAAGAAGTTGTATATTGCGGGATATATTTTAAAGAAGAAAATTAAACATATCATTACAAGAGTAAAATATATATTTTTCACTTGAGAGCTAAAGGTCGCCTGTCAGAGGTGAACTGATATTAATCAAATATTATTATTTCTCAAAATCGGTGTTACTTGTAATTAGACAGTAAAAACACGATTAAGAATTAAATATTTGGTTTAATGTTATACAAATAATTTTGACTATGGATTCCAATTACATATCTTAAGATAATACTTGAAGATATTATATTGGTCAAAATGTGATAAAGCATTTCAAAGAAACGAGTTGATATGAAAATCTAAGTGCTGTCACTTAGTCTAGTAACTGTATGTAACATCTGCCCTTCCCGAGTCAGTGGACGCAAAAGAGATAATATTTCATAATGAAACTGCATAAAGTCAGTACACGTATATAACTTGTCTGGGATTTGAACTTAGTACATTGTACTCTAGATCTGCATTCAGATGTTCTGACGAATACGCAATTTTTTTTTCGTTCAAATATTGTTATAAGTAGCCGGCTCTGTTACAACGCATAATGTAGTAATGTAGTAATTTCTTCATTTTGATTTTTTTTACTACATTATGCGTTGGCATAGTCGACGCGAAATGAAGTAAAAAAATTATTTCATTTCGCGTTGATATGCACCATATCGACGCATAATGAAGTAATGATGGTAGAACATAGCTGTCTTCGAAAAGACTTAGGAAGCAATACAGTTAAATTCTTACAATTTAGACCACATTTGAGACGGTTCAAAAGTGGTCTTTAAGACCACAGTTGAACAGTCCAAAAGACGGTCTTCCACAAAAGCACACTGAAGGTCAAAATCACAAAGAAAATGTAGCTTTAACCTTCCAAATATGCTTTAAAAACAAAATTTGTATTAATTTTAGGTGGTCTTAATAGTGGAATTTCAAAGTCCCATGAAATTGGAAGCAACGTCTCCAAAATGACCTAAATAGTGTTGACGGGGACGTTAAACCTCAAATCAAACAAATCAAACAAAAGACAGACAGACAGGCAGACAGACAGACAGACAGACAGACAGACAGACAGACAAACAGACAGAATGGACAAAAACTATATACCCCATTGCATACTTCGTATGCCGGGGGTATAAATAGATGGGCTGCACGATGCTTCCACGCAGAGCTGATACCGCCCGTTCATGAGTCCTCGTAATCTGCTTAGAAGGTCTAAGCCTGTCCAGGAAAACTGCTGCGAGTCGGCCCATCCATGCATATAAACCCTATTGCTTTTAATTGGACGGCAGCGATTGAGATGTCATTTCATCTCAATATCGGGTAAAAGTCCCATAAAATTTGAAGCAATGTCTCCAAAATGACCTAAATAGTCTTGACGGGAACGTTAAACCTCAAATCAAACAAACAAACTGTTGACGCATAATGAAGTAAAATTAAGTATGCCACCCATCGCCGCAAAATGAAATAATTCTTTCATTTTGCTCAAACCTCTTAGTATCGACGCATAATGAAGTAAAAACGACATTTTATTTCATTTCGCGTCGACTATGCCAACGCATAATGTAGTAAAAATTTCAAAATGAAGAAATTACTACATTACTACATTATGCGTTGTAACACGGCTCATTCAAATTTCAATTTTGTCAATTCTCATTATAAGTTAATTGACGTCACCTACTGTTAAACATACGTACGTAATGATCTCACTCATATAAATGGATTTATGGCAATCACGACAACCCTACCTTTTCAAACAGTGCAAAATGTTTTTTAAGTAATATGATCATGATCTACACTGCCACGTAGTTGTAAATTTGAACGAATGCATTTAATCGAGTACGGTATAATTCCTATATTAAGACCACCTTTGGGACTGTTCAAAAGTGGTCTTTAAGACCACTTTTGAACAGTCCCAAAGGTGGTCTCTGACCAGAGGACAGAGTAGGCAGAAAACACAAAGAAAGAATAAATGCCAGCTACTAAATTAGCCTTTCAAACCAGAATTAGTCTTAATATTAGGTGTACTTGATAGCGGAATTCCACTGTAATTGTCAGAAATGAATGTTGCTAAATTAATTTATTCAGCAGGATAAGGGTTGCATGTAACAGGTAATCGCTATGACGTGTCTGAAAAAAAAATGAGGTGTCAAGTGTGCACACTCTTTTCTTACTTCTACTAAAACATAGCATTATGAAACAAGCTTATTCAAAAACATATTGAAAATTTTATCACCAAAAATGAGAATTTTCAGAATAAAATCTGATACGTTCCATATTTTTACTCAAAACATAGATTGTGGTAACTCGTTAGAACCGCCTCTGCGAGGCGGTTCTAATGAGTATACACAACATATGTTTTTGAGCAGAAATAACAATAATAAATACCCCTGTGAACCTCCAGTTTTTTGGTATAAAAGTGGTGTTTATGGGATCAAAATAACATAACGTGATTTCCTAATGGATTGGGATTTGTTTGTTTGATATGAGGTTTAACATCCCCGTCAGCACTGTAAAGGTCATTTTGGAGACATTGCTTCCAATTTTGTGGGACTTTTACCCAACATTGAGATGAAATGACATCTCAAGCCCTGCCGCCCAATGAAACCATTAGGGTTTATAAGCATGGACGGGCCGACCCGCATCGCTTTGCCTGGGTTGGCTTAGATCCTTAAGCGGTTTACCAGTACTCGTGTGCGGGTCGGTTTCAGCTCTGCGTGGAAGCATTATGCAGCCCATATATTTCTTCAAGCCCCTAATGGATTGGGATACATGTAATCTATTTTAGAATAATAACTAGCTTTCGCGACCACACACACACACACACACACACACACACGCACGCACGCACGCACGCACGCACGCACGCACGCACGCATGCACACACAAAACAAAAAAAAACAGAGATTTCTAAAAAACATAGACCAATTACTAGATGTTTCCTAAAAGGCATGATTGAGCACTGACCAAGACACTTGCCTTATCGCTCCACATGACGGGCAATCGTAAAATTTATATAATTTTCATAGCAAATATTATGTCATACAGCACCTATGTGTTTTTCTGAATTTACATCATTATGAAAGGTTCTTGACGCATAATAATTATTGTTATTAGTATTATTATCATCATCGGTGTACACTTATTATAACCGAATAATTAACCCATTGTATGCGGGAAGCCCCTAAAGGGGTACCTTGGCAAACAGTGCAGGCCCAGATCAGACGCCGCAGACCGCGGCGTCTGATCAGGGCCTGTACTATTTGCTAACAGAATTTTCCGTCAAAAATAGATTAAAAATGAAAAATAGGCCTGACACCCCTCATATGACAAATGGACTTGTCCAACATATAGCAATGGAAGAGTTCACTAGTATACACAATGAGTTAAGAGAACACAGAAATGTATGGTTCACATCTTATTTCGCCATTCTTTTCCCTCACCTCATCATGGAATTCACATAATCAGTTTTGGAACGAATTCCAGATCACAAAAATCCAATAAAAGAACAAACCACAATTCCTTATTATTATAAATATAAGAATGATATTCACAGAAAGTCATATATTAGTAATAATTTAAGCTCAGCTTATCATACTCATACACTTATCTTGATATATTAGTTCTCTGGATAATCAATTTAGCTAGTGGTCAATCAAATTGCTATTTATCGCATAGATCTACCGTGTTCACGTCTAAATATTCTCCTTTGGTATGTCCCGATAGGTCTTACACTTGTACACACAGCAGCACGAACGCAACATAGCGAAAACACGCCTGTATAATTTCGACCCCTTTTAACCCCACTTTTATATAGTAAAACTGGGGTTTACAGGGGTAAACATTATTTTTCTTATTTCTGCTCTAAAATATAGATTGTGGTTACTCGATAGAACCGCCTCGTCGAGGCGGTTCTATCGAGTCCCCACAATCTATGTTTTGTGCAGAAATAAGAAAAATATCACAATTTGTCATCTTCAAATTTCCATCTTTTGGCCGAAAAATTGATAATGTATTCGTACAGGCATGTTTTCGTAATGAGACAACGGAACTGTCAGTGAAGACTGGCCCTAAGTGTGTTTCCGAGTTTCAATTTGCACGATTTTTTAGTCTTCGGACAACGCAGACTTTATACGCATCTTAGGTTGTCACGCATGGAATGTTTAGGTTTGTCCTCTCGTACTCTCACCTGAATTTATCAAAGATCAAGGGAAAACGACTTTATCTTTTTTGGGTATCGAACAAATCGTATGCCATTCAAATGATTACTCTAATACCGTCCACTCTACTGTACCCCAACTCATCAAATACCAACCGACGCCCACAACACTATATGTATGTACATGTACCATAATACCAAGACGACGGGCATAAAGATGGACAATGCCAAGAAATTGTTGCAGGAATATGGTAAAGTTTCCCGTGTTACATAGGACATAATAACATTGTCCAACAAGAATTCCAAATTAGCCTGTCACTCAGTAATTTTCATATTGTTGTGAACTTTATAAGAGCCAGCACCTGGGGAAAACAACACTACCCCACTTCGATTAGCATCTCGAAAACACACCTGTATCAACCCCATTTTTCTAGCGTTAACTTATTCTATATATTCTTTTTCTATATTCTTATTAGATCAACGCATATTCTAAGCGCTATACTTGTATTGATGAAAAAATTTGGTTTATTCCGAAAGGGGGGTCAGGCTTAGACGCAAAATGAGTTAGTTATGGATAAATATATTTATGCGATAAAAATGGTATAATTGTCGATACGTAATTATCTGGAATACAGTTATAGAGAAAAAAAAAATCTGAGATGTATATGGATTTATGTGTTTTAGTATTGATTTTAGCAGATAAAAGTCTTGACTCCCCATAGATTAAAATGATCCAGGCCCGGGAAGGCTCAGTGTATTTATAGTTTTAACTTTTTTTTTTCTTTTTTTTTTCTTTAAAAGGTTATATTGTCAATGTTGTTTTTTCTATGAATATATATGAGTATTTAAGAAAGTATTTTAAAATAAATATATATTTATTTATGGCTGGATTATGTGTTTGAATGTGTACTCGAGAATCGAAGAACTCCCGTCGTGAGCCTGAAAATATGGCTATCGATGAAGTTGGTTGAGTGGTTTTTTTGTTCATCAAATTGGCAAGATGATGTTGTTTTGAAATTATTAACAGGTAAGTTGTTTTTATTTTAACTATTTTTGTGAGATTATTGGAGTAAACTCACAGGATCTGTCAAAGTGAGGTGGAGTCATGATTTTTTGTATGTAAAAAATAGTGGGTGGGGTAAGTGAAATGCTCCTGCTGTCAGCCTATGCAAACAGAGAAGTGTTCCTTTGGTATTCTGTTTTGATTTCATGCATGTGTGGAGCAATTTAAAACCAAAACAGAAGTTATCGCCTTCTCCAGGAGTTGTCGATAACGATTCAAAAACTTGGTGTGACGCGGACAAAAAAGTGCTGCAATTAACTGTCCCCTGATGCCTTAGGGAAAATGCCAAAAATTCAAGTCATCTTTTTGGGTCTTATTCACTGCAATTTGAAAAGCTTATTATTTGTCGACTGAGTACCCGCAATGTTTTTTTGCATCGCGCAGTCCATATTTACGCAGGAAATGATACGCTGTAGGTACCGTATGATTGTCCGATTTAAAGCCGACAAACAGTTTTCTTACATCAGACTGCAGCCTGTGCCCTTAAACATTTTATTCACATACTGGGGATGGAAATATTGTTTATTTTCAAGGATTTGAATATTTTTACATCTAAATATGGCCTTAAAGAGTATAATTTAAGCTAGTTTGGCTTTGTTTTTGGTCATTTTTCCCAATTTTGAATGAATTTTCCATTGGGGAAATGGGCAAAATTTGGCTCTAGTCCACTCCACAGTGGCACAGGCATTCTATCAAGCATTAAAATCTACCAGAAAAAGCAATTAACAGCATTCCAAGACAGTTCAACAGGAATATTTTAAACAAAAACAGTTGTCGAGTTTGGCAGTTTGGCAAGGGCGCACAGATGATATCGGTTTTGGTGAAAAGCTTGTACGGCATCGCAATGTGTGCGCTTGTCTGAAATTACACCGCATTGATTTTGCATGAGACCATTTAAATATTTTTCACAGGAGTACTTGATATGATATTTTGCCCATTTTTGCCCTAACCACCTCTGTGTAAATGTTATGACCTGTCTCATGAGCCACATTCTGTGAAAAAATTATAGGTATTTCAGTAAAAATGATGAACAGTGCCATGACCACTATAGATGCAAAGGTTGCCTCATAAACAGGTCTCAAATTTGTGCTGTGCAAATGTTCCAAAAGCCTATCCAGGTCCTTAATATTAACAACAATGTCTTTTTCAGCACTGTAAGACCTTCTGTGTGTCCAAGAATGTACTTTGGACACATTATTCTGATAGGATTTTTTCTCTTTTCCAGTCTGTAGATAGTAACCTCAGAATACTCACCAGGTCTAGCTGCTAGTTGCTGATGACAGCACATGTGCAAGTTAAGAAGTTCTTCTTATCCAAGTAAGTGTAGTTTCTTGCAGCCAGAAAGTGTTTTCTTGTGCTGACCCCATTTTATATAGTGGAGAATGACAAGGCTAGTGCAATGTTACACTCCTCCCTGATTCTTTTATGGAGATTTTTTAGTCTGGGGCTCAGTTCTTACCTTGTAGTAAGCCCCAGACTCAGAAAATAGTGCTTTGACTGTAACAAAAACACAGTAGAACCTTTCTCAAACACATTCAGAAATGAAATACCCTTTTTTTGCAGTTTCTGGTATGCATAGTTGCTGTTTTATCATAACCTGTAGACTCTGTTTTGGTCGAAATTCAGCTTCAGTAGAAACCTTATGATTTTGATTGTTTTAGAGCCTGTCAGTATCTTTATCTAAGCCAGTTATCTGATAAGAAATGACACGACTGACTTAATTGGTTTGTTCTCTCCCTTTTTCTTACCTGCAGAGGGTGTCCACTTTAGACTCTGATCAGTAGCAAAGGGGAGATAATGAATATCTCAAAGGCCCAGTCATTTTAGGAAAATTTGGGGATTGGGGGTGGGTTCTTAAGTTTACGGCCCATGTCCACCAATTCAGTCATTTAGGGCCAGTGCTATCAGTTACATGTTTTACATCAAACATCACTGTTTGCATCCCTATTCACCACATTGCTGTGTATTATCAAATGACATCTCCAGAAAGCATCGTCCATCATGGACTTAGTGCGCAATTCTCCGAATTGAATTTGGCCGCTCTTCAGTATTAATGAAATTCCAAAAGGGCCATGAAAGCAACAACATGTATTTTAGTCAACACTTTTTTATTTGTTTTTATTACAAATAAGCCAAATTACAATGTGGGATCACGGTATGAAGCTTCATCTAGGGGACCTCTACCAAGATTGTTCAAATTATGGCTCTCGGACCAAAAATGGCCCCACCCGGGGCCCACATGTTTTACATAGGCTTATATAGGGAAAATCTTTAAAAGTCGTCTCTGAAACCACAAGACCCAGGTCTTTCATATTTGGTATGAAGCTTCATCTAGGGGACCTCTGCCAAGATTGTTCAAATTATGGCCCTAAGGTCAAAAATGGCCCCGTCCCAGGGCCTACATGTTTTACATAGACTCCTATAGGAAAACCCTTCAAAACTCTTCTCTGAAACCACAAGGCCCAGGTCTTTCATATTTGATATGAAGTTTCATCTAGGGGACCTCTACCAAGATTGTTCAAATTATGGCCCTGGGGCCAAAAATGGCCCCGCCCAGGGGCCCACCTGTTTTACATAGACTTATATGGGGGAAAAGCTTTAAAAATCTTTTTTCTCTGAAACCATGAGGACTAAGTCTTTCATATTTGGTTTGAAGCTTCATCTAGTGGACCGCTACTAAGATTGTTTGAATTATAGCCATGGGACCAAAAATGACCCTGCCCTGGCCCACGGGCCCACTTGTTAATCTTTGGATCAGGTGAGCGACCTATGGCCCTCTGTGTACTCGTTTCATATGTTTACCTTTGGTCATTACACTTCTTAAATAAAAAAAAAACAAATCACATAAGTTGTTGTCATTCTAATCTTCCTTTCAGACTTCCCGTATATTCTAAGAATGCATCATAACCGTTTATTGTTGCACCTGCTTTTAGCAAAGTGCGATATAGGGATCAAAATTTCCGTCTGTTTGTTTGTTTGTTAGTTCATCCACATTTGCATACCCCCAACCTCGACCCTATATACGAGTTCATTTCTCAAGATCTACTAAACCTAGACGAATACCCACATGTGGTCATCCCTTTTTGATCTTGACCTATATTTCATAGTTTACCAACATTGCAATATTTGTGACAACCCTAACTTCGACCCTAATGTACAAGTCCATTTCTCAAGAACTACTAATGCTAAAGTGTTAATACTTTGTACATATTTTCACTTAGGCATGACTGTCCACACGTGGGTGTCATATTTTGACCTTGACCTATATTTCATGGTTGACCGAATTTGCATCAGTTCTAATTGCATTTCTTAAGAAATTCTAGTCTAGTGATTCCTGTCCCAGCAGGCGCAACACCGCTTTCTGCAGAATTTCTTGTGTATTATAGAGGATATGGAAAGAATCAATATTACCCATTTTTGTCAGCATTTTATTAAAATACTTGTACGTACTCCAAATGACATAAAAATTAGTCACTTATGCTGTCAACGTCACATAACTCACAATAGGGTGGTTGCCTTAGCCGAGTGGGCTAGACCGACTATAAATCCGCTGGTCGTAAAACTCTGTCCGTGTAGGCTCGAATCCAGCTCAAGCCAAAATATTTATAAACAGCGCGTGGTTATGTTTGTTAAATAGGTTTGGCTGTACCTAGGCGACAATGGTGCTTTCACTGAGCATGTGTCTGTCTAGAGAAGAGACAGAAGTCCTGGCTTTCCTCCACCACTACAGCCCGTACACTGCTGCATCTTTGGGTAGCATGATGCAGCTATGGCATGTAGCAAGTGTTAGGTTAAGGGGAGGGAGAATACTCAAATAAATCTTATGGTTAAAATTGTATGGTGGTGGGCATTTTAAAAATCCTGTTACTTACCATGGTGGTGGTATACTCTACTCGTGGGTCAAACGAACTGTGCCAATAATGGCAGAATATAGTAGAATACAGATGCTATAAAAAAGTAACATCGTTTAACCAGACAAAGTGCCCAAATGCAATACGTATACCCCCGACTAGTGTTATCTCTTTTTTCAGAAGGTACTACTGCTATATGATACACTACAAAGAAATCATTTAACAAAGCCTGGGACATTGCCATCAAGGGTCAAAAAGCCAGTGGCACCTGCATACAACGAAAGATAGCTGGAGTATAAAAATACAGATACAAACCAAGGTTGGGCGGTCGAAACCACCCCCCGGTTTTAACAAGTGGTTTTAACCGGTCTGGTCAATACTCCCAAAAGTGGTCAATACTGGTTTTAGTGGTCGATTGGAATTTTTAAGTACTTTTTTGTGTTTTTGTGATGCATTTGGTAAGAATTTGTTATGTTTGTTTGCTTAAATGGACAAAAAAAGCTGTTTCGTCCATGCTAAGGGTACTCATCAGGTGGCTTATGGCACTGATTTCTGCATTACAGCCCTGACACCTTACAGTTATCTTTTTTTTCATCAAGATCAGCATAGAAGTTCCATATAAGGTCTTTTGGCTTCATTTTGACTCAATAACTATCAAGAAACTTTTAGCAGATCATTATCTTCACTGATAACAGCAGATAACAGAGTGAGTGAGTGAGTTTTGGTTTAACGTCCCACCAACAGCTAAGGTCATACGGAGACGGGACCTCGGTTTAAAGACTCATCCGAAAGTCTGGAGAAGCCCGGGATCGAACCTGCGATCCCTGGTTTACAAGGCGAGTAGCATTACCACTGCACCACAGGGACTTCTGCAGATAACAGAATAGCCACACTTTCACATATCTACAGAAGCCTCCGTGGTGCAGTGGTTACGCTACTCGCCTTGTAAACCAGGGATCGCAGGATCGATCCCGGGCTTCTCCAGACTTTCGGATGAGTCTTTAAACCGAGGTCCCGTCTCCGTATGACCTTAGCTGTTGGTGGGACGTAAAACTAAAACTCACTCACTTCACATATCTAGATAAACACAGGTGTCACTAAATAATCTTGTTCCTTTTAAGCCCTGTGATTGGATAGATCTCTTAAACTAGCCACACCTTATTCAGACTTAGAGGCATGCCCAACATTTTCACAGTTTGGCTTGCTCTGTGTCAATTAAAGTTACGATTGCTTCTTTGACACTTTATTGTTTTCATAACAAGTTTCACACTTCTGCCTTTTCAGGTGAGATACCTGTCCAAAACTAACAGAGCATCACTAATTTGAACATCCCTTTGAAGTTTTATGTTTTGATTTTTATATTATCTTTCAGTTGCCTGTTAAATTTCTGTTTGTTATTCTTTAATGAATATGAGAATAACTATATTTAAATATATATTTAAAATAACTTTTTCATTTGTCTGGCAATTGATTTATTGCTGCTTTACTAGTTGTTTAGTATTTAAGTATTTGGTAAGGTAGGTTAGGGGTCTCTAAAAATTGTAAGTTAAAGCTGAAAGTTTGTGATTTTGTATTTCATGGCCTCTTCAATACAATTCCGACTAACAGAAACTCAAGAAACTCATTTTTTTTTCAGTTAGGACTATCACCTTATACTAAGACTATTTTGAGTCTGCTATATAGGGTCCAATAAAAAGGGGGTGAAATATGTTAAATATCTATGAACTGACCATGGTTATTTCAATCGACCAATTGACCACCAATCGACCACTAAAAACCGGTTAAAACCAGTATTGACCGCCGGTCTGGTCAATATGAGTATTGACCGGTCATTTGCCAACCTTGATACAAACCACTTACTAAAAGGTGCATGATCAGTGAACATGTTCAGAAGCAAAAAAAAAAAAAAAAAAACAACAAAAAAACTTTAGCTTTTCAAGTGTCCATAAGTACTTCGCTTTAGTTTTAAGCAACGCTTTGTATAACATGTTATTACATGTTATACTTTTTCTTGTTATATAGTAAAACTGCGATTTACAGGGGTAAACCTTATTTTCCTTATTTCTGTTCTAAAATTAGATTGTGGGTACTCGTTAGAACCGCCCCTTCGAGGCGGTTCTAATGAGTACACACAATCTATATTTTGAGCATAAATAAGAAAAATATCACAATTTTTCATCTTTAAAGGTTTTTTTTCGGCGGTAAAGTTTACTATGCATTTGTATAGGCGAGTTTTCGTAATGTGAAACTTTCTAATGCGCATGCGCAGTGATATGTACCCGGTGATTGCATAAAGAAATGAGTACACATATACAATGGGAAGTGCAAACGTCAACTTCCCTAATAAAGTGCAAAGACACAGGCGATACGCACTAGCCCCCGCCCATAGGGGCTTGAAGAAATATATGGGCTGCATGATGCTTCCACGCAGAGCTGAATCCGGCCCGCACACTAGTACTGGTAAACCGCTTAGAGGATCTAAGCCTGTCCAGGAACCGCGGTGCGAGGCGGACCGTCCATGCTAATAAACCCTATTGGTTTCATTGGGCGACAGGGCTTGAGATGTCATTTCACCTCAATGTCGGGTAAAAGTCCCACAAAATTGGAAGCAACGTCTCCAAAATGACCTTTACAGTGTTGACGGGGACGTTAAACCTCAAATCAAACAAACAAAGGTATCTTATATATTGGGACGGGCCTCCGTGGCCTAGTGGTTAAGAGCGCTGACTCTTGATCATTAGGTCTCTCACCGCTGTGGGTTCGAGCCTCGCTCGGGATATATGTGAGACGCCAAGTTCTGCAACGGAAGGTCAGGTGGTTTTTCTCCGGGTACTCCGGTTTTCGCCCACCTCTGATTAACGATCAGCTCGATATGAGTGAAATAATCTTGAAAGGGCCGATAAACCAAAAAAAAAAAAAAATCTTATATATGGGTTAAGGCCCATTTTCCCATGGAGTAGCAAAATTGTTGAAGTTTAGGTATCTTCAAAGACCTGCTAATTTTCAAATTGACGACAGCAACGATTAACTAGTTTAAACCGTAAATTGAAGTAACAGAGTAGAGAAAAAATAGCCAGCAATTATATGATTTTTCTTTATAGTTATTTAATCTATCACTTCCTAAAAGGTAAGTGGCCTTTAAATTGTAATGTTCAAATTGAAGCACACGTACTTACATAAAGCCCTGACAACACTGGAAGGTCGATTGACCTGGTTGCAGCCGGTAAAGATCATCCTCAACTTGACTTGTCAATAGTGGATCACACTTTCCGTACTCGTGGTTGGTTGGTTGATTTGAGGTTGAACGTACCCGTCAACACTGTAAAGGTCATTTTGGAGACTTTGCTTCCAATTTTGTTGGGCTTTTACCCGACATTGAGATGAAATGACATCTCAAGCCCTGTCGCCCAATGAACCAAATAGGATTTATAAGCATGGACGGTCCGACTCGCACCACTTTGCCTGGGCAGGCTTAGCGGTTTACCAGTACTCGTGTGCGATCGGTTTCAGCTCTGCGTGGAAGCATCGTGCAGCCCATCTATTTCTTCAAGCCCCGACGGGCGGGGCCGTCCGTACTTGTGGTATCTCCAAGAGTTATTGGTCCTTGGCCCTGATTATCGACCCACTGTCCATGTGTGTACTAACTTTCAACTTTGTAACCCTTACAGTTCTTGAGAAAATGGTGACGATTTTTTCATTAAAAACTAATTGTAAAACCTATCGAGAATTATAGGCCCTTGGTCCTGATATTGGTCTACACAATATATCAGTCCACTTTACAGCTTTCAACTTTACAGCTTTCATGTAACGAAATGTTTTCACTAACGGTAATTGGTAAAACCTATCCAAGAGTTATGGGCCTTTGGTCAGGATTCCGATATACACGACACATCAACACACTGCCAACCCACTTTTCACCCCCAGTGATTTATTGCAGATGTCTCTTTCTATTGCCTATATGGTTGGGCTGTGCTAGAATCGTTTATACATCTTGGAAGATGTGTATAACTAACTCCGCACTAGATTTCTGTTAGTCTATTTATAATGTTACTAATAACCCATTGTATACTGGTAGACTCTTCCATTGCTTTATGTTGGACAAGTCCATTTGTCATTTAAGAGGTGTAATGCCTATTTTTACATTTCCATTCAATGTTTGACAGAAAATCCTGTATGCAAACAGTGCAGACCCTGATCAGACGCCGCGTTCTGCGGCGTCTGATCTGGGTCTGCGCTGTTTGCCAGGCTACCCTTTTAGGGATTCCCGCATAGAATGGATTAAGCCTGTTGGTTTAAGAACATAAGAAGTCATAACGACATAAGCTTTGAGACTTGACTTTGCACAATGTGATTAACCTTTTAAGGACTTTATAGATGACTTTAATAAGATTATCCACTTAAAATGCAAACTTATTTAATAATTAGGCTGTCATTTCTGACAGTAACCAATCTTAATCATATTTGAGAAATGTTACTATTTGTGTGTTCTGAGATGGCTGAGACCTGCGATTCTAGCTCTGAACTTTCTGTTGCAATTAGAGCAACAGAGGTTAGAGGTAAGGCTGACACGATTAATATGATAATAGATTAATCGATCGATAAATTCCAGACAAATGATTATCAGTACTAATTTGCTTATAATCGATTATTTGAGAAGTACAATTTACTATCCAAAGTTGTGCCTAAAATAGCTCGATGAGTGGTAAACACTGCAGACCCTGATGAGACGTCGCGTTCTGCGGCGTCTGATCAGGGTCTTCACTGTTTGTTCAGGCCTGCCTGTTCAAATACACATGGTAAAGTTCAACATACTGTTGAAGTTATGCTCAGACAGAAAGCTAGACCGCTAAAATAATGATCAAATCTGCAGTGATTACTAATCGATTATCGACCGCAATGACATAACTGATAATCGATTATCTTTTCTGCTCTGATTAGCCAGCCCTAGTTAGAGGAAGACGGCTCCGTTGGTGATGCATTAGCTCTGGCTTTGCGCTGTGCGCGTTTCTGCTCAGCTTCACTGATTATTTTTGCCTCATATTCATTGGCACCCCTTTTGACGAGACCTCATCACTTTGCTCTGTCCCGTGCAATTTGTTCCCACGACTCTGTTGGGATGTTGTAGTCCCTGAGAGAGGCTTTGAGAGTGTCCTTGTAGCGCTTCTCTGACCGCCTTGGGAGCGGTTGCCCATTTCAGTTTGTCAATAGAGAATTTTCTTTGGCAAATGTTCCTCAGGCATTCTCGTAACATGGCCTGTCCATCTAAAATGTGCTAATTTCAGAAGAGTATGAACACTTTGCATCCCTGCCCTGTTCGGGACTTTCGTGTCTGGAATCCTGTCTTGCCACTTAATAATCTTCAAGAATTTTCTAAGACAGATTGTATGGATGTGGTTAAGTCTTTGGTGTGCCGTTGGTAAATTGTACCTGTTTTATATGTACATGCATACACTAGTGCTGTCAGCACCACAGGCGTGTTTTAAATATTGTATCGTAACCAACCCAAGACAGTGAGTGTTAGATTTTTACGTCCCTCCAACAGCTATGGTCATACGGAGACTGGACCTCGGTTTAAAGACTCATCCGAAAGTCTGGAGAAGCCCGGGATCGATACTGCGATCCCTGGTCTACAAGGCGAGTAGCGTAACCACTACACCACGATTAAAAGGGCTAAATCTACAGTGCGAAAGTCAAAGGTTTTGTCCCGTTTCAAATTTAAAATGTAGTGGACCGATGAAACATACAAAGAGTAAACAGCGTAGAACGCGGCGTCTGATCTTGGTACACTTGCAAAAGATAAGAAATGTTTTCAAAAACTTCAATCTAACGTGGAGGCGCTGAGAGCCATTGGGTTTTCAGGCAATTCAGAATCTGCTGAACCATCGAACCGAAAAGGATACCACTGGTGCATTGCTGTGACTTTGTTATAAAACGTTTTTCATACGCAACTCGCTTGAGCAAGAACTTTATAATGTTTATGAAGTAATAATGCAAAGTTCACAAGGCGAGTTTCCTGCACTACCCAGCATACAGTTTCATTTGTCCTTCTGAGCTCGCCTGAACAACATTACCAAAAACACGTCTATACAAATACAATGTAAACTTTGCCGCAGAAAAACGAAAATTTTAAGATGAAAGATTGCGGTATTTTTCTTATTTCTGCCCAATCTATATTTTAGGTCAGAAATAAGAAAATAAGTTTTACCCCTGTAAACCCCAGTTTTACTATATAAAAGTGGGGTTCAATGTTGTCAAAAGCATATAGGGGTTAGTGCATATAATATAAACACCCTTGTAAAAGCCAAATAACATAGGGAAAAGTGGGATTTTCTCTGAAAAACAGATTTCTATGAAATGGTCTGCCTATTCGAAATTCGCAAAATTGCAGTATGTTTCCTCTGGCTTTCTTTGCCGGATCATTACAGGGTCACTGATGAGGCTTTATTAGCCGAAACTACGTAGTATGACCCATTTTCTTTCTTATGAATGTTTTCATTGCTCTTAAAGGAACTCATTTTTGATTTTTATTTATTGACTTTAACAATGGGCCTAATGTAATTAAAATGCCACCATTTTGTTTAAAATTTAGCAGTATATTTATAGTTCGTCCTTGACAGAGCCATCTCAACATTAGGATGAAAAAGTCCGCGCAACGAATACCCATGACTTTTAACGATAGACTACACCTTGACATCACCTCCGGCGTCGGCACTGGCGTTGGCGTCGATTTTGGAATCGGTGTTGGCGTCCACATTTACGTTAAAGTTTTTAAGAGCTGATATTTTCCAAATCATACGATGGATTTAGTTCATGTTTAGTATGATGAAAGATATAGGTCCGAAGTTTTATTCGGTGATACCCCCGCCCATGCCCTTGACCTGAAAGTCAAGGTTTTTTGGGTCAAAGTCATTGAATTAGAATTAATTTCGTTTCAGAAATTTTATGCTAAAGTCTTTCAACTGTTCATATTTTCTAAACCATACGACGAAGTTGGTTCATATTTGTATGATGATAGATATAGGTCCCGAGTTTCATTCAGCAATATACAAGCTCACGCACAAGGTCACGGACTTAGAAATGTTTTTCTCATATTTTCCAAACTATAAGATGGATTTGGTTCATGTTTGGTATGGTGATAGATATTCAATGCATGTCTATAGGTTTATTAAGCAATACCTTCTCCTTTCTCCTGTGTTCATGGCCTCAATGACGCTTTCCTAAGGTCACAGGTCTAGAAAATTTTAATGGTAGGTTTTAGAGCTAATATTTTACCAACCATACGATGGATTTGGTTCATATTTGGTGCGATCATAAAACATTGGTCCAAAGTCTTATTCAACAATTCCCTACCCACACCCATGACCTCAATGTCAAGGTCACGGACTTATAAGATAATGTCTTTCTAGAGCTCATATTTTCCTAACTATACAATTGATTTTGTTCAGATTTAGTATGGAGATTAGAGATATGTCCAAAGGTTTATTAGGCAATACCCCCACCTGCGTCCATGGCCTCAAACACACTTTCCCAGGCAAGTTATCCTGTCTCATGGGAGCTCTTGTTTAAAAGGCCCCTTTTCCTTGAATAGGCATCACAAGTATGTGCTCTACAATAATGTGTCACAGTCTTTTTGTAACGTTTTCAAAAGAGAGATTTAGCAATGTTTATCTTTTGGGACGAAATTAATTGGTCATACTAAACAAAAGTTTCATCCGAACAAAGTAAGATATCAAAATGTCGTGATACTATTTATCAAGTAGGCACTTTAAAAAAACATTTGTATTAAACAGTATGCAATTTGGACACTAATTTAAGAAACTCAATCATTTGAAGACAGCAACATACAGAATTTCGGTGTTGTTTTTTTTTCAGGAAAAGTAACTGCATAATATTGGCAATGTTGATAAGGCAGCCCCTTGCTAAATTCAGTGTTCACGAAAAGTTCACCAGTATTATTTTGGGTGAGTTTTCATTCAATAAATATACATATTTATCAAACTTTGCATATTCTACTTTTGGACATACATCAGCTGCTGACAGGTAAATAATTGTCCATGATGCTATATGTAACTGACTGCATAATTGTTTCACACAGAGTTACAGACATAAATTTATTGAAGATGGACAAAGAGAGCTTTATGTCCATTAACAAAAGCTGCGTCCAGTGTCTGATGTACCAGTATCTTCTTTCATCACGAAAACAAACCCATATAATTATTTTCTGCTCAAAACATAGATTGTGGGTACTCGTTAGAACCGCTTCGCCGAGTAGAGCAGAAAAATGAAAACTTTGAGGATTTTTATCTGGAAAATTTCATTTTTGGTGGTAAAATTTTATCAGTATATTTGAATAGGCGTGTTTTCGTAATGAATTCCATGGCCACAGAATGGTTTATTTTTGGCCCCCGGGCTATAATTTGTACAATCTTGGTAGAGGTCCACTAGATGAAGCTTCATACCAAATATTAAAGACCTGGGCCTTGTGGTTTCAGAGAAGAAGATTTTTAATGTTTTTCCCTATATAAGCCTATGTAAAACCAAAGGGCCCCGGGGCAGGGGCATTTTTGGCCCTAGGGCTATAATTTGAACAATCCTGATAGAGGTTTACTAGATGAAGCTTCACACCAAATATCAAAGACTTGGGCCTTGCGGTTTCAGAGCAGAAGATTTTTAAAGATTTTCCCTATACCTATGTAAAATCAAAGGCCCCCGGGCGGGGGCATTTTTGGCCCCAGCACTATAATTTGAACAATCTTGGTAAAGGTCCACTAGATAAAGCTTTATACCAAATATCAAAGACCTGGGCCTTGTGGTTTCAGAGAAGAAGATTTTTAAAGATTTTCCCTATATAAGCCAATGTAAAACCAAAGGCCCTCGGGGCAGGTGCATTTTTGGCCCCAGGGCTATAATTTGAACAATCTTGATAGAGGTCCACTAGATGAAGCTTCACACCAAATATTAAAGACTTGGGCGTTGCGGTTTCAGAGAAGAAGATATTTAATGATTTTCCCTATATAAGCCTATGTAAAACCAAAGGGTCCCGGGGCGGGGGCATTTTTGGCCCTAGGGCTATAATTTGAACAATCTTGATAGAGGTCCACTAGATGAAGCTTCATACCAAATATCAAAGACCACGGCCTTGTGGTTTCAGAGAAGAATTTTTTAAATTTTTTCCATTTGTAAGCCTATGTTACACCAAAGGGCCCCGGGGCGGGGGCATTTTTGGCCCTAGGGCTATTATTTGAACAATCTTGATAGAGGTCCACTAGATGAAGCTTCACACCAAATATCAAAGACTTGAGTCTTGCGGTTTCAGAGAAGAAGATTTTTGAAAGATTTTCCCTATACAGTAAAAGTCTATGTAAAACAAAAGGCCCCTGGGGGCGGGGGCATTTTTGGCCACAGGGCTATAATTTGAACAATGTTGGTAGAGGTCCACTAGATCAAGCTTCATACCAAATATCAAAGACCTGGGTCATGTGGTTTCAGAGAAGTAGATTTTTAATGTTTTTCCCTATATAAGCCTATATAAAACCAAAGGGCCCCGGGGCGGGGGCATTTTGGGCCACAGGGCTATAATTTGAACAATCCTGATAGAGGTCCACTAGATGAAGCTTCACACCAAATATCAAAGACTTGGGCCTTGCGGTTTCAGAGAAGAATATTTTTAAAGATTTTCCCTATACCTATGTAAAACCAAAGGCCCCCGGGGCGGGGCATTTTTGGCTCCAGGGCTATAATTTGAACAATGTTGGTAGAGGTCCACTAGATGAAGCTTCATACCAAATAACAAAAACCTGGGCCTTGTGGTTTCAGAGAAGAAGATTTTTTAAGATTTTCCCTATATAAGCCTATGTAAAACCAAAGGCCCTCGGGGCAGGGGCATTTTGGTCCCAGGGCTATAATTTGAACAATCTTGATAGAGGTCCACTAGATGAAGCTTCACATCAAATATTCAAGACTTGGGCCTTGCGGTTTCAGAGAAGGTGTTTAATGATTTTCCCTATAAAAGCCTATGTAAAACCAAAGGCCCCCGGGGTGGGAGCATTTTTGGCCCCAGGGCTATAATGTGAACAATCTTGGTAGAGGTCCACTAGATGAAGCTTCAAACCAAATATTAAAGACCTGGGCCTTGTGGTTTCAGAGAAGAAGATTTTTAAATATTTTCCCTTTATAAGCCTATGTAAAACCAAAGGGCCCAGGGGCGGGGGCATTTTTGGCCCAAGGGCTATAATTTGAACAATCTTGATAGAGGTCCACTAGATGAAGCTTATCACCAAATAACAAAGACTTGGGTCTTGCGGTTTCAGAGAAGAAGATTTTTAAAGATTTTCCCTATACATGTATAAGCTTATGTAAAACCAAAGGCCCCTGGAGGCGGGGGCATTTTTTGCCGCATGGCTATAATTTGAACAATCTTGGTAGAGGCCCACTAGATCAAGCTTTATACCAAATATCAAAGACCTGGTTCTTGTGGTTTCAGAGTAGAAGATTTTTAAAGATTTTCCCTGTACGAGCCTATGTAAAACCAAAGGCCCTCGGGGCAGGGGAATTTTTGGCCCCAGGGCTATAATTTGCACAATCTTGATAGAGATCCACTGGATGAAGCTTCACACCAAATATCAAAGACTTGGGCCTTGCGGTTTAAGAGAAGAAGATTTTTAAAGATTTTCCCTATATAAGCCTATGTAAAACCAAAGGCCCCGGGACGGGGGTATTTTTGGCCATATGGCTATAATTTGAACAATCTTGGTAGAGATCTACTAGATGAAGCTTCATACCAAATATCAAAGACCTGGGCCTTGCGGTTTCAGAGAAGAAGATTTTTTAAATTTTCAGTAAAAATATCTATTTTTAGCTCCTGTGACCTAGATGTGCAACAGACCGGAACCATTTGAACAACTTTGAAAGGGGACCACCTAAGTATCATTCCTGTGAAATTTGGTCAAAATCCGATCAGTGGTTTAGGAGGAGATGTCGTTGGAAGAAATTGTTTACGCACGCACGGACGCACGGACGGACGGACTGACGCACGACGGACGACGGACGAAAAGTGATCCCAAAAGCTCACCTCGTCACTACGTGACAGGTGAGCTAAAAAGGCAGAAAGTCGGTCTTTCCTTAAATAAGAAAAGTAACATGTGCAATGGTATAGTAGTCGCGAATAAGATTGACTAGGCGGAGCTATTCAGTCCACCAGAAGATTCGGCAGAGTGCCTTTCGCATGCTTTCTAGTTCTGCAAGCGGACCAAATGGCCAAAAACGCCACAGCTTTGTTTGTGTTACAGTTTGGTGACTTGGTTTACAATTTTGTTAATAGAACATTCCAAAGGCAGGCGCAAACGATATCTCCACCTAATCAATCTTATCCAGTAGTCGCAGATAAGATTGACTAGGTGGAGCAATTCAGGTGTTGTCAATATATGTCAATTTCGCTGAGTCAACCAGAAGATTCGGTAGAGTGCCTTTCGCATGCATTCTGCAAGCGGACCAAATGACCAAATACGTCACAGCTTTGTTTGTGTTATAATTGAATTCGCACAATCGGATGACCTAGTTTACCTTTTTGTTTATAGAACATTCCAAAGGCAGGCGCAAACGATAGCTCCACCTAGTCAATCGTATCTGCCGGCCACCGCCCATCGGGGCTTGAAGAAATAGATGGGCTGCATGATGCTTCCACGCAGAGCTGAAACCGACCGCACACGAGTAATGGTAAACCGCTTAGAGGAACTAGGCCTTCTCAGGAAAAGCGGTGTAAGTCGGGCTGTCCATGCTTATAAACCCTATTGGTTTCATTGTGCGACAGGGCTTGAGATGTCATTTCATCTCAGCGCCGGGTAAAAGTCCCACAAAATTCCAAAATAACCTTTACAGTGTTGACGGGGACGTTAAACCTCAAATCAAATAAACAAACACAATCTTATCTGCGACTACTGTAAGACTGCAGGCGACGGTTTAACGTCTCAAGGTGGCGGTGTAGCGTGCGATTATTGATCCCGTGAGATTTTTCAGTCGCACCGGAAGCGGCTGAAATCCCGCATGGTGGTGTGTGAGAGAATTCACCCGTGATAACTCTATATAAGACTGGGGTATCGAAACTCTCTTAGTATATTAAATGTTAAATTATGCTGGCACCTTAATTAAAGTTTAAATTTAGAAGCTGTGTCACTAGTGATTTTATCATATGATTATCATCATTTCTTTATTTAGTGTTTTAATATTTATTTATTTATTTTACAAGCCCCGATTGGCGGGGGCACAAGAACTAACAGATACTGTAGAATGTAGAAGTCATGCTGAACTTTTATTGGGGTCAGCCATGCTTGACCAATATTGTTGGACTTTTACCCGACACTGAGATGATATGACATCTCAAGTCCTGTCGACTAATGAAACCAAAAGGGTAGGCAGGCAGGCGCGTACATGCGTAGGTAGGTATGCTTGCACGGGTCCAAATGATAGTGAGTTCTCAGATCCATTCCCTGTGACAAACGGAGTGAAGCAAGGTTGTGTGTTAGCCCCAACACTGTTGAGCATGATGTTTTCTGCCATGCTCACAGATGCTTTCCAGGATGGTGACAATGGCATACCTATTAGGTATCGCTTTGATGGGAAGCTTTTCAATCTCGGATAGAAGCCTCCGTGGTCGAGTGGTTACGCTACTCGCCTTGTAAACCAGGGATCGCAGGTTCGATCCCGGGCTTCTCCAGACTTTCGGATGAGTCTTTAAACCGAGGTCCCGTCTCCGTATGACCTTGGGTGTTGGTGGGACGTAAAACTGAAACACTCACTCACTCACTCTTTTCAATCTCGGAAGGTTGCAAGCCAAATTCAAGGTGCAGACAGAGGTGCTAGATAAGTTCCTGTTTGCTGATGACATGGCAAAAGGTGCTCAAACAGAAGAGAAGATGAATAAAGGTATAGATCAAGTATCCGACTCGAGTGACAGCTATGATCTTACAATCAGCATCAAAAAGACTGAAGTAGCCTATCAGCCAGAAACTGGCAAGCCTTACAAAGAGCCAACCGTCACAGTGAAATGTCAAAGATTGCAAGTGGTAGACAAGTTCATCTACCTTGGATTCACACTGTCAAAAGCCGTGCTCATTGATGATGAAGTCAATGCCAGGATTGCCAAAGCTAGTGCAGCATTTGGCCGACTACGTGGTAATATCTGCGATCAAAGTGGAAACAGACTTGACAAACAACTGGAAGTCTACAAAGCTGTGGTGCTGCCAGCGCTATTGTATGCATGTGGACCAACGACACGCCAAAGGACTGAATCACTTCCATGCAAGCTGTCTTAGAAAACTCTTAAATATTAAGTGGCAAGACAGATTCCAGACACGGAAGTCCTGAACAGGGCAGGGATGCAAAGCGTACATACTCTTCTGAAATTAGGACAGAAAACATGAACAGGCCATGTTACCAGAATGCCTGAGGAACGTTTACTAAAGAAAATTCTCTATGGAGAACTAGAAATAGGCAAACGCTCCCAATGCGGTCAGAAGAAGTGCCACAAGGACACACTCAAAGCCTCCCTCAGGGACTTCAACATTCCAACAGAGTCGTGGGAACAAATTGCACAGGACAGAGCAAATGGCGAGAGAGCCAATGAATATGAGGCAAAAGAATCAACGCAGCTGAGCAGAAGCGCGCACAAGACAAAGCCAGAGCTAAGGCATCACCAACAGAGCTGTCTTCCCCTACCCTCTGTTGCTCTATATACAACAGACAGATCAGAACTGGAATCGTTCCAACAGCCTCTGTTGCTCTAAATGCAACAGACAGTTCAGAGCTAGAACCGGTCTCATCGGCCATCTAGTAACATTTCTCAAATATGATTAAGATTGGTCATTGTCAGTAATGACAGACGAACTATTATAGGTAGGTAAGTAGGTAGGTAGGTAGGTAGGTAGAAATAAGTAAATGTATGTCTGACCGTCCGTTTCCATACGAAAATATGTAGTTGTGTTACTCGCCTCATAGTCCTGGGGTCACATGTTCGATCCCGGGTTTCACAGACTTTCGGATGAGTCTTAACCGAGGTACCGTAGGTGGGACGTAACACGGAATGGCAAACTAACGTACGTATATACGAACCTACGTAGCCTACCTACCTAATTACGATCCCACCTACCTACCTCACTACCTGCCTACCTACTTACATTCTTACCCACCTCACCACCCTCCCACTCCTACCTACCGAAACATATGTATACCTACTATCCTGCCTACCTACCTACCTACCAACCAACCGACCCTCCTACCTACCTACCAGCCTACCTGCCTGCCAAACCTTCATACATTCCTACCTACATCGCCAACAACCCACACCTACCTACCTACATACATACATGCATACCTTCCATTCTACCCACCAAGCCACCCACCCACCAAATCTACATTCCTTCCTACGTACGTACGTGCGTATGGTCTTACGTACGTACGTACCTACCTACAGCGTCGAAGACAAAATCTAGAAGTAAGAGGTTTGAAGTTAGAAGGAAGAATTTTAAAAACTAGAAAAAGCGACCAGTGGGTCACGTATACCCCCGGCCAGTGCCACCTCTGATATATCTTTCGAGCTTGTATGCAATATGAATGAAGTCAAGAAGCTATAAGAATCTATAAATGTGCTTGTAAAAGCTAAACCAAACATAAAATTTCTAAATGGACCAAGGGAGTGAGGGATCAAAGTTAATGAAGCAGCAGGGTGGGGTATGCATCATTGAAATCTTTGGACTGGTATGCAACATTGATGCAAATATCAACTGAATTTTTCTTAGAGTTTAGAACATACAGGCATCTATAAACTTTGTCATAAAACTTTAACCAAATGCAAAATTTCTAAGTCCGTGACCTTTAGGTCAAGGTCACCATGGGTGGGGGGCAGGGACATGCATCACGAAATCGTTTATCAAACATGAAGAGAATCTAACATGTGGTTACAGAGATATCAGCAATGAAAAAGGGTTAACACAAAACTTTGACGTAAAAGTAGATGAACAGACAGATGGCCCACCCAGGGGCTTGACACAGGGGCTTAGATATTCCATATGAAAGGTAATGTATGGAGATATATTTTACCAAACATGAAGAGAATCTAACATGTGGTTACAAAGATATCAGCAATGAAAAAGGGTTAACACAAAACTTTGACGTACAAGTAGATGAACAGACAGATGGACAGACAGCCCACCAAGGGGCTTGACCCAGGGGCTTAGATATTCCATATGAAAGGTAATGGTATAGAGATATACTTTACCAAACATGAAGAGAATCTAACATTTGGTTACAGAGATATCCGCAATGAAAAAGGTTTAATAAAAAACTTTGACGTACAAGTAGATGAACAGACAGACGGACAGACAGCCCACCAAGGGGCTTGACCCAGGGGCTTAGATATTCCATATGAAAAAGTAATGGTATAGAGATATACTTTACCAAACATGAAGAGAATCTAACATGTGGTTACAGAGATATCAGCAATGAAAAAGGTTTAACACAAAACTTTGACGTACAAGTAGATGAACAGACAGACGGACAGACAGCCCACCAAGGGGCTTGACCCAGGGGCTAAGATATTCCATATGAAAGTTTATGATATAGAGATATACTTTACCAAACATGAAGAGAATCTAACATGTGGTTACAGAGATATCAGCAATGAAAAAGGTTTAACACAAAACTTTAACTTAAAAGTAGATGAACAGACAGACGGACAGACAGCCCACCAAGGGGCTTGACCCAGGGGCTTAGATATTCCATATGAAAGGTAATGGTATAGAGATATACTTTACCAAACATGAAGAGAATCTAACATCTGGTTACAGAGATATCAGCAATGAAAACGGTTTAACACAAAACTTTGACGTAAAAGTAGATGAACAGACAGATGGACAGACAGACAGCCCACCCAGGGGTTTGACCCAGGGGCTTAGATATTACATATGAAAGGTAATGCTATAGAGATATCCTTTAGCAAACATGAAGAGAATCTAACATCTGGTTACAGAGATATGAGCTGTCAAAAAGGTTTAACGCAAAACTTTGACGTAAAGGTTGACGAACGGTGGGACGGACGGAAGTACAAACGAACGAACGAACTAACGAACGAACGAACGAACAAACGAACGAACGAACGAACAAACGGACGAACAGACGGAAAGACGAAAACTATATACCCCCTGACATACTTCGTATGCCGGGGGTATAATAAGAAGTTTGAAATAAGAAGTTCGAAATTAGAAAATTAATTTCTGTATCTCTGTCCGTCCGGCCGTGAGTTCGGACATACCTACCTACCTACATAGCTACCTTCAAAGCCACTCTGCCTACCTTTCTAACTGCACGCCTACCTACCTACCTGCCTGCCTACCTACGTACCTACCTATACACCTAACCAAATTTCTACACACCACCACGTGGACGAAAATTAAATTTTCGCTTTTGGAGCTTATGTCCCAGTTCACCTTGCCTGTGAAAGTACCCATATACCAGTAGCAATATCATTTTTATTTATTCACAGACAAGTTAGCTATAAGTCTAAAACAAATAAGCAAATTTTGCAATATTTATTTCACATTTCTTTCTTAAGTGTTTTGGTCATGAGAAAAAATTGCTCTATTATTTTTTACTCTAATTAGTAAAAAATCTCTGAGACCATAGAAAAATGCTCAAATTCATAATTTCTTTTGTGCCATTTCAGCCATGTTGGTTGCAGAATATCCTAAGGTAAGAACTGATAAAAGTGTCAAAGTGAATGAACTATTCTCTTCATCATGTTCATACGAGTATCAATAAACCGTAATAAAGTCACTGTTTATAGCTTTATTAAGTCACGATTCTGTGTGTTTCAATTTAACAGTACCCTAGAGACTCTCTCATGCATTAAAAGGAACAACAGATTAAACTCATCGCAGCAATTTGTCATAACTTCGAATGCACAACTTCCTGCACGTGCTCAGTCTTAACCCTTATCCTGCTGTTAACGACAACCCCTATCTTTGGAACCAGTGTAGATCCAGATCAGATGGCTTCTGAAGATCTACACTGTTTGACGTTCAGTTTATGAGTTTGTAGGAATGAATTACATCACGTAATCTGATTGGTTTAAAGTCAGAAATGGGTGTGGCTAAACTGAATATTCAGCAAGAGAAGGGTAAATGATAAAGGCTCTCTTCACGTAATTTCAACGTACAAGGAGCATCCCTGGTACCTGTTGCTCCACATGATAAGAGTAAAGTGGGGCTTACCGGCTTGTGGGTAAAAGTATATTTTTCATCACACGCCTATATAATTTTGACCCCCTTGAACCCCACTTTTATGTAGTAAAACTGGGGTTTACAGGGGTATGCATTATTTTTTTTATTTCGGCTAAAAAAAAAGATTGAGGATACTCGTTAGAACCGCCTCGATGAGGCGGTTCTAACGAGTACCCACAATCTGTATTTTGAACAGAAATAAGAAAAATATCACAATTTTTCATCTTAAATGTTCGTATTTTCGGCGGTAAAACTGACAATGTATTTGTATAGGAGTGTTTTCGTAATGCCTTATTTTACTCAATAAGATACTCTTTAAGAACAATATTTTTTCCACAATGCGATTCGGTTTCATCATGTTAGCACGCCCACGCTCGGCCCCGCCCATCAGGGCTTAGAGAAATAGATTGGGCTTCAAGCTTGAAGAAGAAAATTTACATGCAAATAAGTATACATTCAAACTAGGGATGGCTCGTTTACCAATTTAAGAGAATTCATCTCATAGCGCCAGATATCCAGATGTTTGGGACATGATTTCATATTCAAAAAGTATGCTGTGTGTACACATTAGAGACGCCTTATTGGGGCCTTTTTAACGAGTACACACAGCATTCCTCTACTTCTTAGATTTTTGGGCTGGACAGTGTTTCCGAGCATGCTGCGCTGAATCCTACCGAACTTGAGTGCTGGTAAACCACTTAGAAAGTCTACGCCAGCCCGGAAAAGGTTTTGCGAGACCGACGGTCCCTTAAAGCCTAGCGGTTTCTTTGCGCAGTAGGGCTTGAGAAGTCATTTCATCTCAATGTCGGCAACAAAGTCCCTCAAAATCGGAACCAACGTCTCCAAAATGACATAACTAGTGTTTACGGGGACGAAAACATCAAACAAATCATTCCGTCAACAAGTCCGTGAAATGAGCACCCCCTAAACCCAACTTTATGTAAAAAAAAATCAGAGGTTTATTGTGGTATACATGGTTGTACGTATTTCTGCTCTGAGACATAGGTTGTGGGTACTCGTTAGTCTAGCTCCTAGACCTTGATGTCATATTGTCCAATTATCAACCTTTCTGTATGCTTTTATCAAATATGAAACCTTGTTAGATTTGTCTCAGACATCTTCCCAAGATAAAATAAGTTGCTATCAGTGAGGGGAAAAGAAGTAAAACAATAAATATAGAAGAATACTTGTTAACTTTAAAATATGATATCCGACTAGTAGCTAGTCTAGGTACTCGTTAACGAGGCGGTTCTAACGAGCACACACAACCAATGATTGCAGTGTTTCAAGAAACATGTTAAGGAGTTTCATCAGAAAAAGTAGCCATTTTGGTGATGTGAAAAAATGCACTATGTCGCAATGGAATGCTATTGTAATGAAACAGTTCAAAGAATTTCGAAAAAAAAAAAAAAAATCTTTAAGTTATCATAGTAAATCATTTCCACTATCATGTTAACAAGTGCATGTTAAAAACAAATCCTTGCAAATCCCAGTTTATATAGACAAAACTGGGGTTTATATGGGTATGCCTTTGTCTTATTTTTGCACCAAGACATAGACTGTGGGTTCCCTTCGGAACCGCTAATGAATGCACTATGCTACATTGATGTTTTATCGTAACGAATAGACGCTATTACAATCCTAAGTGGTTCGAACTATTGTCTCGGGAAAATTGTCATTGACGAAAACGTGTTCGAGTCATCGCTGTACCACTGGACAATCAAACGTCAGTAGCTATAATACCCTTCAGACCAAGGTAATTTATTCGAGGTAGGAGTAGTTTGAACTACTGAGCGTCAATCATGGTGATATACCACACAGTTTTCATTTAAGGGGAATGGGAACATCTTAAGGGGAGGCAACTCCTGCAAAAGTATTTATGTCTCCCAAGGCTATTGGGGCAACTATTAAAGGAAACAATATGCTTCTGAGGAGCAAATTCTTTCCCAGTTGGACAGGGCTTGTAGAAAAGCGAACAGAAAGTCCCGAATGTTGTCTCCCTTTGAAAGGGAGACAGCTTTCGGGATTTCGTGTTCGTTTTAGCAAATTCTTTCCTTTACTATATATATAGTTGACCCCTATCTACAAGGGCGACAAAAATATTTTGGAGGAGTTTCCTCCCCTAATGTTTATCCGTCCCCTTTTTTGTTTGTTTGATTTGAGGTTTAACGTCCCCCTCAACACTGTAAAGGTCAATTTGGAGACGTTGCTACCAATTTGTGGGACTTTTATCCGATAGTGAGATGAAATGTCATCTCAAGCCCTGTCGCCTAATGCAACCAATAAGGTTCACAACCATGGACGGGCCGATTCGTACCGCTTTGCCTGGGCAGGCTTAGATTCTCTAAGCGGTTTACCAGTACTCGTGCGCGGGTCGGTTTCAGCTCTGCGTCTCCTTAAACCAACCATGACACAAAGAATATGGTACCCTTTTGTCATAACACACCCATGTCACATACTGCATTCCCTCACATCTTCAGCTTAGTTACTTTTCCGATGAAATGTCTTGATATTTTTCTTGTCTGTACTCCCAACATAGTTTGTGGGTGCTCGATAGAACCGCCGTATTGATGCGGTTCTAGGGAGTACCAACAACCTATGTATTGGAACAGAGATAAGAAAAATAAAATATACCCCACTTAACCCCCAGTCCCTTCATATAAAGTGGGGTTTAGAGGGGTGCTCACTACAAGGTTGTTTTAACGTGATGTCACAAGGTTTTCACCAAAAAAACACCATGACACGAAGCATATGGGGTCCTGGTGTGTCATCGTTACGAAAACATGCCTATACAAATACATTGTAAATTTTACCGCCGAAAATAAAACTGAATTTTTAGATGAAAAATTGTGATATTTGTCTTATTTCTGTGCAAAATATAGATTGTCATTGAGGCGGTTCTTACGTGTACCCACAATCTGTATTTTAGACAGAAATAAGAACAAGAGGACCATGATGGTCCTGTATCGCTCACCTGAGTCTATTCATCACCTTGTTTTTGATCCAACATGACCCATATTCAAACATATTCAAGATTTTATAAAGGCAAACATTCTTGGCAAGTTTCATGAAGCTTGAACCAAAAAATGTCTCAAGTATGATTTGACCAATTTTGTTTGTTTGATTTGAGGTTTATACTATTTAGGTCATTTTGGAGATGTTGCTTCCAATTTTGTGGGACTTTTTACCCGACATTGAGATGAAAGGTCCGTCCCTTCATGTCTGATAGCATTTATATTTCTGCAGCCTGAAGGTTGATTTCAATCATTTCTAATCTGTAGCAAGTTTATAGTGGGGAAATTATGAAATAAAAGTAGGTCAAGTGATGACAAAGTTTTCTCTAAAAATAGCCAAAAGAACTTTGACCTTGATCCAAACACCCTGAAAGTCTTAATTGCTTGAGATACTGTATTATCATACAGAATATTTGTTTAAAGTTATAATAACCCCTAAAAGGCGGGAAAACCCTGAAGGGGTAGCCTGGCAAACAGCATAGGCCCAGATCAGACATCGCAGAACGTGGCATGTGATCAGAGTCTGCACTGTTTGCTAACAAAATTTTCTGTCAAATAAAATACCCCTCCTGACCAAGGTATTACAAAAAGACTTGTACATGCACATTGAGTTGTAATTTAATAAAAAAGAAAGCACAAGTGGCTTTGTTTCGGAAGCACTCCCGAAAAAGTGGGTTATTTGCATTGAAATAAAAAAAACCTTTTCCAACAGACTTCTTCCTCGGGTTTTCCAGCTCTTCATTTCTTTTTGACATAATCGTGTTGAAGACATCCCTGCTGTGCTTGAAGTCATCGCCCTTTAAGCTGTTTTCCTTATACTGAGTACTGTTGATGAGCCAGACGGGGATTTAGGATTGCCTGGTTGGCTTTCAGTGAGTCAGAATCGTATTTTCTTAACACTCAGGAAGAAGCGGGCTAGGTATCTTTTTTACTTTTCTCTCTTCCCCTGGGTCTCCACCCCTACGCTTTCCAACCATGAGTGGATTTTGTTTTCAAGATGGAGTTCTTTTGATTGTTTGTTTGGATTGTTCATGCTTTCCACGAAGGTTTCAGGATCAGCTATTTCCTTAAATCAACTGCTAATATGAAATAAAGGCACTGCCTTTTGAGCAAACACACTCATTTACAACACTTAAGTTTTAAAACACTTAACTTCTTTAGTTGATTAAAAACATACCGATAGTGCTAGATTGGTAGCTCAGTGGTTAGTGCACTTTCCTCTGATTCTAGAGGCCTCCGGTTCGATTCACAGCAGCGACAATAAAGTTTGGTGTCTAAATATGTTCCATTGGCATCAGTTGTAGGGATGAATGCCACAAAGTGCAGGGAGAATCATCCCGTATGCAGGTTAAAGAGCCTTATGGTAATTTCATGATTATCGCCCGGGCGTTCGTCCTGCAAATCGAGTGTATGTATACCTGCGAGTAATGGTCAAATTGGACCTATCGCAATAATACTAGATAGATACATAGTCACGCTAGCAAGTCCTTGGTTAACCGCCTATATACAGATGCAGATGGTATTTATGTGGGATACTTAACATTTCTTATATCTACTCCTTAGCAAAATTAGGGGAGTCACTGACACCATTCTCCTATGGTGAGTGAGTGTTTGAATTTTACGCCCCACCAACAGCTAAGGTCATACGGAGACGGGACCTCGGTTTAAAGACTCATCCGAAAGTCTGGAGAAGCCCGGGATCGATCCTGCGATCCCTGGTTTACAAGGCGAGTAGCGTAACCACTACACCACGGAGGCTTCTCCATTCTCCTATGGTATTTTCAGTATTTTGCAAGTACTTTCTATGCGTTCCCCAACTGAGATTATTTGCATCTTGTCTGGCAGACCAAAAGTACAGATGTCAAAATAGGCAGTCGTGCAAAAGCCAGCTTACTTTGACCAAAGTCCAGACCAGACTTTGCAGCAGGAATAGATGAAGGTCAACAGATAGACACCGCAGCTCTTGACAAAGTTCCACATAAATGGCTTGAGTACTGTCAAGCTAAAAAATTCCAGCATGCAACCACTTACACTTACAGAGCTTCCTTACCAACAGAGGCTAAACCAGACCTGATCAAGGCCAGTTTGCACTATTGCCCCAGCTGTATCCGGTGTCCCTCAAGGTGCAATGCTCGGACATTTATTATTCTGCCCATGCGTAAATTACCTCCCACAGAAAGTCAGCTCTTGACCTTCTTGTTATTGACCTTCTATTATATCACCAACTCTCAAGCAAGACTCATACTGCAGCATTTCACAGGGAACTTGAAAGACTACAGCAATGTCCATAATCGAATACAGACTGGCAAAAGTCTTTTCAACCCAACCAAATGTGCGGCAGTCAGGGTAATAAAAACGGAGCACATTGCCATGAACTGTCAGTCTAAAAGACTTGAAAGTACCTGGGTATCCTTTATTTCAGAAACATGTTATGGGAAACCCATTTTGATGCAACTGCAACTACAATTGCAAAAAAAAAAAAAAAAAAAAAGCTGCCAGGCGTTTCTTTGGAAGGAACATAAGCAGCTGTTCTAAGATGTTAAAGCATGATGGAAGAGACCATGATTAGACTTATCCTGGATTATGCCACATCAGTATGGGATTCAACGGGCCTCCGTGGCCTAGTGGATAAGAGCGCCGACTCTTAGTCATTAGGTCTCTCACCGCCGTAGGTTCGAGCCTCGCTCGGGCCACGTGTGAGACGCCAAGTTCTGCAACGGGAAGGTCAGGTGGTTTTTCTCCGGGTACTCCGGTTTTCGCCCAACTCTGATTAACGATCGGCTCGATATGAGTGAAATAATCTTGAAAGGGCCGTAAAACCGTTCTGTGGTGTATTCCTTGCTTCCAAAGGATAACCCTTTCTAGAACATATTTAAGGACAAACTTCCACAGAGTATTATCACATCAGGGATCATTGAGGGCTCCAAGAGGGATCGTGCAAGTCTTCCCTAAACTACGTTAAAACTGTCTTTCAAAGTTTTTAATTTGTTCTGTTGTGAGGCAAAGGTGTCGCTTGCATCACTGGGGAGTCCAACTGATATTGACATACATTCTGGCAAGGCCTGCTGTCCTTGCAGCAGGTAGGGTAGAGGATAGGGCGTTGTTACTTACGTTTCTATACTTTATTCATTTACCCCCCTTCTACCCTGTGCCTCCCCCTCTTTTCCTCTACTACCACTTCTATCTCTTTTGTCCCTTTCTCTGAGAAACGACAGAAAATGACCTTATCAATAGTTTGAGCTTCACCGCCGCTTTGCACATACCCTTAATATGATGATACTCCAATGTTTGTCCTATGTGCACTTCATGGGAAGAAAATTAGATAGGGTAACTCAGTTAGTTTGCAGCATGGATACTGGACAATCAAACGTCAGTAGCTATAATACCCTTCAGACCAAGGTAATTTATTCGAGGTAGGAGTGAGTAGTTTGAACTACTGAGCGTCAATCATGGTGATATACCACACAGTTTTCATTTAAGGGGAATGGGAACATCTTAAGGGGAGGCAACTCCTGCAAAAGTATTTATGTCTCCCAAGGCTATTGGGGCAACTATTAAAGGAAACAATATGCTTCTGAGGAGCAAATTCTTTCCCAGTTGGACAGGGCTTGTAGAAAAGCGAACAGAAAGTCCCGAATGTTGTCTCCCTTTGAAAGGGAGACAGCTTTCGGGATTTCGTGTTCGTTTTAGCAAATTCTTTCCTTTACTATATATATAGTTGACCCCTATCTACAAGGGCGACAAAAATATTTTGGAGGAGTTTCCTCCCCTAATGTTTATCCGTCCCCTTTTTTGTTTGTTTGATTTGAGGTTTAACGTCCCCCTCAACACTGTAAAGGTCAATTTGGAGACGTTGCTACCAATTTGTGGGACTTTTATCCGATAGTGAGATGAAATGTCATCTCAAGCCCTGTCGCCTAATGCAACCAATAAGGTTCACAACCATGGACGGGCCGATTCGTACCGCTTTGCCTGGGCAGGCTTAGATTCTCTAAGCGGTTTACCAGTACTCGTGCGCGGGTCGGTTTCAGCTCTGCGTCTCCTTAAACCAACCATGACACAAAGAATATGGTACCCTTTTGTCATAACACACCCATGTCACATACTGCATTCCCTCACATCTTCAGCTTAGTTACTTTTCCGATGAAATGTCTTGATATTTTTCTTGTCTGTACTCCCAACATAGTTTGTGGGTGCTCGATAGAACCGCCGTATTGATGCGGTTCTAGGGAGTACCAACAACCTATGTATTGGAACAGAGATAAGAAAAATAAAATATACCCCACTTAACCCCCAGTCCCTTCATATAAAGTGGGGTTTAGAGGGGTGCTCACTACAAGGTTGTTTTAACGTGATGTCACAAGGTTTTCACCAAAAAAACACCATGACACGAAGCATATGGGGTCCTGGTGTGTCATCGTTACGAAAACATGCCTATACAAATACATTGTAAATTTTACCGCCGAAAATAAAACTGAATTTTTAGATGAAAAATTGTGATATTTGTCTTATTTCTGTGCAAAATATAGATTGTCATTGAGGCGGTTCTTACGTGTACCCACAATCTGTATTTTAGACAGAAATAAGAACAAGAGGACCATGATGGTCCTGTATCGCTCACCTGAGTCTATTCATCACCTTGTTTTTGATCCAACATGACCCATATTCAAACATATTCAAGATTTTATAAAGGCAAACATTCTTGGCAAGTTTCATGAAGCTTGAACCAAAAAATGTCTCAAGTATGATTTGACCAATTTTGTTTGTTTGATTTGAGGTTTATACTATTTAGGTCATTTTGGAGATGTTGCTTCCAATTTTGTGGGACTTTTTACCCGACATTGAGATGAAAGGTCCGTCCCTTCATGTCTGATAGCATTTATATTTCTGCAGCCTGAAGGTTGATTTCAATCATTTCTAATCTGTAGCAAGTTTATAGTGGGGAAATTATGAAATAAAAGTAGGTCAAGTGATGACAAAGTTTTCTCTAAAAATAGCCAAAAGAACTTTGACCTTGATCCAAACACCCTGAAAGTCTTAATTGCTTGAGATACTGTATTATCATACAGAATATTTGTTTAAAGTTTTAATAACCCCTAAAAGGCGGGAAAACCCTGAAGGGGTAGCCTGGCAAACAGCATAGGCCCAGATCAGACATCGCAGAACGTGGCATGTGATCAGAGTCTGCACTGTTTGCTAACAAAATTTTCTGTCAAATAAAATACCCCTCCTGACCAAGGTATTACAAAAAGAGGACATTTCTGAGCAAGTTTGATGATGATTGGACTAAAACTGTGGCTTCTAGAATGTTAACAAGGTTTTTCTATGATATAACCTACTGATCTACTTTTTGACCCCACATGACCCGAATTTGACCTAGATATTGTCAAGATTATCATTCTGAGCAAGTTGATGATAATTAGACTAAAATTGCAGTCTCTAGAGTGTAAACAAGGTTTTTCTATGATTTGACCTACTTTTGACCCCACATGACCCATATTCGAATTCGACCTAGATATTGTAGAGATGATCATTCTGAGCAAGTTTGATGATGATTTGGCCAAAACTGTGGCCTCTAGAGTGTTAACAAGGTTTTTCTATAATTTGACCTACTGACCTACTTTTTAACCCAACATGACACATATTCGAACTTGGCCGAGATATTATCAAGATGATCATTTTGAGCAAGTTTGAGGATGATTGGACCAAAACTGTGGTCTCTAGAGTGTTAACAAGGTTTTTCTATGATTTGACCTACTGACCTATCTTTTTGGCCGACATGACCCATAATCAAACGTGACCGAGATATTGTCAGGATGATCATTTAGAGCAAGTTTGAGGATGATTGGACCAAAACTGTGGCCTCTAGAGTGTTAACAAGGTTTTTATACGATTTGACCTACTGACCTACATTTTGACCTGAAATGACCCATATTCCAACTTGAATGAGATATTGTCAGGATAAACATTCTGACCAAGTTTGAGGAAGATTGGACCAAAACTGTGGCCTCTAGAGTGATAACAAGGTTTTTCTATGATTTGCCCTACTGACCTACTTTTTAACCCGACATGACCCATATTCGAACTTGGCCGAGATATTGTCAGGATGATCATTTTGAACAATTTTGAGGATGATTGGACCAAAGCTGTGGCCTCTAGAGTGTTAACAAGGTTTTTCTATGATCTGACCTACTGACCTACTTTTTGACCTGAAATCACCCACATTCCAACTTGACCGAGATATTGTTAGGATGAACATTCTGACCAAGATTGAGGAAGATTGGACCAAAACTGTGGCCTCTAGAGTGTTAACAAGGTTTTTCTATGATTTGACCTACTGACCTTCTTTTTGACCCGACATGACCCATATTCGAACTTGACCGGGATATTGTCAGGATGATCATTCTGTGTAAGCTTGAGGATGATTGGACCAAAACTGGCCTCTAGAGTGCTAAAAAATGTTTTCTGTGGTTTGACCTACTGACCTTCCTTTTGACCCGATATGACCCATATTCAAACTTGACCAAGATATTATCAAGATGATAATCCTGAGCAAGTTTGAGGATGATTGGACCAAAATTGTGACCTCTAGAGTGTTAACAAGGTTTTCCTTTGATTTGACCTGGTGGCCTACTTTTTTAACCGACATGACCCATATTCAAACCTAACCGACATATTGCCATGGTGATCATTCTCACCCAGTTTCATGATGATTGGATCAAAGCTGTGGCCTCTAGAGTGTTAACAAGAAAATTTACGCACGCACGACGCACGACGAACAACGACGCCGGGCATCTCACAGTCACAAAAGCTCACCATGACCTTCGGTCAGAAGAGCTAAAAATAAGGTTTACCCCTGTAAACCCCAGTTTTACCGTATTAAAGTGGGGTTCAAGGGGACAAATATTATATAGGCGTGTTTTCGTGATGGGTTCTGATCCATCACGAAAACATGCCTATATAGTTTTTACCCCCCCCCCCACAAACCCCTCTTTTATATGGTAAAACTGGGGTTTGCAGGGGTAAACATTATTTTTCTTATTTCTGCTCAAAAACATAGAGTACGGGTACTCGTTAGAACCGCATCGACTAGGCGGTTCTAACGAGTATTCACAATTTATGTTTTGACCATAAATAAGAAAAATTTCACAATTTTCATCTTAAAATGTTCATTATTTCGGCAGTAAAATTTACAATATATCTCTATAGGCCTATTTGCGTAATGTACATGTAAATGCGAACGTCAAGATTGTCCATTCTGTGACAGATAACCACTAAAAGCAAACTCTAATTCGTTTGCAAGATAACTTTTATCAATGACAGATTTGATATTAATTCGGTGTCCTTTTAGCACTACCGAATTGCATTTCAGTATTGTTTAATCTAAATAAGTGTCAAGATCGCTCTCCTATTAATTTCCTCTTGATGTCGTTAGAGCGAATCATGAATACAGATGACGGCATAAAAACGTCGTTATTGCCTCAATTTGTGGTTACAGGATATCTGAAATTAATGGCTGACGAGAGCCGACGACGGCGATTTTTATAACATACATGTAAAGCAAGTACAATATCTGATGGTTAAAAATTATAAGTACACATTTATTCTATGGCCAAAAGTATGAGCATGTTTGTCATATTTGTATGAAATGATCAAAGTTTTAACGATACAGAACGTTAATTAATGAGATTGTTAGCTCTGAAAACCATTACGCAAACACGCCTATACAAATACATTGTAACCTTTATCGCCGAAAAAATGAAAAATGTAAGATGAAGAAGTGTGACAGCTTTCCTACTTCTGCTCAAAATATAGATTGTAGGTTTTTTTTGTTTGTTTGATTTGAGGTTTAACGTCCCCGTCAACACTGTAAAGGTCATTTTGGGGACGTTTCTTCCAATTTTGTGGGACTTTTACCCAACATTGAGATGAAATGACATCTCAAGCCCTGTCGTCCAATGAAACCAATAGGGTTTATTAGCATGGACGGTCCGCCTCGCACCGCGGTTCCTGGACAGGCTTAGATCCTCTAAGTGGTTTACCAGTACTAGTGTGCTGGCCAGATTCAGCTCTGCGTGGAAGCATCGTGCAGCGCATATATTTCTTCAAGCCCCTATGGACGGGGGCCCGGTTCTAACGTGTACCCACAATCTATATTTTAGAACAGAAATTAGGAATATAAGGTCTCCCTGCCCTACATCATAGTGTAGATTATATTTTCTTGTCCTGTGGGATCATTGAATCCATTGTGGAATTTTGAAAATTTCTGAGGGTCACTGATGAGGCCTAATTGGCCGAAACTAGCTAGTCTGGCCCAGAAAACATGTACACTCCATATTTTTTCACTTCTGTGGTGTATTCCTTGCTTCCAAAGGATAACCCTTTTATAGAACATATTACACCTGTAAACCCCAGTTTTACTAAATAAAAATGATGTTCAAGTGGGTCACAATTATACAGGCTTGTTTTCGTGATGCCTCTCAAATCTTAATGCCAGCTGGCTACCTATTACCCGTTGCCAATTAACTAGAATTTGCGAATTGACATATGGTTGCCGTTTGCCAGTTGCCTATGAAGCTGTGTTGCTCAAAAACCTTCTGAAATCGAACTGGCATCTGGTTGCCAGTTTCCCCTTGCCAATTCACTAGAATTTGCGAATCGGCATCTAGCTGCCGTTTCCAAGTCGTCTATTCAGCTGCGATACTGTAAATCCCTATCAAATCGAACTTACAGGTGGCTGCGGTTTGCCAGTCGCCTATGGAGCTGTGATACACTAAAATCGTCTCAAATCGAATTGGCAGCTGGCTTCCTGAGTGTCCAGTTGCCAGTTTACTATAATTTGCGAATCGGCATCTGGCTGCTGTTTGTCAGTTGCCTATTTAGATGTGATACTCCAAAACCCTCCCAAATCGAATTGGCAACTGGCTCCCAGTTGCCAGTGGCCACTTCACTAGAATTTGCGAACCGTTATCTGGCTGTCGTTGCCTATGAAACTGTGATGCTCTAAAATCCTCTGAAATCGGATTGGCAGCTGGCTGTCAGTTTCCATTTGCCAATTCACTAGAATTTGCGAATCGGCATTTAGCTGCCGTTTGCCAGTTGTCTATTCAGTTGTGATACTCTAAAACACTCTCAAATCGAATTGGCTGCTGGGTACAAGTTTCCAGTTTCAGTCAATTCACTGGAATTTTCGAAACTGCATCTGGCTGCCGTTTGCCAGTTGCCTATTCAGTTGTTATGCTCTAAACCCGTCTCAAATCGAATTGCCAGCTTGCGGCCAGTTGCCATTTGACTACAATTTGCGAATTGGCATCCAGAATGCCCATACTTACATGGGAGACAAAAATATTTTTGTAGGAGTTGCCCCCACCCCCTTGAAGGTGTATCTTTTCCTCTTAAATAACTAAATTAAAACTTCCAATGGTCATTCGTGGATGTAGGATTTTCAATCAGGGTTAGACTAGCTACTAGTCTGATAATAATCTGATCATTTCTGGTATTTTTTATTGTATCAAAACTTTATCACCTTGTTAGTAATGGCAAGTCTATTTGGTAGATTCTCCAAGCTTAGGATTATGTTAAAATTGTGCCAGAGGGTGACTAGACTAGCTATTTTTTACACATTGTTCATTTTACTGCAAAAATGATTTTAATTCCATATTATTCATTTTAACGCCTAGTGGCTAGGCTAGAAAAGGGTCTTTAAAAGTAACGCTGCTAAAGGGTTTTCGAATCGCTCAGTCAAGCTTATGTATAAAAGCCGTTCACCCCTCTAGTCGACCCATCCATTTTTGAATTTGGACACTTCCATTCTTTTCAGTAGGGGCTTTAGTCGAAAGGCAAGCAGTGTAGACCCAGCTGAGAGGCTCATTATCTCATTACGAAAACACGCCTATACAAATACATTGTAAATTTAACCTCCGAAAAATCAAAATTTTCAGATGAAAAATTTTGATATTTTTGTTTATTCCGCGGTTCTAACGAGTACCCACAATCTCGCCGAGGCGGTCCTAACGAGTACCCAGAATCTATGTTTTTAGCAGAAATAAGAAAAAAGTATACCCCTGAAAACCCCAGTTTTAACAATATAAAAGGGTTTATGGGGGTCAAATTTATATAGGCGTGTTTTCGTGATGGCATCTGGATCTACACTTTATTTGCATAAATCCCCATGAAAATACAATGATTTGTACCCTCTCTACACTCACCACTTAGGACATTGTCTGCGAACATTGATTCTGTTCCATTCATTATTTGTATTCAGTTCCATCAAATCCAGAGTCAAGAATGTTTACACTACTTCGGGCATCTGGCACAACCAATTCCTACAAGTTAAATTATTTGTCTATTTAATCATCTATTAGTCTGTACAGACGCATCTGTGAATGCACTGATATAAGAATTGACTGCCCCCAGACTTTCAATTAAGTGTTATTGGACCAATGGAAATTTAAAAGACGGATACAGGATATAAAATGTTGAACTTTGAGCCCTTTCCAGCACGAAAACACGCCAATATTATTTTGACCCCTTTGAACCCCACTTGTATACAGTAAAACTGGGGTTTACAGGGGTAAACCTTATTTTTCTTATTTCTGCTCTAAAATATAGATTGTGAGTGCTCGTGAGAACCGCCTCATCGAGGCGGTTCTCACGAGTACCCACAATCTATATTTTGAGCAGAAAAAAGACAAATATGACAATTTTTCATCTTAAAATTTCCGGTTTTTTTTCGACGATAAAGTTTACAATGTATTTGTAAATGCGTATTTTCGTAATGGCATCACGTATTAGTGCAAGAAGCAATGCAAATTAAAGAAGGATATGATCAAATTTAACACTTTCGAAACTCGAGCAAAGCACATAGAGGACGTAAATGAAACCCATCGAGAATTGACGGTGACCTGAGAGCCGAAATTTGAAGAAAAAAAAAAAAAAATACACGAAAGGTCATGCGCGCTCGGCAAAAACTACGATTTTTTTTCCCCTCTGTTTTAAATTTTAAGTTCAAGTTCAGTATGCGCTTGTCGAAAAAACACTAGGGTACCACACCCGTATTACAAGTACTTACAGAGGCTCTTACATGAGGGTCCCTGTATTATTGTATTTATAAAATGAGTGGTTAAAATTCGAGGCTTCGCCGATAATTTTATTCTTTTTCCTCATCGAGTTTAATAGAAGAAAGATAAAAAGCTGGTTGCGAAAACCATGACTTGTTGTTGACTTGTACATGCACATTGAGTTGTAATTTAATAAAAAAGAAAGCACAAGTGGCTTTGTTTCGGAAGCACTCCCGAAAAAGTGGGTTATTTGCATTGAAATAAAAAAAACCTTTTCCAACAGACTTCTTCCTCGGGTTTTCCAGCTCTTCATTTCTTTTTGACATAATCGTGTTGAAGACATCCCTGCTGTGCTTGAAGTCATCGCCCTTTAAGCTGTTTTCCTTATACTGAGTACTGTTGATGAGCCAGACGGGGATTTAGGATTGCCTGGTTGGCTTTCAGTGAGTCAGAATCGTATTTTCTTAACACTCAGGAAGAAGCGGGCTAGGTATCTTTTTTACTTTTCTCTCTTCCCCTGGGTCTCCACCCCTACGCTTTCCAACCATGAGTGGATTTTGTTTTCAAGATGGAGTTCTTTTGATTGTTTGTTTGGATTGTTCATGCTTTCCACGAAGGTTTCAGGATCAGCTATTTCCTTAAATCAACTGCTAATATGAAATAAAGGCACTGCCTTTTGAGCAAACACACTCATTTACAACACTTAAGTTTTAAAACACTTAACTTCTTTAGTTGATTAAAAACATACCGATAGTGCTAGATTGGTAGCTCAGTGGTTAGTGCACTTTCCTCTGATTCTAGAGGCCTCCGGTTCGATTCACAGCAGCGACAATAAAGTTTGGTGTCTAAATATGTTCCATTGGCATCAGTTGTAGGGATGAATGCCACAAAGTGCAGGGAGAATCATCCCGTATGCAGGTTAAAGAGCCTTACGGTAATTTCATGATTATCGCCCGGGCGTTCGTCCTGCAAATCGAGTGTATGTATACCTGCGAGTAATGGTCAAATTGGACCTATCGCAATAATACTAGATAGATACATAGTCACGCTAGCAAGTCCTTGGTTAACCGCCTATATACAGATGCAGATGGTATTTATGTGGGATACTTAACATTTCTTATATCTACTCCTTAGCAAAATTAGGGGAGTCACTGACACCATTCTCCTATGGTGAGTGAGTGTTTGAATTTTACGCCCCACCAACAGCTAAGGTCATACGGAGACGGGACCTCGGTTTAAAGACTCATCCGAAAGTCTGGAGAAGCCCGGGATCGATCCTGCGATCCCTGGTTTACAAGGCGAGTAGCGTAACCACTACACCACGGAGGCTTCTCCATTCTCCTATGGTATTTTCAGTATTTTGCAAGTACTTTCTATGCGTTCCCCAACTGAGATTATTTGCATCTTGTCTGGCAGACCAAAAGTACAGATGTCAAAATAGGCAGTCGTGCAAAAGCCAGCTTACTTTGACCAAAGTCCAGACCAGACTTTGCAGCAGGAATAGATGAAGGTCAACAGATAGACACCGCAGCTCTTGACAAAGTTCCACATAAATGGCTTGAGTACTGTCAAGCTAAAAAATTCCAGCATGCAACCACTTACACTTACAGAGCTTCCTTACCAACAGAGGCTAAACCAGACCTGATCAAGGCCAGTTTGCACTATTGCCCCAGCTGTATCCGGTGTCCCTCAAGGTGCAATGCTCGGACATTTATTATTCTGCCCATGCGTAAATTACCTCCCACAGAAAGTCAGCTCTTGACCTTCTTGTTATTGACCTTCTATTTTATCACCAACTCTCAAGCAAGACTCATACTGCAGCATTTCACAGGGAACTTGAAAGACTACAGCAATGTCCATAATCGAATACAGACTGGCAAAAGTCTTTTCAACCCAACCAAATGTGCGGCAGTCAGGGTAATAAAACGGAGCACATTGCCATGAACTGTCAGTCTAAAAGACTTGAAAGTACCTGGGTATCCTTTATTTCAGAAACATGTTATGGGAAACCCATTTTGATGCAACTGCAACTACAATTGCAAAAAAAAAAAAAAAAAAAAAAGCTGCCAGGCGTTTCTTTGGAAGGAACATAAGCAGCTGTTCTAAGATGTTAAAGCATGATGGAAGAGACCATGATTAGACTTATCCTGGATTATGCCACATCAGAATGGGATTCAACGGGCCTCCGTGGCCTAGTGGATAAGAGCGCCGACTCTTAGTCATTAGGTCTCTCACCGCCGTAGGTTCGAGCCTCGCTCGGGCCACGTGTGAGACGCCAAGTTCTGCAACGGAAGGTCAGGTGGTTTTTCTCCGGGTACTCCGGTTTTCGCCCAACTCTGATTAACGATCGGCTCGATATGAGTGAAATAATCTTGAAAGGGCCGTAAAACCGTTCTGTGGTGTATTCCTTGCTTCCAAAGGATAACCCTTTCTAGAACATATTTAAGGACAAACTTCCACAGAGTATTATCACATCAGGGATCATTGAGGGCTCCAAGAGGGATCGTGCAAGTCTTCCCTAAACTACGTTAAAACTGTCTTTCAAAGTTTTTAATTTGTTCTGTTGTGAGGCAAAGGTGTCGCTTGCATCACTGGGGAGTCCAACTGATATTGACTTACATTCTGGCAAGGCCTGCTGTCCTTGCAGCAGGTAGGGTAGAGGATAGGGCGTTGTTACTTACGTTTCTATACTTTATTCATTTACCCCCTTCTACCCTGTGCCTCCCCCTCTTTTCCTCTACTACCACTTCTATCTCTTTTGTCCCTTTCTCTGAGAAACGACAGAAAATGACCTTATCAATAGTTTGAGCTTCACCGCCGCTTTGCACATACCCTTAATATGATGATACTCCAATGTTTGTCCTATGTGCACTTCATGGGAAGAAAATTAGATAGGGTAACTCAGTTAGTTTGCAGCATGGATACTTTAAAGTATTCTGAAGCACTAGCGCTATGCTATTGGATTTGGGGCTCATCATCGCGAAGGTAGAAATCAGCAGGTAGCCAGATAGCTCATTTTGTCTCTTACTATTCCCAGAACTTTATTGTATACCCGGAGTAAATTTGTGAAAAAGTTTTAATTGCTTGTCCAGGTGAGAAGCGCTTTCCACCCTACCGAGAAGTTCCGGTAAATCCTTCGGTAAATACATGTATCCGGTAAATCGTTGGTCCAAGCGCGGTGCTGTTTTACCGGCTAATACGTGACGTAGTTTCGAAACTTTCCCGCTGTCAAACTTCAGCGTTTGATGAAACACACTGGTCAATACATACGAACAGGCTGCGTAGCGGTCGCATAGGCTTCGTATTTTGGACGCATAGGCTTCGATGAAAAATGGCGGCTGACAGTTCGCCGCTGCAGGTAAGAATCCGTTTTACGTTAATCTAACTGTTGTATAGCGTTGCCCAATACTGACATCAGCCTTACGGACCACTTTATTAATGTACGGCTTCATCTGTCGCAAGAAAAAGTTTGAAAAACGGAATATGGAAAAATAGACCCAACAGAAATTTGGCATTGAACACAGATTCACCTGTATTTTCACTTTAGTCCGGTCGTCCTATGTAACTACACGTTTTTGGTGGGTGCTCTGGCCGATAAATTGTGAATAACGATAATGGAATCCCAAAGCTAATATGCAACTTTCGTCACATCTTTTGCGAAAAAGAAAAATCTTGATATTTCGATGCAACGCACGTAGCTGCGTTACCGATTACAACGCAGAGGCTGCGAACTAAATTTGAAAGCCCTGTATTATGTAGAATCATAGGGAATTATATTAAATTAATATCGAGAAATCAGTCAGCAGCGTTAGTTGGTGATGCTAAAGACATTCTGTATCATTTATAACGAACACATTTTCAGTCTTAGCTATGCAAATACTACATTTTGATTTGAATGCACAGAATAGTTACAATTATTTACACTACCGTTCATAAACTTGGTAACTCTTCGTCAAATCTGTTAAGTATTTAGCCAAATAATATTTGCACTGTATGAATTTCTGTCGTGTTTTTATTACAACGCACGTAGCTTCGGAATTTACGAAGCGCAGGTTACAGAGATGGGAAGACGCATTACGAAAGCACGCCTATTAAAATACCACCAAAAAAGATAAAATTTTCAGATAAACATTCTGATAGTTTAAATATTTCTGCCAAAGATATATTGTGTGGGAACTTGTTACAATCGCCCGGGCCAGGCGGTTCTAACGCGTATCCACAATCTGTGTTTCTGAGAATCACAACAATTGTCGTCTGCTTTGTCATCGGAAGCTTACTTTAAAAGTCATTTGGACCAATCTCTGACTGCACCCTCTCTAGTCTGATCTGAGTCCACACTGTTTGACTATATGCAAAATATTAATAAAAAAAAAGCTTACGAAGATGCAGCAGACAGTATAAACAGGTTTTCTTACGGTTGATAGTATGAATTTGCATGTCTCTGGAAAGAACAACAACCATTTAAACCTCTTTTTCATGTGATCTGTGATTGCCAATTACCAGCGCACAAGCCCAGTCTAGATTTTATTTTTACATAGCGCTCTGAAGTCAGAGGAAAAAGACAAACGCTGCTTTAAATAACCAGTTCCCGATTTTTGTACATACATGTACTCGTAATCAGCGGCAGTCACGTGGACAACAGCGGGTGAACTGTGTAAATGTATTTTTAATATTTTGGAATAAATTGCTAGTGTCTGTGCATCTGTATAATTACGCGCACGCGTACGTTCATGTATGTATGCACATAGCTCCGCCCCCGCCCATCGGGGCTTGAAGAAGTAAATAGACTGCAAGTTGCTCAAACACTGAACTGAAACCAACCGCTCATGCGTACTGGTAAACCGCTTAGAGGGTCTAAGTCTGCCCAGGCAAAGTAGTGCGAGGCTGACCGCCCATGCATATAAACCCTATTGGTCTGATTGGACGGCAGGTCTTGAGATGTCATTTCATCTCAATGTCGGGTAAAAGAAGCACAAAATTGGAAGCAACGTCTCCAAAATGACGTGTATTGTATGACCTCAAACCAAACAGATAACCCAAAATCTACGTTCAAAGTGTTAATGCAGACACTTGTGTGACTTCGTACACTATATTTGTAGTCAGCAAGCTCAAATCTGCACGGGCCTCCATGGCCTATTGGATAAGAGCACTGACTCATAATCATAAGGTCTCTCACTGCTGTGGGTTCGAGCTGGCTCGGATCAGACGTGAGGTGCCAAGTTATGCAACGGAAGGTCAGGTGGTTTTTCTCAGGTTATTCCCGTTTTTGGTTAACAATAGGCTTGATCTTTGTGAAATAATCTTGAAAGTGCCGTTTAACATCTCTTAAAACATAAAGCTCAATAGAAGTGAAGGCAATGATCAGGAATCGACACAATTACCCCACACCTCCTATCCGACACCAATGGGAAGCTATAATAAGTACATATATGCAAAATAAAAGCTAAAAGGTTGCCTTTGGAAACAAATAACACATAAAACGAAAATCGGAGACTCGGTTTTATTGAGTCTCTTTATACACAGCAATGTAGTTTGCAAGGCTGCACACGCCTCCTGGCACTGTATTTGAGTTTCAATGCACCCAGAATGGGCTCGATGATCCCAAAGGAAAAGACAATATAACCTGCACTATGATGAAGCACGGGGAGACTTTTTACGGCCGCCGACCGGCACTTAACACCAGCTGCAGTGAGGTAAAATAAAAGCTAAAAGGTTGCCTTTGGAAACAAAGAACACATAAAAGAACGAAAATCGGAGATTCGGTATTAATGAGTCTCTTCATACACAGCAATGTAGTTTGCAAGGCTGCATACGCCTCCTAGCACCGGCTTAAGCGATATTCGATTTTCAATGTAACCAGAATGGGCTCAATGATCCCGAAGGAAATGAAGCACGGGGGGACTTTGTCTCTGGTCGGGCCCATCGGAGAGTCTTTACTGTTGGTTTTCTTTTGCTCCAGCATTTCAGTGGTTTCTTGCTGTCGAGTCCTCAGCGTTGTTTCATCTCTGTGGTTGTTTGATTTTTTTTGTGTGTGTGTTCACGGAGATATTGCACTGATGAGTAAGGAGGCCTTTATGCGGACTGAACAAATTATTTGTCTAAATCGCGTCGGAAATAGGGGGCGAGGATTGTGGCCACGTAAAATCGATTTAAGACCCCCGGTGGAATTCGTTTCACTGACCTTTCCAATGCGGTTCTTCTGTCGCGGTTTATTTTTGTCATGGTTTGTCTATGAGTGTTTGTATCGCTTATATATTATTTTTGATAGCCAATTGGCCATTTATACCGTGGGAAAGTAACTGTCCTTTTGGTTTTCCGCTATTGATGTTTCCATTAGGGTCTGGTTGTTTCATGTATCTGTTTCTTTCCCTTTGATGTCTCTGATGGGATATGTGGGCTAATTGTATGGACTCCTGATCATTGCCTTCACTTCTATGTTACGGGGAGACGCACTATAACAATAATAAACCACGACAGAAGAACTGTCTTGGAACGATCAGCAAAATGCATTCCGGGGGGGGGGGAGAAAGAGGGGGTGGGGAGGCTTAAATAGATTTTACATGGCCATGATCCACTCTATGCTGTCCTTGTTTTCATCAGAACAGCCTACAGAGTCCAGTGAGACAATACTACTGCCAGTGCAGTCTGCTAATAACTCTATGACAATATGCAGGTGATGTATGCAGAATTAGGTAAAGCGGCGCAGAATAGAAAAGTTGAATGTTCTGATTTATCAGTTTCTATGTGAAAACCAGACATTTCGAAATTTGCGACACAAACCAGCCAAACAGAAAAATATGATAAAGTACCACTCACCGCAAAATGGCTGACGTAGCTCACAAATGGATGCTTGATGCGTATGCCTCGCCTGCTTTGGTTGCCTCTACCATGTCTTTTTCTGTGGGCATTATTGATGCATGTACAACCAAGTAGAAAATGGATTTATGGAGTACAGAAGTTGCATAAGACAAGGAACAAATGGGCGTCCGTGAAATGAACACCCCCCCCCCCACCCTTAAACCCCACTTCGTATAGAGGAAACTGGGGTTTACGGGGGTATACATCATTTAACTTATTACTTCTCCAAAACATAGGTTGTGGGTATGAGGCGGTTCTAACGAGCACCCACAACCTATGTTTGCAGTATAAATAAAAATACAAGAGCATCGCATGCGGCTGTCAACGCTCGGCTGCAAACATTCTATGTCGAAAAAAAGGGCATAACTGTGCCAAAAATATTTTGAGGGATACCTCACCTTTTGGTATGAGTTCCCCGTTTGATAATGAACAACTAGTCCGAGTTTCAAGTAAATATGTTCAGTGATGACAGAGATATTACAAAATGTCCAAGTTTTTGGAAAAAATTCTAAGTCGAAAAAGGGGCATAACTGTGCCAAAAATATTTCGAGGGTTACCTCACCTATTGGTATGAGTTCCCCTTTTCATAATGAACAACTAGTCTGAGTTTCAAGTAAATATGTTCAGTAATGACAGAGATATTACAAAATGTCAAAGTTTTTGCACGACGACGCAGACGCAGACGACGACGACGCCAGAGCTATGGCAATACCTCGTCGTTTTCTTCGAAAACAGCCGAGCTAAAAATCACGGTTTTTAATCTGAAAAGTAGCCATTTTGGAGATGTAAAAATGCACACTGTCGCACGCGTGTGCCACCATAATGGCAAAACATTCTGTATCATAACGTAGGAGCATTTGAAAACTAAGCCAAAACACGGCTACACTTTGATTTCTTTGGCCAGTTCGTGTTATCACTGCTCGCTATCTTGGTATATAACGCTTCAACTTCCTATGTATTGAATTCATACTGGCTTCAGTTGGTGAGATGGCCAGTTTTCAAGACTTTCTGGTCGCAAACTTCTAACACAGGGAATTGAGCCACGTGCGTTGTAATAAAAACACGACAGAAATTCATACAGTGCAAATATTATTTGGCTAAATACTTAACAGATTTGACAAAGACTTACCAAGTTTATGAACAGTAGTGTAAATAATTGTAACTTGACAGATTTTGTGCATTTGAATCAAAATGTAGTATTTGCATAGCTGAAACTTAAAATGTGTTCGGTATAAATGGTACAGAATGTCTTTAGCATCACCAACTAACGTTGGTTGACTGATTTCTCGATATTAATTTAATATAATTCGCTATTACTCTACATAATACAGGGCTTTCAAATTTAGTTCGCAGCCTCTGCATTGTAATCGGTAACGAAGCTACGTGTGTTGTATCGGAATATCAAGATTTTTCTTTTTCGCAAAAGATGTGACGAAAGTTGCATATTAGCTTTTGGAGATCCTTATCGTTATTCACAATTTATCGACCAGAACACCAGCCAAAAACGTGTAGTTACATAGGACGACCGGACCAAAATGAAAATACAGGTGAATCTGTGTTCAATGCCACATTTCTTTTGGGGTCTATTTTTCCATTTCCGTTTTTCAAACTTTTTCTTGCAACAGACGAAGCCGCACATTAATAAAGTGGTCCGTAAGGCAGATGTCAGTATTGGGCAACGCTATACAACAATTAGATTAACGTAAAAACAGTTTCTTACCTGCAGCGACGAACTGTCAGCCGCCATTTTTCATCGAAGCCTATGCGTCCAAAATACGAAGCCTATGCGACCGCTACGCAGCCTGTGCGTATGTATTGACCAGTGTATGAAACAGTCTTTGAGAAGAACTTTTTAAAATTATTTCGACGTTTTTTGTGTTTCTGTTGTAATGGAACTTGACTCTTTGTTTTGGTTTTGAGAAGCAGTTTTGGATGTGAAATACAATTCTCATGAACTCTGTAAAGATGGCGGATTATCGCGAGAAATTGAACGAGATTCCAGGCGAGATTTGGTAGCCTAAGTATGTTGTTCCAGACTCTCTACAGTAAAGCAAACACTTCGTGTGTTTGCTATTATTCTACCTCTTTTAGGTCTGAAATTCGGTTTGAGAGTGCTTTGACTGTCTTTTCAAGAGCCATTTTGAAGCTTGGGAAGCGGGAGCTAAACATTTTATTTCTATAGTAACAGAGTGAAGCGGTGCCAATATTAAAAGGCAAGGCCAAAATTCTTATTATATAGTTTTTGGCACAGTCACGTGATGGTGCCATAAAAATAGCGAAAAATGACTCAGTATTGAAAAATTATCATTTGATTTTCCTATGTAATCTATAGAAAGTATGTAATAAATGGCGTTATTACATTCTCAGATGCGATGTCATGTGACAAAGTGCATTCTTTACAATGCATTTGTATAAGCGTGTTCTCGTGATGGTGTCAACTGGGCTGGGTATCCTTGCGAGAACAGTCCAGTAAGAAATCTACAGCGTCTTTCTATAGCCTTCATTTCACTTTAAAGTACCTCGCGGTGACGGAAGAACGTCTTCCCGTACTTCATCATAGTGCAGTTAATATAATGCCTTCATGTTAAAAAGACCATATAATGAACATCCCGTATCCGCGTTGGATATGTACTTCGTCACGTGATGTGCTGTCCTTGCAGCAGGTAATGGTAAATAAGGAGTGTTGCTATTTCTTCTGTTTCTACACTTCTGTTCTCAGACTTTCGGATGAGTCTTTAAACCGAGGTCCCGTCTCCATATGACCTTTGCTGTTGGTGAGACGTAAAACTTAATCACTCACTCACACTTCTGTTCATTTTCCTTTTTCTACTCTGTCCCTCACTTTCATCTCCGCTACTGTCACTTCTATCCCCTGGGTGACAACATAAAATGACCCACAGGGGTTGACGTGTCGTTAAACCCAAACAATCAATCAATCAATCAATCACAGCCCATATGGGCTTGAAGAAACTAGACTGGGCTGCACAGCGGAAGCCGACCGAACAATTGGATACGGGTAAACCGTTAAGAAGGTCTAAGTCTGCTCAGACAAAATGGTGCAATTCGAACCTTCCCTAGCAGTTTCTTTGGATGATAGGGCTTAAAATGTCAGTTCGTCCCAATGTAGGTTAGAAGTCCCACAAAGTCAGAAGCAACGTCCCCAGAATGACCTAAATAGTGTGGACGGGGAAATAAAACAAAAACTAGAGCTGCCAGTGAAACTGACTAGGGCCCCGGCAGAGCCATCAGAGGAGTTGGATTTTCTTTTCAAAGGGCTATAACTCTTAGAGTATTGTAGCTAGAATTACGTACATGCAACTTGCCATGAAATTGTGTAATGATATTGTGACCTTATATCTAAAGTTTGAAGTTGGTGCATTTGACGGCTTGTAAGTTATGAATAAAAAAGAAAGGGTATTACTATAAGACAACTGTCAATAACTTCAGCTTCATTTTCATTTGGATATCTATATTGGTTTTGAATTAAGATGAAAACAAAAGACCAAAAAAGCAGATTTTTTTTTGTCTTCAAAAGGCAATTACTCTCAGAGTATTATAGCTAGAGTCAAGTTAATTGCTTTGAAATTGTTTAGTGATGTTGTGAGCTTACCTTTAAAGGTTGAACATGATGCGTTTGAAGGTTTGTAAACATGAAAAATGTTGATGGACAGACGATCAGATGGACAGACAGATGGATGGATGGATGGATGGATGGATGGATGGATGGATGGATGGATGGATGGATGGACGGACGGACGGACGGACGGACGGGCGGACGGACGTTCTCACAAATGGATACTTATGTGGCTATTTTGAGCAAGATTGATACTTAGGTGGCTAATTTTAACCACATAACAGACCTTTTATGTGTCTAACGGAATAAATCGCACTTTCTCTCATTGACTTACATTGATTCTGTCCAAGTTCATAGCCACCTATCTATCCATTTGTGTGTACGGACAGACAGACAGACAGACAGACAGACACGGCATTACTATAGGGCAACTGCCAGTAACTATAGGAAGTTTCATTTTAATATCTATAGCGGTTTTAAAATAAAGATGAAAAAAAAAAAAAACAAAAAAAAAGCTGAATTTTGAAGTTTATCAATGGTCATAACTCTGAAAGTATTGAAACTACAGTTACGTAACTTGTCATAAAATTCTGTAATGATAATGAGACCATATATTTAAAGTGTGAAGTTGATAGGTTTGACGGTTTTTGTAAGTTATTAAGAAAAAACATGAAAAGCTTCTTTTTTTCTTTAAGTTTTTCAAAGGGCAATAACTCTGAGAGTATTAAAGCTACAGTTAGGTAACTCACCATAAAATTATGTAATGATGATGAGACTATATATTTAAAGTTTGAAGTTGATAGGTTTGACAGTTTGTAAGTTATGAAGAAAGTCATGAAAAAATGTGGACTTTTTTAAGTTTTTCAAAGGGCCATAACTCTGACAACATTGTAGCTAGAGTTACGTAACTTGCCATGAAGTTGTGTAATGATATTGTGACCTTATATTTAAAGTTTGAAGTTGATGCGTCTGACGGTTTTTAAGTTATTAAGAAAAACAAAACAAAAATGTAGACGGACGGACAGATAGACGGGCAGACGGACAGACAGGGTGATTACTATAGGGCACCGGCACCCACAAACATAATTTCACATGTCGCGAACTTTTTCGACTTGTGGTTTGTAGAAGTTTTGGTGGGGTTCTTTCGCGCTGTCACATTATTTCAACATCAGAGAGCTGATAAAGTTCCTTCGAAATTTCTGTACATGTACATGTACCTGTTATTATTGCGGCAGCAACAATGGCGGCTTTATTCATATAAACATGTTGAATATTAAGCATCTCAGTACTGGAAGTAGCCTTTTCCACATTTTTAATTGTGAACGCATCTATTCTTACCAATAGCGGTTTTAGTTACAGTGGGTAAACTCGTCATCACGAAAACATACCTATATAATTTTGACCCCCTTGAACCCCACTTTAATATGGTAAATCTGGAGTTTCCGGGGGTATACCTTATTTTTCTTATTTCTCGATGAGGCGGTTCTAACGAGTGCCCACAATCTATATTTGGAGCAGAAATTAAAAAAAATAAAACAATTTTTCATCATAAAATTTTCATTTTTTCGGCGATAACGGTTGTAATGTATTTGTAAAGGCGTGTTTGCGTAATGTTAACAAATTAGCAAACAATGTAAATCCTGATGAGACGACCGTCTCATCCAAATCTACAATGTTTGCATAGGAACCTTTGTTGAGTAAGAAATCCTTGCCGATTTTATCACTGTACCTTTCCATTGTTTATATAGAGGATCTTACATGAGTGTTCATGTTTTATTGAATTAATTAAACGAGTTGAGGAAAAGGGATAAAATGCGAGTCTGTGCCGAGCATTTTTTTACCTTTTCCTCAACGAGTTTAATAAATTCAATAATACATGAGCACGAATGCGCGATTCTATTTATCATTTGACATTTCATGACATCAAGAAAATGTACATATTTGAAAAAAAAATGCTGATGATAATTCTCGTTCCAACAAGTATCTGTTATTGACTACGCCATTCGTTTGCATATTTTGTTTGCATATTTTGATTTTCGCTTAATGTTACTTGAATAAAGTTGAGTTGAGTTTAGTTGAGGTGTAGTATGAAGTATACTGAAAGAAAACATATATAAGACCCGTTTACTAGAAACTACATGAAAACATTCCCATTCTTTCCAAAACTATGTTCATTTATATCTGATACCTTCCTTTTTCCTCTAAGATTAATCTCCCTTGAATTGTGTTTGATTTAGACCCACAATACAATATTTTGTGACATCATACTGCATTTTAACATTTTGAATCAACTTTAAAACTGGTATGTTATGTGTTTCTAAAGTAGTGTTATACATTTTTCTGATGTCCAGGGATCGCTGTGAGTTTTATCTATAACTTAGGAGGATATAAATTTTCTAATTTCTGAATTAAAACATTTATTTAAGTTTAAATGAAAGTGGTTAAAAGTAACAGTTCTTTCATAATTTCTTTAGTTAATTTAATAAAATGCTTTTTGCATACCTTCTACACACATAAATACCACGTGCACGGTATGACATTAAATCTACACACAAACATGTAATTTCAAATTTAAATAAAAAAAAATCATTTAAATTTTAATTTATAGACCTTCGGTATTGAGAGGTAATTGTTTTAGAATTTTGACTTAGATCAATTTCATGAATATATATACAGGTGGTAACGTTATTTCTTTTGATTTTAAAATACCAGATAATTTTATTGTTAAAATCTTCAAAGAATTTAATTGCAACTATGACGTCATAGACTACAAATGAGGTTGTCTGAAGTTGTTCTTCCTATTTTAAAATATTTCAGACTTCAAATTACAATATCTCAGACACTAACAAAGATAATTTGATCTGGTTTTCAGATGTCATTTCCTGAAGTAATATGCTTTTAGTTCCCATACCGCGATAAATGACCTTTAAGCATGGCGAGATATGAGGTCATTTGTTCGTCCATTCGTCTGTGTTCGTAAAGCCATCATTTGCAATCACCTAGTATCACACTAATGTAAGTGCCCCATTCTCATTAACTATTAGAGCTTCATTAATTATATTTAATATAAACTTGCATCTTGGCAGTAGCTGAATCCGGCACGCACACTAGTACTGGTAAACCACTTAGAGGATCGAAGCCTGTCCAGAAACCGCAGTGCGAGGCGGACCGTCCATGCTAATAAACCCTATTGGTTTCATTGGGCGACAGGGCTTGAGAAGTCATTTCATCTCAATGTCGGGTAAAAGTCCCACAAAATTGGAAGCAACGTCTCCAAAATGACCTTTACAGTGTTGACGGGGACGTTAAACCTCAATTCAAACAAACAAACAAACAAGCATCTTGGCAGCTTTAATGCAAGCATTGATAGTTGACCTTGACCTACGAGTCATGGTTCACTGACTTTGTAAACAATTGCGTCAACCTTAGCGTTCATCCTGATGTAAGAGTTTGTTTCTCAAGAACTAGAAGAGAATCTTTAATCAATCGTACAATCTCATATCTAGGGATGGTAAATAATGCAATTATCCATATTTGACATTGACGCACGTTTTATGGTTCACTGAATTTATAACCTCTTGGTGAACCCTAGCGTTCGCCATAATGTCAGAGTTCATTTCTCAAGAACTATAAGAGCTTCATTAATGACACTTGGTACAAACTTGCATCAAGGTATGGAAACTTACAATCAAGCATCCGTATAGCCACATTTCATGGTTTTAATGACTCTGTAAATCATTGCGTCAACATTAGCGTTAAGTCTATTTATCAGAAATATAAGAGCTCCATTGATTATTCTTGGTACAAACTTGCATCTAAAAACATCCATATTTGACATTGTCCTATATTCCATGCTTCAATGACTTTGTGAACTTTTTCGTTAAATATATTTTATAAAAGGGTTATCCTTTGGAAACAAGGAAAACAACACAGAACTAAAAAGTATAACGTGCACCAATTCCTGGGACGGACTAGCTAGTATCGGCCAATTAGACATCACCAGTGACGCTCAGATATTTTTAAAATTCCACAATGAAATATATTGCACAATACTAAATAGTCGACTTTCGAAGTGGGAAGAGGAGAAAAATATTCTTCACGATGCACAAAATGGCTTCGTACTGTTGATCAGATCACGACTTTAACATCAATAATTGAAACCAGAAAATTAAAACGAAAATCAACATTCGCAATATTCGTCGATTTCAAAAAGGCATACGACGCCATAAACAGAAATATGCTATTCACGGAATTGAAGCAAATCGGTATAACTGGTAGAATGTATAACGCTCTCTTGTCTTTATACGAAGAGGTAAAATGTTGTGTTAAACTAAATGGTATCTACACCGATTGGTTCCCGGTCACATGTGGCTTAAAGCAGGGCTGTAGTCTGTCTCCAATTTTGTTTAATTTTTATATCAATGATCTTATTAACACTATTTCGAGTCTAGGAATCGGAGTTAATATAGGAGAAGACGTGATTTCGATCCTTGCATATGCAGATGACCTTGTTCTGCTTGCAGAATCAGAACATGATATCCAAATTCTGTTAGATTGTCTTAAAGGATGGTGCGATTTAAAGCAAATGAAACTAAATTTAGAAAGACTAAAGTTGTTCATTTCCGATGTCCATCTATACCTAAATCAAATGTTATTTTTCAATTTGGTAAGGAAGGTGTCGAAGTTATAAATCAGTACACATATCTTGGTATACTTCTAACTGAGCATCTTGATTTTAATGCTATGGCGACGCAGGTGGCAAAATCAGCAAATAGAGCACTAGGCCTTGTTATTTCGAAATATAAATCTTTCGGCGGGTTACCGTTTAGTACATTTACAAAGCTATATGACTCTATTGTTTGGAGTACTATTAGTTATGGTGCAGCAATATGGGGTGATCGTGCATTTTCATGTATTAATGCGGTACAAAACAGGGCTGAAAGGTTTTTTATGGGCGTAGGTCGCTACACACCAAATGCTGCCGTAAATGGGGATATGGGTTGGGAAAGATCCCATGTAAAGCAATGGTCGATGGTGGTAAATAACTGGGTTAGAATTAAGAAAATGGGTAATGAAAGAATAAATACAAAGGTTTATGTGTGGGCGGCGTCAAATAAAGGGCGTTCTTGCAAAAATGCACCCTACCGTTGGCATAAGAAATTTGATGAATCGGGCATCGGTTACTTATTTGAAGCTGAAGATGCAACTTTGATTAGTAAGAATTTTGTTAAATCCTCAATACAAGAAAGTCTTCGAACTCTTGAGAATCAGAAATGGCAGCAAGACCTAGCGAGGGACTCGGTCCGACAAGGAAGGGGTGGAAATAAATTAAGGACATATAGGCTCTTCAAAAATGAATATAAAACGGAAAATTATCTCAGCGGTTTATTACCCAGAAAACATAGAAGCGCTTTTGCTAAATTCAGATGTGGAGTAGCTCCACTCCGTTTAGAAACGGGTAGATACGAACATTTGCATATGCAAGACAGGGTCTGTCTCTTCTGCAACGATCGTTCAGTCGAGTCTGAAACTCATGTTCTACTTAAATGCCCTTTATACGACGATTTAAGACAAAATATGGAATCGTATATCTTAAGGCATTATTTGGATTTTAATACTCTTAATGACACCGATAAACTTAATGTGATACTTGGTAGCAATAATTATGATATAATAAGAATTTGTGCCAAAACCTGCTGTGATATGTTAGACAGGAGGAGGGGTTTTCTTTACCAGTAATTACCTTGTATATTCAGATGTGAAAATATATGTTTCTCTTAAAAAACGTTTTAATAGTCTCTTATAATTCTTTGAAGAATGGCTTGATGTATTTTACTTTGTTTTATGTGTATATATAAGATTGTTATATGTGTGTACATCAAGACGAGACTTTAATAAACAATACTTGACTTGACTTGACTTGGAATCTGTGTTTCCAAAGGACTTGAAAAATCCTGCGTTCACCCTAATATTCAAGACCATTTCTCAAGAATTATAAAATATTCATGTATGATACTTGGTACATACTTGCATCTGGGGATGGCAACTTTGATCACAGCACCCATGTTTGATCTTGACCTACATTTCATTAATGAAGTCCCACAACATACGTTTTATGGAGAATTTGCAAAAACTATCCTTCAATCTAATAATTATGTCGCATTTAGAAGAATGCCATCGTGTCTGATTAGTTTGCATGTGAGCGTCAATAAATCGTAGCCCATTTTCGGTTAATAGAAACTTCAAGTTAACAGCTTTGAGAGATCAATTTTCATTTTCATGGGGAGTCAGGCATGTTTAATATGCATTTAGTTTAGCAACAGTGCTGTACCTCAATAAAACAGTGTAGACCCTGATCTGGGGCTGCATTGTTGGCCTATAAACATATTTTATGGGACGTTAGGCATGTATGTTTCAAGAAGAATGCCAGCGAATCAGGGCGTAATTTGACTTAGCAGTAATAAAGCATGCATGTAATAGTTTGCAAGCCTTTCAAACTAATTACATGTCATTTAAGCTTTCTCAGCATTTAGAAGTCACGTCTATTTATATTCTCTCTCCCATGGCTCAGAGAATGGCATTTTTAAATGAACGTGTGTTTTTATTCTAATGCTCAATGTAAGACTAGTCGCATATATTGCAACGCGCTCGTGATTTGATCTACCTTACAACATGTACAATTGACCTCCAAACAGTGATATATTGCTCAACAAATCACTTCTAGGGCTGATCTATTTTTAATTATAATTCAATACAAGCAGGCTGCTATATAAACAGGGGGTAGATCAAGTATCTGATTCATGCAATGTTATCAGCAAAGAGGATTTCGTCTAGCACCTCTATCGGCACATCACCCCTGTCGGCACCTTGGTTTTAGCTAGCAACCTTCTTAGGTTGAAAAATTTACCATCAAAGCAAAACCTAGTAACACTATTAGCACCGTACTGAAAGGCATCTGTGAAGTTGTTATATGTCGGTGCTTCTTTCGGTGAGAGGTGTGACGTAATTGTATATATCGATTCCTGATCATTGCCTTCACTTCTTTTTCTCAGACAGCATACACACAATGTTCGGTCAAAAACACTAACTTTTCTTTGTTATTGAGCTGCCACATGAAAATGCCCTAAGTACCCTCCGACGTATCATCTTCAAATAGTGCACCCGCCCACCGGGGCTTGAAGAGACAGACTGGACTGCATGATGCTTCCACACAGAGCTGAAACCGACCGAACATGAGTATTGGTAAACAGCTTAGATTTCAAAGCCTGCCAAGTCAAAGTGGTGCGAGTTGGACCGTCCCTGCATATATACCATATTGTTGCGTTTGGGGGGTACAACTTGAGATGCCACTCCATCTCAATTTCGGGTAAAAGCCCGACAACATTGGAAGCAACGTCTCCAAAATGACCGAAATAGTGTTGACAGGGCCGTAAAACCTCAATGTAAACAAAGCTCTGTCTGAGCTAGACAGAGCTTTGCTGCTCAATTAAGCAATATGTATTCTTTTCTCAAGAGCTGTCTCATTAATGCAACTTTGTTATTAGGGTCAATGTTGTTTATATTACTCATTGAAAATCAAGGCATCTGGAGAAATAAACGAGGTGGTAAACAACTTGTTTACTTAATTATATAATTGGTCGATCTACTCTATCAGACTAGCTCATCTCCCTGCTAGCATTCTACATAAATCTACAGTGGGCCGTTAGCGGCCCGTCAGCTACCCTGACGGGCCGCTAACGGCCCGCTGTAGATTTATGTAGAATGCTTACTGGGCTGTGCCTCGAATTAATGTGTAACAGATTTTCCAGACTTCCAATTATCGGCTATTGGGACAGATGAAATCAGAGCACTGTCAAAAACGTGTGCTTCGGGTTTTCGAGGCAAAAGGCAGTCTGCTCAGACTCACAAACTAGCAGACGTTATGAAATTTTAGACTAGATGTATTTAACAATCTCAGCAGTGAGCAACTAGTACGCAGGCTCATCCGCACCGTTGCTGTCGCAATTCGCAATTACATGTTTTTTCATAACGCGGCGCCTTTTCGAATCTCTGACGGAGGAAATTAACCTATATTTGTCTGAAAGATGCTTGTAAGAGACAAAACTATTTCGTCACTGTGGTAAGTCCGCATAATGGACGGGTATTTCAGTATAGCTTTGGAACTGCGTAAACACGCCTATACAAATACATTGTAAATTTTACCTCCGAAAAAACGATTTTTTAGATGAAAACTTCTGATGTTTTTTTATTTCTGCTTAAAATGAAAATTCTGGGTACTCGTTAAAACCGCCTCATCGATGTGTTGGCGGTTCTATATTTTAGAGCAGTAATAAGAAAAATATGGTTTACCCCTGTAAACCCCAGTTTTACTACATAAAAGTAGGATTCAAGGGGGTAAAAGTTATATATAGATGACATAAGCAAAAGCATTGTTCTCACAAAGTTAGAGTGGGTTCAAGGGGGTAAAAATTATACATGGATGACAGAAGCAAAAGCATTGTTCTCACAAAGTTAGAGTGTGTTCAAGGGGTAAAAATTATGTTTGGATGGCAGAAGCAAAAGCATTGTTCTCACAAAGTTAGACTGGGTTCAAGGGGGTTAAAATATATATGGATGACAGAAGCGGTCGGGCCCATCGGAGTCTAACTGTTGGTTTTCTTTTGCATCAGCGTTTCAGTGGTTTCTTGCTGTCGAGTCCTCACCGTTGTTTCATCTCAGTGGTTGTTTGATTTTAAGTTTTCACGGAGATGTTGCACTGATGAGTTAGGAGGTCATCATGCGGACTGAACAACAAATAATTTGTCTTAATCGCGACGGAAGTAAGGGCGAGGATTGTGGACACGTAGAATCGATTTAAGCCCCCCCCCACCCCCCACCCGTCGGCTATTCTGCCGCCCCCCCCCCCCCCCCCCCATGGCTTATTCTGTCGAGGTTTATTTTTGTTATGGTTTGTCTTTGAGTGGTTGTATCGCTTATATTATTTTGTTTTGGATAGCAAATTGGTCATTTGGCTTTATTTATGTTATGGTTGGTCTGGAATGTTTGTATCGCTTATATTATTTTATTTTGGACAGCCAATTGGCCTTTTGCTTTCCGCTATTGATGTCTCTATTGGGGTCTGTTGATTCATGTTTGCATTTCTTTCCCTTTGGTGTCTCTGATGGGAGCTGTGGGTTAATTGTATTTCTGGGGCCAGTTGTTCAAAACTAACGACGTCGTTAGTTAACGTATCGTTAAAACTTTGATCATTAAATATGGCAAATATGCTGAAATTTTTGCTGAAAAAATGTGAGCAGCTTTTGCTGATGCAAAAGCTGCTCAAATTTTTCCAGCAAAAATACCAAAATTTACGATATTGTACTTGCTAGAAGAGTTAACAATAGGACCACTAACGAGCTCGTTAAGCTAACGATGCTTTGAACAACTGGCCCCAGATCTTTGCCTTCACTTCTATTTTATTTAATATTATTTACAACACACAAAGAAGTTGGTCCATCTGAAGGTAGCTAACTCATTCAATAGACCATCACAGAATAATATACAATTTAGAACAAACTGAAATACATTACGATAACACGCCCGTATGACATAGTGCATTGTTTCACATCTCCAAAATAGCTACTTTTCAGATGAAAATCTGTGATATTTTTCTTATAAATACTACAAACATAGGTTGTGGGTGCTCGTTAGAACCGCCTCATTGAGGCGGTTCTAACGAGTACCCACAACCTATGTCTTGGAGTAAAAATAAGAAAAGAAATGTTTACCCCCTTAAACCCAGTTTTCTCTATATAAAGTGGGGTTTAGGGGGTGTTCATTTCACGGGCTTGTTCTCGTGATGACAAATCAAACTGAACTGTGGAGAATGAAAGATTAGGCCTGTAGCTTGTTCCGCATACTGTAAGCTGGAGCTAAAGAAAATCACCAGACAGACCACGAAAAGTCAAGCAAAAGACAAATCAGGCACCAACCACTAATAAAATATTCTTTTTTTTTTATATATTTTAAAGTTAGAGCCGTCATCGAATCTGAGACATGACCCCACGGCGTGTAATGAAAGAGGGAATCATAGCTACATGTATCTACCATGACTTGGTTTAAAACTAGGCTTGCGGTCTGCCGCATAACCCCTATATAGTGCCCCCATTCTTTTATGGCAATTAATGATCCTTTTGAATTGATTCTGAAAATAATTTGTTGCTTTTTTGTAATTTTTCGAAAATCTATACAGAAAATAATAAAAGTGAACTTCAAGGTAACGATCGGGAATCGATACAATTACCTCACACCTCCCATCAGAGAGACTAAATATAAACCAAATCTCTATAAAACTCTGGTTTTAATATGCACTGTTGCAAATTAGAAGCGAAGGCAATGATCGGGAATCGATACAATTAACCCACAGCTCCAATCAGAGACACCAAGGGAAAGAAACACAAACATGAAACAACAGACCCTAATGGAATCATCAATAGGGGAAAGCCAAAAGGACAGTTACTTTCCCAAAAAATGGCCAATTGGATCTCCAAAACAAAATAATATAAGCAATACAAACACTCAAAGACAAACCAAAACAAAAAATAAACCGCGATGGAAGAACCGCCTTGGAACGATCAGTGAAACGAATTCCACTGGGGTGGGGCTTTAATCGATTTTACGTGGCCACAATCCTCGTCCTTACTTCCGTCACGATTTAGACTAATAACCAGTGCTTCAGCTGAAGTGCACGACCCGCCGGATGCTTTTAGCTTTATGAGTGTTACCATATATGGGTATGGCGGCCATTTTGGTCATGTGACCTGGACCTAAAACGGTTCCCCCAATAAATTCGCCTTATCGTAAGGAGCAAAAATATATTTTATACTTTAGTACTGTATTCTGAATCGTTTGCAGGATAAAATGCATTCTCACTTTTCCAATACAAAAGCATATGTGTCAAAGTTTGACCTAGGCACAAAGAAGGTCAAGGTCAACCCAGGGTCACCATTTTAGCAATTTATGATGGGCCTACGTCCCAGATGCTATTTATCAAGTTCCGTGGAAATCTACCCAGTGGTTCTGGAGTAGACTATTTTTGAAGGGTTTTTACCATATATGGCTTGGCGGCCATTTTGGTCATGTGACCTGGACCCCATGAGCAAATTTTGGTTTCCCACATCCCATAGAGGCTCCATATGAAATTTGACTTCAATCGGCCCAACGGTTTCCGAGAAGAAGCAGTTCGAAAATTTTCACATGTTTCGCCTCGGCGAGGCTATACTAAATGGAATGTAAATTTTCGCAAGTTCATTGGTAAGATCTGATTGATATCTATCAATATGCCAAAAATTGTTTAAATATTCCAAGCGGTTAAGTCACTATCACCAATTTTCACAAACGGGTTACGGACGGACCCAAAGAAGATCAAGGTCAACCCGGTGTCACCATTTTAGCAATTTATGATGGGCCTACGTCCCAGATGCTATTTATCAAGTTTCTTGGAAATCTGCCCAGTGGTTCTGCAAAAGACTACTTTTGAAGGGTTTTCACCATATATGGCTTGGCGGCCATTACGGTCATGTGACCTGGACCCCATGAGCAAATTTTGGTTTCCTTATCCCATAGAGGCTCCATATGAAATTTGACTTCAATCGGCCCAACGGTTTCCGAGGAGAAGCAGTTCAAAAATTTTCACATTTTTCGCCTCGGCGAGGCTATACTAAATGGAATATAATATTTCGCAAGTTCATTGGTTAGATCTCATTGATATCTATCAGTATGCCAAAAATTGTTTAAATATTCCAAGCGGCTAAGTCACTATCACCAATTTTCACAAACGGGTTACGGACGGACAGACAGACAGACCATATATGGCTTGGCGGCCATTTTGGTCATGTGACCTGGACCCCATGAGCACATTTTGGTTTCCCCCATCCCGTAGAGGCTCCATATGAAATTTGACTTCAATCGGCCCAACGGTTTCCGAGGAGAAGCAGTTCGAAAATTTTAACATTTTTCGCCTCGGCGAGGCTATACTAAATGAAATGTAATATTTCGCAAGTTCATTGGTTAGATCTCATTGATATCTATCAGTATGCCTAAAATTGTTTAAATACACAATGTATTCCAAGCGGTTAAGTCACTATCACCAATTTTCACAAACGGGTTACGGACGGACGGACAGACTGACAGACTGACAGAATGACCGATTGACCGAATGACAGAATGACACGGTGATTTTAGGGCACTCTTAGCGTTGCTTTTTCTGCGGGTCGTGCAATTTGTTCCGTCCGCATGAACAAGTGTCTTTAAATTAATTAAAGTGTCTTTAAATTAACTGTGTTGCCATTCCTACGTGCAAGTTTGTATCAAGTAACATTAATGAAGGTCTAATGGACTCTTGCATTATGATAAAAGTTAGGATGGTCATAAAAATGTTGAGGTTTGACGTACGGATGGACGAACGAACGGACAAACTGATGGAACACCTGACTCCTATATCGCGCAATGCTTAAACACCACGAAAACACGCATACATCAGTTTGACCCCCTTGAACTCCACTTTTATATAGTAAAACAGGGGTTTAAATGGGTAAAATTTATTTTTTCTTATTTCTGCTCTAAAATATAGATTGTCGGCACTCGTTAGAACCACCTCGATGAGGCGGTTCTAACGAGTACCCACAATCTATATTTTGAGCAGAAATTCGAGGCGGTTCTAACGAGTACTACAATCTAATTTATATTTTGAGCAGAAATAAGAAAACTATCATAATTTTTCACCTTAAAATGTTCGTTTTTTTGCGGCGGTAAAGTTTACAATGTATTTGCATAGGCGTGTGTTTCGTAATGGTAAATAAACTGCTTAACTTGGAAATTTGGATAAATGTTATTTTCCCACCACATTGTAGGTGACTGATGGAGACACTGGTATGAATTCTGAAGGTGTGCGTCTAATGCGGCAACAGTTCACATATGGATGCAACATACTGAAGAATAAAAAAAGAAAAACAGAAAAAAAAAACAGCACATTAAAAAAACATCAACCAAAAGATAAGCCTGAAATATATGTTTCAGAAAAACTGACAAATTTTCAACCAAAATGTAGGTCCTAGATAACATTAATGGATTGCATATGAAGTGTGTCCTAATATGATAGCAATCCACTGGATATCACTTTTTAAAAAACATCACTATTTGATAGGACGGATTTTCGTTAATCCCACCAAAAACAAAGGGATTTCCAGAACTTACATTCTACCCCGAAGATAAAAATGCTGCTATCTAAATGTATATTTTTGGATGTTTTGGATATATTTTAATAAGAAATGTTTTCAGGAAAACATCTGAGGCGGAGACCATCACGAAAACACACCTATATAATTCTGATCCCCTTGAACACCACTTATATATAGTAAAACTGGGGTTTACAGGGGTATGCTTTATTTTTCTTATTTCTGCTCTAAAATATTTTGAGCAGAAATAAGAAATAGGCCCCCGCCCATAGGGGCTTGAAGAAATATATGGGCTGCATGATGCTTCCACGCAGAGCTGAATCCGGCCAGCAAACTAGTACTGGTAAACCGCTAAAAGGATCTAAGCCTGTCCAGGAACCGCGGTGCGAGGCGGACCGTCCATGCTAATAAACCCTATTGGTTTCATGGGCGACAGGGCTTGAGATGTCATTTCATCTCAATGTCGGGTAAAAGTCCCACAAAATTGGAAGCAACGTCTCCAAAATGACCTTTACAGTGTTGACGGGGACGTTAAACCTCAAATCAATCAAACAAAACAGAAATAAGAAAACTATAAAAAAATTCATCTTAAAATTTGCGTTTCTTCGGCAGTAAAATAGAAATGAAGGCAATGATCAGGAATCGATACAATTAACCCACAGCTCCCAACAGAGACACCAAATGGAAAGTTTTTTTTATGTATTTGTTTTGGCGTGTTTTCGGAATGTCACATTAAGACGCCATGCTTTGCGGAATACATTCCCAGTAACGCTTTTGGCTTTACCCGTCTTACGAAACGTGTATTATACCCTTAAAAGGAAGAAAAGGCTTCCCTTTTTATACCTGTGCTATTCTTAAAATGACAATAATATGCTTCCAAATTCAGTTTGTTAAACGAACCCGCATAGATAACGGTCTCATACATTTTCATGCCTTCCTGGACCATTTGCCCTTTATGCACTCCTATAGATTAAATTAATCCAGCTTCAGACCCTTCGCCGTCTCTTTCTTGCTATTGTCCTTAATGCTGATGGCATCTGTCAATTTGAATAAATTCTATAGCACGATCAGTTGCCGGAAAAACATTAGTACAATAGACCTGAATGTGTTTTACCATCTTGCAGATAGGAACGAGGAAATACCAGCTATATTTTGTCTCATTTATTTTGTCTCATTTTTTTTCCATAACAAATTTACAATGTTAGAACCGCCTCGTCGAGGAGATTCTAGCAAATAACCCCCTCACATGTTTCCATATCGTTAATAAGTCCGTGTAATGTGCAATCCTCCAAATCCCACTTTATATAGAGAAAACTGGGGTTTACAGGGGTATATATTGTTTTCTAATTTTTGCTCCAAGACATAGGTTTGCGTATTCGTTAAAACCGCTCCAATGAAGCGGTTTTAACGAGAACCCACAACCTAAGTTTGGAGTATAAATATGAACAAATATCATCGGGAGAATTGGAGACTAAAGAATGAGTTTTGAGGAACGAAAATACAGTAGACCTTCGATATTCGACAGTCGATACACTGTTGTTTGACTGTTCTATATACTCATCCATTTGGAATAAAACTAAATTATAAACAGAGGGTATTTACTTTTATATAGGTAAATACCCCAAAATATTTCATCGTGTGTGTTAAATACAACAGAATTTTCACGAGTGCGAAGCACGAGTGAAAATTCTGATGTTATATATACGCGAGATAAAATAGTTTCGGTAGCTATCGAAAAAAATCATTTCATTTGATTCTTAAATAAATCTGTACTGGAATAATAAACACCAAAAAAGTAGTCGGGCTGATACTGTGAAAATAGCATGGTTATGTTATTTTTCGCAATGAGAAAATATATATTTTCACTGTGTGAAAATATCATTAGTCGGGGAATTTTACGGAGTGAACTTTCAGACTAAAACGATCGTCGCGATGGCTCTTTTTGCCCACCGTCTGTTGAAAGGCTTTTCAAAGCTATTATAGCGATCGTGTTTTTTGTTTTCAGCTTATTACTACGCTAGCATGAAAGAGTCTGCATACGCTGATAGTGTTACCGAAACAGAGTTGTAAGAGTAGCATTATTTAATAATGCCATAGATCTAGACCTTATTTAACAATTGTTTGATAGAAATCGGTTGGTTTTTCCGTTGCCGACCTCGCTGTATTTTCGCTAGCTTTTTTTTTTGCGGAAAACTACCAAACTGTTGTAAGGAACAACAGGTACTGAGTTCACTCTGATTTTGATTTTGTCCAGATCTCGTGAAACCAAACTTGCTTTAGATTCAGGAAGAATGCGGCTAGCAGGAGCTCAATTCGCAGCTATTTTTAACAACAAAGAAAACCGGCAAATACACATGTATGTTCTATAAAAGGGTTATCCTTTTGAAGCAAGGAATACACCACAGAAGTGAACAATATGGAGTGTACATGTTTTCTGGGCCAGACTAGCTAGTTTCGGCCAATTAGGCCTCATCAGTGACCCTCAGATATTTTCAAAATTCCATAATGGAATCAATGATCCCAAAGGACAAGAAAATATAATGTACACTATGATGTAGGGAAGGGGGACGTTTTACCGCCGCCACACATTCCCACACACCAGCTGTAGTGAAGTTAAATATGTTCTATAAAAGGGTTATCCTTTGGAAGCAAGGAATACACCACAGAAGTGAACAATATGGAGTGTACATGTTTTCTGGGCCAGACTAGCTAGTTTCGGCCAATTAGGCCTCATCAGTGACCCTCAGATATTTTCAAAATTCCATAATGGAATCAATGATCCCAAAGGACAAGAAAATATAATCTACACTATGATGTAGGGCAGGGAGACGTTTTACCGCCGCCACACATTCCCACACACCAGCTGTAGTGAAATTAAATATGTTCTATAAAAGGGTTATCCTTTGGAAGCAAGGAATACACCACAGAAGTGAACAATATGGAGTGTACATGTTTTCTGAGCCAGACTAGCTAGTTTCGGCCAATTAGGCCTCATCAGTGACCCTCAGATATTTTCAAAATTCCATAATGGAATCAATGATCCCAAAGGACAAGAAAATATAATCTATACTATGATGTAGGGCAGGGAGAAGTTTTACCGCCGCCACACATTCCCACACACCAGCTGTAGTGAAGTTAAATATGTTCTATAAAAGGGTTATCCTTTAGAAGCAAGGAATACACCACAGAAGTGAACAATATGGTGTGTACAAAACCTTTTTATCTCCAACCACTAGTTTTCATAATTCAAACCTCTGGTCTGCTCAAATTGGCACAGATATATAATCCTCCGCATTCGCTTATATTTTTATCAGTATTCTGATTAAATCTGGCAGCTCATAATTGCTTTGTTAAATATATACATGTATATGTATAAAGAGTTTATAAAACAATATGACCCCAATTTATAGAGCAAAATGTTTTAAATTGTGTAGGCATGTTAGAAATAGGAGTAACAGTCCAGAATCATTCATGCAAGTTGTTTATGCTTCTAAAGCTTTCATTTGTCAATGAGACGTCTAAGGCGAAAATCAGATAATAATTTCACAAATTATGTGTATAACGCTATCATCACAGAAACATACCTATATATTTTTATCAACTTAGACTCTACTAATAAATAGTAAAAGTGGGGTTTACAGAGGTAAAAAGCGGAAAAAAGAAACGCTAGTATTAATAATGGGGTTCTATTTTTAAAGAAAATTGTGGATTTCATTTGATTGTTTAATTTTTTTTTATTTATTTTTTTCATTTTCTGTTAAATGCTATTAGTTTATAGTGTCGCATAGAATACGACGTTTCCTATAAATAACGTTAAACACAGACACCCACCGTTATTGAATAATGGGTATCAATTGCGCGGGTGTCCACCACGGGCTCACTCTTCTAACCATAGACCCGACTAGGTTGTCAATGGTCCTTTGATGGATATTATTCCACTAGCTTGAGCTGTGCGACGTTGTTCGGTACGTTGACGCGCTTCCTGACCCTCCAATCCAACGCATCCCAAAGGTGCTCGACTGGGTTTAAATCTGAACTGTATGGGGGCCAATCGAGCACTTGGACATAATTCTGGTTGGGGAAGCCGCGACAAACCCTGGCAACATGCGGTCTCGCGTTGCCATGCTGAAACGTAAGATTATGAGCATTGACAAGCGGAAGGACGCAAGGCATAAGCACCTGATACCGATAGCGTACGGCTGTAAGATTACCCTGAATAACCACTAGGGGCGTTTTCACCCCATGAGAAATCCCACCACAAACCATTACGGACCCTCCTGCCCCAAATCTGTCGACTTCTCGTACGCATGCGCCAGAATATCGCTCACCAAGACGCCGATACACTCGTTGTCGCCTATCTGACCGCTGAAGCGAAAATCGCGACTCATCGCTGAACATTACACGCCGCCAGTCAGCCAGTCGAAACCGATTCGATGCATGGGCACGCAACCATTGCATGCGGCGTTGACATCACCTGGGCGTAAGGTTCGGGCACCCGTAAGGACGGCGTTGACGTAAATCGAATTCTCGCAAGCGATTTCTGACTGTCCTTGGATACACACGACGGCCATGTTAGCCGATAACTTCTCTTGCGGACTCTTGTCGCCGTCCTTAACCTGCTACGAAGGTGTGCAGGACGTATACGTCTATCTTGACGTTGCGTCGTAACGCGCCGACGTCCGCTCCTATGACGGTTAGTAAAACCTACCGATAGCTCTAAGACGCTGAACTAAGTGCGATATGGTCGACTCGTGCACCCCAAATTGCTGCGCGACGTCACGTTGCGACCGACCCTGCAAAATTAGAGCAAGAGCTCAACCCCTATTCAGTTGCGATAAGCCTACATTTCTCTCAACAAACTCAAACAACAAACTTTTTGTGCAACCGATACGAATGGAACGAAAGTTCAATTTGATAATGTTTTAAAGTCTATACCACGCGACACTATCCGTGCAGCACGGATATAACGAAATTCAGGTACAACGATATTTTGAAACCTGTATTCAGGCTTCAGTGATTTTGTGTGATCCATACACGGGGAAGCACACTAATGTATGTCACCAAATACAGAAAACTAGATCCGTTTGGTCACAAACAAACTTTCAGTATTTAAAACTTTGAACTTGCGTTTCTTCCCCCCCCCACCCCCCCCCCACCAAGTACTCTAACGAGTACCAACAATCTATGCTTTGAGCGGAAAAACGAAATATATCAGAATTTTTTATCTGAAAATTTTCATATTTTTGGTGGTAAAAAATTCAATATATTTGAATAAGTGTGTTTCCGTAATAATAATAGCGTTTCTTTACAAACAAACGTTGATCTATGCCTGTCGGATACTGGTAATAAGTGTAGACCTGGATCAAACATGTAACTGCTGCAAATGCAGCTTTCGTCGTTACGAAAACACGCCTATACAAATACATTGTAATCCTTATCGCCGAAAACATGAAAATTTCAAGATGAACAATTGGGATATTTTTCCCATTTCTGCTCAAAATATAGATTGTGGGTACTCGTTAGCACCGCCTCGACGAGGCGGTGCTAACGAGTATCTACAATCTATATTTTAGAGCAGAAATAAGAAAATAAGGTATACCCCCGAAAACCCCAGTTTTACTGTATAAAAGTGGAGATCGAGAGGGTCAAAATTATATAGGCGTGTTTTCGTGATGTAATTCACCGACTTTGAGGCTTCTTAAGCCTTTGATTTGTATTTGTTTCGGATATACATTGATTTCAATGCTAAGCATAAAATAAATACATCTATAAACGCCTACGCCGTTTATGCCAGTCTGGAAACTGTCAAAGACACGTAAAAAGTATCTTATTGCAAAACTGCCATAAGTGATAAAGCTGTTTGATGTCAAAATCGGTATATTTCTAACTTACTCCACCCATATGATTTAGTAGTTTAACTCTATTTGTTCTGCACCTCACCCATCGGGGTTTGAAGAAATAGACACGGCTGCAAGGCGCGCATACATGTAGCTGAAACCGACCAAACCTGAGTACTGGTCCCGCTTGTAAGGTCTAAGCCCACCCATGAAAAGTTGACCGTTTTATAGCGATTTCTTTAGGCGATAGGGTTAGAGAAGTCATTTCATCGCAATGTCGGTTAAAAGTCCCACAGAATCGGAAGCAACGTCTCCAAAATGATCTAACTAGTGTTGGCGGGGACGTAAAACCTCGACACAACCAAACAAAACACAATTATGCCTGTTGCTGTCAGGCCTCACCGTTGGGAAGGGTATTCCACCGTGCTGATCATTGGATTGTTGTTATACATGTAAATAGCTGAAAAACAAAATTAACCCCCGGGGTTGAAGTCCTCAGTAGCGGCTTTTCTGCTGACCCTCCGAAGGTTGTTTTCCTTTTTAGCATATTTTTGTATCCTCATTGGCTTTTGGTGTTTCGGGTTGTCGTCTAGAGTTTAGGTTTTTGTACTTGCCTTCAAGTCACCAATTAACTCTTTCTTCTTCTTCTTTTTTTTTTTTTTTTTGGCAGACTGAGGTGGCTGATTTCAGTAACCGTTGCTTTTCCTTGGTAACCGTTTCTTGTCAGCACAAGTCGGCGGACCAACGTCGGGAAAAATGTGCGCACAGCAAAGCCTGCGTACCTGGTTAGTCGATACATGCCAAGCAGTCTTCTCTCTCTGATTGAAGAAGCCTATGTCAATAAGGGAGCGACCATTTGATTTGGGAGTGGGTGGGATTTTATGAAAAAATAGCCAGGACACGGTAACGCAAGAAAACATAGCTAGGATTACCATGCACCTGAAAAATATAGCCAGGATCAGACTGACCAAAACACAGTTAATTCGTAGTGGGGAAAAAGTGTGGATTAGATACTGTAGGGTATAAATATGTAGTGTACCAATGATAAGGCATGCTATGACTCCATATTTTATTAACCTATAATACTCGTAAACCAAGGTTAATGCCAACTGAAGTGTTCAAGATTAATATATGGTTCTTCGGGCATATTAGTGGTGATTTTGTTTTTATTGTTAAAAGATTTTTGGTATTTCCTTGTTTGGCAAAGTTGGGGCATGTAAGAAAGTAACCTAGAACAGTTGAACTGTTTGTGAAGTAAAAGTCTGAAAATTGTATTTGCCTATTTTAATAGGCAAACATTTTTAATAAACTTCGATATATAAATAGGTATATATCTATTTAAGATTGTATATGACAGTTACATGGAATGCATTAAGGGTTTGCAAAATGTTTACTTAAAAATATACAGTTACATGGAATACATTAAGGGTTTGCAAAATGTTTGCTTAAAAATAAAGTTCCAAATAAGTACTATTGTTTATATATTGCTTTTCATATTTTTATATGCTATCATTTCCAGTACAGATAGAGATACATGGCTTATTCTTGTTTCTGTAAAGAAGCTGTAGTGACAAAAAAAAAAAAAAAAAAAAAAAAACGGACGGGGGTCTCAAAAAATAAAAAAGACAGGATCCGTTTCTTGGAGAAAAAAAAATCAGGACCATCACAATCTTCCCGCACCCCCCCCACCACCACCACCACACAAACACACTAAAAATCAAATGGTCACTCCCTAACGAGCCGTATAATTGCATTGTACGAAAACACGCCTATTCAATTATATTGAAAACCAGTGCTTCAGCTGAAGTGCACGACCCGCCGGATGCTTTTAGCTTTATGAGTGTTACCATATATGGGTATGGTGGCCATTTTGGTCATGCGACCTGGACCTAAAACGGTTCCCCCAATAAATGCGCCTTATTGTAAGGAGCAAAAATATATCTTATACTTTAGTACTGTATTCTGAATCGTTTGCAGGATAAAATGCATTTTCACTTTTCCAATACAAGAGCATATGTGTCAAAGTTTGACCTAGGCACAAAGAAGGTCAAGGTCAACCCAGGGTCAACATTTAAGCAATTTATGATGGGCCTACGTCTCAGATGCTATTTATCAAGTTTCGTGGAAATCTGCCCAGTGGTTCTGGAGAAGACTATTTTTGAAGGGTTTTTACCATATATGGCTTGGCGGCCATTTTTGTCATGTGACCTGGACCCCATGAGAAAATTTTGGTTTCCCCCATCCCATAGAGGCTCCATATGAAATTTGACTTCAATCGGCCCAACGGTTTCCGAGGAGAAGCAGTTCGAAAATTTTTACATTTTTCGCCTCGGCGAGGCTATACTAAATGGAATGTAATATTTCGCAAGTTCATTGGTTAGATCCCATTGATATCTATCAGTATGCCAAAAATTGTTTAAATATTCCAACAAAAGCATATGTGTCAAAGTTTGACCTAGGCACAAAGAAGGTCAAGGTCAACCCAGGGTCACCATTTAAGCAATTTATGATGGGCCTACGTCCCTGATGCTATTTATCAAGTTTCGTGGAAATCTGCCCAGTGGTTCTGGAGAAGACTATTTTTGAAGGGTTTTTACCATATATGGCTTGGCGGCCATTTTGGTCATGTGACCTGGACCCCATGAGCAAATTTTGGTTTCCCCCATCCCATAGAGGCTCCATATGAAATTTAACTTCAATCGGCCCAACGGTTTCCGAGGAGAAGCAGTTCGAAAATTTTCACATTTTTCGCCTCGGCGAGGCTATACAAAATGGAATGTAATATTTCGCAAGTTCATTGGTTAGATCTCATTGATATCTATCAGTATGCAAAAAATTGTTTAAATATTCCAAGCGGTTAGGTCACTATCACCAATTTTCACAAACGGGTTACGGACGGACAGACAGACTGACAGAATGACAGACTGACAGAATGAAACGGTGATTTTAGGGCACTCTTAGAAATCAACCGACTTCAGTCGGTCCCTTTTTCAGCGGGTCGTGCAATTTTACCGCGAAAAACAAATAAACAAAAAAGAAAATGTTAAGATAAAAATTCTTATATTTTTTATATTGTTGCTCAAAACATGACTTGTGGCATCTATGTTTTGAACAGAACTAATGTATACCCCCTGTAAACCCAGTTTTATTATACAAGTGAGGTTTAATGGGGTCATAATCATATAGGTGTGTTTTCGTGATGTCACGTGAACACGTCCATGTAATGAACACCTTGAAAACCCTACTTCATATGGTAAAAAGTAAGTTTACAAGAGCATAAGATATCATCACGTGAACAAGCCCGTGAAATGAACACCCCCTTACACCCACTTTATATAGAGAAAATTGGGGTTTACGGGGGTAATCATTATTTTTCTTATTTTTACTCCAAGACATAGGTTGTTGGTACTCGTTAGAACCGCCTCAACCTCCTCATTGAGGCGGTTCTCACGAGCACCCACAACATATGTTTGCAGTATGAATAAGAAAAATGTCATGGATTTTATCCGAAAAAGTAGCGGTTTTGGAGATATGAAAAAATGCACTATGGCGCACGGGTGTGTTATCATAATGATTATATTCTTGTGTTTTATTTTGTCAAATTATATAGGTGTGTTTTCATTATGGCATTTGGTGGTTTGCTATCAGGTAAGACGCAAATTGGCCTGCTCAGCTCACATACTTGCATGAAACTTGAAGTTTGAGAAACAGAAACTAGATGTTTGTACTATCCAAGCTGCGAAACAAAGGTGCTGATCGCAGCACCTTTGTTGAGCAAATGACCATAACGTATTTTCTCATAACGAGGTCCATATGAATGTTGTGGGCGACGTATAACGAGACCAAATTTTTGACAGTACAATATCTTTCTATTATGTCTTGTTTGCAAAGATCCGACAAGTAATTTTGCAGGGTCTAAAGTTGCAGACAACTTAATGCATAAGATTAATGGACAAATCATTTTGCTATGTCGCAAGAGACAGACAAACAGCAGAACTATAAGTATAAGGATAGCGATATATACCATGGAAACGTATGTCAATAAACTGCATTGCAAATCAGAAATGAAAAAGTTATACAGGCAAAACCATCAACAAGGAACACAATCATTAAAATTCACCGAAAAAAGAGAAAATAGGGATTAGTGGACATGAAGGCATAAAAACAAACATGTGCGCCACCTACAGAAAGGCAAGAAACATGAAAACTCCAAAGGATCGATCGGTAAAAAAACTACACTAAAAAATGGGGTTGCCAACGTTTCTAGCATTGTTTGGTTTTCATGTAGCTTTGCGGGTTTTCTTACTTTGCATTGTGCGTTGTTTATAATTCTGGCACTCTTTTGCGCATGCTATTGAAAAAGAGGGACCTTCCCGACTCAACTAGCGACATACCCTACATGTACCATTAAGGCAAATTTATCGAAAATACCAGCTTGACGCAGTCGCTGATCGTACATTTCCGGAATGATGTCCCTATTGGTTCCATTGGGCGACAGGGCTTGAGGTGTCATTTCATCTCAGTGTCGGGTAAAGGTCCCACAAAATTTGCCGCAACGTCTCCAAAATGACATATATAGTGTTCACGGGGACGTTAAACCTCAAATCAATCAATCAAAAATCCTGAATGATATAGAAAACAAATCTGAAATTATGACTAAATATGACCAAAATATTTTATGTTTAACAAATAACAATTGACATCAGTAGCAAGTTATACCATTAAGAAAAACGGATACTAACTCCACAAGGTCAATCAAATCTAAAATTCGTGTCGGCCCCGCCCATCGAGGCTTGAAGAAATAGATTGGGTTGCATGATGCTTCCAATCAGAGCTGAAATCGATCCGCATACGAGTACTGGTAAACCGCTTAGAGGATCTAAGCCTGCCCAGGCAAAGCGGTGCGAGTCGGCCCGTCCATGCTTATAAACCCTATTGGTTTCATTGGGCTGCAGGGCTTGAGAAGTCATTTCATCTCAATGTCGGATAAAAGTCCCACAAAATTGGAAGCAACATTTCCAAAATGACCTATACAGTGTTGACGTGCACGTTAAACCTCAAATAAAACAAAACAAACAAACAAACATGAAAACTGCAAAGGGTCGATCGGTAAAAAACTACACCCTAAAAATAAATGGGGTTGCCAGGGTTCTAGCATTGTTTGGTTTTCATGTAGCTTTGTTGTTGTTGTTTTTTTAGCTTTGCTTTAGTTGTGTGTAGTGTATTTTTCCGGCACTCTTTTGCGCATTGTTAAGTACAGCCTTCTTTGAAAAAGAGGGACTTTCCGAAATCAACTAGCGACAGACCCTACATTTACCATTAAGGCAAATGTATCGAAAATACCAGCTGGACGCAGCCACTGATGGTACACGTCCGGACTGTTATAGAAAACAAATATGAAATTATAACTAAAAATTGCCGAAGCTTTTTATGTTTAACCCTTTTTGCACCAAATGGAATATTCCTCTTCATATATACCAGGAGTCCATTTCAAAATTTAAGGGTGTCAGGTTGTTTTTTCTTCTTCAAATTTATTTGGAAAATGACAACTTTTAGCATACAGTAGCAGCCCTGATCAGACGCCGCGCATTCTGCGGCGTCTGATCTGGGCCTGCACTGTTTGACAAGGTACCCCTTTAGGGGTTTCTGGTACTAAATGGATTAACAAATAACAATTGACACCAGAAGCGAGATCTAACTTTAAGAAAAACGGACACCAACTGCACTAAATCAATCATATCTAAAAATCGGGTATACTTATCCTAGTAATATGTTGAGAATTATATATCGAATTTATCTTTATTTTTCTTTGTTTATTCATTTTATATGTTCATTACGAAAACACATAGCCCGGTGCATAGTACATTATTTCATACCTCCAAAACGGTCATTTTTCTGCTGAACATTTGTAACAGTTTTCTAAATAGGTTGTTGATATTCGTTAGAAACAAGTACCATCAACCTATGTCTTGTAGCAGAAATAATTTACGACCCGGTAAACCCAAGTTTTCTATATATAAAGTAGGGTTTAGGTTTCTTCATTCAAGTATTTGTTAACCAGATGAACTTTAAAATATTTTTGTAATGACGTTCTGAAGAAAGAAAACAAGAGGACCATGATGGCCCTGGATCGCTCACCTGATCCATAGGGTATCAAGTGGGCCCCTGGGAGAGCCATTATAGGCCCCGGGCTATAATATGATTAATTTTGGTAGTGGTCTAAAAGGTGAAGCTTCATACCAAATATCAAAGAACGGAGACTTCTGGTTTCAGACATGATTTTTAAAGGTTTTCCTTATATAAGTCTACATAAACCTTGGGGTCCCCGGGGCGGGCCATTTTTGTCCCCAGGGCTATAATTTGAACCATCTTGGTAGAAATCTACAAGACGAAGCTTCATACCAAAAATCAAAGACCTTGGGCTTCTGCTTTCAGACAAGAAGATTTTCAAAGGTTTTCATTGTCATGACTTGTATTTCCCAGGGCTATAATTAGAACAATTTAGATGAAGCTTCACGCCAAATATCAAAGACCTGGGCCTTGCGGTTTCAGAGTAGAAGTTTTTTTTTTAATTTCCCTATATAAGTCAATCTAAAAACAAGGGCCCTGGGGTGGGGGCATTTTTGACCCAAGGGCTATGGTTTGAACAATCTTGGTAGAAGTCCACTAGATGAAGCTACACACCAAATTTCAAAGAACTGGACCATCTGATTTTGGAGAAGAACCTTTTTAAAGATTTTCCCTGTATAAGACAATGTAAAACCAAAGGGCCTGCAGGTGGGGGCATTTTCGCCCTAGGCCTATAATTTGAACAATCTTAATAGAGGTCTACTAGATGAAGCTTCACACCAAATATCAAAGAACTGGGCCTTGCGGTTTCAGAGAAGAAGATTTTTAACGATTATCCCTGTATAAGTCTATGTAAATCCAAAGGCCCCTGGGTTGGGGGCATTTTTGGCCCCAGGGCTAGAATTTGAACAATCTTGGTAGAGGTCCACTAGATGAAGCCTCATACCAAAATTAAAGACCTGGGCCTTGTGGTTTCAGAGAAGAAGATTTTTAAATATTTTCCCTATATAACCCATTTGTAAAACCAAAGGGCCCTGGGGCGGGGGCATTTCTGGCCCTAGGGCTATAATTTGAACAATCTTGATAAAGGTCCCCTAGATAAAGCTTCACACCAAATATCAAAGACTTGGGCCTTGCGGTTTCAGAGAAGAAGATTTTTAAAGATTTTCCCTCTATAAGCCTATGTAAAAACAAAGGCCCCAGGGGCGGGGGCATTTTTGGCCCCAGGTCTATAATTTGAACAATCTTGGTAGAGGTCCACTAGATGAAGCTTCAAACCGAATATCAAAGACCTGGACCTTGTGGTTTCAGAGAAGAAGATTTTTAAAGGTTTTCCCTATATAAGCCTATATAAAACCCAAGGCCCCAGGGGCGGGGGCATTTTTGGCCCCAGGGCTATAATTTGAACAATCTTGGTAGAGGTCCACTAGATGAAGCTTCAAACCAAATATCAAAGACCTGGGTCTTGTGGTTTCAGAGAAGAAGATTTTTAAAGATTTTCCCTATATAAGCCTATGTAAAACCAAAGGCCCTCGGGGCAGGGGCATTTTTGGCCCCAGGGCGATAATTTGAACAATCTTGATAAAGGTCCACTAGATGAAGCTTCACACCAAATATCAAAGACTTGGGCCTTGCGGTTTCAGAGGAGAAGATTTTTAAAGATTTTCCCTATATAGGCCTATATAAAACCAAAGGCCCCCGGGACAGGGGCATTTTTTGGCCCCAGGGCTATAATTTGAACAATCTTGGCAGAGGTCCACTAGATGAAGCTTCAAACCAAATATCAAAGACCTGGGCCTTGTGTTTTCAGAGAAGAAGATTTTTAAAGGTTTTCCCTTTATAAGCCTATGTAAAACCAAAGGCCCCCGGGGCGGGGGCATTTTTGGCCCCAGGGCTATAATTTGAACAATCTTGGTAGAGGTCCACTAGATGAAGCTTCATACCAAATATCAAAGACCTGGGCCTTGCGTTTCAGAGAAGAAGATTTTTAAAATTTTCAGTAAAAAAATCTATTTTTAGCTCCTGTGACCTAGATGTGCAACAGACCGGAACCATTTGAACAACTTCGAAAGGGGACCACCTAAGGATCATTCCTGTGAAGTTTGGTCAAAATCCGATCAGTGGTTTAGGAGGAGATGTCGTTTGAAGAAAAGGTTTACGGACGCACGCACGCACGCACGCACGGACGCACGACGGACGACGGACAAAAAGTGATCCCAAAAGCTCACCTTGTCACTACGTGACAGGTGAGCTAAAAACATATCAGCGAATTCTTGAAAAAATGTAGAGTCCAATACCAACTACACGTTGTCAGAGTTTCTATGTTTTACATTTTTATCTTGTGAAGGATATTAAAATGACATCCTCTATCTACTTCAGTGTAGTTTTTGAGTGACGTTTTGCCATCTATCTATCTATCTATCTATCTATCTATCTATCTATCTATCTATCTATCTATCTATCTATCTATCTATCTATCTATCTATCTATTAACAATATACCAGTTTGGCACCATCATAAAAAATTTCGACCTCCCTTTACCCCCCACGTTTATACAGTAAAACTGGGTAAAACGGGGTAAACCGTATCTTTCTTATCTCTGCTCTAAAATATAGGGTACTCGTTAGAACCGCCTCGATGTGCTATAAAATAGAGATTGTGGGGTACTCGTTAGAATCGCCTCGATGAGGCAGTTCTATCGTGTACCCACAATCCATATTTTGAGCAGAAATAAGAAAATATCATAATTTTTCATCTAAAAAGTTTTGTTTTCTTGGGGGTACAGTATACAACGTATTTGTGTAATGCGTTACTGGTACTGAGGAAGTTTGAGAAACTCTCATTAATGACCGTGTTTCTTCAATTATCTCTAAGACCCTTAAGATGCCTGCAATTGACACCACGGCTTAATCTCAGAATGATGTATAATGATTGCTGAATATTTTCGTAACACATTAAAATTTAGACATGGCCTTCCAATCTGACCTGTTTCCTGATTAGATTTGCAGATTTGTATTGCAGCTGCAAAACATGGTTCAAGTCAAACCTGAAAAAATCCATACTTGATTATCATCAACTATCACACAATGTAGTTCTTGATTAACATCTAGATTATCGCTGATTTTGCAGTCGCAGGGACATTTTACACTTTTAAATAACTTTCATATGGCGTCTTACATTTACTTCCGGCCCCCGCGCATCGGGGCTTGGAGAAATAGATAGGCTTCATGATGCTTCCACGCAGAGCTGAAACCGACCCGCTCACGAGTGCTGGTAAACCGCTTACAGGATCTAAGCATGCCCAGGCAAAGCGGTGCGAGTCGGACCGCCCATGCTTAAAAACTCTATTGGTATCATTGGGCTGTCATTTCATCTCAATGTCGGGTAAAAGTCGCATAAAATTGGAAGCAACGTCTCCAAAATGACCTTTATAGTGTTGACAGGGAGGTTAAACATCAAATCAAGCAAACTTATATTTACCTCTCGTTCCGACAACGCACACATTGACGTATTTCATATCTGTAAAACTAGAAATTTACTTATGAGATATTTTGATATTTTCTCTGTTTCTGCTCCAAACATATGTTGTGTTGATACTCTAGCGAGTACTTGTACCCATAATCTATGTTTCATACAAAAAGAAAATGATGTATATACCCTTGTAAAACTTTTTCTATTTAAACTGGGCTTTACTTGTACATGTACCTGCTATGTTCAGCGCAGTATTACATGTACGTATTATCTCTGTATTTCTGAGTAGAAATAAAAACTATATATACCGTGTTTGGTAGAAGTGAAGTCGATACAATTACCTAACGTCTGCTATCGAAGAAACCAAAGGGAATGACACACAAACATAAAGCAACAACACCGCAATTAGAAATTACAGCTACAAGTAAAAACCTAAAAGGACAGTATTGCCAAACAGCTATCCGACATTAAAGGTACATGTGAAGACAGCGCCATTATTAAACCACGACAGTACATGTAGCATCGTCTTGGAACGGTGTAAAAACGCTGGGTATCGGAAGAATTTGCTGCATTTAATTGAAATTCCGAAGAGTAAATTTGACTGATCAAACATACTTGCATAAAATCCTATGAACATATTTGTTTGGAGCTGTTATTATTTATAGAGGTTGACACATTTAGTGCTAATACTCATCTTCCGTGTGGCCCTCTTTTTCCTCGTCCTTAGTATAAACCAGTACTAAGCAAATAGATAAAGTCTCTTGCTCAAGGAAACAACACTGAGTATTGGCGCTGGCGGGGATGGAACCGGCTACCTCCGATGCTTTACCACTGCACGTGATGTTTAAACATTGGTTTGAACTTTTGATACCACAATATGGGCCCTGCTCTTTTTACGTAATGCTCAGTGACGCAACGTTTTCGTCCTGAATGTAGCATTTTAAAATTTTATGATGACGCCAGAACGTCACTTTGGAACTGACGTCACTGTTAACAACGTTCTGAACTAGCCGCCATGTTGGTTTTGCGTCTGAATTTGAAAAGATTGTGTGGGGTTTTAGGCGTTTCCATCACAATTTACCGTTGGAATCGTAAGGTATGCAAAAATAACGATCGTCCATGGCTATATCATTGCCTAGCGGCCTCGTGTTCAAACAGTTTCCTTGGGACCCGGCAACTGTTAATGCATGAAAAACCATGGGTTATCCCTACAACCGAAGTAGGTATTGTTAATATGTAATAAATGGTCCGAATGTCTAGGCGCTGTTCATAACAGAATAAGAACAAGTCAGTCACAAGTGGTGCACAATTTGTACCTATCGTAATTCCCAAGATTTTTCAAAATAACTTCAGTAACAAATCTTACATAAATATTGTAAATTATAACGCGCTTTCTGAAACGACCTTAATGTGTTATTCGGCAGTGAAAATTTACATTCTGTATAGAGAGAGCCTTCTCTATGGAATGCCCATTCAATTAAAGTATTTAGTTTTTCTTGTGTAGTGCAAAGAGTTAGAAGATCATACACTGGCAGACCTGATGCACGAAAATATCTGAATTATGTATGGTTTGTTTCAAACCGCATTCAAATTTCTAATGTTCATCAACATTTTTCCCTAAGCTTTGATAGTTTTGGTGGCAGTAAGTCAATAATTAAGAACGTTCAGTCCATCGGAGTCTAACTGTTGGTTTTCTTTTGCTCCAGCATTTCAGTGGTTTCTTGCTGTCGAGTCCTCACCGTTGTTTTATCTCTGTGGTTGTTTGATTTTTATGCCCCGGGAATCGAGATTCGGGAAGCATATAGTTTTTGGTCTGCCTGTTTGTCTGTTTGTCTGTCTACAAAAACCTTAACATTGGACATAACTTTTGAATGGTGATAGATAGAGCTTTCATGTTTCACTTGTATATACCTTATCACAAGACATTTCCAGTGGTATCATAATTTTTGATCTATTGACCTTGACCTTTGACCTACTTTTTTCAAAATGTTTTAAAATCTTTAACATTGGCCATAACTTTTTTAAAAGCGTTAACGTAAGCCATAACTGTCGATTGGTAAGTAATAGGGCTTTCATATTTCACATGTACATTCCTTGTCACAGGACCTTTCTAGTGGTACCATAATTTTTGACCTCGTGACCTTGACCTTGACGTTTGACCTACTTTTTAAAACCTTTAACATATTCCATAATCGTGAAATCGATTTAAGCCATCCATTGGAATCACATAGTTTCACTGACCGTTCCAAAGCGGTTCTTCTGTCGCGGTTTATTTTGTTATGGTTTGTCTTTGAGTGTGTACATCGCCAATATTATTTTGTTTTGGATAGGGAATTGGCCATTTTGTGGAAAGTAACTGTCCTTTTGGCTTTCCGCTATTGATGTTTCCATTAGAGTCTAGTTGTTTTAAGTTTGTGTTTCGCCCCCCTTTGGTGTCTCTGATGGGAGCTGTGGGTTAATTGTATCGATTCCTTATCATTGCCTTCATTTCTAAGTACATGAGCTTGAATTAGCAATAACCAAACAAAAACGAAGTTTTACAGCGGAATTCCCTAACGTTAACAAATCCGTGCCATCAGGAGAACACGCCTATATAATTTTGACCCCCTTCAACCCCACTTTTATATATTAAAACTGTGGTTTACAGGGGTATACATTATCTTTCTTATTTTTGCTCAAAAACATAGATTGTGGATACTCGTCAGAACCGCCTCGCCGAGGCAGTCCTAACGAGTACCCACAATCTATGTTTTGAGCAGAAATATGAAAAAATACCTGGATTTTTATCTGAAAAAATTCATTTTTGGTGGAAAAATTTTACAAATATATTTGAATAGGCATGTTAACGTAATGCAATGAACGCGACTTCATATCATTACGGTAACACATGAGTGTGGTTTATATCCCCAAAATGGTTACTTTTTAATGAAAATTTATAATATTTTTCCTTGTGTTTACCCCAAATATGAGCCAGCGCACGTCAAACCTACAATAAGACATGTGCGCCCATCGAAGACTCAGATCAGCCTGCGCATCCATATAATCTATCGAGAGACCTCCCTTGCTGCATGAAGGAGCATTGTGTCCTTAGCTATCCTTTGAGCGTACAACGAAGACTCTGATCAGACTGAGTCTTCGTTGGCCGCACTTGTCTTATTGTACGTTTTGTCATGCAGTGACACATATAGGTAACGGGTGCTGGTTAGAACCGCCTCATTGATTCTAACAATAAAACGGGGCTTAGAGGGTGTTTATTAGACGGACTTGTTAATATAATGGCAGAGAAAGCTAATGTTTAGAGGGATACATGTACACTGTTTCACGGCCTGTCATTGTTGGGCGATAAGGCCAATTTTACTTACATGTAGTACTCTTTAATCAAGCCGACATTTTATCGGTTGTGAAGAAACATCTAGTTATTGGTCAATTCTATGTTCTTTAGAAAATCTGCTGCGGACCATGCATAGCTGCAAAAGCTGGTTATTTTTCTACTCGAAGACATAGATTGTGAATACTATTTGAGCCAGCGCACGACCAAACCTACAATAAGACGTGCGCCAAGCGAAGACTCAGATCAGCCTGCGGATCCATATAGTCTAACCAGAGACTTCTCTTGCCGCATGAAGGAGTATTGGGCCCCTAACTATACTCAGAGCGCACAACGAAGACTCTGATCAGACTGCGCGGATGCGCAGGCTGATCTGAGTCTTCGTTGGGCGCACGTCTTATTGTAGGTTTTGTCATGCGCTGGCTCATTTCTCAATGTGGCGTTGCTAAAGACCCTCCGCAACCTAATTTTGGAGTATAAATGAGAAATGAGATCGTAACTTTTCATAGGAGAACAAAAAACAGAAAAGACAAAAAAAAAAAAAAAAAAAAAAAACTAACATTGACGGGTATTGTTCGCATTTTCAGTATAATGCGTGCCGGAAGTACATGTACCATATCCGCTCTCTAATTTGTCATAAAACCAGTGTAAATGGAAGTAGGTGAAAATGTCCCCGTCACAGAAACGATTGCATGCAAACAGTTAGCATTTTGATTAGAATCTGTCTGAATCATTGTCTTAGGGGCCTAATCACTTTTATTCGGCACAAAACTGCTTTAGATTACGCAGACAGAGTAAAAGACTTTATTATGGAAATGACAACTGTAGGCACCGTGCATCAGAATTTACGGCGAATATTAAAACGAATATTTCCAGAGAAAGGAATCAATATATGTTGCCTAAAACGCATTAAGGAAACATGATACACCTGACCTTGTTTGTTTGATTTAAGGTTTAACGCCCCCATCAACACTGTGTAGGTCATTTTGGAGACGTTGCTTCCAATTTTGTTGGACTTTTACCCGACATTTTGATGCAATGACATCTCAAGCCCTGTCGCCCAATGAAACCAATTAGGTTTATAAGCATGGACGGTCCAACTCGCACCGCTTTGCCTGGGCAAGCTTAGATCCTCTAGGCGGTTTACCAGTACTCGTGTGCAGTCAGATTCAGCTCTGCGTTGAAGCATCATGCAGCCTATCTATTTCTTCAAGCCCCGATGGGCGGGGGCCGGATACACCTGTCCTAAATTTCTTTTATTTTCTGTTTTGTTTGTTTGAATTGAGGTTTTACGTCTCATTCAACACATTTTAGGTCATTTTGGAGTCGTTGCTTCCAATGTTGTGGGACTTTTATAGTAGTCCATTACGAAAACACGTCTATACAAATACATTGTAAATTTTATCGCCGGAACTTTTCTTATTTCTGCTCAAAATATAGATTATGGGTACACGTTATAACCTTCTAACGAGTACATGAAACCCACAATTTATATTTTAGATCAGAAACAAGAAAAACAAGGTTTACCCCTGCACACCCTAGGTTAACCATATAAAAGTGGGGTTCAAGGGAGTCAAACTTATATAGGCATGTTTTCGTGATGCACAGATAAGGCTATAGTTGCACCTGCGTTTGGAATATTCAATTAACACAAAAAAAAGTCATCCGATAGTGTGTGTGTGTGTGTGTGTGTGTGTGTGTGTGTGATTTCGGGTTTTACATCGCTTTCAACAATTTTTCAGTCATCACGACGGTGTCTGGTTGCGACAGGGAGCTCAATACTCACTTTTATAGTGCTTCCTCAATGAAGTATCATGTCCCAGACACATTACATGATACCACACCCAGTCACAATATCCTGACACTGGGTCGACCAGTCCTAGCTCTACCCCGTAAATCTGAGTGCCAAGCGAGGAGCAGCTAGTACCATTTTAACGACTTTGGTATGTCGCGGCCCGGGATCGAACCTGTGACCCCCCGTTCCCCGGAGCGGGCACTCTACCAACTGAGCTATCGGGGCCGGTATCCGATAGTGTGAATTCAACTGTAACACAAACAAAGCTGTGGCTAAAATAGCCATTTGGTCCGCTTGCAAAAAGTATCCGAAAGCTTCTCTACCGAACCTTCTTGTGGACTTGGCGATTTTTACACTATGTTGACAACACCTGAATAGCTCCGCTCTGACCAGCTTACATTGAGGTGAAATGACATCTCGAACAGACCAGCAGGGATTTTATTCAGGTACGATCCGACTCGCACCGCTTTGTCTGGACAGGCTTGGACCTGCTAGAGGGTCTAATGTAATGTCAGAATGTAGTATAATGGCATAATTTAGTATAATGGCATACTGAGTGGGAGCTTTTTCCGGCACTCTAGGCAATTGTGTCATTAATAAGCTGAGTAACAGATACATCGCAATAAATGACAATTAGACCAAGATAATCACGAGAAAACGTAGCCATCTCAAGCCACCAATGATAACTTCACAGTATTTTGTTTTAAATAGCCTCATGTCAGTAGTTGAAATTCTGATAAAAATGTCATTGCAAGGGTCATTTAAAAGCGACCTCTGCGTTCAAGAGACGATGTGGTTCAAGCCTAGCTCGGGCCACATGTGGGATACCAGGTACTGCAACGGTAAGTCAGAAGGTCCTCCGGCAAGTCCAATGACCTGATATAAGAGAAATAATTTTTAAAAAAGCCGTAAAAGCTAAAATAATCGAGGAAATTTTCTCAAACGTCAGTGATCAATTTACCAGGAATAACATCTTCGGATTATCTGAAAACATATGTAGTTTGTGCTCATTAGAATAGCACCCTCAACGGCTCGAAAAACCCCTGTCTCGAACAAATCATTACGTAAACAAGTCAGTGAAATGAACTCCCCTTACACCCCACTTTATATAGAGAATACTGGGGTTTACGGGGATAAACTTTATTTTTCTTATTTCTGCTCAAAGACATAGGTTGTGGGTACTCGTTAGAACCGCCTCAATGAGGCGGTTCTAACGAGCACCTACAACCTATGCTCGGAGTATAAATAAGAAAAATATCACGGATTTTCATGAGAAAAGTAGCCATTTTGGGGATGTTAAAAATGCACTATGTCGCACGGGTGTGTCATGGTCGCCACTGACGTTTGACTATACAATTAACCCTATTCGGTGGATTGTGGTTGGTTGTGGCTCTTATCTAATGGATATTGGCTTACTGTTGCGCAATCCCTGGTATTCTTGTCACAGGTTAGGGCAGATGGGAATGTTACTTTACACTGTAAATTTGGGGAACACGTAAACGCAAAATCTTTGTACATGTTTCGAGACAGTTTTGAACTTCTGAATTGGAAAACGTCGGTGTTTTCAAATGCTAAACAGGGTAGAAAAGAAAATGTGGACAAAATACTTAACATTATTTAATGAATAATTATATCTATCATTTAAAATAAATGCTGCTGCCAGGCCACATATAAAAGATTTAGCCAAATAATAACACTGTTTATGCAGAAAGCTTCGTCTTCTTGTCCCAAGGCAAAACCGAAAAACATGTGTCTTTCCCCTGAAAATACATGCGTTTTCCCTGCTTTAAACACATATGTTAAAGCCGACAACGTGGGCAAATTTGGGTGTTATTTTAGCGCCTGAAAACTGACGTATTGTACATGTAGATCTGCTTTTAACAATTTTGAAAATGGTTGGTGTATTGATACTATTTGGGTATGTCCGTTTATTAATCTACACTTTCTTGGCTGGCTTATGCAGTACAGTGCACATTCTTTCGCCAGAATTGATCGGCAGAAGGGACATAAATATTGTTTCTAATTGATGCACTTATTAGTTACAGTTGCGTAGGCAGAAAAAAATATTACACATAAGAAGGAAAATCTCATTTAAATCATCTTTCCCTGGGTAGAGGCTACTCTAAAACGAGGGGAGCAATAGTTTTCCTTTAAGAGTAGCCTTGGATAATTTCGTTCCTGCTGCATTTTTACGTTAGCCGTAATGGGAAGTACCTTTAGTTTAGCAAACCTAGATCAGACACCACAGAAAGCAGCATGTGATCAGGATCTACACTGTTCAGCAGAAACAGTGTAGGTCCTGATCACATGCCCTTTCTGTTGTGTCTGATCTATGTCTACACTGATTGCTGAACTAAACATTGCGGGTTAAGGACATGGTGTTTTTTTATTCTTTTTTTTTTCAGTTTACACACGGAGACTATCGACTCATCATTGCTGACTTCCAACCTACTTATTTTGCAAGGTGTCCAAGAAGCAGCTTAGGCAAAGATGCTGTCTTCTAAGAAAGTAGCCGCACCTGGCCTTACCGCCTTATTGAGGCGGTTCTAACAAGTACCAACAACCTATGTCTTGGAGAAGAAATAAGAAAATAACGCATACCCCGCAAACCCCAGTTTTCCCTATATAAAGTGGGGTCTGGGGTTGTTCATTTCACGGATTTGTTGATGTGATACGAGTACTGGGAGCTACTTATACCGTTAGATCGGGAGGCATAATGGTGGTGGGTGTTCTGTTTCAATCTTCTATAAAGGTATACTGTGTTAACTCCGCTGTGATTCGAGCCTCACTCGGGTCACATGTGAGGCACCAAGTTCTGTAACGGAAGGTCAGGTGGTTTTCGCCGGGTACTCCGGTTTTCGCCCACCTCTGATTAATGATTGGTTTGAAATAAGTGAAATAATATTAAGAGGGCCGTAAAAACATAAAACGAAAAAAAAAAAAAAAAAAAAAAACAGCAATAAACAAAAAAACAACAACAACAACAAAAAAAAAACAAACAAACAAACAAAATAAAACCATACACAAAAAAAAACAATAAATGTATAAATAAAATAAAATAAAAAGATAAATAGAAAAATAATAAAAATAAAAATTGTCTTAACTTATTAGAACTGCGATTCTAATGAGTCCACACGAAATGTTTTTTAAGATAAAAATAAACAATAAAACACCCCTACATAATCCGAAATATATGGAAACATTGAGCTATGAGAGGTATTCTCTAGGGACACAAAAATATTACGAAAACACGCCTATACAAATTCGTTGTAAATTTTACCGCCGAAAATCGAAACATTTAAGATGAGAAACTGTGGTACTTTTCTTATTTCTGCTCAAAATATTGACTGTGGGTACACGTTAGAACCGCCTCATCGAGGCGGTTCTAACGAGTACCCACAATCTATATTTTAAAGAAGAAATAAGTAAAATAAGGTTTACCCTTTTATTTAACGCAAATTTTACGAAAGTTGGATTCAAGGAGGTAAAATTATATAGGCGTGCTTTCGTGATGCGAGTTTTAATTAAACAAGGTAAATGAGCTACCAATGTTCGAGCCTTTTAAGGTTCGCTGTCGATAGTTCAATATGTTCTAGAAAGGGTTATCCTTTTTGGAAACAAGGAATACACCACAGAAGTCGAAAATATGGAGTGTACATATTTTCTGGGCCAGACTAGATTATTTCGGCCAATTAGGCCTCATCAGTGACCCTCAAATATTTTCGAAATTCCACAATGGAAACAATGATCCCAAAGGACAAGAAAATATAAACTACATGTTTGTTTGTTTGTTTGATTTGAGGTTTAACGTCCCCGTCAACACTGTAAAGGTCATTTTGAAGACGTTGCTTCCAATTTTGTGGGACTTTTACCCGACATTGAGATGAAATGACATATCAAGCCCTGTCGCCCAATGAAACCAAGGGTTTATTAACATGGACGGTCCGCCTCGCACCGCAGTTCCTGGACAGGCTTAGATCCTCTAAGCGGTTTACCAGTACTAGTGTGCGGGCAGGATTCAGCTCCGCGTGGAAGCATTGTGCAGCCCATATATTTCTTCAAGCCCCTATGGGCGGGGGCGGATAAACTACATGTACACTATGATGTAGGGCAGGGAGACATTTTACGGCCGCCACACATTCTCAGACACCAGCTGTAGTGACGTAAAATATGTTCTAGAATCGGTTATCCTTTGGAAGCAAGGAATACACCATTACCCTACATTACGAAAACACGCCTATTCAAATGTATTGAACATTTTATCACAAAAAATATATAAATAAATATATCAATCAAATCAAAATTGTAATAGTTTTCATTTATCTGCTCAAATCTTATATTGTAGGTACTCGTTGTGGTACCTGTACCACAATCTATGATTTTGTGCAGAAATAAGAATAAACGTTTTGCCCCCCCCCCCCCCCCCCTACCCCACCCCCACCCCACTCCCAGTAAAATTCTTTTCACTGGCCGCTCCAGGGCGGTTCTACTGTCATGGATTTTTGTTATGGTTTGTCTTTGAGTGTGTGTATTGCTTATATATTTTTGGGTTTTGGATAGCCAATTTGCCATTTTGTGGGAAAGTAACTATCATTTTTGCTTTGCGCTCTTTATGTTTCCATTAGGGTCTAGTTATTTCATGTTTGTGTATGATTTCTCTAGCGAGAGCTGTGGGTTAATTATATCGATTGCTGATTATTCCTTCGCTTCTATTTTACTGTGTAAAAGTGTAGTTAAAATGGGTTAAAATTTTGTGATGATCTCGAACACTTGTTCATGGCCACAGAGGTGCTTAAGCAACTGAAGTTTGACTGTAGATACTTGTACATAGAAGATAACAGTATCTCACATGGATGTGTTTTCCGCATCATACAGCAGTATTATTCTCAGAGAACTGGTGTAACATGTCCATGTTAAATAATGGAGTTCAACATTGCGTAAAAAACTATGAACATTGTAACATCTTTCTTATTTCTGCTTTCAGTATAGACTGTTGGTGCTATTTAGATGCGCCTCAATGAGGCGGATTGACGCGGTTCTAACGAGTACCCACAATCTATTTGTTTTGAGCAAAAATAAGGCAGATAATGTTTACCCCAGTAACCCCCAATTATCTTTATATAAAGTGGGGTTTATTTGGGTATTCGTTTCACGTGCTGTTATCGTGATGGTAACTGGTCTTTCGGGTTGTACGATTTCAAATGCCCTATAACTACATATATGTATATGTTTTTATATCTGCTACATGTATATTTCCGAGGCCTAACAGCCTAGAGACCCTCGTGGAGAATTTTGGTGTGCAGACCAGGGCAGACGAACGTGAACAACGAAAGACAGCTAAGCGATGGTCATGGATGATTTACTTACGTTTTCCGGTCTTATGACCTGGTTCTTCTGTCGCGGTTTATTTTTGTTATGGTTTGTCTTTGGGTGTTTGTGTAGCTTATATTATTTTATTTTGGATGGCCTATTGGCCATTTTGTGGGAAAGTAGTGTCCTTTTGGCTTTCTACTATTGATGTTTCCAAAAGGGTCTGTTATTTCGTGTTTGTATTTCTATCCCTATGGTGTCTCTGACGGGATATGTGGGTTAATTGTATCGATTCCTGATCATTGCCTCCACTTCTGTTTTGTACTACATATACCAAACCCTGGCTAAGTGTAACATCATCAGCAAAGTAAGGAGACCATCAAACAATGCCGGCATTATTTGCCGCTTTGTCCGCTACAACCGGAACACTTTGTGTTGAATTCCTGGGGCCAGTTGTTCAAAACTAACGACGTCGTTAGTTAACGTATCGTTAAAACTTTGATCATTATATAAGGAAAATATGCTAAAATTTTTGCTGAAAAAATGTGAGCAGCTTTTGCATTTAGCTGCTCATATTTCTTCAGCAAAAATAGCAAAATTTTAGATATTGTACTGGCTAGAACAGTTAACAATATGATCACTAACGAATATTATTAAACGACGATTAGTTTATACTAATTTATTTTAGTTCGATTGCGATGAAAGCTCCAAGCTTATTGAATCGCTCTCGAACACTCATTCCGGATGTTTTCACGCGCGCGAGAGAGAGAGGCAGCGGCTTTTACACCACTGCTACCCATTTACACCTGGGTGGAGTGGGGCAGTGTCATTACGTGTCTTGCCCAAGGACACACCTCGATACCGGTGGCCGGATTCGAACGCACAACCTCTCGATTGTAAGTCGAACGCGCTAACCACTGCGCTATCGAGGCTGACGATTGTGTACTCATGTGGTTTTTATTTATCCGCTAAATAACAGCGACGTTTTGTAATGAATAGATCAATTCTGCTGTCAGTTAACCGTGCTAACGCACAACGTTGAATCAACGTTCTTTCATAAATACCTATGCGCATGGCTGTTTGAAGCCATTGTCAAATGGAACGAAAGCCGTGCTCAAACAACAAAAACCATGTTCAAATCATGTAATTCGCGTGCTGTTTGAACATGGATTTTGGGCTTTTGATATCACAAGACGGGCCTTGTTTTGTTTACGTTAGGTTGAGCGACGTAACGTTATCGCCCTGGACGTAGCGTTTTGGGGTTCTATGATGACGTCACTGCATAACAACGTCATTATAAACAACATTCTGAACTGGCCGCCATTTTGGTTTGCCTGTCGCATTTGAAGAGTTTACATGGAATTTATATGGAGCTTCTGGGCGTTTTAGTCAAAATTTGCGGTCGGATTCGTAAGTTATGCAAGAACAACAATCATCCATGGTTATTTCATTGCATTAAAATTTGCCGGATCCCTCGGAAGATATTTGAACATTCGGCCTAGCGGCCTCATGTTCAAACAGCTTCCTCGGGATCCGGCAAATGTTAATGCATGAAAAACCATGGTTGATCCCTATATTATTCGACATTGAAACTGCGCATTCGAAACGTTAAATGATTAAGCCCATTGGTACACAACGTACCAAATGGTATGTCCATGTAATGAATACCCCCGTAAACCCCAATGGTATTTGTCATACAACCTAGGCTTAATTCTGTTACTGCTGACAGTTGAGGCTATTTGTGCCAATTGTGCGGAAAATTGTAATGGCGGCTTAAAAATATAGTCTCTAGTGAATTCGTATCACTGATGAAGGCCTAGTGCCGAAATATTTAAAGAAGAGTGAAATGCATTAAATTGTCTATTTTTCTTGCTTCTGGAGGACCCACAAAATATTGTTAAAATAACATCTTTAACGTTGTTTCAACGTTGATTTGATTTAAAGCTTAGTGCCTGCTGGGAAAGCATTTTCAAGCTAATACCGTTGTTGTGCATGTTGTTCCATGCAAGTAACTCATTACAAGGCGTTGTTCAGGATAGCGGTGTCGCCTATCGTTTCTAATTTGTCACACTTTCTAACCCTTTTTATACCAAATGGAATCTTCCTCCTTATATATAGCAGGAGTCCATTTCAAAATTTAGAGTTTAGAGGCTGTGTTTTCTTCAAAATTGTTTGAGAAAATCGCTAAACTTTTTGCAAATAGTGTAGGCCCTGATCAGACGCCGCGTTCTGTGGCGTCTGATTTGGGCCTGCACTGTTGCCAGGGTACACATTTCTTTGGGTTTCCGGTACAAAATGGGTTAAATTCTATTACTGCAGACAGTTTAATGCATGTGTGCAGCAATAGCTTTGATGATATGTGACACGTCACGAAAAGAGATACCACCAAAACTAACTAAAACTTGTGTCATGACATGCAACTTCCATAATATGCAGACAGTTTAATCCCTGCAGCTAAATTCCATGTAATGAATACACTCGAAACCCCATTTTATATAGCGAAAAGTTGGGTTTAATGGATAAACATTCCTTTCATTATTTTCGCTCAAAAACATAGATTGTGGGTCCTCGTTAGAACCGCCTCGATGACGGCCCCCGCCCATAGGGGCTTGAAGAAATATATGGGCTGCATGATGCTTCCACGCAGAGCTGAATCCGACCCGCACACTAGTACTGGTAAACCGCTTAGAGGATCTAAGCCTGTCCAGGAACCGCGGTGCGAGGCGGACCGTCCATGCTAATAAACCCTATTGGTTTCATTCGGCGACAAGGCTTGAGATGTCATTTCATCTCAATGTCGGGTAAAAGTCCCACAAAATTGGAAGCAACGTCTCCAAAATGACCTTTACAGTGTTGACGGGGACGTTAAACCTCAAATCAAACAAACAAACAAACAAAAACGAGTACCTACAACCTATGGAGGATAAATAAGAAAATATAAATTTTCATCGGAAAATATGGTCGTTTTGAAGAGCTGAAACCTAGTTTGTTTGATTGATTTGAGGCTCAACGTCCCCGTCAAAAATGTGTAGGTCATTGTGGAGACGTTGCTTCAAATTTTTGTGGAACTTTTACCCGATACTGAGATGGAATGACATCTCAATCCCTGCCGCCCAATGAAACCAACAGGGCTAATATGCATGGGCGGTCCGACTCGTACCACTTAGCATTGGCAGGCTTAGACCTTCTTCGCAGTTTACCAGTACGCATGTGCGGTCGGTTTCAGCTCTGCGTTGAAGCACCATGAATCTCATTCTATTTCTCCCAGCCCCGAAGGGCGAGGCCTTAGTAACAAACGCTCTTAATTAGTTATTTGTACATCGGAACAGCCCAATTTATTTCTTCAAGCCCCGATAGGCGGGGGCGGAGACTTTATGGTATTCCATTTAGTGCATAATAACGGGAACGGTAATAATGTAAAACCCGCTATAATGTACAATGAAATTCCGCTATTAAGATCACCTAAAATTAAGACTGATTCTGCTTTTAAAAGTTTATTTTGAAGGGTGTACTTACTATTTCTTTATGTTTTCTAGCTTCAGTGTCCTCTGGTCAGGGACCACCTTTGGGACTGTTCAAAAGTGGTCTTTAAGACCACTTTTGAACAGTCCACAAGATGGTCTTAATAGAGGAATTTTACTGTAATAAGCACTATCTTGAAAAAAAAATCCACTTCTAATCTGACCTAGACAGCGTTAGACAAAATCTGATAATTGAAAAATGTGATTAATTCCATTAAAGGACGGCATATTGACTGAAAGCAAGATTAAGGGTCTCACAATAATACCCTTATAGACACAAACCCATTTATGCCATTGTTTTAGAAAACATACCTTCGTAAAATTGCAGATCTAGGTCAGACACTGTAGAATTTTCACGTTTCATAGAATGTCGCTACGAATCGACAAATGAAATATAATTAGGACTCCAGTGGCTCTCTTAGATGATAAGCTTTTCGCGTAGCTCTGCGCTTCCTTGCCGTGGATCTTGTAATATTTTGTATTTGTTCGTAACATCTGGTTGTTTGCTTGAGGTTAAACACTATGTATGTCATTTTGGAGTTTGTGGGACTTTTACCCGATATTGAGCTGAAATCACATATCATGCACTGCCGCCCAATGAAACCAATAGGGTTTATATGCATGGACGGTCCTACTAGAACCATTCGAACCTGGGCAGGCTTAGACCTTCCAAGTGGCTTATCAGTACTCATGTGCGGTCGATTTCAGCTCTGCGTGGAATCACCATGCAGCTCAAATCTATTTCTCCAAGTCCCGATGCGCGGGGCCGAGGTAATATGTGTTCTTAATAAGTTATTTGTACATTTCTACTTCTTAGAGAGAGCTGATGGCGTTGACCTGTTGTATTCCGTTTTGCTTTTAAGGCTACATGTATTTGTGCCATTTTTGCGCTGTAATCCTTGACCGTCTTTTAATGTTCCATCGGCATCTTTGGCTTTTTGTCATAAAAGAAAACATTACTGTGAGACGATTCCATGCCTCTAAAATGAACGGATGATTCGATTGTTTTCTTGAATTCATAGAGAAATCATCCTATAACCTCTGATATATGTACTTTCCAAGCGAGAAACCGACCCCCGCCCATCGAGGCTTGAAGAAATAGATGGGCTGCATGATGCTTCCACGCAGAGCTGAAACCGACCGCAAACGAGAACTGGTAAACCGCTTAGAGGATCATCCAAGCCTGCCAAAGCAAAGCGGCGCGAGACAGACAGTCCATCCTTATAAACCCTACTGGTTTCATAAGGCGACAGAGCTTGAGATGTTGATGCATTTCAATGTCGGGTAAAAGTCCCACAAAATCGGAAGCAACGTCTTCAAAATGACCTATACAGTGTTGACGGGGACGTTAAACCTCGAATCCAACAACAAACAAGCGAAAAACAGCAACAGAAATATTAATCATTTGAGCCTTAATATAACGATAACCCAGCCGTGTGACATACTGCAGTCTTCAAGATCTCCAAATGGTATTTTTTCTGATAAAATATGTCCTTTATACTCCAAAACATATAGGTTGTGGATGCTCGTTAGAACCGCCTCATTGAGGCGGTTCTAACGAGTACCCACAACCTATATATTGGACCAGACATGAGATAAATAAAGCATACCCCTGGTACCCCAGTTTTCTGTTTAAAAATAGAAATTGTTCATTTCAGGGACTAGTTCACGTAATGACATAGAACCTATTCTTGGTTTTCTAAAGGAGAGGCCAGCCAAAGAAAGTCTATTTGTAAACATGCGTTTGATACTTTATATACTACGGGTGTCGCAGGCTGCATGATGCTTCCACGCAGAGCTGAAACCGACCGCACATAAGTACTAGTAAACCGCTTAGAGGTTCTAAGCTTGTGTGAGTCGGACCGTCCTTGCACATAAACCCTATTGGTTTCATTGGATGGCCGGGCTTGAGATGTTATTTCATGTTAACATCGGGTAAAAGTCCCACAAAATTGGAAGCTTCGTCTCCAAAATGACCTATACAGTGTTGACGGGGACATCAAACCTCAACCAACCAACCAACGTGTGTGGCAGTTACAAAGACAATACGTATATCCATCTTGGAAGAGATTTATGCTTTTTATGAAGCATTGACTTCTTAGGTCCATTTAAAGGACTTCGTGTTACGTAAGTAATGTTGTATTAGTCAATGGTTTCGTGTGTCATACCTGAAACTCGCCACAATGTAACACAACTCGTACTTGTCGGCGTGCCGACACGCTAGCTCACTAGATCAATGGTAATGGTCATTCCAGAAAACAACAACAAAAAAAAAAAAACAACAACAAAAAACAACGTACTAAGCAGCCTCCGCACACACTCACAAATTATCGGGTACCACCTCATGTTTTTAAGTCCACTCTTTCGACATTTTTCGATGCCTCGGTACGTGTGACCCTACTCCCACGCCTCGGGACTTTTTGCTTACGGTGACTTGAATGGAAAACCCTGCGACCTGTGGAGTAAAATGCTAATGTTACGTTTAAAAGTTAAAATATCCATAACTTACTCGGTCTATTCTAATTTTTGCTAAAATGTATATTCTAGACTACGGACTATCAAACTAGTATGGGAGTAGGAGCGTGCTGTTTGGACACTGGTTTCAGCCACGCGCCCCTCGCCCCAGCCTTGATAGTCAAGGTCCATTCAACGTTTAAAGTATAATGTTTGTGCATATGTTTCAACTTCGGTTTGTATCATTAGGTGTGGAAAATGTTTATCAACAATGCATACATACATGTTACAATGAGGATCATATATTAGACTGGCACTCGTGCCAAATATTTTATCCTCTTGAAATAAAGTTGTTGTTGTTGTTATTATTTAAACAAAACAGTCACCATGCAAACAGGTATGATGGCGATATTACTACATCGACATGGTGTGATTTGTCTTGGCATGCGTATTTTCTAATTTAAACATTCTCATTTGTTTATCTCATCATCTCACATTGTGCCTTCCGGGCTTTTTCAATTTGAAATACTTTGTAATGAGAACTACTACAGATCCGACTTTGTAAAGAGGAAACTGGGATTAACAGGGGTAAACAGTCTGATTTCTGTCCAAAATACATGTATTGAATGTCGGTACTCGTTAGAACCGCCTCATTGTGGTTCTAACAACGAGCACTCACAATATATGTTGAAAGCAGAAATAAAGGTTCCTATTAAAAGGAAAGGCTTGCCTGGTTTTAAGGGTACTGTTCCTGATGTAAATGTAGCCATATTGCCGCCACATGGATGTACGAGTTGATGTAGATGAAAGTACTGGTGAGGAAGCAAGTTGCGCTGTTCTTATTAATGGGACATAGACTTTTGATGCAGTGTACTCAAAGGCAATATATGGTTTATCTACACATTGGAATGGACAAACCCATGAGGTGTCAATTTTCTATGTGGCACTACCCTGACATTTATTGGCAGAAATATTTCAATTTTAAGGTAACTGAGGCATTGACATGTGACCCAATGATCACATTCTCACTTTTGACCAACTATGATAGTAAGGGATCATTTCGATGACCCTGTTTTATTGAAATTTGCTCAGTAGTATCTGAATAGTAGTTGGAAGAAGACATTGTCAACAGACAGACAGGAGGAATAATGGACTTCTGGAGCACAGCCGATATGCGATTTGGCATGTAGAAATGGACAAACAAAACAAAATAAATGTCCCTAACAGATTTATGAGAGACAATAATGTGGTAAAACACATCATACATACTGTTTGTTTAGCTATGTTTTACGCCCGTTCAACAATCTTTCATTCATATACAGGCGGGTAGTTTCCTAACCATCGTTACTGGAAAGTACCAGTACTAGACTCCGATCCTCCGACACAAACTACCAAATGTTCTCACATAAACGATCATGGCCGGTAGCGGGGCTCGAACCCATGACCCTCAAGTGATTACAAGTCAGCGACCTTAATCACTGGACCACGGAGGCGGTCTCCCATACATACTGAGTATACATTCATGTCATGTGGCCAGTAAACATGTAATTGTTAGGTGACGACACAAATATACATACAAGGGAGTATAAGACGAAGGAGGAAGAGACATTAAATGTTAACATCTTTTATTAGCAAAGTATAAAAACATTATAAACAAAAGACAACCGAAGTAAACAATGTTACAAATGTTAACAGTTTTTATCTGAAAGTCTAAAAAGAAATAAACAGTATAAAGCTATTTAAGGTGAATCTTAATCTTGATAAAAACTGGACCAATTGACTGTCAGTACGCCGTAAACTTTGTTCATTTATTGGTGGCAGTACCTTCAATATAACTAGAGCTGTCAGTGAAACTGACTAGCGCCCCGGCAGCGCTATCAGAGGAGTAGGAAAATGTTGATGTTAAAAAACTATAAAGAACAAGGAAATGAAAGAACGTAGCTCAAAGAATCATTTTGAACATGATAACTCGGTTTTAGAAACCAACCTGGGTTTTGCGCACAACACATCCTCTCATGATGATTAACATTAGTGTAGATTATATTTTCTTGTCCTTTGGGATCATGATTCCATTGTAGAATTTTGAAAATATCTGAGGGTCACTGATGAGGCCTAATTGGCCGAAACTAGCTAGTCTGGCCCAGAAAACATATACACTCCATATTTTTCAGTTTTGTGGTGTATTCCTTGCTTCCAAAGGATAACCCTTTTATAGAACATATTACTGTCAAGTTTTTCTAAAATCAATCCAGGAATAAGAAAGATATTGATCGGACACGATAAAAAAAGACGCAGCAGTTCAGTTGACCTACTCTAGTTAACACTTCTGACGTCAGGAATCTACCCCATAAAATTTCAACACTAGAAAAAGTGTCCATAGGACACGGATGCCCCCGCCAAATGCCATTCATAAAAAATATTACAAATGTTCTTCAAATCAATCATAAAATATATGCATCAAGGGCAGATAATCCAAAAACCAAAAATGCAAAGTTGTCTCCCTTGTTCATGACACATCGTCTCTCTGTGATGAATGCACCTGTGAAGTTTCATGAATATATTCCATACGATTTAGGAGCTATGGCCCGGACACGGTTTACTATATGGTACTAAGTCAAGGGCAGATAATCCAAAAAACCAAAAATGCAAGAGTTGTCTTCCTTGTTCATGACGCATCGTCTCAGTGTGATGAAGGCACATGTGAAGTTTCATGAATATATTCCATACGGTTTAGGAGTTATGGCCCAGACACGGTTTACTATATGGTACTAAATCAAGGGCAGATAATCCAAAAACCAAAAATGCAAGAGTTGTCTTCCTTGTTCATGATACATCGTCTCAGTGTGATGAATGCACATGTGAAGTTTCATGAATATATTCCATACGGTTTAGGAGTTATGGCCCGGGCACGATGTCGGGACGGACGGACGGACACACGAACGGACGGACAGGGGTAAAACTTAATGCCCTTCTACTATTCTACGAATAGGCGGGGGCATAAAAACCCATCGAGTTTTGACCTTCGAGTTAATTGTAGACTGCTACACAGGTGATTTATGATTGTGGTCAGGTAAACTGTATTGACGGTAGTGCTGGGTAGACCGTGGCCTAGTGGATAAATTCGCATCGGTGTTTAGTTAAACTTTCGCACAGAAACGATAGCTCTGTCACTAGACCATCTCTCACTAAACTGGTACCCTGTTTTCTATTAAAATATGCGAAAGCTATTGAGCTATAGGGTGAGGGAACCAGAACACCGGAAAAAGCTGACTGTATCTCTGATTTTTGTTTTAAAAAACACACCCGAGGATCCAAAATAACATAGAGTGCGTTCAAGATTCTCCCAGCTGGTAACCAGTTCACTACCAATGGTTGCCGTAAGTTACCGAAGGTTACCAAACATACCTTAGGTTGCCAATTAATTCTGAACGGACTTTGGTATTATTGGTCACCAATGAAAACAATAAAATAAATAAATACACCAACAGAACAGGAATTAAACTTTCTAAAAATATGAAACACACGTCTCTTGGACCAATAATTTGTTTAGTTGCTATAAAATGCTCATTTTTGCACCCTCTGACAGGCACGCCGGTCATTTATATAATATTTAGACAGAAGCTGGTTATTGGTTACCTCCCTTATGTACCATATACGTTTCTGCAGGAAAATTTGAAAATAGGAGAAATGTGCCCCAATACCGCCTTATCGCGCAGTGTACTTATTTGCAGCGATGAAAGTAATTCTTTTTGCTTAAAAGGTACGTTATATGTTCTCTTATTTGCTGGCATTCTCAATGGAATGAGATGCCGCCATCATGACTTGATTCAAAACGAGGCTACCAAAGCTACCTCACTTATAGAAGTAGCGGGAGAATTGGTTGCCAATAACATTACTATCGGTATACCAGCAGTCACCGAAGGCTACCAATTGATACCGATGGCTACCAACGGTACCAATATGTACCAATGGTAGAATTCTGAACGCACTGATTGAAAGAGAAGTCTAAAACCGGAACCACTTTTCCAATCTAAATGGCTTGCAGCCGTCGCTGCAAGCCAAAAACAGAGGACCCTGATTCGCTCACCCGAATGTCACTGTCTCAAGTACATTCTATTTTCAGCTCTGGTGACCATCTTGTTAGTCAGAGCGGACTGATCTTAGTTATTTTGGAATAGTGTCACATAGGCAACATTACTGTGAAGTTTGAATCAAACTGACCCAAGGGTTTAGAAGGAGTTCACGTTTGAAGCAAATTTACATTGTTTTTCTATATTTAGCTCTGGTGGTCATAATATTCATCAAAGCGAGATCATTTTAGTTATTTTGTAGAGGGTCATCTAAGCAACATTCCTACGGAGTTTGAATAAAATTGGCCCAAGGGTACAGGAGGAGTTGTCGTTTGAAGATTTTTTTTTATATTTTTAGCTCTGGCGTCCATGTTGTTTATCAGAGCGGAATGATTTTAGCTATTTTTGTAGGGTGTCACATAGGCAATATTCATGTGAAGCATGAATCAAATTGGCCTAGGGGTTTAGGATAAGTTGGTGTTTGAAGCAAATTTACAATGTTTTTCAATTTTTAGCTGTGGCGGCCATTCTGTTCATCGGAGCGGGATCGTCGTAACAATTTTGGTAGAGGGTCATCTAAGCAACATTCCTATGATGTTTGAATGGAATGGGTCCAAGGGTACAGGAGGAGTTGTCGTTTTAAGATTCCTTGTTCTATTTTTAGCTCTGGCAGCCATCTTGTTCGTCGGAGTGGAACAATTTTAGCTATTTTGGAAGGGAGTCACCTACATAGCACTCCTGTGAAGTTTGAATCAATTGTCCAAAAGGTTTAGGAGGAGTTCATGTTTGACGCAAATCTATGATGTTTTTTTTTTGTTGTTCTGTTTTTAGCTATGATGGCCATTTTGCTAAGCAGAGCCGGATTGGTTTAGAAATTTTGGTAGAGGGTCACCTAAGCAACATTCCTATGAAGTTTGAATGAAACTGGCCCAAGGGTACAGGAGGAATTGTCGTTTGAAGTTTTTTTCTATTTTTATCTCTGGTGACCATTTTGTTTGTCAGAGCGGGACGATTTTAACTCTTTTGGTAGGGAGTCAACTACGTAACATTCCTGTGAAGTTTGAATCAAATTGGCCAAAGCGTTAAAAGGAGTTCGCGTTTGAAGCAAATTTACGATGTTTTACGAGTTTTAGCAATGGCGGCCATTTTGCTCATCGGATCAGAACCGTTTAGTTATTTTGGTAAAGGGTTACCTAAGCAACAATCCTATGAAGTTGAATGAAATTGACCCAAGGGCACAGGAGTAGTTGTTGTTTAAATATGTTTTCTTTTTTAGCTCTGGCGGCCACCTTGTTTGTCGGAGTGGAACAATTTTAGCTATTTTGGTAGGGAGTCACCTAGATGATATTCCTGTGAAGTTTGAATCAAACTGGCCCAAGGGTTTTGGAGGAGTTCGCGCTTGAAGTAAATTTACATTTTTCAATTATTAGCTCTGGTGGTCATTTTGCTCATGGGAGCAGAACTGTTTGAGCCATTATAGCAGAAGGTCACCTAAGCAACATTTCTATAAGGTTTGAATTAATTTAGCCCAAGGGAACAGAAGGAGTTGTTGTTTAAATATTTTTTCTATTTTTAGCTCTGGCGGCCATCTTGTTTATCGGAGCGGAACAATTTAAGTATTTTGGTAAGGAGCTACCTAGGCAACATTCCTGTGAAGTTTGAATCAAATTAGACCAAAGGTATAGGATGAGTTGTCATTTAAAGATTTTTTTCTATTTTTAGCTCTGGCGGCCATCTTGTTCATAGGAGCGGAACGATTTAGCTATTTTGGAAGAGGGACACCTAAGCAAAATTCCTGTCGAGTTTAATTGCAATTGGCCCAAGGGTTTAGGAGGAGTTAGCATTTAAAGCAAATTGTTGACGCCGGACGACACACGACGCACGGCGGACATTGACCGATGACAATAGCTCACCATGAGCACTTCGTGCTCAGGTGAGCTAAAAAAATGTCATCATTTTGTAACTAATATTTGTCATTTCTGACCCCAAGTTGTTAGTGAGTGAGTGTTTGAGTTTTACGTCTTACCAACAGATAAGGTCATACGGAGATGGAACCTTGTTTTAAACACTCGTCCGAAAGTCTGGAGAAGCCCCGAGTCGATCCTGCGACCCATGGTTTACAAGGCGAGTAGCATAACCAATACACCACGGAGGCTTCTGACACCATGTTGTTCGCTATTATTTCACATGGACACATTTTCCTAATGACACGCATGTCCGAAAGGAGGTTCGGTTTGGTTAGCTGTTCATAGCGAATAGTGCTTACAAGTACGCCTGAATATTGAAAAAGAAACACAGAAACTCATTAAGTCATAGATAATCTGACAGAAAGTTAATGTTATAGACAAACTTCATGCCCGGGTTTTGACCCCATTCTATTTATCGGCTATGTGTCTCTCTCACAGCCACTTGACGGAACGTTGTAGATACATGCATCTCTTTGTGCTCTAAAATTAATCTTACCCCTTGTCTTGCTGAGCCCGGATATGCCATATCTTTCAAACAATAAAGATCCAGATCAGATGGCTTCTGAAGAAGCCATCTGATCAGGATCTTCATTGTTTGTCATTCAGCTCATGAATTTGTTGCAATAATTCGCATCAATGTAACTGATTGGTTGAAAATTACTAGTGGGTGTGGCATATATGAATATACAGCAGGTCAAGGGTTAACCCACCATTTAGTTTTTGTCAAGTACCCAAGTTAACCACTTGTGTTGTTGTTGTTTTTGTTGATTTTGTTGTTATTATTATTGTTGTTGTTGATGATAATAATAATGATGATGATGATGATGATGATGATGGTGGTGGTTGTGGTGATGATGTTTGGAATGACGAGACTTAAAAGATTGTGTTGTTCCCTTATTTTTTCCTTATCAAACCAGTATAATCAAGTGGTTGCATTTATGGAAATATCAGTTCAAAGAAAATCAGAAAATCCCAGTTACATATTGGTGCCCGGTCTTGCTTTAAACTGTGGTGATTATATTTTTTTCAAAATAGAAGTAAAACAAAGATCAGGAATTGATACAATTAACTTACTCCACCCATAAAAGACACCAAAGGGAAAGAAATACAAACATTGAGCGACCAGACCATAATGGAAACCTAAACAAAGGAAGGCCATAAGGACAGTTACTTTCCCACAAAATGGCCATATGGCCATCCAAAATTAAAAGACACAAGTGATACACACAGTAAGTAACAAACAACAACATAAATAAATCGCCACAGAAGAGCCGCCTTGGAACGGTCAGTGGAAGATTTCCACTGGGGGGCTTAAATCGATTTTACGTGGCCACAATCCTCGCCCTTACTTCCGTCGCGATTTAGACAAATAATGTGTTCAGTCCGCATGAAAGCCTCCTAACTCATCAGTGCAACATCTCCGTGAACACAAAAATCAAAGAACCACAGAGGTGAGACAACGGTGAGGACTTGACAGCAAGAAACCACTGAAATGCTGGAGCAAAAGAAAACCAACAGTTAGACTCCGATGAGCCCGACCAGAGACAGAGCATCAGGCACCAACCAGCATTATCTCTCTAATTCTCAATAAGCCTTTACGTTGGAGCCGTCATAGAATCTGAGGCCTGACCCACCGGCGTGCAATTAAAGAGGGAAGCAAAGTGGGTTAACTACCATGCATGCAGTCTGTCGTATAATATCCATGTTGTACCCAATCTTTTTATATCGAAGAATGATTTTACGAAATTGGGTGCTGAAGTCATTGCGGTTATATATTTTTCTGAATTTATATACTAAGTCACAATAAAATTCGGGTTCCGATAGACCTTGTTGCAGAAGAGATTTAAGTCCAATAGTGAATTTTGAAATTAAATCAGAATGGCGTCTATAAAATTTTGAAAAGGCTTTGCGTAGTTTATGGTACCGATAACCCTGATTAAAGAGTTTAGCCGTTAATAATTTATTACGAGTGTTGAAGTCAGTTACATGACTACACACTCTAGCAAATCGAATTAATTGCGAAATATAAACGCCATAGGATGGCGCACGAGGAACATCACCATCCAAAAAAGGAAAATTTACAATCTCAAAATCAAAGTCATCGCGTTTATCATAAATTTTGCACGAAACAAATCCATCTACAAAAGATAGATGTAAATCCAAAAACGGGGCCTCGGTATCAGAAGAATTTGCTTTATTTAACTGAAGTTCTAGGGGGTAAATCTGACTGATCAAACCATCAAAATAGGTATTATCAATATTTAATAAATCATCTAAATATCCAGAAGTAGAGCTAAAAGCTTCAATAATTTCAGATTGGTTATCAATGGAAAGCGACAAAATGAAGTCTCTTTCATAACAATACAAGAACGGACCAGCCACAAGAGGTGCGCAATTAGTACCCATCGGAATACCCACAATTTGTCTAAATAACTTAGTACCGAATCTAATATAAATATTGTCAAGTAGAAAGGTGAGGGCATCACACACTTTCTGACATGACCAAAGTGTATAATTCTTATGCTCTTTAGAAGTGAAAAATGCATTTCTGACATTACATGCAAGATAGAGAGAATCTTCTCTGTGAAAAGCCCATTCAATTAAATCATTAAGCTTTTCTTTTATAAGATTATGAGGAAGTGTAGTGTAAAGAGTGGAAAAATCGTAGGTAGACAGACTAGAAGCACGAAATGACTAGATTTCAATTTATTTAAAACCTCATTCGATTTTTTATAGACCAAAACAGATTTCTTCCTGATCTTTCAAAGACTTGATCACAATATTTAATTGCATGCGTTTTAATAGCAGTAAGACAGGAAGTTAATAATTTAAAAAGTTCAGTGGTAGTTCAAGAGCTAGAATTTGCAATAACCCGTGCTTTGTAAGGTTTTTTATGAAGTTTTGGTAACCAGTATAGCGTAGGAAGCTTGTCTTGGCCTTCGTTAACACACACAGCAAACTTGGTGGCTGAAAGACAAACATGTTTATCTACTATAGCTCTCTCTTCAGCTAAAGGCTGAAGTTCATAGGCCTTAGTACCACCAAGCTCCTGCTTAAGCGTGTTAACATAGTGGAGCCGTCACACAACGACGACGTTGTTAGCGGCCTTGTCTGCAGGGGCCAAAACAAACTTCTTATGAAATTCTTGAATACCTAGTTTAAGATGACGTAAAGACGTCTTGGGCTTAGGAGGTAATAAGTTAGTATTTTGAGAATAGTAAGAAATGCGTTTATTCACTAGTTTTAAAATGCTAAGTTTCCAGTCCTTAAGGGCTTTATGCTCAACATACTCTCGCTTACACCATCGATAAAACCCGTATTTGCCAATAAAATGGAAACTGAAGACCTTGCCGTAGGCTGAATATGCACAATGAAAACAGTTAAGTACCCCCTGGCATAAACGAATAATATGTTTCTCAACTGCTTTGGCAAAAACGAATAATATGTTTCTCAGCTGCTTTGACATAAACGAATAATATGTTTCTCAGTTGCTTTGGCAAAACCGAATAATATGTTTCTCAGCTGCTTTGGCAAAAACGAATAATATGATAATATGTTTCTCAGCTGCTTTGGCAAAAACGAATAATATGTTTCTAAGCTGCTTTGGCAAAAACGAATAATATGTTTCTCAGCCGCTTTGGCATAAACGAATATGTTTCTCAGCTGCTTGGCATAATCGATTAATATGTTTCTGAGCCGCTTTGGAAAAAAAAAACGAATAATATGTTTCTCAGCTGCTTTGGCAAAAACGAATATGTTTCTCAGCTGCTTTGGCATAAACGAATAATATGTTTCTCAGCTACTTTGGCAAAAACGAATAATATGTTTCTCAGCTGCTTTGGCATGAACGAATAATATGTTTCTCAGCTGCTTTGGCAAAAACGAATAATATGTTTCTCAGAAAGTGGTTTCTTCTTTTCTTTTGCAGGGAGTGAGTGCTTGAGATGCAATTTCATCTCAATGTCGGGTTAAAGTCCCACAAAATCTGAAACACCGTCTTAAAATTGATCTTAGCAGTGTTGATGTAAATCATCAACACAAACAAAAAAAAAAAACTAATATATGTTTGACCACGCAGATGTAAAATTTATTGTTGTCCTGTGTGCATCAGTTTTACAAGTCCAAGAAATCAATAACCATGTAAATCCAACTTTACGTAAAGAAATGTAAGGTTTACAAGGGTATACAATATTTCTTTATATTTGAGCGAAAACATGGATTGTGGGTTCTCGTTAGAACCGCCTCACTGAGGCGGTTCTAACGAGAACCCATAATCTATGTCAGCAGAAGATATAAAGAACATTGCCGTTTTTACAAATAAAAAATGAAGTCTTTGAAGTCATTGTCAGGATAGAAACACGATGTTGCGCTTGTTTGTTTAAGAAATAAATCAGCTCTAACTGTGATTTGTTGACTAATAAATCACAGTTTGGAGGTCCGTTGTAAAGTAGACAAATCACGAGCGCGTAGCGCGTGATTTGCCTACTTACAACTGACCGACAAACTGTGATTTATTACTCAACAAATAAAAAAAAACTAGAGTTGATCTATTTCGATTCTAACAGGCTGAAAATCGGCAATAATGCTGTTGTTTCCTTCAAAATCTCACAACTTTTCGCCATTGTTAGAAGAAATCTCGCTAAAATTATTGACTGAAACACATGCATTTATATCCTTTTCTAACGTTTTCGATGCGAGAATATGACGTTACACCGTCTAACGTCAAGGAAATCGTCTAGTGACGTCATAAAATCGCAGGTTTTGATGACGTCAATCGTCACGCTCTTCCTTGCCGTGATTTGTTGTAGAATAAAAAAAAGTTGTTTTCCATTGCCTATATAGGCGGGCTGTGTTAGAATATTCTATTGAACTTCTTTTTATTGTCAGTGTTTTCTATCTAGGACATGATAATGCAATCTAAACGTTATGCCTCATGCTCAGTTTTATTAAATTTTTAGATTTATGTGCATGTTCTTCAGCTTTACCCAGTCAGTACCAGAAACACCTAAAGGGATACCTTGGCAAACAGTACAGGCCCAGATCAGACGCCGCAGAAAGCGGCGTCTGATCAGGACCTACACTGTTTACAAAAAGTTAAGTCATATCCCAAATAAAGTTTGAAGAAAACACAGCCTGACATCACCAAATTTTGAAAGGAACTCCTGCTATATATATGAGGAAGATTCCATTTGGTACAAGAAGGGTTAAAGCTATTGAACGTTGTTTTTACGATACATAAACACAGATACGTGGTACTCAGTATAACGTCAACATTTATTCCATGCAAAACCCACAGAGAATACAATAATTACAGAAGTTAAGCGTATTTTCTATTGCTTAAAAGGTCAAGTAATTATTTCAGTACTCAATTTCGAAAAATCATTCTTCGATATAAAACGATTGGGTTCAATATAAATGTTATACAAAACAAAAAACAAAAAAAAAAAAAACAAACAAACAAAGAACATAAACATAAAACGAATACAGAGATGAAACAATGATGGGGACTCGACAGCATGAAATAACTGAAATGCTAGACTGCACCCAATAACGGTTGATAACTCTGCTTTCCTCTTTAATAACACGCCGGCAGGTCAAGCCTCAGACTCTATGACGGCTAAAGCCTAAAGAATTACTAAAACGTCTTTCAAAGTAATAGCTTTTGGTGCCTGGTCGGGCCTAGCGCAGTCAAACTGTTGGTTTTCTCTTGCTCCAGCATTTCAGTTATTTCATGCTGTCGACTCCTCATCATTGTTTCATCTCTGTATTGGTTTTATGTTTATGTCCTTGGTTTGTTTGTTTGTTTTTGCACTGACGAGTTAGAAATCCTTCATGCGAACCAAGACAGTACCAAGGACAACCATTACGAAAACACGCCTATATAAAAATATAGTAAATTTTTTCGCTGAAAAAAAATGAAGATTTTATGATGAAAAATCGTGATATTTTTCTTATTTCTGCTCTAAAATATAGACTGTGGGTACACGTTAGAACCGCCTCATCGAGGCGGTTCTAACGAGTTCCCACAGTCTATATTTTAGAGCAGAAATAAGAAAAATAAGGGTTACCCCTGCAAACCCCAGTTTTACTATATAAAAGTGGGGTTCATGGGGTTCAAATTATATAGGCGTGATTTCGCAATGTTTCTACTGATGCTTGCAAGGCGATTTAATATTGTTATAGTTCGTCTGTGCATGTACACTGTGCAAAGACGATATGTGTATGTACTGCTTATATAATTTTATTTTGAATAGCCTTTTGGCCATTTTATTGGGAAAGTAACTGTCCTTTTGGCTTTCCGCTTATGACGACTTCATTATGGTGAAGAGTTGTTTTTATATTTGTGTTTCCTTGAATGGGAGGTGTAATGACATACACAAATGCCAAAGAAATTTATAAAAGAGCAATATACTGTCATCTGATTGTACAAGACAAACTTAACAGAACTGACCCCATCCCACCCACACATACACGTAATGAATACATGTCACTTCATGAAGAAGAATGGTGTAACAAGGGTGTAAATTATATTTTCCGCATTTTTGCTCGAAAACATTTGCTAATCATCGTCGGAACCGCTCAGCCAGGCGGTTCTAACGAATGATATTTTCAACTTTTGAAAAATATGATGACCATTTTATTTCCACAGATTTTAATTCCACAGCAGTAGCTAGGACTACGTTTTGCATTACAATAACGCATGCTTGTCCTAGAATGGCGTCTTTCATATCTCTAAAACTGACAGTACTCATAATTAGAATCACCTAAATGAGGCTTTTCTACAATTTTCTGAGCAAAAATAAAGAAAATAATTTACACCCCCGTAGGGTTAGTGCAATTGGGCGATTTGATTTGGTCCCACGGCTCGTAAGACTATATATATACTGTTGCAAACTGGTTCCAAAAAACCTCAAGAACTCTTCTCTAACATGAGTTAGATAAAAAGAAAGCCATAACTGATTTATTTTTGTCATGGTTCACTGGTTAAGTTTTTTTCTAAAAATAAACTCCGCCATTTCTTGTCTTGTCTTGTCACATAAATTCTGCCTTCATAGGCACACCTGGTATTCACCAGTAAAAGTTCATCATTTTTCTGCAAAATGCAGCGGATTAGATACTTCGTTTGCATGTCTTGGCAATTGCATTTCCATGTGAAATATGGCTTATTTTAAGAATTATACTCACCATTATTAGATCATCTGTTTCAGACGGCTTGACGCTCTTAAATCTTTGGAATTATAGTACTTGGGTGCAAAACTTCGTAATCCAGCTTCTTCGTTCGTGCAAGCGGTAAGCTATCCGGATGACAACTTGCGCCCCGTGACGTCACTTATCATTCATAATTACAGTGAAATTCCGCTATATCAAGACCACCTAAAATTAAGACTAATTCTGCTTTAAAAAGCTTATTTACATGTAGTAGGTTGCAGTTATTCTTTCTTTGTGTTTTCTGCATACAGTGTCCTCTAGTAATGGACGACCTTTGGGACTGTTCAAAAGTGGTCTTTAAGACCACTTTTGAACAGTCCAAACGGTGGTCTTAATATAGGAAGCTTACTGTATTTAAAGACGCTGTAAACATTCTAAAGCCAATTAAAGCCAATGACTTTGCTAAATGATTTACTTGCTTGCACAAACGTGAATGCGCAGACAAGGAGGGTGCTTCATGGCAATGCAGATGACAGATTGGTTTCTCACTTTAATAAAAATACAGAGAAATGATGTACATGTATATGTCGAAAGTAGGCATATGAAATCTTTTTTAAATCTTTCAATGATTCAATGAGAACATTTTGCAACATAAAATTAGAGAATCCTAAATTAATGGGCACACTTAAGATTTGTAACTTCCCCTAAATGTATAGTTACTTAATTGCTGACGAATGGCAGTCATGATTTTTAATTAGCTTTATTCCGTATCTCACATCTTATACATGTATCACTTTCCGGCATAGGCTTTATGAAGAGTAACTCATTTTGCATGCGACCATATTTGTGCAGTATTTGCTTCAAGTTTTCAAAATTTAACTGGGACCACATTTTAGTCTCTACGTGACCGCTGAACTATGACCACATTTTTCATTAAAAAAAAAAAAAAACTAGAATCATGGAAGAATGTGGTTCATTATGCTTGATTGTTTACAGCCTAGGCCTTTAAATATAGAGGTGTGGTCACGTTGGTCTCTATAAAGCACAGGGACCACATGTATTAGACAAATGGTAAATATGTTCTATAAAAAGGGTTATACGTTGGAAACAAGAAATACACCACAGAACTGGAAAAAAATGGAGTGTGCATGTTTTCTGCACCAGACTAGCTAGTTTCGGCGACACTCATTTTTTTTTCAAAATTCCACAATGGAATCAATGATCCCAAAGGAGAAGACAATATTAACTACACTATGATGTAGGGCAGTGAGACATTATACGGCCGCCACAAATTCCCAAACATCAGCTGTACTGACGTAACATGTGTTCTATTAAAGGGCAATATATACACCACAGAACGGGAACATATGGAGTGTACATGTTTTTTTGGCCAGACTAGTCATTGGGGAAAAGTGGCCTCATTGTTCCACATTTTACAGCCTATGCTTTAAAATTGAAATAAAGAGGTGCGACCAGATTTTCATCTCTATACTGGAACTCATTTTTTAGAAAAACGATAAAATCATGTGAAAAGGTGGTCTCCTTGTACCACTTTTTTGTCTGTATATAGGAATGGCAAAACATATTTTTAGAAAAATTATAAAATCATTGTAAACCTGAAAATGTGGGCACATTGTTTTCAGAAAAAAAAAAAACATCATGGGGAAAAGTGACATCTTGGTACCACCTTTTTGTCTCTATATAGGACTGGCACCACATGTTCTTTAAAAACAAAATGTTAAATTCATTGGAAACATAAACATGTGGTAACACTTAGCAAGGTACAGACTAAAATGTGATCCCAGTGCTATTTTAAGAACTTGAAGCACAGTCTGCAAAAGTATGGTCGCATGCTAAAGGGGCTTTTTTTTTTCAAAGAAACTGAGCTAATTAAAAATCATATTTCTACGTACTTGTCCCCAGTATGTAAATTAGCCTGACAGCTTTCTGGTAAACATTCTAAACGCGTCTCTCAATAAACAATAAGAATTTAGGGAAAATGTTTCACGCATGCTCAATAGTTATATGTGTACAAACTACTAGAAATCCAACACATTTCGTTATTTTCTAACTTCTAATATGCATACATTGTAACTAGCGGTTTGCACAGAATAGAAAGAACAAACAAATATCATACGGCAGGGGTTACGCCCTTGTTAATCGTAGTGTCCCTCAAACGCAATCCGCATCATTCAGCCGCAATGGTAACACTTCTCTAAAATGGATACAAAATAGCAAAGTTTTGACAACGACGGTGTTGGTCATAGAAAATTTAGAAGAAAAAAAAATGAAGCAAACACTTTTTAAACGTTACTTGGGCATGTTGCTGTGATGAGAAAATAACTACTCTTTTCACTTGACCATGAAAAGTGATTGAGTGTTGTGGCGACATGAGGCGATTCTAATGAGTGCACACAACATACCTTTGATTTTTTGGAAGATCAAAAGGATATCCTTAAGGGTAATGGGAACACCTGACAGATTTTTCCGCCATTTTTCAAAGGAGGACAACTTTCGGGACTTCCTGTTCGCCATTCTATAAGCCTTGTACCGCGTAAAAAGGGATCTACTCTTAAAGGAAAGAATTTGCTCTTCAGGAGCAAATTCTTTTCTTTACTATTTGACCCCTATTGATATGGGAGACAAAATGCTTTTGCAGGAGTTGCCTCCCCTGAAGATGTTCCCATTACCCATAAGCGATCCCCATTACTCCCCATGACCTGGCGCTATTATTAAAACTGAGCAATACGAACTACCCCTATATCGAGCAAATTTTCATAGCCCCAAAGGTTTTCGAGGTTATTGAAGTTGGACTGAACTTTACAGCTGACCCCAAAACAGATTCATAGAGTCAAATATTCAAAATTTATTCCGCATTCAATCCAAAACAAACAGGAATACAAGAATATCGGTGAAACCGATGGATGCTCCTAATTAAAGAGCGCTATACTGTGTATACTCACTGTACTTCAAAATGGAGTATAACAAAACCTGTCGGTGGACAGATTAGCTTGCCTGATGGCACTGTCATACAAACATCAGCAACACAAAAGTCCGAATTTGTTTGTTTGTTTGATTTAAGGTTTAACGTCCCCGTCAACACTGTAAAGATCTTTTTGGAGACGTTGCTTCCAATTTTGTGGGACTTTTACCCGACATTGAGATGAAATGACATCTCAAGCCCTGGCGCCCAATGAAACCAATAGGGTTTATTAACATGGACGGTCCGCCTCGCACCACGGTTCCTGGACAGGCTTAGATCCTCTAAGCGGTTTACCAGTACTAGTGTGCGGGCCGGATTCAGCTCTGCGTGGAAGCATCATGCAGCCCATATATTTCTTCAAGCCCCTATGGGCGGGGGCTTTAAGTAAGAATAAATGAAAGGAAGTGTCTTCAGGTACGATACCATTCCCCAAGATCCTGGGTGGTAGTTTAGCTATATTAATTGGGTAAAACTGTTTAATACAAATAATTTAAAACTTACTCTCGTACACAGAGGCAATCCTCATAGGACTGTCTCCGGGTATGGTTCCGTATTGGGTGCCTTTACATGCATATAAAATATCAGACGGGTTCGAAAATGGATCTGATCTTATCCGCTTGACTGTCAAAAAAAGGTCATTTTGACGATCTGCCAAGACTAGCTTCTTTCACTTTGATCCAATTTATCTGCAACTGTAATGTAGATAGGTGACTTGCGATTTTACATCCTTTTTAACAGTATTTCAGTCAAATTAGAATGATGAGATGTTGATAATGAAAGGCTGTGTGCAATGGAACTCAGTTCACAGTTGGAAAGATTTCTGCCTCCCGCAAGTTTTTTTTCTAAAAATAGCCGCAATGACCTTGACCTTGAGCCCAGGACCCTGAAAGTCAAACTTGCTAGAGATATTATTATACCCAACATTTGTGTGAAGTTATATTAAACTCCATCAGCAAATGACGACGCTAGAGCGATGACAAAGTTTTTTTTATAAAATTAGACGCAGTGACCTTGACCTTGAACCCATGGCCCAGAAAGGCAAACGTGCTCGAGATATTATCATACCCGACATTTGTGTGAAATTATATTAAAATCCATCAGTAAATGTAGGCACTAGAGCGATGACAAAGTTATTTTCTAAAAATAGCCAAAGTGACCTTTACCTTGAGCCCAGGATCCTGAAAGTCGAACTTGCTCGAGATATTATTCTACCTAACATTTGTGTGAAGTTATATTAAAAACCATCAGCAAACGGCAACGCTAGAGCGATGACAAAGTTTTTTTTTCTAAAAATAGTCACAGTGACCTTGACCTTAAGCCCAGGACCCTGAAAGTCAAACTTGCTCGAGATATTATCATACTCAACATTTGTGTGAAATTATATTAAAATCCATCAATAAATGTAGGCACTAGAGCGATGACAAAGTTTTTTTCTATAGAAAATAGCCAAAGTGACCGTTACCTTGAGCCCAGGATCCTGAAAGTCGAACTTGCTCGAGATATTATTGTACTCAACATTTGTGTGAAATAATATTAAAATCCATCAGCAAATGACAATGCTAGAGCAATGACAAAGTTTTTTTTTCTAAAAATAGCCGCAGTGACCTTGACCTTCAGCCCAGGACCCTGAAAGTCAAAGCTGCTCGAGATATTATCATACCTAATATTTGTATGAAATTATATTAAAATCCATCAATAAATGTAGGCACTAGAGCAATGACAAAGTTTTTTTTTTCTATAAATATCCACAGTGACCCAGGTTCCTGAAAGTTGAACTTACTCGAGATATTATTATACCCAACATTTGTATGAAGTTATATTAAAATCCATCAGCAAATGACGACGCAAGAGCGATGACAAAGTTGTTTTTTTTTCTAAAAATAGCCGCAGTGATTTTGACCTTGAGCCCAGGATCCTGAAAGTTGAACTAGCTCGAGATATTATCATACTCAACTTTTTAGTGAAATTATATTAAAATCCATCAATAAATGTAGGCACTAGAGCAAAAACTAAGTTTTTCTAAAAATAGCCACAGCGACCTTGACCTTGAGCCCAGGACCCTGAAAGCCGAACATGCTCAAGATATTATCATACTCAACATTTGTGTGAAGTAATATAAAAATCCATCAATAAATGTAGGCACCAGAGTGATGACAAAGTTTTTTCTAAAAATAGCCACAGTGACCTTACACTGCAGCTTTAAACAAAGTACCATAACTCTGTGACAAATCATCTAACCAGATAGAACGAATAATATGCGCATCCCCTATTGCTGTTTAAGGTTCCATTGAAGTTTCGTTAAATTTCTGCAAGTAGTTACTGAGAATTCGCGTAGACACGAACGGTACCCTATATATTCATGTAGAATTCATCAAAAGGCCATAACTGTTGGAAAAATCATCGTACCAAAACACGCAGGTGATATGCGCATCCACCTTCGGTTCTTAATATTCCCATGAAGTTTCATTGAAATCCGACCAGTAGTGTCTAAGAATTCGCGTAGACAAGAGCGGGACGCACGCACGGACTCACGGACGCACGGACGAAGCGGCGACTATATGCTCCCCCGAAAGTCTTCGGGGAGCATAATAACAGAAACATATAACATCATACATATACCAAAATAGAACTGAAGGCAATGATCAGGAATCGATACAATTAACCCACAACTCCCATCAGAGACACCGAGGGAAAGAAATACAAACATGAAACATCTAGACCCTAATGGAAACATCAATAGCGGAAAACCAAAAGGACAGCTAATTTCCAACAAAATGGCCAATTGGCCATCCAAAGTAAAAACTATAAGCGATAAACACACTCAATGACAAGCCATAACAAAAAAAAAAAAAAAAAACACGACAGAAGAACCGCTTTGGAACGGTCGGGGGGAGGGGCTAAACCGATTTTACGTGGCCACAATCCTCGCCCTTACTTTCGTCGCGATTTAGACAAAAGATTTGTTCAGTCCGCATGAAGGCCTCCTAACTCATCAGTGCACACAAAAATCAATCAACCACAGAGAAGAAACAACGGTGATGATTCGACAGCAAGAAACCACTGAAATGCTGGAGCAAACGAAAACCAATAATTAGACTCCGATGGGCCCGTTCAGAGACAGAGCATCAGGTACCAACCAACATAAGCCTTTACGCTGGAACCGTCATAGAACCACCGGCGTGCAATTCAAGAGGGAAGTAAAGTTGTCAACCGTGATTGGGTTAACTACCATGCATGCACTGTCGTATAACATTTATGTTGTACCCAATCTTTTTATATCAGAGAATTATTTTACGAAATTGGGTGATGAAGTCATTGCGGTTATATATTTTTCTGAATTTCTAAGCCTGCCCAGGCAAAGCGGTGCAAATAGGACCGTCCATGCTGTTTCATTGGGAGACAGGGTTTGAGATGTCATTTTATCTCAATGTCGGGTAAAAGTCCCACAAAAATGGAAGCAACGTCTCCAAAATGACCTATAAAGTGTTGACGGGGACGTTAAAAAACTCAAATGAAAGAAACAAACAATTACATGTACTTGACAGTGTAGTCGTCAACTGTAATACTGCAAGCTAGCAGTAATTATTCCAATGCTAGTACCCTGCCAATATATGTAATTGATGTGATTTTAATCTTGTTTACAGTAATAAAATTTAGTTTCAGTGATTGCATATTGTCTAGAATAATGAAACTTTTATAATGAATTTCAAACACAAATGTCAACCGCATTTACTGTATGGCTTCTGTCGAGAGAAAATCTGACCTTTTATTTCATATTGCCGGACATTTTGGTTGTCATGGTAACCAATCATAATCATACGTTGATACAAAAACTTCTTCCGGCAGACAACTACATGTACTCAAGAAAAGTATCTAAACGACTTGTTATAATTATAGTTAATTATCCTCATTATAACAGCAATAGATAAGGCGCGTATTTGGTGATAAATCAAGGACAGTTTTCTTTATTTCTCGACATAAACCTATGTTGTGGGTATTCTTTAGACCGCCTCAACGAGGCGGTTCTAATGAATACCCACAACATAGGTTTTTAATGGAGAATTGACAAAACTATCCTTAAAGGCATTTATTCTTGTAACAGTAGCACACATCGCATGTTCATAATGGTTTTATTTCCCCTTGTGATATGCTTTCTTTAGCAGATCAAAGGCGGCCCTAAATATGGTGATTCGTATGTCTTGTTGAATCCCCTGACTAAGGCAATGAAGGGGAAAATCAATAATGTCCCCTCTAGTTAACAGTTAGTTAACTACTGATTTTCCTCAAGGAGGAACCTTACCTGTTGAAGTCTTTTAGACCACTTTTGAACAGTCCCAAAGGTGATCTCTGATTAGAGGCTACTATATGCAGAAAATACAAAGAAAGAATAACTACAACCTACTAAATAAGTTTCTAAAAGCAGATTCAGTCTGAATTTTAGGTGGTCTTACAAGCGGAATATTACTGTATTTTATGTTTTATGAACCTGGGCCCAGGATTACAATGCGTACTTAAATTTTAAGTACCTACTTAAACTAAGTATTTACTTAACTGGCGTATAAAGTGAACTACAAAGAAATTCGATCGTTTAAGTCGATACTTAACCAAAGAAAATACTTAAATAGTTAAGGTAACCCAGGTAGGTACCTTAACTTTTAAGATTTGACCTTGACACATGAATGTATATATCAATAACGGCAAACCTTAGGGCTTTTATTTGTTCGAGTTCGTCAGTGATGCTCGGTAGCTCAAACGGTAGAGTATTTTCTTGATATGCGAGTGGTCCAAGGTTCGAGTCCCGCTCCGGCCATTTTTTTCCTCCCTGTGGGGCAAGTCTACTTGCCAAATAGGTACTGGGATGTATTTCTCCCTTGATGTGTCAAAGTGTGCGACGAACAGAGCTGTGTAAAAACTTCCTTTTACATAATACTGTTTGTCATATGACGTTATTGATAAGTAGTGGATAAGGTCGTGTAATAAAATTCCTATGACCACACGTGTAATAACACTTTGGCGGGATTACGTAACGTCATGACGACGTCCGTGTCAACCATGCATTTTCTGTGAAGAAAAGTGTCAAATTTGATGGCGATAAAATCTAATTTCATGTTGCCATATGGTGAACAGAATCTTACACTCGTGGTCACTTCAAATTAATTTTATGAAACTCGCCAAAGGCTCGTTTCATAAATTTCATATGCAATGACCACTCGTGTAAGACCCTCCATATAATACTGGTGACAGGGCAATAATTAATTGTTTGGCGCGGAAGGTTATTATACGTGAGAGGGGATCCTAAATGACTTGGTTGTTTTTGTCAGGGTGTGTGTGTGTGTGTGTGTGTGCGGGGGGGGGGGGTCGGCGCATATCACTTTTGTCTGTTAGTTTAAAACTGATCCTGTGGCACATCGGGTCCATGTTCCTACGCTTATGGCCTGCTAGTTTTACGCATACACTGTTCACAACGTTCATATGCCGTCTTTATATTCATTGTCATGAAATAGTATGGCGCCAATAACTTGTTTTTCTGATGTTCAAGAGTCTAAACGAACAGGGTCGCCTGCAAAGTAAATGAACTCTGAAGGGGTTCATATAAACTTTGCTAGCGACCCGCTGTCGTTCATACCTTCATGAACATCCGAAAAAAAATATTTCTTATATTTACATTCTTTTTTCCTCATCACTCGGCGAAAAAATTCTTATAAGGCAAACTGTTAAAGCTGAAAAACATTTACATGCTGTTTTTCTACAAAGAGCGGAACAGCATTGTCGTCGTCAACGCCCATTGAGATCATAGAGAACCATGGTTTAGGGTGTAGACTTGCGACACTTGACGTCATTGAAAATCATGTGATTCGATGCGTTCATGGAAGTATGAACAGGCATATAAGTTTAGAATATGTTTTACACTTGAATATTAACTATTTTGGCGCGAATAACTGTAACGTATGCCAACGTTGTACATTTGTTGGGCAAATGGTCAAGGTAAAGGCAATAAAATCCTATCTAAAATCCAATTCGAAGGCCCGTTTCGTAACTTTCATATGAAAGGACCATTTGTGTAAGATTCTCTATATCAAAATTAATGAAATACAAAGAAGTTTTTTTATATTTTTGATTGATTGATTGATTTGAGATTTAACGTCCTCGCAACACTATTTAGGTTTGAGTTTGGAAGTGTTGATTCCAATTTTTTCGGACTGTTACCCGACATTGAGATGAAATTACATCTCAAGCCCTGTTGCCCAATGAAACCAACAAGATTTGTATGCCTGGACGGCCCTACTTGCACCACTTTGCCTTGGCAGGCTTAGACCTTCTAAGTGGTTACTGGTACTGGTTGGGTGAGGCGAAGGTGACGTGTATCTTGCGTCACTGGGGCGTCCAGCTGATTGTGACAAGGCCTGCTTTCCTAGCAGGAGGTAATGGTAGTTGTTATTTCTTCTGTTTCTGCACATCCAATCATTTGCCTCTTCTCCCTGCCTAGAAATGCTCGATAAAAATGAGTTTGAGGCGTTCCAACTCCCTTTGTAAGCCCGTGCATGTGAGTAATTAAGTGTGTTTGTGAGTGACTGGGCGCTTTATGTCTCACCCCACTCATAAAAAGACGGGGAAATCCAAGATCGAATAGATCGAATGTACAGTGATTTTATATTCATGTTTTTTTTTTTTTTTTTTTTTGGGGGGGGGGTTTTTTTTACTCCGACTGGAGCTACGGTTTTCTCCGTGTTTGTATGATGTTTGATCGTGTCCTTAATGACTGTATCAGCTACATACATGTAATGATGACATCCGAAAACAATATCGTAGCTTGGGTAAAGTGTCGGAGTCTTACCTGTTCTTCACCATAGCGCAGAATATGTTTATTTTCTTAATTATCGACTCTACCAGATTGTTTTGAATATTATTCAATACGACTATAGTTTATCAACGACCTTTGAGAGTTCATAGTTTAAGCGTGACAAAACCATTCCATGTTTTAGGGGAAGCAGGTTTCGGATATCGTTTTCAATATATATATTTTAAAAATATAAATAAGTTTTTGACAACGGCATTATGTAGAAGTCGTTGCCAGGTGGTTAATGTGATGCACTACGAATCTCACAAAATCTATATCGCCAAACGTAAAATCCCATCTAAAGGCGATTTACCTAAAACACGGACGAGTACAAAATTAACAGTGCAGTCAAGTCTCACTGCATTTTGAAAGACTATAACGGCATGAGAAGGGTTGAATCATGGACAGACTCCATAAAACCGATTCCACCCCCGCCCCTCGGGGCTTGAAGAAACAGATTGGGCTGCATGGTGCTTCCAAGCAGAGCTGAAACTGACCACACATAACGTAAAAACGCCTATACAAAAACATTATAAATTTTACCTCCAAAAAAGGAAATTTTTAAGATGTAAAATTGTGGTATTTTTCTTATTTCTGCTCAAAATATAGACTTAAGGTACACGTTAGGCGGTTCTAACCGGTACCCACATTCTATATTTTAGAGCGGAAATAAGTAAAAAAAAGTGGACCCCCCCTAAACCCCAGTTTTACAAAATAAAAGTGGGGTTCAAGGGGGTCAGAATTATATAAGCGTATTTTCCCGATGCCCTAGTATTGTAAACAGTTTGGAAGGACTAAGCCTGCCCAGGCAAAGTGGTGTGAGTCATACCGTCCACTGCATATAAGCCTTTTGGTTTCATTGGGCGACAGGGCTTGAGGTTTCATTTCATCTCAGAGTCGATAAACGTCCCACAAAATTGGAAGCAACGTCTCCAAAATGACCTGCATAGTGTTGACAGGGACATTAAACCTCAATTCAAATAAGACTCCATAAAACCGAGCTTTGCATATTTAAATATTGTATGAGTTCTTGTTTCTGAAGGGACCCCATAGAAACAGCGTTTTGAATATGTCGTGGTGCTACTTTGTGACCAATGTTTGCCCGCACAATTTGAGATCGAGTGTGATCCTTCAATTACACAGGTTTTATAGTATATAAAACATTTTTCATGGTTTATGCAGTGAAATGGAAACTAAACCCTCATATTTTCTATTGTCTTCAGCCATTCAAGCAGAAGCAGAGATTTTTGACAGATCGCGGGAAAGTTGTGGGCCGCCTACATCAATGTGTAATTGAAACTTACGTGCTAATCTTCGTGAAAATTTCCGTCAAAATTACGACTTCATCCGAAGTTAAATACTTAGCTAAGTGAATGAAATAGGTGGCTTTCGAATGCACTTTTTAAGGAAATACTTTACTAAGGTAAGAATTCCTCCTTAAATCGTTAAGTCGACCTTAACTTAAGTAACGATTGTAATCCTGGGCCCTGATCGACTGAGTTGCCAGTACCAACTACATGTACGAAGAGAATCACGGTTCGTGCAGACCTTGGAACATGTATGATAATGCATTCGCTGCAGCTCGTGCATTATCGTGCCGTATATAGAATATGTTTATTAAACCAATCATTGACCATCTCTGGCATTCAAAATATACAAATCAATAAACAAACTTTAATAGACATTACTAGATAATTAACAAAGTACATATAAATTTAACACTTTCATTATGAATACATATTTTCACACACGCAATAACCATACTGATCTTAATCTGGGACATCATTTCAGACAAAATGACACTTAAGGTATTAACTCCAGAGACGTAAGATATAAACCTACCAACATTCGGACGTTCGCATCACTTGCCCATGCATTATTGTCCCAATTTTTATGATGTTATGGCTGAAAAAAAGTGGCAGGAAAACCTTCGGTGATAACGTGCTTTCATTTATAACTCACAGTGCCAGAAAAATAAGCAAATAAATTAAAATTATAATAGCAATAATCATCAGCAAGATAACTAATTGGTCATTGTACACAGTGCCAGTCATTTCCGAATGTGCATGATTAGGCCTGAGCCAAATGCACTGCACGCAACAAGCAACACAACCCCTATCGGCTAAAGAAACCGACTGATCAGAGCCTTGAGCCGACAAAAGTTGCATCTCAATGATAATTTATGCTCCGATACCCACTCCTTGCTTTGGCTCATCCACGCACTTACTGATTCGACTGGCCTGGTACTGCAAGTAAATGACTGGAGGTAGCGATCCGCGCTCGGCACAAAATTGACATATACGAATTTTTGTGTAGTTTTATGGTTTCTTTTTTCTCAGTTGAAAACAATCGTAAATATAAGCTGAAAATATGGAAATGACATTTTCAGACTCGTTACTCATCAAACAAATGATTTGGCCATCTTGGGATAGAGTGGAAAAGTGTTTATGCATTTTTTCTATTTTTGCCATGAATTGCTCATCTTCCACTTCACCAGACATACATATTTTACAAACACTGTCTTTAGCTGGTAGCCTTTTGTATTGGCCTACTTCCATCTCAAGTGACATAGAACACTTGCGGATGTCAACCTTATCAATAATAGTTATTGATAAATAGTTTTCTTTTTGGAATACTGATTTGAATATTGCATATGTTCTTAATTTGCCTTGGTTTTTCTCTCTGCATTCCGCCAGTGAACTTGTCCATTTAGTTTTAAAACGATGAATAAGTTTTGGTTTAACCATAGCTGAAAAGTTCATATAATCGACTGGAAGGCACACCAATCTGCTTTAATAAGAACTGCACACAATAAACCCAACTCATTTTTTTATCATCTACAGGACTACAACTTTCAGTAAATGCACATTTCAATAATTTTGAATCGGCTGTTGCCTATCTCTGAAAATACTTGCATGTATTAAATAGAACTTCAATGTACAATGGATATCTACCAAAATCTCCCAAAACTGCGTCGTTTGAAGACTTCTTGTTCATTCTTGATATATACTTCAGAAATGTTACACGTAACTTGTCACACAGTTAATTATTTACCAAATTCTCGAAGACATAGTTTGCCTTTTTGATTTTGGATGATGAAATATTGACAGTTCCCCATATTTCACTTCCGTACAGTTGGTTTTATTGGGTGATCAAAGAGATGTAAAAAAGTATCTTTTTTTGAACTTACACCAGGAAAACATTTGAAAAGCTTTAACTGTGCCTTTAGTGCATGTTCACACAGATCAGTCTGACAATATGAAAAAGTGCCGTACGAAGAAAACACAATGCCTAAATACTTATATGAATTGCAATTTTCTTTTAACATGCTTCCATAATAGGATTTTTCGCTGGGCAGTTTACCGTTCTTACAAAATGCTAAAATTTTAGTTTTTTTTTTTTTATTAAACAATTCTTCTCACAGTATCTCTCAAGCTTATTAAAGCAATTTTGAAAACCTTCTTGAGAGCGTGATAAAAATATATAAGATCAATTGTATACAGCAATAAACTAATGGAAACATTATTTAGTTGGATTGGATCGTCATTTTCACAAAACATATCGGGCAAGTCATTTATAAATATTTAAAAAAAGATTCGGTTTTCAATTATCTCCTTGTCTGACTCCAAGTTTTGGTGATAACGGTCGGGTTAATTTATCTTTCAGGCGTATTTGAAGCTCATTGTCAAGATACATACTTCGAAAAATATTATAAAAAGGTCCTTTAATGTCCATTTTGGCTAATTTATAAAATAGGACTGAGTGTGAGACAGACTCAAAGGCCTTTCCAAAATCAACAAAACACGCATATAATTTTGACGTATTGTTTCTATACTTCTCTATCAACGTTCAAAGTACAGACATATTGTCTGCTGTTCTTGCCTTGGGCTGGAAACCAATTTGACTTGAATGTATGATATTATTTGAATCTAAAAACCTTTGCAATCTGTTGTTTAAAACACTATTGAATAATTTTGCTAAAAACGGCATTGCCGTTATACCTCTTTAATTCCCAACAAGGTTTATATATGCAGCACGGAATGACTGTGATATAACAAGTGATGCAACCTGACAAATACAGGCCCTGTTAGGCTTTAATGAAATACTTGTAATTAGTATAGCTTGACAGATACAGGGATACAGGTCCCGCTAGTATTATCTGAAATACGCGTGTCTCTACTCGAGGTAATACGTTTTGTTTAGTTGATTGTTTGATTTGATGTTTAACGTCCCCGTCAACACTGTAAAGGTCATTTTGGAGACGTCGCTTCCAATTTTGTTGGACTTTTACCCGAAATTGAGATGAAATGACTTCTCAAGCCCTGTCGCCCAATAAAACCAATAGGGTTTATTAGCATGGACGGTCCGCCTCGCACCGCGGTTCCTGGTCAGGCTTAGATCCTCTAAGCGGTTTACCAGTACTAGTGTGCGGGCTGGATTCAGCTCTGCGTGAAAGCATCATGTAGCGCATATATTTCTTCAAGCCCCTATGGGCGGGGGCTGAGGTAATACGTACAATATGTCATACAGACCCCACCCGGCTTTACCAAGATACATACACGTATGTCCCTCTACTCGAGAAAATGAGTACACCGTGACAGATACAGGTACTGAATTAATATATTTCTCTACTCAAGGCAAGATGTACATGACATATAGGCCCTACAAGGCACTAGGCCTTCCTGAAATAGGTATGTCTCTTCTAGAGGTATAGTAGTCGCAGATAAGTTTGACTAGGTGGAGCTCCCGTTTGCACCTGCCTTCAGAATGTTCTAAAGCAAGTCCCAAGTTGTGTGAATTCAGCTGTAATATAAAAAAAAAACTGTGGCGTATATATGGCCATTTGGTCCGCTTGCAGAAAGCATGCGAAAGGCACTCTACCGAATCATCTGGTGGACTCAGCGAATTTGACCTATATTGACAACACCTGAGTAGCTCTGCCTATTCAATCTTATCTGCGACTGCTATCACTGAAATACTTGTGTCCCTTCTCCAGGTGCTTAACTATTCGAGGTAATAAGTACATGACAGAGACAGGTCCACATATCAGCTGCATATAGGTCTCTACTCGAGGTAAGAAGTGACAGATACATGCTTCTCCAGGCTTCACTGAAATTCGCATGTCTACTCGAGCTATAAAGTATAATCCTACCTACATTTTCTGCGGAAAATAAAGGTGCCGATTGGTCTGAACATCGAAAGCAATAGATAAGGTTAAGTACTTTATGATAATTATCCCCACGCTTTTCGAAGAAAAAGTGGAGATATTGTAATTGTCTCCGTCATCCGTACGTCCGTCCGTCCGTCTTACCGGACAACTCCTCCCACACTTTTACACCTAGAAATTTAAAACTTTGGGAACTGATAGGTCTTTGGTCTGAGGAGTGCATGACACTTTCGGAATTTTGATCCTACCCCTAGGGCCAGGCCAGGGGGTGGGGTGCCCCGGGGGTAAAAAATCAAAGTTTTCAGAACCTGGTTGTGTGACATATCAAATCGAACGGCATAATGAGTAGAATACATAACAATCAAAATTTGACCCCTAGGGTCAGGTTTGAGGTCACCAGAGGTCAAAAACTCCCTTTTTGACGATTACCGGATAACTCCTCCTACGCCGTTTCAGATAGAAACCTGAAACTTTGGGAAACTGATAGGTCTTTGGTCTGAGGAGTGCAGGTCAAAAACTTGGATTTTCACCCCCATAACCCCCTTTTTAACGATTACCGGATAACTCCTGCTAAGCCGTTTCAGATAGAAACATGAAACTTTGGGAACTGATAGGTCTTTGGTCTGAGGAGTGTATGACACTTTCGGAATTTTGATCTTAAGATTGGTAGGGAGTTGCAATTGAGAACTTATATAGTGGCATATCTTTAAAAAAGCGTGGGGATATGCGATGGCGTGCCATCGACTGCGCAATTCTAGTTCAAGGATAGTTTTGTGAATTCTCCATAAAAACTATGTTGTGGGTATAATGAGTACCAACAACTTAGGTTTATGTGGAGAAATAAGGAAATCTATCCAAATACATTATCTGTTGCTTTGGCATCCACACAGTCTTTCCAGTGCCTCAGTGTTTGTTGCTTGGACAGTCTATATGTAGTTTTCTTTTTAAAGATAAAGTTTCAAGGCTCCTGCTAGCGTGTGAAACTGAGCAGTCCGGTTTGTGTCTGACTCGAAGCAACAAATACGTTAAGCATTTTGTGATAATTGAAGGATATTTACCTTATTTTTCAATGAAAACCTATGTTGTTGGTACTCATTAGAACCGCCTTGCCGAATTGCCAGAACAAAAGTGCCGAGGCGGTTCTAATGAATACCCACAAAAAGTTTTTTTTTTTATGGAAAATTAACAACACTATATTCCATTTATCACAAAATATGTACCTTATGTGTTGCTATGCTGCATTATGCTGCGTCAGAAACCAATAAAATATGTTTAAAATATAGTAAAATTCCTATGTTAAGACCACATTTAGTACTGTTCAAAAGTGGTCTTCAAGACCACTTATGAACAGTCCCAAAATTGGTTCCTGACCAGAGGACATTGTAGGCAGAAAACACAAAGAAACATTAAGTGTACCCTTCAAAATAAGATTTTTATAGCAGAATTAGTCCTAATTTTAGGTAGCAGAATTAGTCCTAAATTCCGCTATTAAGACCACCGAAAATTAAGACTAATTCTGCTTTAAAAAGCTTATAAAAAGCTTATTTAGTAGGCTGTAGTTATTCCTCCTTTTTGTTTTCTGCAAACAGTGCCCACTGGTCAGAGACCACCTTTGGGACTGTTAAAGACCACTTTTGAACAGTCCGAAAGGTGGTCTCAATAGCAGAATTTCACTGTATAGTCTGAAACAACTGACTCACCTTCAACAACGGTTATCTGCCTCCCCATCCCCGTGTTAACCCGTGGAATAAACAGTCGCTCCTCTTGACTAACATTGGTTAACTTTAATTCCCTATCATATGCTAGCTCACCTGTTGCACATACAGGGTATCCTTCCCCCAAAACCTTTCCTTTCCGTGAATTTGCACTGTCTGCTTTATTTATGTCACCCTTTCTTCTATTGTGAAAGAAATGAAGAAATTCCTGGACAGCTTCCTCTAATGACCGTGTCTCATGGGCCCACGCCACTCGTAATCCTTTGGCACGTGCTTTCCGTGGTTCAAGAATGACATCATCAGCACTTTTAGCCCTATGGGTGACTTTTGAATGCTCTTTTTTCGAAATATTTGAAGGCGTTGAATGAATACGCTTTGATAAAACTGATCTTTTATTATGTTTGCTACTGTCGGACTTTATACGAGTATCCGGCGTAACGGGTGCGCTGTTTACGTTTGACTTTCCTACCAAGAAATCCCCTGTCGTACTGTTTGAAATCTGAACAGATTCGGAATCAGTACACGTACTTTGATCGACAAGACCTGCCGTAACGTCTGTTATCTTGCCCGTCTTTTGGTCACTTTCCAAATTTATCGCTTCTTGTCGTAACAACTTTCCTTTTAACATTGTTATTGTTATATATAAACTATTGTTTTGCCAAGTGTGTAGATTGAGCTACATAATACAAAACGTAAATGTCCGTGTTACTGATTTAATTTACTACATTTCTGACAAATCGTGGTTGAGATAGATTCTGAGAAACCATACAGAAAGACATTAGTTCCTTTACCAGGATAAGAATATGGATCTGTTCAGTGTAGCATGCGACCTGCTCTGATTGTAATAACCTTCAATGGTTCATTTAAGAAAGTTCATTTAAGGAGAATGGGAACCCCTGGCATATTATCCCCCATTTTTCAAAGGGGGACAACGTTTGGGACTTCCTGTTCGCTTGTCTATAAGCCCTGTCCAAGTGAAAAAGGGGTCTACTCTTAAAGGAAAGAATTCGCTCCCTATAAGCGAATTCTTTCCTTTAAGACTAGACCCCTTTTGATATGGGGGACACAAATACTTTTGCAGGAGTTGCCTCCCCTGAAGGTGTACCCATTCCCCTTAAGAAATAGTCCATTAAATGAACATCCCATTAAACCCCTCTTTATTATAGAGAAAACATGGGTTTATGGAGGTGTTTTTCTTTTTTCTGCTCCCAGACATATGTTGTCGGTACTCGTCAGAAGCGTCAATGAGGCAGTTCTAACGAGCACCCACAACCTATGTTTGGAGTATAAATAAGAAAAATGATCACAAATTTTCATCAATAACGTAGCCATTTTGGGCATGTGAAAAAAAATGCACTAAGTCGCACGAGTATATTATCGTACTGCTCAGCGTGTCCATTATAACGAGCGCACACAACCTCTGTTTTATGCTCACAGGGCACACATTAGAAAACATACAAACATTGTTTATCGCAGAAGCACGAAAATTATCCTGATAAAAAATGCCATCAGATATGCAACGTTTTATAGCCCAAACGGAAACCGCTACTTCGCATGGGCGTGCTTTCCTTATGCGTCAACTTAAATTGAACAGTCACACATATTCTCAGATTGAACAAATTCCCTTTGCCATCTTAAATTGAAAAGTCGCACATACTGTTAAGGACAGCACACAGCGAGTGAATGATATTATCCAATGCTTCGAATATTGATAATCCTCTTGTCTTGCCATGAAGCGGCAAATGGAATCAAATATTATGCAAACACAGAAACAGTAAGCATCTAAGCAGGCAATTGATCAACGTTAAAACGACGGTAAAACGTTGTTTCAACGTCGATTCAACATTAAGTCAACACTGTATGCCTGTTTAAGACGAATCCTTGTTTACATACATGTATATGAGCCAGCGCATGACAAAATCTACAAGAAGGCTTGAGCGACCAGCGAAGACTCAGATCAGCCTGCGCTCTCGCGCAGTCTGATCAGAGGCTTTGCTGATCGCATGTACCTACTATAGGCTAATATATATGGAAAGAGACATACGAGGCAAAAGGTCTTGTCATACTGGAGGGGTGCGTAGGTTGATTTAAGTCTCTGCTGGTCGCACCGGTCTTATTGTAGGTTTTGTCATGCGTCGGTTCATATAGTAATGTCGCTGACTTGTCGTCTCGTATTTCACCCTAATAGCGTGTCCTCTGATTCTGAATAATTTTAGTAGTTATGCATCGAGAAATTAGGTTTGTGGTTTGCTTTGTACTAGTTTCCTTTGTACCAGTATTTCCTTTGGGATCATCAGACCCGTTCTGGGTTTTGTATATTAAAACGAGGTTCACTGATGAGACACAATAGTTATTGGCCGAAACCACATGCCCAGCGGACACATGGCGTCTAAACAACGTTGCAACGTCCTGACGTTGATACGACGTAGCATACATGTTATGTGCCCGTAAGCTAATCTGCCCCTACCCACCCCCAATCCCTCCTCCCCCACCCCCACCCCCGAAAAAAAAATAAAATAAAATAAAATAAATTTTGGTTTTGGTTTTGAGTGTTTCTTTGTTTTCAATGGTAACATTACTTTATTACAATGTGTACGTGCGTGTGTGTATGTGTGTGTGTCTTTGAGGTTTACGTTCCACCAAAACTAAGGCTCCAGTCTCACTGCCACGTATTACGTATTGAGCTACGTAAATTTTGTTGGGAGGTCCTGCCAAAACCTACTGTTTATTTGTTTGATTTGCCGTTCTGCTACGTTTAAAAAAGCCCAGCCCTCATTACGTGACAGTGAGACTGTGGCCTATGTGGCCATATATAACCCGTATGTAATACGTTTTCACTACGTTTTAATACGTTTACTGCATTTCTGCTACGTTGTATATATATAAACGCACTATAAAACCTAGCCCTCAATACGTGACATTTTGACTGTGACCTTAAACCATAAAGAAACTGGACCACGGTTTAAAGACTATAGAACCCGCGATTGACCTAAACCTCTACCGCGGAAGCTTCTCTATCGAAATATTACATTAGCAGAAAATTTTGATTTAAGCCTCCGTGAGGTAGTGGATACCCTACTCGCCTATATCAAACCAGGGGTCGTGGGATCGATTACGGGCTTTTCTAGACGTTCGAATGAGTCTTTAAACCGAGGTCCCGTCTCCATATGACGATAGTTGTTGCTGGTACGTAAAACTCTTACACACACAGAACATTTTAAAGTTACATTACACTGCAACATAACTGCACAAATGTTTTGCGTATCAAAACATTTCACATGGTCATGTTAAAGTATTCGATGAATGTACAGTCGAACTTCAATAACTCGAATACCTTCTGAACCAAGAAAACTTGTTCGAGATAAGGGCAGTTCGTATTACTGATGGTGAAATACCGCCGGCCATGAAACGACCGCCCACGCCCATCGGGGCTTGATACATGATGCTTCCACGCAGAGCTGAAACGACCGCACACGAATATTGGTAAACCGCTTAAAGGATCTAAGCCTATAGGGTGTACTTAATAGAATCGCCTGTTAAAGTTCAAATCAAGCCAACGCCCATAGACTAATCTAAATCGATATTCGATGGCTCGAACACCTTAGGGACCTGCCAAATCTGTTCGAGACAGGGGGAGTTCGAGCCACTAAGATTACTACAAGGACGCATAAAGAGATACTTTTGGACACTTTTTTTGGCATTCCATGCTGTGTATACTCAATAGAATCGCCTAATCAAGGCGATTCTAATGAGTACACACAGCATACATTTATAATATAAAAAACGAAAATCCATTAAATCACCCCGCCTATTTCATATGTAGAGGATTTCCCTAGGGGCTTGGGAAAAGGTTCGACTCAGCCATGGTAAACGAGCCATCGGTGTTCGAGCAATCTATGTTCCATTGTACAAGGGTGTTTGGAGCTATGGTCTAGGGACTCAAGAATGGGTTCGAATTAGCCATGGTAAACGTGTCTTAACACTATTGCGTGATATACGTGTATCACGAAAACAGAAATAAAATCAGTGACTTAGACAATAAACGTCATTGCAATTGTCTCTTACATTTTTCATATGCAGTTGATATTATCATTTGGTCTCATCATTGGTATTTAAAGCAAATTGTATCGCCCTTTATTTGTTATCTCCCAGACATTGCAAGTTATAAAATCTTCCCTAACAGAGGTGTTATTGATCTCTCTAATCAGCTAGATTCCTTTTATTGTCACAGTGTTTCAGAATTGTGTTTATGGCATTCAAAAGCCTAGTTTCAATTTCATGAATCTGCACTGGAGTGTTTAGAACTCCGTGATATGAACACCCCTGTAAACCCCACTTTGTACAGAGAAAACTAGGGTTTAAAGGGGTACGGGGTATACATTATTTTTCTTATTTCTGCTCCAAGACATAGGTTGTGGGTACTCGTGCTCCAAGACATAGGTTGTGGGTTCTCGTTAGAACCGCCTCGCCGAGGCTGTTCTCACGAGCACGCATCGCTATTTCGAACTTATTGTTCAGTCTCAAGGAAACCGTAATTTTCATCGCGAAAACAGCCTATATAATTTTGACCCCCTCGAACCCCACTTTTATATAGTAAAACTGGGGTTTACATGGGGTAAACCTTTTTTTCTTATATCTGCTCTAAAATATAGATTGTGGGTACTCGTTAGAACCGCCTCGATGAGGCGGTTCTAACGAGTACCAGCAATCTATATTTTGAGCAGAAATAAGAAAACTATCGCAATTTTTCATCTTAAAATTTTCATTTGTTCGGCGATAAAGGTTACAATGTATTTGTATAGGAGTGTTTTCGTGATGCCTAGCACTGCAGATACATGTACTTGTAGTAGTAAACTGTGGATATTTTTTATAACATTTGTTGTGCGTACTCAATATAATCGCCTCGAAGAGACGACTTCAATGAGTACTTTCAGACGTATACTTTTATTTCGAAAAGAATTAATCGAAAGAAAATATCGCTATTATGTCGCTGACCTGGGCCCAGGATTACAATCGATACTTAAGTTAAGGTCGACTTAACGATTTAAGGAGGAATTAATATCTTAGTAAAGTATTTCCTTAAAAAGTGCATTCGAAAGCCACCTATTTCATTTACTTAGCTAAGTATTTAACTTCGGATAAAGTCGTAGTTTTGACGGAAATTTTCACGACGATCAGCACGTAAGTTTCAATTGCACATTGATGTAGGCGGCCCACAATTTTCCCGCGATCTGCCAAAAATCACTTCTGTTTCATTGAATGGAGACAATAGAAAATATGATGGTTTAGTTTCCATTTCACCACATAAACCATGAAAAATGTTTTATACACTATAAAACGTGTTTCATTGAAGGATAACACTCGATCACGATTTGTGCGGACAAACATTGGTCACAATGTAGCACCACGCCATATTCAAAACCCTGTTTCTACGGGGTCCCTTTAGAAACAAAAAATCATACAATATTTGAATATACAAACCAAAAGGCTTATTTGCACTTGACGGTCTGACTCACATCACTTTGCCTGGGTAGGCTTAGTCCTTTTAACCAGTGCTCGTGCCAGTGTGGTCAGTTTCAGCTCTTCATGGAAGCATCATGCAGCCAAATCTGAAGCCCCGAGGGGTGGGGGCGGTATCGGTTTTACAGAGTCTGTCCATGATTCAACCCTTCTCATGCCGTTAGGCGTATTGCATAATATTCAATACAATCTGGTACAGTAATAAATATATTCTGCACTATGGTGAAGAACAGGGAAGACTCCCGCAGAAACCACCCCAAACTTAACCCCGGCTACAATATTGTTTTCGGATGTCATTATTATACATGTATGTAGTTGATATAGTCATTAACGACTAGATCAAACATCGTGCAGACAAACACGGAGAAAAACCGTAGCTCCAGTCGGAGTAAAACAAAGGAAAAAATGTGATATAAAATCTCTGTACATTCCATCACGGATTTCCCCGTCTTTTTATGAATGTGGTCCTTATCTGCGTATTACCTTACAGTTGATGAGGCATAAAGCGCTCACTCACTCACCTCACAAACACACTCAATCACTCACATGCACAAGCTTACAAGGGGGTGGACGCCCCCGCCCATCGAGGCTTGAAGAAATAGAGGGGCTGCTTGATGCTTCCACGCAGAGCTGAAATCGACCCGCACAAGAGTACTGGTTATCCGTTTAGAGGATCTAAGTCTGCCCAGGCAAAGCGGTGCAAGAATATAAACCCTATTGGTTTCATTGGGCGGCAGGGCTTGAGATGTTATTTCATCTCGATATCGGGTAAAAGTCCCACAAAATTGGAAGCAACGTCTCCAAAATGACCTTTACAGTGTTGACGGGGACGTTAAACCTCAAATCATACAAAACAAACAAGGGAGGTGGTACGCCTCAAATTTATTTTTATTTAGCATTTCAAGGCAAGGAGTAGAAGCATATGATTGGTTGCGGCCAATATCAGTTGGACACCCAAGTGACGCAAGATACACGCCACCTTGCCTCACCCAACCAGCACAAGCCGACCACACGCGACCTCCAGTAAACCACTTAGAAGGCTTAAGACTGCCCAGGCAAAGTGGTGCAAGTCGGGCCGTCCATGCATATACGAGTTTGATTGGGCGACAGGGCTTGAGATGTAATTTCATCTCAATGTCGGGTAAAAGTCCGACAAAATTGAAAGCAACACTTCCGAAATCATACCTTAATAGTGTTGCGAGGACGAATCTAAAATCAACCGAAAAAAAATTCTTTGTATTTAATAATTTTTGATATCGCGAATCTTACACAAATGGTCCTTTCATATGAAAGTTACGAAACGGGCCTTCGAATTGGATTTTAAATTGGATTTTATTGCCTTTACTATGACCATTTGCCCTGCAAATGTACATCGCTAACATACGTTACAGTTGTTCCCGCCAAAATAGAAATTATTTACAGTTCAAGTGAAAATAATAATGTAAACCTATAGAAAACAATGCAGTTCATACTTCCATGAACGCATCAAGTCATATGATTTTCCATGACGTCAAGTGACGCCAGTCTAAACCATGGTTCTCTATGATCTCATTGGGCATTCCGCTCTTATTAGAAAAGTGCGTGTAAATGTTTTTCATCTTTAACAGTTTGCCTTATAAGTGTGGAAAAAAGAATGTAAATATAAGAAATATTTTTTCGATGTTCATGAAGGTATGAACGACAGCGGGTCGCTAGCAAAGTTTATATGAACCCCTTCGGAATTCATTTACTTTACAGGCGACCCTGTTCGGTCATACTTTCATGAACAGCAGAAAAATAAAAGTCATTTCTTAAATGCACGTGGCGTCATACTATTTCATGACACTGAATATAAAGACGGCATATGGTGGTTGTGAACATTGTATGCGTAAAAGTAGCAGGACATGCATAAGCGTAGGAACATGGACCCGCTGTGCCACAGGATCAGTTTTTAAATAACAGACAAAAGTGATATGCGCCAGCCTCCCTCCTCAAACACCCCCCATCCCCCGACACACAAACCTGTCGGCCCCAGCCATCCATCGGGGCATGAAGAAATAAATTGGCTGCATGACGCTTCCTCGCAGAGCTGAATCCGACCGCACACGAGTACTGGTTACCCACTTGGAGGATCTAAGCCTGCCCATAGGGGCTTGAATATTTTTTCTCTTTTTTTTTCTTCTTTTTTTCATGATTCAAGCCCCTATGGCATGCCCAGGAAAAGCGGCGCGAGTCGGACCGTCCATGCTTATAAACCCTATTCGTTTCATTGGGCGACAGGCTTGAGAAGTCATTTCATCTCAATGTCGGGTAAAAGTCCCTCAAAATAGGAGCAACGTCTCCAAAATGACCTGTATATAGTTGAAAGGGACGTTCAACATCCAATCAATCAATCAAACATACACACACCTACCCTGACAAAAACAACCAAGTCGTTTAAGACCCCCTTTCGCTTGTGAGAACCTTCCTACACCAAACAATAAATTGTTGCCCTGTTACCAGTATTATACAGTATTATGTAAAGGGAAGTTTTTATACAGCTATCGGTAGAAAACTGTGACACACCAAGGGAGAAATACATCCCAGTTGTTTTATACCTCATCGCCGAGTCGACTTGCGCTCCAAGGAAGAAAAAAAAAAGTGGCTCGACCGGGACCCGAACCCAGGGCCTCTTGAATGATGCAAACACTTTACCGTCTGAGCTACCGAGCATGGCTGGTAATTTCTGGCAAATAAAAGCTCTCGTGTTTGCCGTTGTTGATATATACATTCATGTGTCAAGGTCAAATCTTAAAAGTTAAGGTTCCTACCTGGGTTACCTTAAATATTTAAGGATATTCTCTGGTTAAGTATCGACTTAAACGAAAGAAATTCTTTGTAGTTCACTTTATACGACAGTTAAGTAAATACTTAGTTTAAGTAGGTACTTAAAATTTAAGTACGCATTGTAATCCTGGGCCCTGGTGCTATTAAAATGTACGTTGTGTGTACTTATTTGAATCGCATCGAAGGTATTGAGTACAGGCGAATGCTTGTATTTAAAAAAAATCGCATTACGTGAACAAGTCCGTGAAATGAAGACCCCCCTAAACCCCACTTTATATAGGAAAAACTGGTGTTTACGGGGGTATACATTATTTTTTCGTATTCTGCTCCAAGACATCGGTTGTTGGTACTTGTAGAACCGCCTCAACAAACACCTACAACCTATGTTTGAAGTAAAAATAACAAAAATATGACAGATTTTCATCAGAAAAGTAGCCATTTTGGAGATGTAAAAAAATTCACTATTTCGCACGGTTGTGTTATCGAAATGGAAAAATATATCGACCTGGTGTTATTAAAATGTAGGTTGTGTGTATCCATTAGAATCGTATTGATAGGACGACTCCAATGAGTGCAGACGAATACTTATATTAAAAAAATAGCCATCGGACGAGATTGCAAATCCCCCAACCAAAAGCCAATATGGCCTTCAGAAAATTGTTCACCAATAGAAAGTGCACCAGAATTAAACCAGCAATATATCACAAAAGTTGTGGAGTTATGGCCATCACAAGATTGTACTGTCAGGGGAGATAACTAAAAACCAGGGCACTCAGAATTGTGGTTCATGCGCATGACATGCCTGCTTAAGCTCATGTATTCCTGTACGAATTACCATTTACATATGTCTCAAAGGGTATTGGAGATATGGTGATCACAAGCTGGTCATACTGCTATATTGGAAGGGTAGATAACTGAAATACCACAGCACCAACAGTTGTGGTTCTTGCACATGACACCCCTTCTGTGCCTTGTATGCAATTGCGCAATGTTCTTTCAATATATCTCAAAGGGTGTTGGAGTTATGGCCATCACAATGTTATATTGTCAGGGGAGATAACTAAAAAAACAGAGCACCCAGAGTTGTAATTCTTGCCGAGAATGACACACCTGCTTAACCTCATGTACATCTGCATCAAGTACCACCAATATGTCTCAAAGGGTATTGGCGGTACGACGATCACAAGGTGGTCATACTGTTATATTGGAAGGGGAGATAACCCAAATACCATGGCACCCAGAGTTGTGGTTCTTAGGCATCAAGCGCCGTCTTAACCTTGTATACAATTGTGCCAAGTACTAACACTATATCTTAAAGGGTATTGGAGTTATGGCCATCACAAAGTAGGTATTTTATTTTATTAGAAGGGGAGATAACTCAAAATGTATGGCATCCAGAGTTCTGGTTCTTGCGCATGACATGACATGCCGTCTCAGCCTTTAAAACAATTGTGCCAAGAACCATCAATGAATCTCAAATCGTATAGGAGTTTAAAGTGGACGTAAAGAGACCAAAAGGTGGTCTTAATATAGGACTTTTACGAGCGTACTGTAGTTTTGTTTATTCATCACGAAAACAAGCCTATATAATTTTGACCCCCTTGAACCCCATATTTATACAGAAAAAAATGGGGTTTTCAGGGGTACACCTTATTGTTCTTATTTCTGCTCTAAAACATAGATTGTGGGTACTCGTTAGAACCGTCTCGATGAGGCGGTTTTAACTAATACCCACAATCTATATTTTGAGCAGAAATAAGAAAATATCACAAATTTCATTTAAAAGTTTCATTTTTTTCGGAGATAAAGGTAGCAATGTATTTGTATAGTCGTGTTTTCGTAATGTTTTTCTTATTGTTTTTCGATTGGATTTGTGTGTCAGTGTTAGTCGTGTTGTGTATTTTGTTTGTGTACTTATGCTTCTCTTTCGGTAGCTGCAGACTATTTTCATTGTCTCTGGCTAATCCTGAGTAACCATGGTTTTCTTTGTGTTTTTCACAGTACAAAAATGAAACTTACATATTTGAGGGAAATCCGTTTGTTGCAGCACGGAATAGAATCGCGCCAGATCTGGTTTCTGTCAAGTCCAAATCAGAAATAAATTTGCATACTATGAGTAGACACATTCGGCATCTGCCTAGGCCAGACTGCAATCTTATATATTTTAGAGAAGTAATATGATAATAGACCCAACTTTTCTCTTTCATAAAACGATTTTTCCGAGTTATTCGTCATACATACTTCCTAACATAATTTTATTAAGTGATATTGGCCTAGATACATTCTGTAGGTCCGAAAACAACGTCTAAGCAGAATAGTTGACACATATACATGCTTATACATCTAATACAGCAGGCAGAGGACCTGTAACAGGCGATTTTGGGCCGACAGTCTTTTGGGTTGAGATGTGTTCTTTTGGTCGAATTGCAATAAAACTCTAACGACAAGATCGTTTGCACGACGGTAGTCTAGCCCAATCAAACCCTTAGATTATCATCGAATCATTTGCAGGCCATCAAAATGACCAGAAGGTTTTGGTCCGGAGAAAAGTTGTATTAATCGCAGACGGCACATCTCTTGCGTTGGTCGATTCTTCTGTATTTGATAGGCTATCTTGAAAAGATGGGCTGAGCACTTTGATGATGTCCATCTATCAATAAAGACGCTATCAACAGACTACCACAGATGGAATGTAATCTGCTGGTTGACGAGATCCCACCCGTCTCTGAAACAGTGAGAGCACTAAAGTTTCTGTCATCTGGCAAGGCTCCAGAGTCAGATGCAAGTACAGCTGAGGACTACAAAGCCTGAGGTACTCCAGTGACTAAGAAAATGACAGAGAGGTTATGTCACAATATTTGGAGAAAAGAATCTACACCTCAAGAATTCAAGGATGCGTCAAGTATCCACCTATTCAAACGGAAAGAGAATCCTCTGTTATTGTCAATTGCTGGGAAGGTTCTTGCCAGAGGTCTACATAACCGGCTGAATGAACACTCTGAACAGCCAGGGCTTCTACCAGAAAGCCAGTGTGGGTCTAGAAAGTACAGAAGAACAACTGATGTGATCTTCAGAGCAAGGCAGCTTCAAGAATAGTGCCAGGAACAGAACATGGACCTCTATATGACATTTGTTACTTTGTTGACCTACACTACAGCATTTGACACAGTTAGTCGTGAGGCTCTTTGGAAAAATATGGTGGAGTTTGGCTGTCTAACCAAGTTCATAGTAATGCTGAGGAAGTTCCACGATGGCAGGCTTGCACGGGTCCAAAATGATGGGTGATTTTTCTGATCCATTCTCTGTGACAAATGGAGTCATTACGCAAACACGCCTATACAAATACATTGCCACCTTGATCGCCGAAAAAAATGAAAATTTTATGATGAAAAATTGTGATATTTTTCTTATTTCTGCTCAAAATATAGATTGTGGGCACTCGTTAGAACCGCCTCATCAAGGCGGTTCTTACGAGTACCCACAATCTATATTTTAGAGCAGAAATAAGAAAAGTAAAGTATACCCCCGGAAACCCCAGATTTTTATATAAAAGTGGGGTTCAAGGGGGTCAAATTTATATAGGCATGTTTTCGTGATGTCAAGCAAGGTTGTGTACTAGATGTTCAGCATGATGTTCTCTGCCATGCTTATAAATGCTTTCCAGGATGCACGTGACAATGTAATACCTACTAGATATCGCTTTGATAGGAAGCTTATCAACCGAAAAAAGTTGCAATCCAAATTAAAGATGCAGACAGAGATGCTATACGAATTTGTTTTGGGTGAACATGTGTCAAAGGAGAGATGAGAATGCGCAAAAAGGTGTTGATCATGTATCTGACTCCTGTGACAGCTATGGCCTCATGATCAACATCAAAAAGACCGAGGTTGTTTATCAGACAGCATCTGGTAAGCCTTACAAGGGGCTCACCATTACAGTCAAAGATTGCAAGTGGTAGGCTAGTTCACCTACCTGGGAAGATTCGTGCAAATTGATTATGAAGTCAATGCCTGGATCGCCAATGTTAGTATTGCCAAAGCTGCTGCAACAGTTTGCCGACTACGCGGTAGAGTTTGGGATCGAAGTGGAACCAGGCTAGGCACAAAGCTGAAAGTCGACAGAGCTTTGCGGAACTTGAGAGCCGTGGTGCTACCAATGTTAATATATGCCTGCAGAACGTGGACAGTTTACCAACGGCACGCCAAAAGACTAAACCCAGTGACCTCCATACAAGCTGCCTTTGAAAACTTTAAAAGATTAACTGACAAGACAGGATTCCGGATACAGAAGTCCTGAAAAGGAAAGGGGTGCAGAGTATACATACTTTGTTCAAAACAAAGATTTCGGATGCTCGTTAGAACCGCCACAATCTATGCTTGATGCAGAAATAAGGAAAAAATCATTCATGAAATAGTCTCATCACGTAAAGACGCCTATAAAATTTTGACTCCCTTGAACCCTACTTTTATACAGTAAAATTTTATATTGTTTCCGTTGACCGTTCCAAGGCGGTTTTTCTGTCGCGGTTTATTTTTGTTATGGTTTGTCTTTGAGTGTTTGTATTGCTTATATTATTTTGTTTTGGATAGCCTATTGGCCATTTTGTGGGAAAATAACTGTCCTTTTGGCTTTCCGCTGTTGGTGTTTCCATTTGGGTCTGTTGTTTCATGTTTGTGTTACTTTCCCTTTGGTGTCTCTGATGGGGGCTGTAGGTTAATTGTATCGATTCCTGTTCATTGCCTCCACTTCTATTTTGCAGGGTTAAACCTTATTTTTCTTATTTCTACACTAAAATATAGATTGTGGGGACTTGTTAGAATGAGGCGGTTCCAACGGGTGCCCACAATCAATATTTTGAGCATAAATTAGAAAATATCACAATTATTCATCGACCTTTAGATGACGGATATGGGTTTGGTACATATTTTCATTGTTTTTCGGCGATAAAGGTTATAATGTATATGTATCAGCGTGTTTTCGTAATGTTTTTTGAAACCTTGAAAAAACTGCATTATGTGTTATCGTCATGGGGGCAGTTCTAACGACAACCACAATCCAAAAGTATATTTGCTGCAGAAGTATAGCATTTTAGTTCGCCAAAATGCCATTTTTGAGCTATCAAAACATACACTTTGCCATACAGATGTATTGTTATATCCTAAAAAGATGCGAGTTAAGCACATTTTGACCTGAAAAACCCGTCCCACTCATTATACTATCTGTCGTTTAGCTGGTAATTTGTTGTTGGGAAGCTATCGATATCTAATAACTTCGGACATTTTCCATTCCACGATTTATTGTATCTGATCCATACAAAACCATTTGTTTCTTCTGAAATAAAACAAAACTGTTTATCCAAATTCATTATCTGGACGCAAAACATCCCATCAGCTTTCTGTTATTCAACCCTAAATGTACCAAGAACAAAAAATCAATTGAGCTAACGACAATCTATTTTACTATTCTGTGTGTGTGTGTTTGCGCGCGCGCGTGTGTGGGTTATCGGTGAAAAACTGTTTATCCAAATCGAGGCGCCAAAAAGCATCAGCTTTCTTATATATACTAGGGAAAAACATTAAGGGAACCCCCAAATTCAAACAGAAAGAAGCGAAACTTCAATGTCACGCGGAAGGTTTATATGCAAATGGGATCAGTATCTGGTCAATGCACCACGAGCATTGATACATGTTCGACACCTTCTGGGCATGCTAGTGATTGTGCGACGAATTATCTTCCTTGGTATCCGTCGCCATTCTTCTTGCAATGCTCGGCCAAGATGTTGCTGATTGTTACAACGCTGCGGTCTGTTGCGCATGCGGCGACCCAAGACATCCCAAATTAGCTCAATCGGTGACATATCGGGGGATTTGGCTGGCCACGGCAGTGTCCTTACGCCTTGTTGTCTCAGAAATTCGACGGCAACACGGGCTCGATGTGGACGTGCGTTGTCGCCTTGGAACTCGAAGTTCCCACCAATGCCCGGGCGAATGGGACAACCACTGGGCGTAAAATTTGATCTACGTAACGCTGGCCAGTCAAGTTACCTTGAACGATCATGGTAACTTGACTGGCCAGCGTTACGTAGACCAAATTCCAAGACGACAACGCACGCCCACATCGAGCCCGTGTTGCCATCGCATTTCTGAGACAACAAGGTGTAAGGACACTGCCGTGGCTAGCCAAATCCACCGATACATCCAACCTTTCAAAAGAGTGATATTTTAAATATGCTTTTGATGGCAAAATTGAGTAGAGTATGGCAACCATGCTAAATGTAATGCTTTATGTGTGTCAACAATCATAGGGGTGGATGCCATTTCCACGTCTGGAAATGCGACTGAGGCTCAGAAGTAGGCCAAAGGTCAAATGAGTGCAAAATAAACATGAAACTACTCATAACTCTCGTTTAACACACATTTGGAGAAATTGCCATAAAACTACTCAGGCGCAGTGAACAATGGAAAATTATTTTAAATGTACCCTCAAAGTATGTCAGTCTTATAGGTCAGCCGCTATTTGTATTTCCATTAGGGTCTGTTGTTTCGTGTTTGTGTTTCTTTCCCTTTGGTGTCTCTTGATGGGAGCTGTGGGTTAATTGTATCGATTCCTGATCATTGTCTCCACTTCTTTTTTTCATTTAAGTACAAAACTCATGAAAATGAATGTTTTCTAATCAAATTGTGTTATATCTAGCATATGGATGTGTTGATGACCAGTATTTATTATCAAAATATTAAAAATACATTTGTTACGTATATTTGATTGTCAAGGACAGATTTAAATTCCTTAAGTTGGCATCCAAGATGGATGCCAAACAGTTATTGACTTCTGTTTTAAAACAGAAAAAGTGAAGGCGATGGCCATGAATGGATACAATTAAACCATAGCCCCCATCAGTGACACCAAAGGGAAAGAAACATAAAAATGAAATAACTAGACCCTGATGGAAACATCAATAGCGGAAAGCCAAACGGACAGATAGTTTCCCACAAAATGGCCAATTGGCTATCCAAAACAAAATATTATAAGCGATACATACACTCAAAGACAAACCATAACACAATTAACCGCCTTGACCGGCGGTCAGTGAAACGAACTCCACAGGGGCTGGGGGCTTAAATCGATTTTACGCAGCTGCAATCCTCGCCCTTAATTCCATCGCGATATGGACAAATAATTTGTTCAGTCCACATGAAGGCCTCCTAACTCATCAGTGCAACATCTCCGAGAACACAAAAACGAAACAACCACAGAGATGAAACAATGGTGAGGACTCGAAAGCAAGAAACCACTGAAATGCTGGAGCAACAGAAAACCAACTGTCAGACTCCGATGGGCCCGACCAGATACAGAGCACCAGGCACCAACCAACATTACATAAAATTAAATTCTCTCTAATTATCATGAAGTCTTTACACTGGAACCGTCATAGAATCTGAGGAAGGTCTAAGCCTGCCCAGGCGAAGTGGTGTGAGTCTGACCATCCGTGCACATAAACCCTATGGGTTTAATTGGGCGGCAAGGCTTGGCATGTCATTACATCATAATGTCGGGTAAAAGTTCCACAAAACTGGAAGCAACGTCTCCAAAATTGACCGGGGACGTCAAACCTTATTTCAAACAAACAAACAAAACAAACAAACAAACAAACAAACAAAACAGGCTGAAAGTGTTAAAAAGTATGCATTATAAACACCCCAAAAAACTTCTCTTTTTTTTTGTTTATATGAAAAAGCAATGCTCTAGCAACCACTTTTTTATTTCCGCATCAGTAAATTATCCAGCTGAAGCCTCCATGGTGTAGTGGATATGCTACTCGCCTTGTAAACCAGGGATCGCAGGATCGATCCCGGGCTTCTCCAGACTTTTGGATGAGTCTTTAAACCGAGGTCCCGTCTCCGTATGACCCTAGCTGTTGATGGGACGTAAAACTCAAACACTCACTGACTCGCTCAAATTATCTGGCATGTTCTTGTTTATTTCATGCCCTTCACACAGATCTGATGCGAAAGAAAATAATAAAATTACACGTCTTGAATAATTTTCTAAGGCAATGCAACTCAGTTGCAGACTGGATTTGATTGAAGTGTTAACTTGTCGGGGAGCCCATGCTGCTCAGCAACAAAATTTAATCAAGCTTCTTAAGATGAACTGATAGAATAAAATGCATAACAACATCACGTGAACAAGTCCGTGAAATGAACACCCCTTTAAACCCTCTTTATATGGAGAAAACTGGGTATTACAGGTGTTTACATTTTTTTCTTATTTCTGCTCCAAGACATAGGTTGTGGATACTCGTTAGAACCGCCTCGACGAGGCGGTTCTAACGAGCACCCACAACTGATGTTTTGAAAACAAATAACAAGAAGTATCACAATTTTTTTTCCAGAAAACTGGCCGCTTGTAGACATGAAATTATGCACACACGAGTGTGTTACATGTATCGTACATCTAATTAGGAAGCTTCCTTCCAATAACCCAAACACTGTGCTATGTACTCTGTTCTCTCTCTCTCTCTCTCTCTTTCTCTCTCTCTCTCTCTCTCTCTCTCTCTCTCTCTCTCTCTCTCTCTCTCTCTCTCTCTCTCTCTCTCTCTCTGTTTACATGAATGCACACTAATGGTGTTTTTTTTTCTCGTGCCAAACTGTATTTATACAGAATTACGAGCAACAATATAGTTCGTTTTTAACACTAATTTGTTGGCGGCAATTCGTCAATATTAATATCCGATATAATAGAATCCTCGTTTTATTGAATTCTTATTCGTGCATTTTTTTCTAGAAAAAAAAAAATCATAAAAAGTCAACTTTACCATTTTCAAAACATATTGAAAACTTTTAAATGTACATGTTAAAGCCACCGCATGCATGACAAGTTCGCCATGCAAAGACTGAGATCAGACTGCGCAGATCAGACTGCGCAGTCTGATTCCGCTATACGGATAAACGTGACGTATCAGTTACTTTCCATGACATCGGTATAATTATTTTTGAGTCGCATCAAGAAAAAAGGTGACATTTAGAACGTTCACTCAGCAAAGACAAAGATTATACTGTTTACCCACTTACCCTGGATACAGTCTTTGATCCCTGCATGAATGAACATTAGTCCACGGGCATCATAGATAGCACACAGCGAAGATGCGCAGGCTGATCAGAGTCTTCGCTGGGCGCACAAATCAGATGAGGCCTTTTTTCACTGAGCCAGGTCCAAATGCGACGGAAACTATACCAATGTTTTATGTTTTTCTACGTAATGTGAAGGACATTTTGAGAAAAAAAAAAAAAAAAAAAAAAGCTGAACGTGAATGAGCTTTTGAGTAGAAAATCTGACACGTTTTCAGTTTATAAAGTCTCATCAGTGATATAATAGCTTAATGTGACAGGAAAAAAGTGTTCATTAAGAAACCGCATCCGTATGAGATGATCTTGCCTTCATGCCATTAAAAAATGGGCAATTTCTTGGAAATGTACTGCATTTTTTATATTACAGCACCTGATTGGAGGCCCACAAACCAAGTTTTACAGCGAGCATAAGGAAAAACAGGTTTCTGTGTCATCCTTAAATTTCAGTTTATTACACGAACTTGTTTACGTGATGGCGTCACGTTGTCTGTGTTTCAGAACCCCTGAAAACCCCGCCTGAGATAGTGAAAACGGGGTTCACAGGTGTATACATGTACATTATTTGTCTTTCTTTTGGCCCGAGACGTAGGTTGTGCGTAAACGCTAAAACGCATCAACGAACACTTACATACCTCTTTGAAGATCCGCCAGAATACACTCTATATCACACTGTGCTAATGTGATGGCTATTCGAGGCGGTCTGATGATGTGCATCTCAGTACCACGCGAACTATTCCGTGAAATGAACACTCACTAAGCCCCACTTTATAATTGGGGGGGGGGGGGGGGGGGGGGGGAGGGGGAGGGGGGAATATTATTTTTCTTATTTCTTCTCGAAGACATAGGTTGTGGGTACTCGTTAGAACCGCCGCAATGATGCGGTTCTAACGAGCACCCGAACCTATGTTTGCGGTATAAATGAGAAAAATATCAGGGATTTTCATCAGAAAAGTAGCCATTTTGGAGATGTGAAAAAAATGCACTATGTCACAAGGGTGTGTATTCATTCTGACGTACGTGTTAAACATACTCTTGTTATACTCGCTTTTTCGAAAAAAAATGGGGTATATTGTTTTCGTACCAGAGTTGAATGGTCGTCAGTCCGTCTGTCTGTCCGTCCGTTACTTTACTTGTAAATGGATCTGCTCCGCAACCACTAAAGTTACACTTTCGAAACTTTGCATGTGGATAGTACATGGTATGTAGATGGCAGTGGGCTACTTTTGTGACCTTCACCCCAACATAGCCCCAACGTCAAGGTAAAAAAGTTTGAATTTGCCATATCTTTAGTGTTATTCATACAAAAAGCGGGTATTTGCGATGGTATACCATCGACTGCGCGATCTAGTATACTTCACTTTAATAAGGGGAACATGGGGTCAACAATAGTTTACAAGGTATTACAAAACACACTTTTTCAAATATACTGAAAACTTTTCCTCCAAATATTATTTATAATATAATGCTATTAATCAATTAATTCCGTATTGGTCCAGTTACAGGTCCTCGGTCAGCTGCATTGGCTCGAGGCCTTAGGTACAGGCCCTCGGTCAGCTGCATTGGCCCGAGGCCTGGGTCAATACGAAATTACTTGATTAATGACAATCTTATTAATTGACACAATTAACAAAACATGATCATTTTTTTACCTCACTTGACCTCAGTTAATATTGGGTGACCTGGTGTTAATACGGATGAACTCCGATCAATACAGGATAGTCAATTAATAAAAATAATTTAAAAAAAAATCAGATAAAAGATTTTGATATTTGTCATATTTGAGCTCAAAACATACGAGGGTAGGCTGAAAAGTTCTGAGCCTGACCAAGATCCAATGGTTTGTCCATGCTGAAAGTGCTTTATTTTTCAACATAGTCTCCTTTCCTGTCCAAACACTTCCTCCAGCGATGCTGGAGTTCTTGGATCCTAGTGGTATAGAAGGTCTCATCTTGGTCCCTGAAAAAACTCCTCCACAACAGCTATCACCTCCTCGTCTGACCGATAATGCTGCCCAGCCAAGTGCTTTTTCATGTTTGGAAACAGGAAATAATCTGATGGAGCTAGATCAGGTGAATACGGAGGGTGATCGACAAGTGTGAAGCCACGGTCATGCACAACAGCCATTGCGACAACCGATTTATGAGCAGGCGCATTGTCCTGATGGAACAAGACCCCTTTTGTCAATTTTCCGGGTCGTTTAGCCATAATTGCTTTTCGCAATTGTTTTAGCAGATCTGCATAACACTCCCAATTAATTGTTCTGCCCTTTTGAAGGTAAGCTATGATTCTTGCATAAAAACCTATGCGCATAGCTGTTTGAAGCCATTGTCAAATGGACCGAAAGCCGTGCTCAAACAGCAAAAACCATGTTCAAATCATGAAATTCGCGTGCTGTTTGAACATGGATTTTGAGCTTTTGAGATCACAAGACGGGCCTTGTTTTGTTTACGTTACGTTGAGCGACGTAATGTTATCGCCCTGGACGTAGCGTTTTAGGGTTCTGTGATGACGTCACTGCATGACAACGTCATTGTAAACAACATTCCGAACTGGCCGCGCTTTTGGTTTGCCTGTCACATTTGAAGAGTTTAATTGAACTTTATATGGAGCTTTTGGGCATTTTTGTCAAAATTTGCTGTCGGATCCGTAAGTTATGCAAGAACAACGATCATCCATGGTTATTTCATTGCATTAACATTTGCCGGATCCCTCGGAAGATGTTTGAACATTCGGCCTAGCGGCCTCATGTTCAAACAGCTTCCTCGGGATGCGGCAAATGTTAATGCATAAAAATCCATGGTTGATCCCTATATTCTTGCATAAATACCTATGCGCATGGCTGTTTGAAGCCATTGTCAAATGGACTGAAAGCCGTGCTAAAACAGCAAAAACCATGTTCAAATCATGAAATTCGCGTGCTGTTTGAACATTGATTTTGAGCTTTTGATATCACAAGACGGGCCTTGCTTTGTTTACGTTACGTTGAGCGACGTAACGTTATCGCCCTGAAGGTAGCGTTTTAGGGTTCTACGATGACGTCAGAGGGTTACTGCATGACAACGTCATTGTAAACAACATTCTAAACTGGCCGCCATTTTGGTTTGCCTGTCGCATTTGAAGAGTGTATATGGAATTATGTGGAGCTTTTGGGCGTTTTCGTCAAAATTTGCTGTCGGGATCGTAAGTTATGCAAGAACAACGATCATCCATGGTTATTTCATTGCATTAACATTTGCCGGATCCCTCGGAAGATATTTGAACATTCGGCCTAGCGGCCTCATGTTCAAACAGCTTCCTCGGGACCCGGCGAATGTTAATGCATGAAATACCATGGTTCATCCCTATAATATTATACCCTTGGCATCCCAGAACACTGATGCCATCACCTTCCCTGCAGAGGAGACGACCTTTGCCTTCATTGGAGGGGGTGAGCTAGGGTGCTTCCATTGCATTGATTGTCTTTTGATCTCTGGCTCAAAGTGATGAACCCAACACTCATTCTGAGTGACAAAAATGTCAAGAAAACCATCTTGATCTGCTTCAAAAATAGCCACGTTGGCCTGTGATAGGTTCAGTCTGGTCAACTTTTGGTCAGGCGTCAAAAGCCGTGGCACCCATCTGGCGGAAACCTTCGACATTCCTAATTCACTGTGTAGAATGTTCTCTACTCGTTCACGGGAATTGCCAACAGTGTTAGCTAACTGATTCACAGTTAAACGCCTGTCATCCACCACGGCCCTGTGCACTTGGCTGATTGTTTCCTCAGTTGTTGCCGTTGTGGGTCGTCCACACCGGTCATCATCTTCAAGGCTGTTCTTGCCCATCTTAAATTTGCTGCCCACCTTTTCATGGTTGCATACGAAGGAGCATCATCCCCTAATGTAGCAACCATATCGGCATGAATGTCCTTAGGAGCTAACCCCTTTTTATGGAGGTACTTGATGACACCACGATGCCGGATTGTGTCCATTTTCTCAAAAACGTGCTAGTATCAATTTTCAAAGTCTAGAATTTCTACGTTATTGCAGGTAAACTTGAACTCATTTGAGTCAAATCAAGTAATAAAGGTTTGGATTTAATGAATACAAAGTTTCATGGCTGTTCGATGCCTGCTTCTTGGTCAGGCTCAGAAACTTTTCAGCCTACCCTCGTAGATTGTGGGTACCGTTAAAACCACCTCAGTGAGGAGGTGATAAGGAGTACCCTGAAATCTATGTTCTTGATCAGAAATAAGAAAAATAATGTTTACCCCTGTAAACCCAAGTTTTATTGCACCAAATTATACAGGCGTGTTTTCATGGTTGAAAACATTAATATCTACGTGTTTGCTAAACACAGGAAGTGTATGCATATATAAGAAACCCACATTTTTGCACAACTAAAACACGCACAAAAATAAAACAGCATATAATTCTGTTGCTCTGGGAACACCCTCCAGTAAGACATTAATGAACAAAAATGTGTTTGTTTGATTGTTTTATTTGAGGTTTAACGTCACCGCCAACACTGTAAAGATCATTTTGGAGACGTTGCTTCCAATTTTGTGGGACTTTTATCCGACATTGAGATGAAATGACATCTCAAGCCCTGCCTTCCAATGAAACCAATAGGGTTATAAACATGGACGGGCCGATTCGCACCGCTTTGCATGGGCAGGCTTAGATCCTCTAAGCGGTTTACCAGTAATCGTATGCGGGTCGGTTTCAGCTCTGCTTGGAAGCATCATGCAGCCCATATATTTCTTCAAGTCCCGATGGGCGGGGCCATAACGAAGAAAAAAAAGACTACACACATGTGTAACCGGACCATTACGCAGTGGATGGCACTTTAAACCCTGTAGATTGCTACATGCAGGTACTTATCATGATATCTGTCAACGCTGTGCCATCCCCTATTCAAGAAGATTGAATGTGTCAAAATTCATAAATGGAAGTTTTTCACATCACGTAAAAAAGTTCGTGTAATGGACACCCCTGTAAACCCCACTTGATACAGAGAAAAATGGGGTTTGCAAGGGAACACATTATTTCTTTTAATTCTGCTCCAAGACATACGTACTCTTTAGGATAGCCTCACTGAGGCGGTATTGTCGACCACCAACATCCCATCACGAAAACACGCCTATATAATTTTGATCCCCTTGAATCCCACTTTTATGTAGTAAAACTGGGGCTTAAAGGGGTAAAACTTATTTTTCTTATTTCTGCTCTAAAATATACATTGTGGGTACTCGTAAGAACCGCCTCATTGAGGCGGTTCTTACGAGTACCCACAATCTATATTTTGACCAGAAATAAGAAAAATATCACAGTTTTTCATCTAAAAATGTTCGTTTTTTCTGCGTGAAAGTTTACAATGTATTTGTATAGGTGTGTTTTCGTAATGCTATGCTTAAAGTATAAACACAATAAGGAGCTTATACTTATATTGTGTGATGAGCTCTTGTCACAAGCCATTATTACACATTTTTATCAGAAAAAATGATCGTTTTGGAGAAATGTTGTAATGCACTATGTCACACGTGTTATCGTAATAACTTGAAAATCTCAGGGCCCAGTGTTCCATCACGTGAACAAGTCCGTGAAATAAAGACTCCCTAAACCCCACATTATATAGAGAACACTGGGGTTTACGGGGTATACATTATTTTTCTTATTTCTGCCCCGAGACATAGGTTGTGGGTACTCGTTAGAACCGCCTCATTGAGGCGGTACTCACGAGCAACCAAAACCTATGTTTGTCGTATAAATAAGAAAATTATCACAAATTTTCATCATAAAATTACCTTTTTTTGAGGTATGGAAAATGTACTATACCACACGGACGTGTTATCGTAATGCAAAGCATCGTTAGCTTAACATGCTCGTTAATAGTCAAATTGTTAACTGTTCTAGCAAGTACAATATCTAAAACTTTTTATTTTTGCTGAAAAAATGTGAGCAGCTAGCTCACATATTTTCAGCAAAAATATTAGCATATTCGCGGCATTAAATGATCAAAGTTTTAATGATACGTTAACTACCGACGTCGTTTGTTTTGAACAAATGGCCCCAGTGGTGAAAGGGATTCTGTTGGAAAATGTAACGTGTGTTATTCTTAGACTTTCTCCTTTGATTATTTCTCTCCGCTTTCGATTTCATTCAATTTCCTTCTGTCTTCTTAACCATGTAAGATGCCTTACAATGCCTTAACAAGTCTCAATATAGTTTCCCCTCTTTCGATTGATTCTGCTGTCTCGAACACAATTTCTAAAGATTACCTTATTTGAAATCCATATTAACCGATATATGACAACATTAGGTGCGTCACGAGTTGTTGTTTTCAGTTTAATGGCCCAGTCAACATTGTTAAGGCTATATCGAACCGGTCAGTTAACAAATATTACGATGACACATCCGTGAGTTAAAGTGCATCCTTTCATTATATAAAATTCAAATGTGAATGGTTACTTTTCAAATGAAAATGTGTGTTTTGTTTTCTAATTTTTACCACGAACATAGGTTGTGGGTGCACGTTAGAACCGCATCATTGACTGTTTTTGGGAGTCTGTGACCTTGAAAAAATGGTCAAGGTCACCGAAATCTAATCCAATCTGCAGTATCATGTAATCATATATTGTACAAAGCTTGAATAAGATTAATAAAATCGTTAATGAGATATAGTGCAGACAAGCCATTTTTGACGCAGAATTGACTGTTTTGTGGGGCCTGTGACCTTGAAAAAAGGTCACCAAAATCTAATCAAATCCGCGGGATCCGCGCCAAGCGTGATCCGCGCCAAAAACAATATGTCCTCCTTCCCTCCGGTATGGGGACATAATAAAACACCCCGTATATCGCATTTTTTCTGTATAAAGTGGGGTTAAGAGGGGTGTTCAATACATGGACTTGTTAACCCAAATTATCATGGATTAGGAACAAAATACTTTTAAGTGATACTTTAAATATTATTTATTTATTCGTCGAGATGTTTCGAGACATGTTTGACAAACAGACTGAGTAGCCTCATGTCAACACCGACCCAAAATCATAACATATTGAAACAGTACATGTGGCAAATGCTATTGTCAAGACTATTGCAATATTATACGTAAAACCCCGCTTCATATAGCGAAAATATTAAGATTCCCAAACGTTTACATCCGGCCTAATAATATCTCAGAAGCGTGGGAACAGATGACCCTCTTTATAGCGACAGCATTTGTTTCCTTTAAAGAATTTGTTATTATAGAGAATCCCAGCCAGGAGTATGATAGGTCACAAAGGGCCTTCTCACCTTCGATACTCCAAGAAACAAATGTTATAGACATTTTCTAGAATCGCCTAACAGAGGCGATTCTAGCAAATATCTATAACATTTGTTTCTTGGAGTATTAGATTACAAGAATCATACATGACTATGGATTCGATATAGTCCTGTCCGACCCAAGGGAAGCCTACGCCGATCACAACCAAGACTATGCCTTGAGCTTAGGATTTACTCCATTGAAATTGCCAATATAACGTGTTATAACGAATGTCGGTATAAAGAGGGTTGACTGTACTCGCTAGAACCACTTTTACCACAACAATCTCTCTATTTGCAAACACTGCAGATCTGTTCAGGATCTACACTGTTTGAATTGAACGAATACCATTTACCAGCAAATATGATTGGCTGAAGAAATGATTGTGGCTAAATTAATGTATTTAAAAGGATAAGGGTTAATGAGGCGCACCCAAAATCTAAGTTTGAAACAGAAATATATAACCAAAGTCTGTCATCACTGTCATGAAGGAGAGCTTTGACAATGAAAACAATTGCTTGTTTGTTTTGAGTTAAACGGCCCAGTCAACACTATTAAGATTATAGCGAGCCGGCCATTTTACCTAACCGCGCTTTTCCTGACAGGCATGTAATATACATTAGCAGTTAACCAGAACAGTGCATATTCTTTCGACAATGACTTACACCTGCCCTTCTTGAAGGTGAAAAATCAAGACGCAGATGTGAAAAAATGGTCACCAGCGAAAAGCGATCAGGATTCTTCAGTTAAATGAACTACTGCATATTAGTCTGGTAGCATTACGTGAACAAAGTCCGTGAAATGACCCCCTAAACTCCACTTTATAAAGCGAAAACTGGGGTTTAAGTGGGAATACACTATTTTCATTATTTATTCTCCAAGGCCTGGGATATGGGTACTCGTAAGAACCGCCTCAATCAAGACATATGCTGTAAGTACTCGTTAAAACCGCCTCATTCAGAAAAGTAGCCATTTGGGAGATGCGAAAAATGCACAATGTCGCACGCATTAAGAAAACTCGCCTATACAAATACATTGTAAGCTTTACCACCGAAAAAACGAGCATTTTAGGGTGAAAATTGTGATATTTTTCTTAGTTCTGCTCAAAATATAGATTGTGGGTACTCGTTAGAACCGCCTCATCGAGCATCGCGGCGGTTCTAACGAGTACCCACAGTCTATATTTTGGAACAGAAATAAGAAAAATAAGTTTTACCCCTGTAAACCCAAGTTTTAAGTGGGGTTCAAGTGGGTCCAAATTATATAGGCGTGTATTTCTGATGGGGTGTGTTATCGTAATGTGATTCTGCTGTTTCGGTGTTTTGCAATGCGATGGCAGTTGAACGAACAGTCGGATATTGGTCGAGATAAACAAAAGATGCGGTATTTCGACATATTTTAACAAACAAACGGTATCACTCTAACGTCAACCCATGACTATTCCCTATCAGTGATTGAATCTTTGCTACATGTAGATAAGATAGGAGGGACTGTTACAAATTCTATGATTTAATAAACGCATTGCGATAAAATCACATCCCAATGACATTGCGCCATTTTGCATATTTCCAAAACAATTTTTATTTTGATACATTTTTTGTGAAGTCTTTGATATTTATACTCCAAACATAGGTTGTAGGCTTTCATAAGAATCGCCTCATTCAGGCGGTTCTAACGGCTTCCCATGATATTTGTCTTGAATCAGAAATAAGATTAATAATGTATACACTGTAAATGTAATTACGCCAACATTAAAACCCCGACATGCTAGGTATTCACTTCCGGTTCTGACAAGGACTAACAATCTATAACCCGTTATGAAAACACGCCTATTCAAATACATTTTCAGATAAAAGTCCTGATATTTTATATATTTATGCTCAAAATATAGATTGTGGGTACTCGTTAAATCGAACCAAGAATCTATATTTGAGAGCATAAGGTTTACCCCTGTAGACCCTGATCAGGGGCGTAGCCAGGCAAATGTTGAAGTTGAAGCCCACGCCGAAGGCGTGGGTCGAGTGCCGATGGCACGAGTGGGGGGAGAGCACGAGAGGGGGGTAACCCCCTCTCGTCGGTGGGGGTCCGGGGGGCCTCCCCCGGGAAAATTTTGAAACTTTAATACGATTTGGTGGCCACTGGTGTCATCTGGAGGGGTATTTTTACTTATCTCTAATCCGACATTTTCGCCAAGTTGTTTGAATTTTTCGTTTACTTTTACGTTTGTATGGAAGTCACACTTCAATAAAGCCAACACTCTCATTAAGGCCTTTTTGTGGTTTCGTGCATGTAAGTTGTTGGAATAGTTGGTTGTCGCAATATGATCCCCAGTTACGGGGAAGGAGTTGGTTGTTTGCTGTTAAGTTTTGGGATTTTGGTGGTTCATTTATGAAGAAGGGCGCCACGATACGGACTGAACATTTGCTGGTTAGATGAGCTGCATCAGAACCACAACGAGGGTCAGGTACTAAGATCTTTTAAGGCAGCCCTCAAATGATTTTGTTGCTCACCCTTCCAATGTTAGTTCTCCCACCCCGTTGTTGGCTTGGATGGTTTGTGTCCTTGATTGTGGCATGTCCTGGGTATCTTCCTTTTTTTAATTTTAAGTGTTAATTTCGTATTCATTCTTCCTCCAGATGCATGAGATGAGCTGTGTTCTTTAACTGTGGCTGTTTCTTGGACTTTCTTATTATCATTGACAGACTGTTTGAGTTTTCAACTCAATGCTTTGTACTCTTTGCAAATAAGTAATTTTAACTGTATGCACGAAATGCATTTATTTCATTAACATGCTCGTTGAGACGCGATGACACAATGAGCATGTTCATGATATACCCGGCAAAAAAGTTCTGCACAACTGGGTTTTTTGCCAATTTATTTTACTCACATGTAGTATCTGTTTACATATTACATATCAGCTTTTAGCTTACCCTTTTGGAAACAGTTTGCTTTATACAGAATCAAAATCGCACAAGAAATGCTGGAGATTTTGGCTTGACAAGGCACCAGGGGTGGGCATTCAAAAATGACAAAATTATCGATTTTCAATGCGATCGTTTGTTACCTGTCCGTCTGTTGGCTTAAGACGTTTAAACGCGTATAGGACGACAGGCATTATTTTAATGGGTCTTTGGTTAATTTTGGTAAAATGCTGCTCTTGTTGTTGCTGCTACTGCTGCTGCAGACGTTGGTTTGTGATGTTCTGTTACCTGGCTTTTGTAATATTGGTGCTGCATGCGATTTTAAGAGTGAACATTTCTGCCAAAAGTCACCATCAAATTTCTTATCCAATAACATGCATGGAATAAAAAGTGCTCACCAGGTTACATTTCCAACTGATATTTTGCATGATTTTTTAAAGATGGTCATCATTTCATTAAATCAATTTTAATTGCCCATTATTAAGCGTTTGGTTACAACAATGGCGAATGCTAGACCTTTCCGAGCTTTGAGAAAGCTTACTGATGAAGAAAGAGCCCGGGCGCTTGGGCGTTTGGAGGCGGGGGGTGGGGCATCCGCAAGATGTTGCTAATCAGTTCAACGTGCATCGCAGCACTATTGTCCGCATTCGTCAGCGTCATCAAGCAACGGGGGCTGTTTCCGACCGACCCAGATCCAGAAGACCGAGAGTTCCCATTCATCGTGAAGACCGATACGTTGCGGTAACCGTAGCAAAGCGGCGTTTTGTTGATGGTCCCAGTCTGGATAGAATGTTGAGACAACAACGGGGGCCTGGCGCACGTCGAATCTCGGTGCAGACAGTCAGGAACAGTGTTCGAGCCTCGGGGTTCATATCCAGAAAAGCGGCTAGGAAGCTCCAGTTTTCTCAACGGAACAGGGCTCTACGGCGCCAGTTTTGTGCACGACATGGCAGATGGAACCGACGGCAGTGGTCGGAAGTTCTTTTTTCTGACGGGTCGAGATTTTGTCTTCGGAAGATTGATGGTCGGATCAGAGTTTTGCGTCGCGCTGGGGAGAGGCACCTTGAGCTAATGTCCTACCAACAAAAGCTTACAACGGCGGCAGTGTAATGGTTTGGCAGGTATCATTTCTAGTGGCAGAACTGCCCTTGTCGTATTCCCAGAAACTTGAATGGTCGTCGGTACATTGACGAAATTCTAAGACCTCATGTTGTACCGTATCTCAGACAGATGGGCCACAACTCCATCTTCCAGGACGACAATGCGATACCACATCGTGCCAGGATTGTCGATGCTTTCCTGCAGAAGAATGGTGTGCAGAGACTTGAGCGGCCACCGATGTCACCTGACTTGGCGTGCATTGAACATTTGTGGGATATTCTTGGTCGGGCTGTAAACAAACGGGTCAATCAACACACAAGACTTCCAGACTTGCAGAGACTTATACTCCAAGAATGGGATGCTATTCCTCAGCATCATATACAGAGACTGGTGAATTCCAGGAGGAGACTTGACGAGTGTCATATGAATCTTGGTGGCTATACCCATTATTGATTATTGAGTTACAGTTCAGAAACTGTGATTTTGTCATTTTTGACAACCTACTCCGTGTGTCTTCGGAGAAGCATTATTCATGGCTCAGTGATGATATTCTTGTTTTGATTTCTGTTTCTTATCAGGATTGAATTTAATTTTCTAGTGGTGTAATTATTTTTTCTGTATATTTATGTTTTAGGCAAACAGGTAAAAAAAAAACCAGTTGTGCAGAACTTTTTTACCGGGTATATAAATGGACGGTAAATAAAGCAGACTAAAGACCTGCTGGACTGAGGGCTAATGACAAAAAAATACACTTTGAGGAATTTATTTCATGTGTTTTTTTTAAATGTTGCTGTAATCATGCAGTGCAGACAACATTGTACACTAAAGATTCCCGACACTTCAAGATAAACTGCAAACTCGAAATCCCTTAGAATCGTCTCTGACAATAGCCATTTTCGATTATATACTGGAGTTTTATTCAGGTTTCATGATGTAGTCGCAGGTGCCTCCGGAAATGTGACATAATTTTGTTTTTGTAAATTCTTATGTAAATGCCTACTTGGCAAAATATTGTTGAAGCCCGGGCTTCCGGGCTTCCGCCTGGCTACGCGCCTGCTGATTACTATATAAAAGTGGGATTCAAGGGGGTCAAAATTATATAGGTGTGTTTTCATGATGACACCCGTGCGGCATAGTGCATTTTAACAGCTCCAAAAATGGTTATTTTTCTGATGGAAACCATGATATTTTTCTTATTTATTCTGTAAACATAGGTTGTGGGTGCTCGTTAGAAGCGCCTCATTGAGGCGGGTCTAACGAGTACCCGTAACCTATGTATTGGGGCAAAAATAAGAAAAAATAATCTAAATATAAAGTGGTGCTTATGGGTTGTTCATTTCACTTTATATAGGGAAAGTGAGGTTTACAAGGCTAGACACTACTTTTCTTTTTCCTTATTGTTGCTTAAAAGCATAGCGTGTGAGTACCCGTTAGAACCGACCGCAATCTATGTTTGGTATTTTTATTGGAGTGGCATTTAACCGTTTACTGGCTATTTGCAGTTGTCTGCAAATAGCTATTTTAACGTTTACTGGCTATTTGCCGTTGACTCCAAATAGACATTTTTACGACCAAAAATACCAACTGAAAAATGCTTGTTGTAGGATCATGAAAGACACCATTATAGCGAACGTGTATGTTATCGTTACGAAAGCCAGATATAAAAATCAATTTTAGAGCCATATAAGAAAATATGATCTCACAAACGTGGGCCATTCTTTTATTGACCTTTTGTCCTTATTGCAAAATTGCAAAAAAAAGAAGAGAGAGAGAGAGAGAGAGAGAGAGAGAGAGAGAGAGAGAGATTAGTAATGAGCATACGGGCCAACACATTTTTATCAGCCCTCGTGTACATCGTAAAAATATTATTTAAACAGCAATCATCTGATGATGGCTCATATTATACACGTACATGTAGCCAGTCGGTTCTTCTCACATTGATGATGATGGTATACTTAGATTTATCAGTCAGTCTGGCAATGTTGTTGGCTTTGGTTGGAGTCGCATCCGCGACCCCACCCACTCAGTCTACTTCAACCAAGTCCCCAACAACAGCAACAACCAAGGCACCCCTAGGAATCTGTAAGAAGGTGAACTCGTGTAAATGTGCATTTGATGACGGGACTGTGATTGACCTTGCGGCATTATCCAGAAATGATGGACAGGCATTGTAAGTAGACGTTTGTTTTTACATTTAACCCTTGTCTTGCTAATCCCGGATATGCCTTATCTTTGAAACAATGAAGATCCAGATCAGATGGCTTCTGACGAAGCCATCTGATCAGGATCTACATTGTTTGCCATTCAGATTGTGAATTTGTTGTAAAAATTTGCTACAGGTAATCTGATTGGTTGATAATAGGTAGTAGGTGTGGCATATATGAATATTCAGCAGGACAAGGGTTAACTCCTAGCTTACCGTACTGATCCTTAGGAGACAGAAAGGCCGGGCTTAGCAAACAGTGCAAACCTAGACCAGATGTTCCTAATACAGTAGAATTTCGATGGCTCGAACATCGATGGCTCGTTTACCATGGATGTATCGAACCCATTCTTGAGCCCCTAGCGAAATCCTCTACATAAGAAATAGTGGGGGTTAATTAAGGAGATTTTAGATTTTTATCTTGCAAATGTATGCTGTGTGTACTCATTAGAATCGCCTCGATGAGGCGATTCTAATGAGTATACACAGCATACATTTTCATTATAGAACACCGAAAAGATGTCTAAAAGTATCTCGTTATGCCTCCTGACGGTAACCCTCAGTGGCTCGAACTACCCCTGTCTCGAACAGATTTTCGAGGTCCCAAAGGAGTTCGAGCCATTGAAGTTCGACTGTATAACAGTGTCATTGATTGGGCTAGCTTATGATGTTTAATTGTGGAAGTCCCTGGAAAATGTCTTTGTTATTCAATAGCAGAACCCGTTATACCCAAGTCCATGTCAGTTATATCAGACAACTGTGCAGACCACTTTTGCTCTAGCTGAATGTCGATTATATATAGGATCTTACATGAGTGTTCATGTATTATTGGATTTATTAAACGAGTTGAGGAAAAGGGATAAAACGCGAGGCTGTGCCGAGCATTTTATCCCTTTTCCTCAACGAGTTTAATAAATTCAATAATACATGAGCACAAATGCAAGATTCTATTTATCATATGACATTTAAAACGCATTTTATTCACGATTGTTTACAAAAAAATGTCAATATTCCGCCATTAGTAAACGCGACGTCGTTAAGGACGTCGTACATGTAACGTTACGGGACGTATCTAGCTAATTTGCATATTTAATCCACTAGTGGATTATCGAAAAAAATACATGGCGTTATTACACTCTCAGACGCGACGTCATATGATAAATACGGCTAAGGCATTAAAGTCTACAGCCAGTGTAGTCTAACAAGAGAACACATTTTCTTTGGGACTGTCAAAACTTGGTCTTTTAGGAGATCTGAATATACTGTTTATTATACTTTAAAATATAATACCGGTCCCGATAGCTCAGTTGGTAGAGTGTCCGCTCCGGGGAACGGGAGGTCACGGGTTCGATCCCGGGCCGCGACATACCAAAGTCGTTAAGAATGATACTAGCTGCTCCCCGCTTGGCACTCAGATTTACGGGGTAGAGCTAGGACTAGTCGACCCAGTGTCAGGATAATGTGACTGGGTGTGGTATCGTGTAATGTGTCTGGGACATGATACTTCAGTGAGGCAGCACTATTAAAGTGAGCATTGAGCTCCCTGTCGCAACCAGACACCGTCGTGATATGACTGAAAAATTGTTGAAAGCGACGTTGAATTCACACACACACACACACACACACACACACACACACACACACACACACACACACATATATTAAAATAGAATACCTCTCAAGTGACCATCAGGGCAATATTGTCCTACATATGGCGACTCCCATATCTTAACCCTTGTCCTGCTGAATATTTACACATGCCACACCCACTACCGATTATCAACCAATCAGATTACTTGATGCAAATTATTGCAACAAATTCACAATCTGAATGGCCAACAATGTAGATCCTGATCAGATGGCTTCGTCAGAAGCCATCTGATCTGGATCTACATTGTTTCAAAGATAAGACATATCCGGGATTAGCAGGACAAGGGTTAAGAACTAGCATTTTTTCATATAACTAGCTGGTTTAGACCTTAGACCCTCATCGTCTATGCAAAAAGTTTTCAATATTCATAAATAATGATATTATGTTAGCCACGACAAGGAAAAAGGGGTCAAGAGTCTCAGCGAATCATTACGATAACACATCCGTGTGAAATAGTCCTCAAACTGGTTATTTTAGCGATGAGAAACTGATAGTTTTCTTATTTAAACTTTTCGTAGATTGTGGGTGCTCGTCAGAACCGCCTCATTGAGGCAGATCTAAGGAGTACCCACAACCTATGGCTATAGAAACAAAACAATAAAATAATATATTACCCTGTAAACCCCAGTTTGTCTATATATAAAGTGGGGTTAACAAGAATGTTCATTGCACGGACTTGTTAACCATTGACCTGCTGAATATTTATATATGCCATACACACTACTGATAATCAACCAATCAGATTACTTGATGCAAATTATTGCAAAAAAATCATGAGCTGAATGACAAACAATGAAGATCCTGATCAGAAGCCATCTGATCTTGATCTTCATTATTTGAAAGATAAGACATATCCGGGCTCAGCAGGACAAGGGTTAAAATGATGACGTACAGCGAAGACTCCCATTTAGACTGCGCGCATGCGTAGTCTGATCGGAGGCTTAAATAGGTGCACATGCTCAAAGACCCCCTGGTCGCTATACGAGCCAGCGCACGACAAAACCTACATAAAGACGTGTAACCTTCATATACCCAGGTCAGTCTGCTCATTTAATCAATAAGACAAGAGATGCTGTGTACCTCACTTCGAACAAACCGCAGGCTGTAACCGGTACATGTAATCAGCGAAGGCTCAGATCAGATTGGCTGATCAGAGTCTTTGCTGGTCGCACAAGCCTTAACGTAATTTTGTTGTGGGTAGCTCAATTATTACAATATGTCTATTACAGTTTTCCTTTCTTTTACAGTTTCAAAAATATTCAAGCCAAGAATTTGTATATCTACTACTGGAATCCATGCAATCCTTTCTCGTATCCTAAAGGACAAGCGTCATCTGCCTGTGGCAATGTTGCCGTGTGTATGAGACCTCCAGACGCAGCGGCGAATGCCTCGTACACTCTCGGTAAACAGATTACAGCAACATTCACAACAGATCAAGGAGGAGTCCATTTATCATACGGCGCTACCTTGGGAAATAAAAATTATGCAGCAAATATTTTGCTTAAATGCAATCAAACAGTTCAAACTGGTATCCTCGATGGAGACACATATGCGCCATACGTTTCAAACACAACCAATGTATATAACCTAGTGTTGCGTAGCAGGTATGCCTGCGCTTCACTCCCGAGTTCTACTAAATCATCCAGTGTATCTACATCAAATAAATCACCCAGTATATCTAAAACAACACCGACCAATCAGACACATTCAACGAATACACCATCCAAAAGTGGAGCCACTTCCTTGAAATCATTAACATTTGCAATCTTAAAATTGATTATGCTACTTAGCTTTGCAATCCATTTTGACTAATGCTAGTTTGAACACGGAAACACACAAAAAAAAAAAAAAAAACTCAAGGCAGCTGAGTAATTTTATTGATTAAAACATATTTTTATTAATTGGCTATCCTGTATTATTCAGAGGTCATCCATATTAACACTGAGGTCAAAAATCAATAATCATGGTTTTAATGGTGTCAATTAATAAAATTGTCATTAATCAAGTAATTGCGTATTGTCCCAGTTACAGGCCCTCGGTCAGCTGTATTGGCCTTGGCCTTCGGCCTCAGGTCAATACAGCAGACCTCAGACCTCTAACTGGGCCAATACGAAGTTACTTGATTAATAACATTATATTACAGTGCTTCTTTCACTACAACAAAACATCTAATGACACATTGTGCATAAATTCATATCTGTTTATGATGAAGAGACTTACATCGTGATGCATGTTAACACTGGTTAAGATATAGAGTTATTGTTAACATGTATACTGAACCGAAAAAGAAACGCAACGACAAATATAAATGCGAGTATTTGCAGAAATAATCATGTTTGCAAAAAGTCGATTTAATGACGCAATAATATAATCATTCCTGAATGTAACTACCATAGATAAGTCCATTTCCAGTGAGAATGTTTGGAACACAAATCCGTTTTGTCATAGAGGTAGTTATTTCACAAGTTCAAAACATAAGCAGTAAATAGCGAGTATATCCTCCGTTTGCATTCAGTCCTGCAAGCACACACCTGGTCATGGACAGGATTAAACGATTGATCTCTGCCTGGGGAATAACATTCCACCACTGTATGAGCGCGAGACGCAAGGCTTGACGTTTTTTTTTTGGTGGCTGGGGCGGTTACGTAAGCGCATATCCAAGACGTCCCACAAATGTTCTATAGGAGAGAGATCTGGACCATACGGAGGCCAGTGCATCACGTCAACGTTGTTTTGCTGAAGAAACGCCATGCTGAGCCTTGCTACATGCGCACGAGCGTTATCCTGTTGAAACGTAACGTTGTGCTGTTGTACATATGGAACAACTACCGGTCGTAAAACGACGTCAACGTTACGCTGAGCCGTCAAAGATCCATCAATGAATACCAAGGGCGTTCTATGACCATAAGATATGCCAGCCCACACCATCACCCCACCGCCTCGAAATCGATCAAGTTCAACCAAACACTTGTCACGATAACGCTCTCCGTCGCGCCTATACACACATTGACGGCTGTCAGCTCTGTACAACAAGAACCCGGACTCGTCAGAAAACATTACGTTACGTCACTGACGAAGGGTAAACAGGTTTGGACTATGTTGTGCCGTGAGCCACGCCATTCTTACCTGACGTCGTCGTGGTGTTAATGGGATACCAAGGTACGGACGACGAGGGCGTTAGCCAAACTCTCGAAGGCGATTCATGAGAGTATCTGCAATTATTCGATTGTTGTGTGTTCCTGTTGTCACCTTAGACGTCGCGACGGCTGTACGAACCGATTACGAACGTGGGTTAAACGAATGTATCGGTCCTGTCGACGTGTCGTGTCGCGTGGACGTCCACTTCTAGGCCTGTCTTTTGTCGTTCCCGTTTGACGCTGACGCTGGTACAAGCGAGTTACTCACTTGGAAGTTCCTGGCGATGACAGCTTGAGACGTCCCAAGTAGAAACATTTGGACCGCTACGTTATGATGATCTTGCGTCAAACGTACCATATCCCGTAGAGAAATTTGACCGGACTTTTGAAACCTAAACTCCGGCTAACACAATATGCCAATATGATGAGGCTACTGTATACATTTAATGTACTGCACGAGGAAATTTAGAAAACAACGAATTGCCAAGTGGAGCGTTAAACTGTACAGATATCGCCCAAATGTTTTATGTATATGAAAGTTTAAAAATGTATGAAAGTAAATCGCAATATGATTTTTCAGTCAACCTGATGGTTGCATGAAAATCTTTTGGGTTAAAAAGTTGGGTTTCTTTTTCGGTTCAGTATATATTTCAACGGACAGTCAAATCATGAATTTATTCTAAGACAGGTTTGCACAACGCACCCCACCCCATCGGGGCTTGGAGAAATAGATTGGGCTGCATGGTGCTTCCGCACAGAGCTGAAACCAACCGAACTTGAGTACTGCTAAACCACTTACAAGGTCTTTGCCTGTCCTGATAGTGGTGCGATCTGGACCGCTCCGTAAACCCTAGCGGATCCTTTGGGCGGTAGGGCTTGAGATAGCGTTTCATGTCAATGTAGGGTAAAAGTCCGACAAAAGCGGAACCAACGTCTCCCAAATGACCTAAATAGTGTTTACGGTCAAGGTTTGTTTGTTTGTTTGATTTGAGGCTTAACGTCCCCGTCAACACTGTATAGGTCATTTTAGAGACTTTGCTTCCAATTTTGTTGGACTTTTACCCGACATTGAGATGAAATGACATCACAATCCCTGTCGCCCAATGAAACCAACAGGATTTTTAAGCATGGACGGGCCGACTCGCACCGCTTTGCCTGGGCAGGCTTAGATCCTCTAAGCGGTTTATCATTACTCGTGTGCGGGTCGGTTTCAGCTCTGTGTGGAAGCATCATGCAGCCCATCTATTTCTTCGAGCCCCGATGGGCGGGGGCCATTTACGGTCAATGAATTCATCATATGACGTCGCGTCTGAGAGTGTAATAACGCCATTTATTACATACCTTCTATAGGAAAATTACATTAGAATCTTTCAATACAGGCTCATTTTTTCGCTATTTTGATGGCACAGTCACGTGACGGGGCCAAAAATCCATATAATATGGATTTTTGGCACTGCCTAACCATATTGGCACTGCTCCACTCTGTTACTATAGCAATAGAACGTTAATGCCGTACTCCATAAGCTTCAAAATGGCCGCAGAAAAATCACTTGAAGCAATGTCAACCCGACTTCTGGACCTAGACAGAGCGATAGAAGACAGGGATAACAATAGATTTTGAGAAAAGCCTTTAAAATTAAAATGGTCTTCAAATAAGCACAAATTATTCTGTAAAATACCTTAAAAAGCATTCTTTGAACTGCAGAAATTCTGTATTTAAAATGGCGATTTGTTTCTGTTTTTAAACTGACAGTTGCGACGTCACTTGTGACGTAATTTGCTGCGCACTTCTATGTTACTGTATTACCGTGAGCATGGTTAGTGTAGGCCTACTAATCAGTTATATAATTTAAAAGGAATTTCTTTCTTTTTTTCGGCGGATACCGAAAATATAGCCTCAACCCACTCGATGAAACGTTCCCGGCATCAACCTTTAAAAAGTAAATGTTCTCTTTGCCTTCATTTCTTCACGTTGCAATATAACTATGCTATATAAATGATGTAATAAAGAGGTTATGATATGGTAAAGGTGTGCCTCTAAGTCATATTGGCACCGGAAGTCATATTGGCCCTCGGGCTAAAGCCCTCGGGCCAATATGACATACCGGTGCCAATATGACTTAGAGGCACACCTTTACCATATAATAACCTCTATTTATTACATACCTACTATAGGAAAATTACATTAGAATCTTTCAATACAGGCTCATTTATTCGCTATTTTGATGGCACAGTCACGTGACGGGGCCAAAAATCCAAATAATATGGATTTTCGGCACTGCCTTTCCATATTGGCACTGCTCTACTCTGTTACTATAGCAATTGAACGTTAATGCCGTACTCCATAAGTTTCAAAATGGCCGCAGAAAAATCACTTGAAGCAATGTCAACCCGACTTCTGGACCTAGAGAGAGCGATAGAAGACAGTGATAACAATAGATTTTGAGAAAAGTCTGATATTTCGTGGCAAGCATGAAATGATAAACAAAATACTTTTTAAAAGAAGTTCAATCACGATTGGGAAGCATTGTGAAGGACGATGCCTTCAAGCACAGCAGGGATGTCCCAACATTTGAAACAATAAGGTCTTGCCAACAACCTTAAACGAACAGATCCCTTCACTTTGAAGAGCTGGAAATTTTGCGGAGGGAAATATGTCCCCAAAAATTGTCTTGTATTTTAACGTAAACAACAACCGCGACCGACTGCTACACACGGAATCGATTATGCAGTAGCTTGATGAATGACACTAAGAGCCTTTAAAATTAAAAGGGTCTTCAAATAAGCACAAAACATTCTGTAAAATACCTTAAAAAGCACTCTTTGAACTGCAGAAATTCTGTACTTAAAATGGCGATTTGTTTTCGTTTTGACAGTTGCGACGTCACTTGTGACGTAATTTGCTGCGCACTACTATGTTACTGTATAACTGTGAGCTTGGTTAGTGTAGGCCTACTAATAAGTTATATAATTTAAAAGGAATTTCTTCTTTTTTTTCCGGCGGATACCGAAAATATTTGATCAACACACTCGATGAAACGTTCCCGGCATCAACCTTTTAAAACTGAATATTCCTTTTGTCTTCATTTCTTCACGTTGCAATATAACTATGCTATATAAATGATGTAATAAAGAGGTTATGATATGGACTTAGAGGCACACCTTTACCATATGATAACCTCTATGTACTATTTTTGATAATCCACTAGTGGATTAAATATGCAAATTATCTAGATACGTCCCGTAACGTTACATGTACGACGTCTTTAACGACGACGCGTTTACTAATGGCGGAATATTGACATTTTTGTAAACAATCGTGACTAAAATACGTTTTAAATGTCATATGATAAATAGAATCTTGCATTCGTGGTCCCGATAGCTCAGTTGGTAGAAAGTACGCTCCGGGGAACGGAAGGTCACGGGTTCGATCCCGGGCCGCGACATACCAAAGTCGTTAAAAATGGTACTAACTGCTCCTCGCTTGGCACTCAGATTTACGGGGTAGAGCTAGGACTGGTCGACCCAGTGTCAGGATAATGTAACTGGGTGTGGTATCATGTAATGTGTCTGGGACCTGATACTTCAGTGAGGCAGCACTATAAAAGTGAGCATTGAGCTCCCTGTCGCAACCAGACACCGTCGTGATATGACTGAAAAATTGATGAAAGCGACGTTAAACCCGAATTCACTCACACACGCATTCGTGGTCATGTATTATTAAATTTATTAAAATCGTTGAGGAAAAGGGATAAAATGCTCGGCAAAGCTTCGCATTTTATCCCTTTTCCTCCATTCGTTCTTTGCCGAGCATTTTATCCCTTTTCCTCAACGAGTTTAATAAATTCAATAATACATGAACACTCATGTAAGATCCTCTATTTCTGTAATACACATTTACATGTATCGTATGCTGAAGATGCCTTATGGAATTTACTATATGCACATATGTATTTTGAAACATTGTTAGACATTGTGAGTAAGGCTGTCCGGATTAATCGTATAATCGATTAATCGATCGATAAATTCCACAAACATGATTATCATTTCCGATTTGCTTTTAACCGATTACTTGATAGGTACACTTTACTACCAAAAGTTATGCCTAAAATAGCTGGATGAGTGGCAAACAGTGCAGACCCTGATGAGACGCCGCATTCTGCGGCGTCTCAACTGGGTCTACACTGTTTGCTCATGACTGTCTGTTCAAATATACATATGGTAAAGTGCAACATATGGTAAGAGTCATGCTCAGACAGAAAGCCAGACAGGTAAAATTATGACAAAAACCTCAGCGATTACTAATCGATTATCGATCGCCATGACATGACTGATAATCGATTAATTTTTCAACTCCGATAAGCCAGACCTAATTGTGAGTAACTTTCCCAAACACACATGACTTGAACAGGAGTTGTGTTCCATTTATGTGTTGTTGTTCTTCAAAAGTGCCATTTTGCCCTACCTATTGGCGACTCGGTGTGAAAAGGCATGCATTTTGTCACCCATCCTCATTCGGATACGTGTCTGATGGGAAGGTCTCGGATTCGATCCGCGCCGGATGGGCAACATTCTTGCGAGGAGACTGATCATAGTATCTTTTCTACGGCCCTTCTCTCCCTGCCGCTGAGTGAAGTAGCGCCGATGTCAGTGACTAACGGAAGAAAATGAACTGAATTGATTAACAGTTTAGCAACCTGACCAGGAGAAGGGTTGTTCGATTAACAAACTGACTGGCCCGATATGACATCAATAGTTTTGACTGGATCATAAAATTAAAACCAACCAACTCTCTCAGTTCGGTTATGTTTCTCTCCACATTGCACGTAAACAGGATCTTGTTATAAATACATGCAGCACTGTCAACTCCGTTGGGTTTATTAGGGTACATCGTGGTTTCAAGGAAGTTTTTCTGACTATCTCAGTATTGAAGGATTTAGAAGAATTCATGGATCGTGGACCGAGGTCAGGATACACCAACCCCAACCCATCTCCAAATCATTGCAGTTCCATTGGGATTTCAACCCTTTTCAGTCCTATACATGTACAGATACATGTACTTATAAAAGACGGTGTTGACGGGGACGTTAAACCTCAAATCAAACAAACAAACAAACAAATATACAAACAGGGTGTACATGTAGCTCCAGTTGAGACGGCTTATAATAATCTCGATCTAACATCCTGTCATTCCGTTAATAAGTACGTAAAGGGATATCCCAGTAAACCCCACTTCATATAGAGAAAAGTTGGGTTTACAGGTATATACTACATTTCCTTATTTCTACTGAAGAAACAAAAATTGCGGATATTCGTTAGAATCGCACAAAAAAAGGCGTTTCTAACGAGCACCCAAAATCTATGTTTGATGAAGAAATAAGAAAAAAAAATATCAGAATGTTTGTTTTGGCTCCAAGAAAGAATTTACCATCTATATGGGTGCATGGCTGTGTTTTGTAATGCAATGCTATTTCCGATCATGAATATTACAAATTTTCATCGAGATAAAATATCATTTTAAAGGTGCATTATTGAGCCATCTGGAAAAAATGCTTCCAAAAATAAAATACATATAGCCGGTATTTTTCTTTAAAACAATACAAATGAATGCATTTTTGAATGCATTTTATGCAAAAATGCGAACAATTATGATGACAGGTAAACGAGTTTGAGAGGGATTCCCTAACTAGGTTTCGCACACTAGTAAGATCTATTTTTAGTTCGTGACAAAAAAAAAAAAAAAAAAAAAATATGACGTTATGCGACGTTCATTTTTGGCCTTGTTTGCTTAGGCCATGCCTGAATCGGAAGAAATTTGACGCTGAATACCATGCCATAACGATACTGTCGCCATGTATGTGTAAAGTGACAGATTTATTTTTAGAACAGAAATTCCGAACACATGTTCAGAGCGAAGGGTAAACACGAATGAAAACGACCATTTTCACAAAATTCTGAAGCTGTATTTGGCTCCAAAAGTGTACACATGACAAAGGAGTATGCATTGAAGATAAAAACCAGAAAAAAAAATTTTGAGACCCGGTAGCTCAATAATGCACCTTTAAAGTGATTTAACCCTTGTCCTGCTGAGCCCGGATATGTCTTATCTTTCAAACAATGAAGATCCAGATCAGAAGCCATCTGATCAGGATCTACATTGTTTGTCATTCCGATTGTGAATTTGTTGCAATAATTTGCATCAAGTAATCTGATTGGTTGATAATTGGTAGTGGGTGTGGATGATTAAAATATTCAGCAGGACAAGTGTTAAGTAAGCTTCACCACCTCAGATTGGTAGATTGCTGAAATAAATAATGTCTGTCGGCCTCGGTAGCTCAGTCGAATGCGCGTCTGACTGGTGATCAGGAGGACTCGGGTTCGGTACCTGCCGGGGTGGCAACATTCTTTCGTGGAGATTGGTCATGAACTTTTTTTCTACGGTCATTCTCTCCCTTCCGCTGATTCAAGAAGGGCGGCTGTCAGTTTCTGGCGAAAGAATGAGCACTGTACTGGTTAACCGCTTACGTGTAAGCTTGTCCAGGAGAAGTGTGGAACAGTAAAGCAACCGGCTCAAAAATGACCTAAAATAGTGTTGACTGGGCCGTCAAACTTCAATACAATCAAACAAATGAATAATGCTTATGGGACTGACACAGCTCAATATTAAATTGTTTCCATTGGTCTGTCCATATTTGTTTCAGAGTGTTGATACCACCATATCTGATAATTTCGCAGAAAATAACAAATTATTTGTCTATAAGACTGGATTTCAAAAGACTAGGTCAGCAACACTCCAAAACTGTTTTGAAAAACGTTATATTGATATCAATGCATCAAAACAGAGGATAACGTCTTCGGTCGGGCTTAAGATTATATGACGGTTCCAGCATAAAAGCATAAATGGAATTTTATTTTATTTAAGCATTCTTTATGTTGGTTGGCGCCTGATGCTCCGTCTTTGGTCGGACCCCTCGGAGTCTAACTGTTGGTTTTCTTTTGCTCCAGCAATTCTGTTGTTGTATGCTGTCGAGTCCTCAACCTTGTTTCATCTCTGTAGTTTTTTTATTTGTATGTTCTCGGAGATGTTACACTGATGAGTTAGGAAGCCTTCATGCGGACTAAACAAAATTAGTGTATACCGCGACAGAGGTATGGGCGAGGATAATGGCCATGTAAAATCGATTTAAGCCCCCCAGTGGAATTCTTTCCACTGACCGTTCCAAGGCGGTTCTTCTGTGGCGGTTTATTTATGTTGTTGTTTGTTACTTACTGTGTGTATCACTAGTGTCTTTTTAGTTTGGATGGCCATTTGACCATTTTGTGGGAAAGTAACTGTCCTTATGGCCTTCCTTTGTTTAGGTTTCCATTATGGTCTGGTCGCTTCATGTTTGTGTTTCTTTCCCTTTGGTGTCTTTGATGGGTGGAGTAAGTTAATTGTATCGATTCCTGATCTTTGTTTTACTTCTACTGTTCAAAATGACTTAAACAATGTTGAAAGGGACGTTAATTCTCAAACAAAGAAACAAACGACCATAAAAGTGAGATATGACTAAAGATTAAGGATGAGTCTAACTATGGTACACGTACGGTAGGTTGCTTGATATCATGGGTTCAATTATGATTATAGACTTTAATCGGAAAAGATCAGGGACGTAACTTGCATGTTTATCAAAAGGCATGGCCATGTAAATAAACGGTTATCATGAGTAAATAAAAACTACCTTACGGAATGATAAAATAACTGACAAAACGATGCATAAAAATAACATGCTCTCTCTCTCTGTATAATTTAACACCATTTAACCCCACTTTTCTTTTTCAGATTCAATGAAAACACGCCATTTTTAGACTTTTTTTTCTTTTTTTAAGTAATAATGACTGACTTTTTCAACTGCTAAATGCGGTATTTACGGAAGCCTTGTAAAGTTGTCTTGTTTGACACGAATACTGCGCGATTTGCATGATGTGCATGTGCAACAGCAAAATGCAAAAATTGCAAAATTTTCGTAATCGCGTTTTTATTGTAAGTGTGTTGTTTTTCGTTTTTTGCACTTTCTTTACTGTCATTATAAGGTCCGGATTTTTACGTTAAAAGCCAGGAAAATATTTCATAAGAACAAGCCAATGAGACGTCTAAGTAACGTCGATCGTCATCGTGCCCTCGGTATTTATGAAGGTGGACTTTCATACCGCCAAGCTGCACAGCGTATGGGTTGTTCGCACACTACGATTGCTCGATTGGTTGAAAGGCACACCGCTACGGTGTCTGTGGACGATAGACAACAACCTGGACTTGAACGTGTTACTACACGTCAACAGGACCGGTATATTGTTTTGAGTCATTTACGCGACCGATTCAGAACGTCTGTGGAAACTGCCCAGGACACAGTGGGAACCCATAACCCACGCGTAAGTGCCTTAACTGTACGGCGACGTCTCCAGGAACGCGGTATTTCTAGCCATACGACGTATAGGGGGGGGGGGGGCGTTTTGGCGGGGGAACGTCTAATCAGTCGCCTTAATTGGTGTCGACAGTGTATCCGATGGACACAACAGCGTTGGCGTGGTGTACTGTTCACGTACGAGTCAAACATTTGTGTTGAAATGTTTGATAGGCGGCGTAAAGTATGGCGTTGACGTGGGGAGCGATTTCAAGACTGTTGTGTTAAACAAGTGTCACGTTGGGGTGGTGGTAGCGTAATGGTATGTGTGGGGGTTGTTGATTGCACGTCAGTACATTGATGAAATCTTAGAGGCTGCGGTGGTACCGTTTTACGCAATAATGGTGACGTTACGCTTTTCCAACAGGACAATGCACGTGCTCATTCTGCGAGGCTAACCATGGACTTTTTCAATCAAAATGGTCTGCAAATTCTTCCTTGGCCTGCGTTTTCGCCGGATTTAAACCCATTTGAGCACCTTTGGTAACAGCTCGGAAAACGTGTGTACAGCCGATGTCATCCGCAAATCAACCGTCAGCAGCTTGCCATGGCGCTACAGGAAGAATGGAACAACATCACACAAGACCAAATACAGCGTTTAATTCGAAGCATGAAGCGTCGATGCCAAGGAACAATTAGTGCTAATGGTGGACACACCCGGTATTAGGATATGTGATTTTGATTTTTCGGATGTGTGGACTTATTCGAGTCTCCGTATCTCTGCATCCAATGAAATGCTGTAACTCTGTAATGAGTCTGTGGATAAGTAAGTGATGATTTATTAAACGTGATCAAATGCTCGAAATATTGTGAATCAATTAAAATTTAAGGTATAGTACTAGTGGTGCGTTTTCATTGAATCTGAGTATAGTAAACTGGGGTTTACAGGGGAAAACCTTATTTCTGCTCTAAAGTTTAGATTGTGGATACTCGATAGAACTTTCTCCACGAGGCGGTTCTGACGAGTACCCACAATCCATATTTTGAACAGAAATAAGATATTAAATATCACAATTTTGCATATTAATTTTTTCGTTTTTTTTTTCGGCAGTCATCACGCTAACAAGTACGTGAAAAAAGACCCCCTTAAACCCCACTTTATAAAGAGAAAACTGGGGTTTACGGGGGTAACCATTAGTTTCCTTATTTCTGATCCAAGACATAGGTCGTGGGTACTCGTTAGAACCGCCTCCGAATGAGGCGGTTCTAACGAGCACCCACAAGCTCCAAGACATAGGTTGTGGGTACTCGTTAGAACCGCCTCCGAATGAGGCGGTTTTAACGAGCACCAACAACCTATGCTTTTAGTATAAATAAGAAAAATATTACTGATTTTCATCAGAAAAGTAGCCATTTTTGGAGATGTGAAAAAATGCACTATGTCGCACGGGTGTGTTAGCGTAATGTAAAGTTTACAATACATTTGTGTAGACATGTTTTCGTGATGCTCTCTCTCTCTCTCTCTCTCTCTCTCTCTCTCTCCCTAGTACCTCAGAAATGCCGCAGATAGCTCCAGACTATAAATATATACGGATAATATCATAAATATATGGAATATAGGGATTTTTTCTTATTATGTAGAGGGATCTTGAGGTGGCATTAGCATCTCGTAAGATGCTATGCCGCTAGGCCTATTGTTTGGCTACAAAGACCTATTCATTACGATAACACACCCGTGCATTTTGGTGCATTTTTACACATCTCCAAATGGCCATTTTTCTGATGCAAATCCGTGATATTTTCCTTATTTCTGCTCCAAACATAGGTTGAGAGTCCTCGTTAGAACCGCCTCACTGAGGCGGTTCTAACGAGTACCCACAACCTATGTCTTGGAGCAGAAATAAGAAAAATAATTTATATCCCCGTAAACCCCAGTTTTCTCTTTATAAAGTGGGGTATAGGGGGTCTTCATTTCACGGACTTGTTCACGTGACGGTAAGAACACAAATCGAATTATCTCGTACATATTAATTACGAAAACAAAACCATGCGATATAGGTGTAGTGCATTTTATTCACATCGCTATAATAGCTACTTTTCAGATGAAAATCCGTCATATGTTTTTTGTGACCTAACTATCTAAGGTCACTAATATTATACTTCAATACATTTACACGAAACAACTCTAACACGAATTGTTTACATGATCTATAAATAGAACTGTGTATATTTTTGCAACTCAACAAGGAAAGGATTTGCATGTCACACGTTTGTAGACAGCATTTAAAGTTTTTCCGTAGACCCTTTGTGAAAAGAAATGATTGGTTCTGATTATTTTGGATACAATATTAAAATATCATTTGACGGCTATTACAACGGTGCGTAGGAACGTAGTGGACGCATTACCTTTGGCGTTTTTGTTTTGGAAGTTGTCTTTCGAATTTTGCCTAGTTGTACATTTTGCTGTGGCCTGATCTTTGAAGCAATACACGCTCAATGCGGTACATTTAAAGATGTAGCACTTTTGTCACAAATATCGATATATTGTTGTCCACTAGATATATTATGTTTCTTGTAATATTTTTAGTTATTTGTTTCAAATGACGTGTAGAACAGTTAATTAAAAGGGACAGAAACATCACGAGCAGAAATAAGAAAAATATCACAATATTTCATCATAAAATTTTCATTTTTTTTCGGCGATAAAGGTGGCAATGTATTTGTATAGACGTGTTTGCGTAATAAACAATTTACAATTCACCCATAATAATGCTATGTTAAATTACATTTTTCTAACGACTCAGTTGCAGGTTACTTGAGGGTTGAAATGTTAACCTTATTTTTCTTGACATAAAGTCGAATTTACAATGGCATTAACGTGATAAAAATAAAATTGGATAAAATAAAACTAGCCAATATTTTTGTTTGATAATAATGATAATAATTATAATAAAAAATAACAATTATTATTATGATACTACTACTGCTACTATTGAATAATAAAACGATGATGATAATAATTATACTGTTACTACTTTTTCCACTACTACTACTATTATTGGGCCACCGCCGATCGGGGCTTGGAGAAATAGACTGGGCTTCATGATGCTTCCACGCAGAGCTGAAACTAACCACACAAGAGTACAGGTAAACCACTTGCCCAGGCAATGTGAATTGAGTCGGACTGTCCCTATAAATAAAACCTTTTCGGTGGCATGGCTGGAGAGGTCTTTTCATCTCAATGTAGGGTAAAAGTCCCATAAATTCGAAAAAGTCGCAAAAATGACCTAAAAAGCGTTGATGGGGTCGTAAAACCTCAATTCAAACAAACAAACTACTACTGGTGGTACTATTTATAACAATGAAAATAATAGTCGTAACAAATAAAAACGATGAAAATAATACCAAAACTACTACTCAGTACTTCTATAAGAATAATGATTATAATAATTTTAATGATCAAAACGATGATAAAAATGATTATACTCTCACTACTACTCCCACTTCTAGTTCTACTCCTACTGCTTCTGTTACTACTACTACTACTACCACTACTTCAACTGTTATTAATATAATTATTATCAACTTGATTAAAATAAAGTGGATAAACCCCAGCTATTATAATACTGTTTGTAGGAAAGAATATTTAATAATCACAATAATAATGACTATAAAAAATCATAGTGCTACTACTACTAATAATAATAAATAAATAAAATAATAATAATAATTATGTGTTGGTCTTGGTTGCTAAATATTAAGAAGACCATCTTTTAGCTGATTGCGCTTGTCGGTTTATAATTTCGCTAAGGTTGTGTTCCCTGATCAATCGTTGTCGAATTTAAACAAATTTAGATGTTCAATCTATCGAATTCAATAAGAAAGACAAAAACAAAATGTATGATCGGAATTTGATACTGCAAATTCAGTGTTTATGTCGATACAGTCTAGTAATTCTATTTCATAAGTTTATAACTAAACTGCTTTATTAATGAGATACAGTAGAACTTCGATGGCTTGAACACCGATGGCTCGTTTACCATTGATGGGTCGAACCCGTTCTTGAGCACCTAGCGAAATCCTCTACAGAAGAATAGTGGGGGGTAATTAAGGAGATTTTGGTCTTTTAGCTTGCAAATGTATGCTGTGTGTACTCATTAGAATCGCCTCGATGAGGCGATTCTAATGAGTGCACACAACATACATTTTCATTATAGAACACCGAAAAGACGTCTAAAAGTATCTCGTTATGCCTCCTGACAGTAACCTCAGTGGCTTGAACTACCCCAGTCTGGAACACATTTTCGGGGTCCCAAAGGTGTTCGAGCCATTGAAGTTCGACTGTATCATTGTCTGTTTCTTTCCGAAATGGTACAATGCATTCCTAATCGAGTCAATGTTTATGGCACTTTGTGCCATATGTTTTCTTGTCTTATAAATTGCAAACATTGATTGTGGGTGTACGTTATAATCTCCTCATCGAGGCGACTCAAACGGGTATCAACAACCTGTGTCTTGGAGCAGCAATACGAAATATAATGTACAGGATCTTTTCAATATAAATTGGGGCTGAGGACTTGCTCACGTGATGTCAGCTCCATTATGGATTTCGGTACATGCTATACATTAACCCCGGAATCCGTTTGTGCGTCTTCAGAGGTATTCTGAATTCTTGGTGTAGATTGACAAGCAACAGAATTCAAGAAAAAATAAGGTAATCTACATCAAACAGATGGGTTGCGAGCCTAGCTACACACGCAGGCGTCGCCATAGCAACACACACACATGCGTCTTATCTAAAACTTATAAGGGGCCTTCCAAACTAAACGGTACAGTCAGTTATTAACACCCATTGTCTTTCTGCCACATGGACTTTGTTTCTATTTAAGCAATGTGAAAGAAATAAGGAGAAGTCATCTAAATACATATGAAAGAATGTTCCATTGTATATATTATGCGTGTAGGGGCTGCTCTTAATGGAAAGAATTTGCACCCTGGAGGGGGTGCAAATGCTTTCCTTTAAGAGTAGCATTCTAGCTTGACCTCGTTCTGAGTAATAATATAGCCAGATTTAAATGTCATGTTGACGACAAAACGACACCACGTGTATTAGCATAGTGTAATTTGTTGTATCTAGTTTCCTCTAGGATCAAGGTCTCCGTTTTTATAGCCCTGAAATGCAATCAGTATTCCTTTGCGCTATATGCAACCCGTGAGTTCTTTAATAACTCATAAATGACTTTTTTTCTGAAATGCATTTTCAAACATACACTGAAGTTGCTCGTTAGAACATTGAAGCGGTTCTAACAAGCCCACACAATCTACATGTATGTGTTTAAGCAGAAACAAGGAATACAATGTATAACTTCTTATCATATGGCGTGTCTGAGAATGTAATAGCGTCATGTAATAAATCCGTAATCCATTAGGGGATTAAATATACAAATTAGTTAGATTTGCATCGTAACGTTACAAGTACGACGTCCTTATATAACGAAGTTACGTTTACAAATGGCGGAATATTGCCATTACCATAAACAAATCGTGAATAAAATGCGTTTTAATCGTATGATAAGTATAATCTTGCATTCGTGCTCATGCATTATCATTTTTTTTTACTCGTTGGGGAAAAGGGAAAAATGCTCGGCAAAGCCTCGCATTTTATTCCTTTTCCTCAGCTCGTTTTATAAATTGAATAATATATGAACGCCCATGTAAGATCCTCCATGTATACCAACGTTCATAAAAAGGAATTTATAAAGGCGTAACATTATAGTCCTATGCATTTCGCCAAACTTCTCACAAAATTCAGCAAAATTTCTAGTGCTGTGACTGGCTTTTTATCTGATTACATCTGACAGCTCTTAATTGTTTGCCCCACACTTACAGATCCAACTACAGTCGAACTTCGATGGCTCTAACCCCTTTGGGACCATGGAAATTTGTTCGAGACAGCGATAGTTCGAGCCACTGTTGTATACTTCTAGAAAACATAACGGGGGTATTTTTGGACTTCTTTTAGGTATTCTGTAACATAAATGTATGCTGTGTGTACTCATTAGAATCGCCTCATTTAGGCGATTCTAATGAGTACACACAGTATACATTTGCAAGGTAAAACTAAAAAATCTCCTTAATTATCCCACACTTTTACTTATACAGAGGAATTCCCTAGGGACTCAAAATCGGGTTCGACCCAGCCATGGTAAACGGGCCATCGGTGTTCGAGCCATCGGAGTTCGGCTGTACTAGTAAACCAAGACAGCTTTAAAGAGCGGAAATATTTTCACCCAAGTTCACCCAAGTTTTAATATTGGGATATTGCTTCCTCCCAGTGCTGAACCCGACCGCACATGGGTAATGGTAAACTGCAAAGAAGGTCTAAGCCTGCCCAGGCACAGTGGTGCGTGTTGGACCGTCCATGCATATAAATCCTTTTGGTTTCATTGCGTGGCAGGGCTTGAGATGCCATTTCATCTCAATGTCGGATAAAGTCCCATAAAATTGGAAGCAATGTCTCCAAAATGACCTAAAAGTGTTGAAGGGGACATTAAACCCCAATTCATGAAATCAAACAAACAAACCCAAATATTAGAAACAAGGGAAGAAAACAAGGCAAAGAAAAAAGCAGATGAAAAAATCTAGATATGTATTCGACACTGGCCAGATTATATATACCGCCCAGCAGGCACACAATGTTGACTCTACATTGATCCAATGTTGAAACAACATAACATTTGCTTTATATTGAAGGCTTTTAAGGCAATTTCTGCCAGTATACAAAATATGTTCTTCCTGTGATAAATTGTTTAAAAAGTTTGAAAAATAACTAATTTGAAACATATGATTGAAAACATTTCGGTGATGTCACGTGTTCCTCTTTGTCCAAAAAGTAAGCCAAATGTCAAGGTCTAATCTTACGTTTTTAGTCACCGTATTGACAAAGCTACGGGCCTCCGTTGCTTAGTGATTAAGAACACTGACTTTTAATCATTTAGTTCTTCACCGATGTGGATCGAACTTCAATCGGGTCACATTTGAGACGCCAAGTTGTGGAACGGAGGGTCAGGTGGTTTTTCTCCGGGTACTCCAGTTTTCGCCCACCTATGATTAACAATCGGCCCGATGTGAGTAAACTAATCATAAAAGGCCCAGAAATCAAAACAAAAAAAAATATATTCTCCTGTTAGAAAAAGTCTGACGGAAATTAAGCTTGGAAAAATAGACTGGGCTGCATGATGCTTCCACGCAGAGCTGAAACCGACCACACATGAGTACTGGTAAACTGCTTAGAAGGTCTCAGCCTGCCAAGACAAAGTGGTGCGAGTCGGACCGTTCGTACATATAAACCCCATTGGTTTCACTGAGTGGCAGGGATTGAGATGTCATTTAATCAATTTTGTCTGGTAGAAGTCCCACAAAATCGGAAGCAACTTCTCCAAAATGTCCTAAATAGTGTTGACGGGGATGTTAAACCTCAAATCAAACAAACAAACAATCTGACAGAAAAGGAGAAATATTGGCCACTTAAAGTCTGTTAGAACAGGAAACATATTGGTCACATAAGATCTTGCAGAAAATGAAAAATATTGGTTACTTGAGGGCAATCGGAACACCTGGCAGATTTTCCACCATTTTTTTCAAAAGGGAACAACTTTTGGGACTCTTTAAGCTCTGTCCCGCAAAAAAGAGTCTACTCTTAAAGGAAAGAATTTGCGCCTGAGGAGCAAATTATTTTCTTTAAGAGCTGACCCCTATAGACATGGGAGACAATGCAGTTATTATTTATGGGTTGGTTACAATAACTTCATTAAGGCGGTTCTGACGAGTACCCACAACCTATGTCTAAGAGCAGAAATAAAAACCCTTGTAAATCCCTTTTTTCTGTACCAAACGTGGTTTTCATAGCTCGCAGAAACTATGTTGTCTATTTATGGGTTGGTTTACGTGTAGCTTATAGTTAAATGTGAACTTATTTCAAAAAATCTGAATCGCTCTCTTTTCAATTTTGTAAGAGCTCACAATTTAATGCAGTGTATATTATTGGTTTGTTACTGCAGCAGTTAATCAGTTTTAATCAAGCTGTCAGGTCTTATTATGATAAGCTGAAACCATGTGTCGCTAGCAAGAAGCTCGAACTCTGGCGAAATGCAGAAGGGCCAATAAACCAAATAAAATACAAGAGAGAGCATTGAGAAGTATCTTCTTTACTGAGTGAGTTACTGCAATAAACAAACACTCAAACTTTGCTTGTGAGCAGAATCAAACAGATGGCTGGTGAGCTATATGGAGCATATTTAATGGCACTATATAGTCTCTCTGCCCTTCATCATAGTGTGGTATATATTTTGTCCTTCGGAATCATTGACTCCATTGTGGAATTTTGAAAATATTTCAGGGTCACTGATGAGGCCTAATTGGCTGAAAGTAGCTGGTCCAGTCCGGAAAAACTTGCACACTCCATGAAAGGATGGCCCTTTCACATAAAATATTAAACGTCACTACAGCTGATGTTGAGGGAATGTGTGGCGGCCGTAAAAAATCTCCCCACCCTCATCAAAGTGTATTTTATATTTTCTTGTCCTTTGGGATCATAGATTCCTTTATGGATTTTTGTAAATATTTTAGTGCCAATGAAAAGATCTAATTGGATAATATCAAACAAAGGTATGCTTAGTACTCTCTTTCTCTTGAGCATCTTAGCTTTCAAAGCAGTAGGTTGGTTGTGCTAGGCATATATCACTTTAATTTTCCTGTTTAAAGGGGAAGGGGAACACCTTCATGGGAGGCAACTCCTACAAAAGTATTGGTGTCTCCCATGCCAAAATGGGTCAACTCTTAAAGAAAAGACATTGCTCCCGAGGAGCGAATTCTTTGCTTTAAGAGTAGACTCCTTTTTCAGAGGGAAAGAGCTTATAGAAAAGCGAACATGAAGTCCCGAAAGATGTCTGCCAAAAAAAATGGCGAAAATGTGCTAGGTGTTCCTATTCCCCTTAAGATTGAGATTATAACTGAAATGTGATACAATTTTCAAAGCAATATCGACATAGATCACCTGGATCTTATTATTTTTTAAGACTAAGATAATCGAAATGTGATATAATTTTATTTGATTTAAGAGTACAACTCTTTCTACAATTTTTTTTTTTGTTTTTGATTTTTATCTCAACATTTGCTCTTATCCCGTTTACTAGTACTATTGTTATTATTGGTCATATTAGATTCATATTGTAGTAGGTATATATGTACTTACTGAAAACCCATTTTATACTGCATGCTCAATGATAGTAATTTTGTTGAGAATTTAACAAAGGCTTGTCGAAGGAAAGTCAAGGACACTAAATACATATTCACTGTCCATGTCTATAACCTTGTATAGTTGGCCATCCAGACCACACGAAAAAAAAATCTGATGGCAAAATTGAGTAGAGTATGGCATCCATGCTAATTGTGTTCTTTAGTTTGTTGAAAAGTGATAGGGGTGGATGTCCCTTCTGAAAATACCTACTGAGCCTCAAAATTAGGCCAAAGGTCAAATGAGTGCAAAAAAAAAAAAAAAAAAAAAAAAAAAAATAGAATTTGTACATACTGGTATTTGTACCATCTCTCTATCTAAGCAGACCAAATAACGTTAATTAAATCACCAGTAATGTATGCTTATTTTGCAAAATACGTTGATTATTCACATAATGATAAGTAACATTCCAAATCAAATGAGTTCTTAATAAACGTCACAGTGATATATCAAGAATATATCAATAGTTTATGATGAAGATATATCTAATAATACCACAAGTGAGTCATCATCAAAGGTCGTGTTCAGCTACTAGTATTCAAAGTTTGTATTATACAAAATGCCACTTCATTTCAAGAGCCGTTCAGATCACTACATTGTACAGGGTAACAGCTAATTGCGACAATTCATATCATATGTATTCGCCTTTGCTCCCATATGATTAATGTTTTTACTTCAACATTGGCCAGTCTATGCAATGCAAACAAAATAGGGGTTTCGCCGACATCACTGAGCTTTCTTCTTCATAATCTGAAATGATAGGCGTAGTCATATATAAATAACAAGCCTTTAAACTTCATTGTATGCACAAGCTGTCAGTGCATTAAATAGTACAAAAAGTGGGTAACTCTAGTTGCTAGTCAAATCAATTGCTAAAATGCACGAACATGTAATAATCTGGCAGCCATCTTGGATGGCAACTTCAACAGTTTGCATAAAACACATATATTGTACCTCAATATATATTTTAGGTGAGGACAAGAAAGCAATTTGTATGTATGTTGTTTCATGTTTGTTTTTCTTTCCCTTTGGTGTCTCTGATGGGAGCTGTGGGTTGATTGTATCGATTCCTGATCATTGCCTCTATTTCTGTTTTACAAACACGAAACAACAGACCCCAATGGAAACACAAATAGCAGAAAGCCAAAATGACAGCTACTTTCCCACAAAACGGCCAATAGGCTATCGTAAATAAAATAATTTAAGCGACACAAACACCGAAAGACAAACAATAACAAAAACAAACCGCGACAGAAGAACCGCATTGGAACGGCCAGCGGAAACAAACCCCACCGGGTTAAGACTTTGCTTCCCTCTTTAATTGCACGCCAGTGGGTCAGGTCTCAGATTCTATGACGGTTCCAACGTAAAGGCTTATTGAGAATTAGAGAGATCTAATTCAAGGTAATGTTGGCTGGTGCCTGATGCTCTGTCTCTGGTCGGGCCCATCGGAGTCTAACTGTTGGTTTTCTTTTGCTCCAGCATTTCAGTGGTTTCTTGCTGTCGAGTCCTCACCGTTGTCTCACCTCTGTGGTTCTTTGAATATTTGTGTTGACGGAGATGTTGCACTGATGAGTTAGGAGGCCTTCATGCGGACTGAACAAATTATTTGTCTAAATCGCGACGGAAGTAAGGGGCGAGGATTGTGGCCGCGTAAAATCGATTTAAGCCCCCCCCCCCCCCCCCCAGTGGAAATCTTTCCACTGACCGTTCCAAGGCGGTTCTTCTGTGGCGATTTATTTATGTTGTTGTTTGTTACTTACTGTTTGTATCACTTGTGTCTTTTTATTTTGGATGGCCATATGGCCATTTTGTGGGAAAGTAACTGTCCTTATGGCCTTCCTTTGTTTAGGTTTCCATTATGGTCTGGTCACTTAATGTTTGTGTTTCTTTCCCTTTGGTGTCTTTGATGGGTGGAGTAAGTTAATTGTATCAATTCCTGATCTTTGTTTTACTTCTACTTCGGATTGGACCGACCAGAGACCGAGCAGCTGGCACCAACCAACATTTCCTTAAATTTAATTCGGCCACTCTTTCCATTTGACCTACTTTTGAGGCTCAGTGGTATTTTCAGAAGTGGCATCCACCCCTATCACTTTTGCAACACACTAAAGAACAGACGCATGGTTTATTGCAACACACTTAAGAACATAAGCATGGTTTATTGCAAATTCAAGCTCTTGTACCACCATTGAACTTTCCAAAGTATTAACTTTACGTTTTACTGCCATAAAAACATGTGATTAACATTATTTGAAAGACCAGGGAGACATCTGATATGGTCTATAAAAATCTAATGAAGTTTTAAATAAATTGAAATCCAGACGTTTTCGTGCTCCAAGTCTGCCTAGTTATGATTTTTCCACCCTTTACACTACACTTCTTCATAATGTTATAAAAGAAAAACTCTTTCTTGCATGTACTGTAAGAAATGCTTTTTTCACTTCTGAAGAGCAATAAAAAATATACTTTATGGTCATGTCAGAAAGTGTGTGAAGCTCTCACATTTCTACTTGACAATATTTACATAAGATTTGGTACTAAATTATTTAGACAAATTGTGGGTATTCCGATGGGTACCGCACTCCTTGTGGCTGACCTGTTCTTGTTTTGTCATGAACGAGACTTTATGATGTACCTTTCCATTGAAAACCAATCTGAAAACATTTAAGCCTTTAGCACGACTTCTAGATATTTGGATGAGTTATTAAATATTGACAATACCTATTTCAATGGTTTGGTCAGTCAGATTTACCCCACAGAACTTCAGTTAAATAAAGCAAATTATTCTGATACCGAGGCTCCATTTTTTTTTTTTTTGAAATACATTTGTCTATTGTAGATACGTGTAGGTTTGTTTCCTGCAAAATTTATGATAAACGGGATGATTTTGATTTTGAGATTGTAAAATTTCCTTTTTTGGATGGAGATGTTCCTCGTGGGGCATCCTATGGCGTTTATATTTGGCAATTAATTTGATTTGCCAGAGTGTCTAGTCTTGTAACTGACTTCAACACTTGTAATAAATTGTTAACTGCTGAACTTCTTAATCAGGGCTATCGGTATCATAAGCTATCGGTATCATAAACTACGCAAAACCATAGACGTCATTCCATTCAATGTTGGACTTAAATCTCTTCTGCAACAAAATCTATCGGAACCCGAATTTAATGGTAACTTAGTGTATAGATTCAGAAAAATATATAATTATAATGATTTCAGCGCACAGTTTCGTATGTTCGATATAAAAAGATTGGATACAACATAAATTTTATACGACAGACTGCTTGCATGGTAGTAAACCAACTCACGGTTATCAACTTTGCTTCCATCTTTAATTGCACGCCGGTGGGTCAGGCCTCAGATTCTATGACGGTTCCAGCGTACAGGCTTAATGAGAGTTGGAGAGAATTTAATTTTATGTAATGTTTGTTTGTGCCTGCTGCTCGGTCTCTGGTCGGTCCCATCGGAGTCTAACTGTTGGTTTTCTTTTGCTCCAGCATTTCAGAGATTTCTTGCTGTCGTTTCCTAACCGTTGTTTCATATCTGTGGTTGATTTTGTGTTCTCGGATATTTTGCACTCAAATGAGTTAGGAGGCCTTCATGCAGACTGAACAAATTATTTGTCTGCAGCTGCCTTAAGTCGGTTTTAGCAGCCCTCCCCCCCCACACACACACACACCCAACCAAGTGGAATTCGTTTCACTGAACGTTCAAACGTGGTTCTTCTGTCGCGTTTTTTTTTTGTTATGGGTTGTCTTTGAGTGTGTGTGTGTTTCTTTTGGATAGCCATTTGGCCATTTTGTTGGAAAGTAACTGCCATTTTGGCTTTCCGCTATTGATGTTTCCAATAGGGTCTAGTTATTTCATGTTTGTGTTTCTTTCCCTTTGGTGTCACTGACGGGAGCTGTGGGCTAATTGTATCGATTCATGATCATTGACTTCACTTGTATTTAAAATTAGAAGTCAACAACTGTCTGACAGCCGTCTTGGATGTCTGACAATCAGATACACGTAACTAATGTATTTTTTAATATTTTGATAATAAATACTGGTCATCAACACGTCCTTATGCTAAATATGACACACTTTGATCAGAAAACTTCCATTTTTCACGAGTTTTGTACTTAAATGACTCCTGGCCTATAAGACTGACATTCTTTGAGGGTACATTTAAAATAATTTTCCATTGTTCACTGCAGCTGAGTAGCAATTTCCCCAAATATGTGTTAAAAGAGAGTTGTGAGTAGTTTCATGTTTATTTTGCACTCATTTGACCTTTGTTGTACTTCTGAGACTCAGACGCATTTCCAGACGTGGCATCTACCCCTATGATTGTTGACACACATCAAGGGAGAACCATCCCCTGTGCAGGTTAAAGAACCCTACCGTAATTACATGATTACTGTGTAGGCTTTCATCCTGCAAAACTGGAGTGTATCTAATACACCGTCTGTGTCCCCTCCGGGGGTTAAGGCGAAACCGGAAGAAGAGAAGAAGAAGAGGATTACATTCAGCATGGGTGCCATACTCTACTCAATTTTGCTATCAAAAGTAAAAATATCAGTCTATTTTGGGATTGGATGACCAACTAGGCAGAAAAACGTTATTTTAGAAAATGTATTTTTCTTACCAGTTTGACATACATTCACAGCACATCAACTGCCCCGCCATGTTGATCTTAGTGGTGGCTATTATACGCAACACAACCAAATCATTGGAGTCGGTTTTTGTTAGGCAATCCATTACCAGAACACACAAATTACGAAAACACGCCTATACCAAAACATTGTAACCTTTATCGCCGAAAAAAATGAAAATTTTGAGATGAAAAATTGCGATATTTTTCTTATTTCAGCTCAAAATATCGATTGTAGGTACTTGTTAGAACCGCCTCGTTGAGGCGGTTCTAACGGGTACCCACAATCTATATCTTAGAGTACAAATACCCCTACAAACCCCAGTATTACTATATAAAAGTGGGGTTCGAGGGGGTCAAAATTATATAGGCGTGTTTTCGTGATGCGTGTATTCTAACATATCCCAAAGATAGTTTTTTTTTTCTTATTTAAACTTCAAACATACATGTAGTTTGCGAGTGCTCGTTAGAACCGCGTTGTTTCTAACCGGGGAGTACCCACAACCTGCGTCTCAGAGCAGAAGTAAGAAAAATTTATGTTCACCCCTGTTTACTCCAAACAACGTGGTGTTGACAGGGGCGTTCGATTATGATGACACCACCATTGTTTCATATCCCCAAAACGGTTATATTTCTGATAGAAATTATTAATACTTTACTAATAAACACTTCAAACATAGGAGGTTAGATGGGGGTTCAACCATTAAATAGGCGTGTTTTCTTGATTTAGATTCTGATCGGATCTTCGTGAATACATGTGCATGTATCGCAATTACAACTAGTTTTCGGGTTTTCTAATAAAAATTGTTCCAATTTCATATGCAACAAACATAAAATAGACATTAACTAAACCATTCAAGAAGCTTTAGGTTTGTTAAACGACCAAAGGGATCCGAAATGTACCAGAAATAACGGCCGATTTTAATTAGTTTTAATTCCCATTTACCGCTTTCCAATGAAAGGAAATTACCTTAAACTATATAAATTCATGAAATTTGGTCATAATAAAAGCATTTTAATGAGTTTTTTTTCTGTTTTCATTGTTGATTTCTGTTATTTCTGTGGTGATTTCGGTTATTTCTGTGGTGATTTCGGTGGTGATTTCGGTGATTTCGGGGAATCGTGTTACCCCTGGGTGCCCATGTGGCGGTTCTAACGCGTACCCACAGCCAGTATCATTGAGCAGGAAAAAGGAAAATGATGTAAACCACCAATTTTCTTTATTTCATCACGTGAACAAGTCCGTGAAATGAAGACCCCCCTACACCCACTTTATCTGGAGAGACTGGGGTATACGGAGATAAACGTTATTTTTCCTTATTTCTGCTCCAAGACATAGGTTGCGGGCACGCGTTAGAACCGTCTCACTGAGGCGGTTCTAACGAGCACCCTAAACCTATGTTTTGACCATTTATAACAAAACTATCAAGAATTTTCATCAGAAAAATAGCCATATTGGAGATGTGAAAAATGCACTATGTCGCACGGGTGAGTTATCGTAATGTAAAATGGGGATTCTTTTACACGGACTTGTTATTGTGATGAAAACTTATCGTCAGAATAAATCTATTTTCACTGCTATGAAGCATGGTATTATCTCACACGAGTTTGCTTCTAATGAAACCATTAGAAGACAATTCGCTTGCAGCTGAAATGTATAAAAGCTTTACAACAATCGTTAAGTGATCACTTGAAGAACATTAGTTATAAAGAAGCCGGATTTTATGGTTATGCTGCTGTAGAAATAAGGAGATAATCCAGTCGACTTAACGGTAATGCCAAACGTGCGATATTTCGCGGAAATTATGACTGAATTGCACAGAATCCAGTATTGAGTAGGCGCAATACAAAACCGACCAACTATACATGTATATAAGACACATATTAAGCCATGTTCACCAATCTCGGCCCCTGCCGATTGGGGCCTGAAGAAACAGATGGGCTACATGATGCTTCCATGCATAGCTGAATCCCACCGCACACGAGTACTGGTAAACCGCATAGAGGATCTAAGCCTGCCATGGCAAGAACGTCCATGCTTATAAATTCTATTGGTTTCATTGGGCGGCAGGGCTTGAGAAGTCATGTCATCTCAACGTCGGGTAAAAGTCCCACAAAATTGGAAGCAACGTCTCCAAAATGACCTATACAGTGTTGACTAGGACTTTAAACCTGGAATCCATCACTAAAACATGCCTATATAACATGCCTATATAAAATTTGCCCCCTTAAACCCCACTTTTATATAGTAAAACTGGGGTTTGCAGGGGTATACATTATTTTTTCTTATTTCTGCTCAAAAACATAGATTGTGGGTACTCGTTAGAACCGCCTCGTTGAGGCGGTTCTAACGAGTATACACAATCTATGTTTTGAGCAGAATTAAGAAAAATATCACAATTTTTCATCTGAAGATTTTTATTTTTCGGTTGTAAAATTTACAATATATTTGTATAGGCGTGTTTTCGAAATACAAACAAACAATGTTCAATCACCTGATATGAATTTATTCAATACGTTGTCTACGCTTTTCATTTTTTCTTGAATCATATATTTACATGTAATCTCCTATCTATCCAGTTCTTCTCATAACGATAACACATCTGTGCAACATTATGCATTTTTTTTTTACTTTTTGCCCCTCCAAAAATGAAAATAATATTATCTGTGATATTTTTCTTATTTATACTGCAAACATAGGCTGTGGGTGTTCGTTAGAACCGGCTTCACGAGTACCCACAACCTATGTCTTGGAGCATAAATAAGAAGAATAATGTATACCCCGTAAACCTGTCATCTTTATCAGCTCAAGAATAGGATAGAGCTCTATCCTTTACCAGATGTAGGAATAACCATAAATTTTATTCGAGAGATAGTTTACACTATCATATACATTGTACATTGAAATTCCGCTATTAAGACCATCTATAAGTAAAACATATTCTTCTTTAAAAAGCTTATTAAGTAGCTTGCAGTTATTCTTACTTTGTGCTTTCTGCGTAAAGTGTCCTCTGGTCAGAGACAACCTTTGGGACTTGCTCGAAATGGTCTTAGAGTTTTCTCCTCTTTAGTAAATTCTTTCCTCAAAATGTAGAATGCTTGAAAGGAGCTACAAAAAGGAAAGTTATCTCGCTCATTCAAATGGAGTAAAATACGACAAACTCATACCACTTAAGCAAAAATCACATTGTAACAGTATCGGAATGTAGCCTGATTGGCTTCTCGTAGAAAAGGACACATATGGCCAAAATGGTACCTCCAAAACCGTTTAAAGTATATAAAATTTAAAGTGCGTGTCATGCACTGTTCATGTAACCAAAACGGCGGTAGAAGTGGTACAGGCCCCTCTTTGACGGCAAAGGCGTCACAAGATCGTAGACAAGATGACCGCCATATCAGAACGCTCTAGACCACGGGAAGTTAGCGGCAAGTCCTAAAGCATGAGGTCAAGGACATTCGTTCCGGATATCCTTAGGCAATCATATCAATAATTTGAGCAGCGCATGACAAGAACCTACAATAAGACGTGCACCCAACGAAGACTCATATCAGCCTGCGCATCCGCGCAGACTGATCAGAGTCTTCGTTGTGCGCTCTAAGGTAAGGATAGCTAAAGGCCCAATGCTCCTGTATGCAGCAAGAGATGTCTCCGGTTAGACTATATGGATGCGCAGGCTGATTTGAGATTTGCTGGACGCACATGTCCTAATGTATGTTTTGTTATGCGCTGGCTCATTTCCTTTTATTTTCTGCAAATATTCCATGTCAAAGACACTTCTCTCCTGAGACATTCGAACCGTTTGACCCGTTTTATACTTTATCATTTTTTTTTTTCTCAATTGAATACATATTGATCCTGTTTGACCCGCATCTGCCTAGCGTCCCCTCTCTTTGAAGCATTGGCAAATAGTGCAGGCCCTGATCAGACACCGCGGCTCTTGATCTAGATATTCATTGCACGCATTTGGCAAAATTTAGCGCTAAACCTTATACCGTTTATATCGGAAATGGAACACTCCGTACCGGAATATTCCCTTTGTCATAGATGGGTCAGACCAAATGAATTGGGGGAATTTATGATACCATCTCCGCTGTTACGTTCTCTAACTTCGACTTCTTTATTCTTATATACATCGCCATTGTCTAACAATGCATGTCTTTTTACGATCGCAATGGAATTAAACGTTCAACATTGGGAATGTATATGTTATACAGTCTTTATATACACGATACATCTTTGTCATTTGTGCCATACGGAGAAAATCACATCATGACCTGTTGCCAGGTATGCGCAATATTTTAGGAAAACTTCACTAAATCTTAAATATAGCATTTACTGTTAGGGCTATCCATCCTGTGCAAACAGTTCTGTAAAGCAAATTATTTCAGCGTCGTTATGATATAAGGCTCAAATTTCTATCTTAAGTATAAAAAAGTGTTTTTTTTTAGGAAATATAGAAGTACCATCGAAATGTAATAAATATATAGTAAAGCGTTAAATTTTAACACGATTTAAAGACCTTTCGCACCTAATTTCTCTGAACGAGAGTATGGCAGTTAGGCTGAGCATTCGGTTTTGTATGCAAAAATGTCTCTTCTTTTTAATGATTTAAGTTTCATTTCAAAAACATTTGGAGACAAAAGTCTTTTTTGAGGATTTTAATACATGGTATTAAATCGTTTTCACTTTCGTGACGGTTCGGGATTCTCCGAATTACCAGTAAAAGCATATCGTAGAATGCCGGAAACTCCCGGAGATAACTTAAGCCTGGACTGATAAGATCAATATGGACTGTTGAGACTTTCTCCAAAAACACTGGAATCCTTTAAAAGAACGGGTATAGCAGGCGTTCGTGTCCATTTTATATATCCTCCATACACTCCATCTAAATGGCGGGTTTCCCACGGTTTCCGTTTCTCGAAACAAGCGGGCCACTTTCGCCCATTGACTATTGCTTAGATAAACGACAATGGGACCTTTCCTTTCACCCTAGCGTCCAAATCACGTGCAATGTCTTGATCCGAAGAGCGAGAGTCACTCGTCCGAGGTTCTGTTGAAATGCGATCTCCTGCTATCCGACGTTTTGTTCCTGGTAGAGTGTTCCAAAACACGTCACTGACGATTTGTCTGTCTGACGGGGTATCAACTTTATTGTTGACTAAGACGTACGAATACAGAGTTGACGTAATGTCATCGTAAATCTTCATAAACGTGGGTTTGTTTTTATCCAATCTCCTATCCGCTATTATTCCTTTTCTATCGGCTGAACTTCGATATAAAGCCATATACTGGGCATTTCGACTGATACTGCTGACATGTTTACCCTTAGAGAAAGCGTTTTGTAACAACAAGATGACGCTGGCGTTTCTATGTCTGCCTTGAGTAAATAATTTGGAAATGATCGGAAGTAGTATTAGCGTTACTTTAGCGCCACGAACTGCGCATGCGCAGCATTTGTATAACTTCCGGTGAAACGTAAGCGAAACGATTAGATGACGAAACTACCCTAAATATCGGACGAGTGTTCGAATGACGTAACTCGCGGTAATTACGCCGTTAGTATCCTAAATTTTGAGGCGAAAGATGTTCCCGCGGATTGGCGCAGTTCGCCGTCCCCGATCTGGTCGGGGTGATCGGGGTCTACCCCGTTCGCTCGAGCGCTCCTATCCCAATATTTAGGAAGATACTACCCGGTATAGTATTGATGGGGCGCAAATTAATTCTCTCACACGCAAAACGATTATCGCCTCGAAAACCGGAAAACAATGGAAGGTGCTGGAAGAGCGCGATTTGATGTGAGAAACTAGGAATGGACCGCGTCCCGGAAAAAAAAAGTTTGGTTTGTTCGATTTTAGGTTTAACGTCCCCGTCAACGCCGTATAGGTCATTTTGGGGGGCGTTGCTCCCAGTTGTGCGAGACCTTTACCGGACATATCTACAATATTTATATCTCGGAGAATCCCGGGAAAAAAAGTTTTGTTTGTTCGATTTGAGGTTTCACGTCCCCGTCAACGCCGTATAGATCATTTTGGGGACGTTGCTTCCAGTTGTGCGAGACCTTTACCGGACATATCTACAACATTTGTATCTCGGAGAATCTTTCTCGGCTATGAAATTTATACAGTAATCGTGGGGGCGTAGCCAGATAAACTTTGGGTATGTAGTGGGGTAAACCTTATTTTCCTTATTACTGATCCAAGACATAGGTTGTGGGTACTCGTTAGAACCGCCTCATCGAGGCGATTCTAACATATTTAAACCCAACTTTTATACAGTAAAATTTGGCTTTGCAGGGGTAAACATTATTTTCCTTATTACTGCTCCAAGACATAGTTGTGGGTACTCGTGAGAACCGCCTCGGCAAGGCTAATCTAACATATATCTATAACATTTGTATCTCGGAGAATTTTTCTTAGCTATGTAATTTATACACGCATTTCCTATCAAACTGATCAGATCAATGCTTAGTTTTGAGGATTTCTACCGTTTAAATTATCGTTATAACGAGTGTGCCGTTATAACGAATGTCGGTATAAAGAGGGTTGACTGAGGGCATAGCGGAGACGGAGCGATAGATGCGCTCGATCAGGGTTAGCTCCGTTTGGTCAGGGGCAGTCGGTCAGTCGTTAACGCAAATTGTTGGGCTTGTTGTAACGTTACACAACAGCAGCAGTCTTCCATCCCAACATTTAGGATATTACTACTGTCAGGCGCTGGTGCGGTGTCATGATCAGCCGACTAAGAGGCGAAATGTTTATTGCCTTTAAACGAACAACGAAACTCGCTGGTAGAGAGCGTTCTGAAGGCTGCGGTTATTGATCCAATTTTTATGCTCCCCGAAGGGAGAGCGTGTAATCGCCGCTTCGTCCGTCCATCCGTCCGTCCGACACACTTTTTATCTCTAAAAGTGTAAAAGGTAATTAAGCGAAACTCGATATACTGATATAGGGGGGCTATGAGGGGAATCGGAGAATACAAGAACCATAACCCTGCCAACATTATTTACGGAGTTACTTCCCTTCTAAAATAGGACCCCGCACAGTATTTTGGGTGGCCTATAGTAATCACCTTGTCATTCAGTTTGTCATATCTAAACCAAAATTCTTAACCGGTCATTACTTTAAAAGTATTATCCATACTCGTTACACTCCTACTAACAAACACAAGACCTACATTCTGACAAAAGGCCAGAGCTGAACTGCTTTTGTCCATGTGTTTGTCACGCATTAACCAAAAAACTTAACCTCGGTCATAATTGAAAAGTATTTGCCCTACGCCCATGAAACTTCACATACATATTAACTTAACCTCGGTCAAAACTTCAAAAGTATTTGCCATACGCTCACGAAACGCCACATACATACCACCACAAGACCTACATTCTGACAAAGGGCCAGAACTATATTGCATTTGGGTGTGTGTCTGTTAGGTCAGAAATAAACAACTTGAACTCGGTAAACAATTAAAAGTATTTGCCCTGCTCTCACACACATACATACCATCACAAGACCTACATTCTGACGACAAAGGGTCGTAATTACTTATTTTCACTGAATTATCGCCCCTGTTTCAAAATAAATATCTCCTGTTGTTTCATAACCATGGGTAATAAGGCTTTCATCACACGCGTAATCCTTATGACAGTCTGCATTGAAAATCGCTTTCTATTTACAGGCCTTTGCAGGGAAGGGATCTTACATTTCTCCTTATTTCTCCTACGGTAAAGCACTACTGGAAACGGCTAAAGCGAAAGCTAAGGAGTGGTCAGTGTTATTTCTTCCCACCCGCAAGAACTCCACCGCCGGATAGCGGCGACACCCCCATCAGGTATAAGCTGAGTACGGGAGAGATGTATTCGATACCTAAGTCCGACTACAACCACAGACACCACTACAGTCACCACCACTACAACCACAGACACCACCACCCACCATCACAGCCACAACAACAGACACCACAACCATCACCACAGCCACCATCACAGCCACCACCACCCACCAACCACCACCACAGACACCACCACCACAGCCACCACCACCACCACCACAGCCACCACCACCCACCACCACAGCCACCACCACAGATACCACCACAGCCACCTCCTAAAATACCCGGTGTCTCTCCTCTTAACTCGTTCGAGAATACAACTGGTCCCAAATGTTCGATATGTGAAAATCGCTTTCTTTTGTCCACATTATTTCTAATCGGATACGGCTAAGCTAGAAGCCCCTGTGGCGCAGTGGTTATGCTACTCGCCTTGTAAACCAGGGATCGCAGGATCGATCCCGGGCTTCTCCAGACTTTCGGATGAGTCTTTAAACCGAGGTCCCGTCTCCGTATGACCTTAGTTGTTGGTGGGACGTAAAACTAAAACTCACTCACTCGCTGAGCTAAGTGTTTTATCTCTCAGATATTCTGTTACAAAAGCGAGTAAGTCTTTGAACCACTTTTCGTAAAACTCAATATCTTTCAAATGCATGGGACTTTTCTCTCTGGGCCTGTCCAGGAACCGCGATGCGAGGCGTACCGTCCACGCTGATAAACCCTATTGGTTTCATTAGGCGGCAGGGATTGAGATGTCATTTCATCCCAATGTCCGGTAAAGGTCACGCACAACTGGAAGCAACGTCCCCAAAATGATCTATACGGCGTTCCGGGAAAAAAAGTTTTGCTTGTTCGATTTGAGGTTTCACGTCCCCGTCAACGCCGTATGGGTCATTTTGGGGGGCGTTGCTCCCAGTTGTGCGAGACCTTTACCGGACATTGGGATGAAATGACATCTCAATCCCTGCCGCCTAATGAAACCAATAGGGTTTATCAGCGTGGACGGTACGCCTCGCACCGCGGTTCCTGGACAGGCCCGGAGAGAAAAGTCCCATGCATTTGAAAGATATTGAGTTTTACGAAAAGTGGTTCAAAGACTTACTCGCTTTTGTAACAGAATATCTGAGAGATGAAACACTTAGCTTAGCGAGTGAGTGAGTTTTAGTTTTACGTCCCACCAACAACTAAGGTCATACGGAGACGGGACCTCGGTTTAAAGACTCATCCGAAAGTCTGGAGAAGCCCGGGATCGATCCTGCGATCCCTGGTTTACAAGGCGAGTAGCATAACCACTGCGCCACAGGGGCTTCTAGCTTAGCCGTATCCGATTAGAAATAATGTGGAAAAAAGAAAGCGATTTTCGCTAATCGAACATTTGGGACCAGTTGTATTCTCGAACGAGTTAAGAGGAGAGACACCGGGTATTGGTGGAGGTGGCTGTGGTGGTATCTGTGGTGGTGGTGGTGGTGGCTGTGGTGGTGGGTGGTGGTGGCTGTGGTGGTGGTGGTGGTGGCTGTGGTGGTGGTGTCTGTGGTGGTGGTTGGTGGGTGGTGGTGGCTGAGATGGTGGCTGTGGTGATGGTTGTGGTGTCTGTTGTTGTGGCTGTGATGGTGGGTGGTGGTGTCTGTGGTTGTAGTGGTGGTGACTGTAGTGGTGTCTGTGGTTGTAGTCGGACTTAGGTATCGAATACATCTCTCCCGTACTCAGCTTATACCGGATGGGGGTGTCGCCGCTATCCGGCGGTGGAGTTCTTGCGGGTGGGAAGAAATAACACTGACCACTCCTTAGCTTTCGCTTTAGCCGTTTCCAGTAGTGCTTTACCGTAGGAGAAATAAGGAGAAATGTAAGATCCCTTCCCTGCAAGGGCCTGTAAATAGAAAGCGATTTTCAATGCAGACTGTCATAAGGATTACGCGTGTGATGAAAGCCTTATTACCCATGGTTATGAAACAACAGGAGATATTTATTTTGAAACAGGGGCGATAATTCAGTGAAAATAAGTAATTACGACCCTTTGTCGTCAGAATGTAGGTCTTGTGATGGTATGTATGTGTGTGAGAGCAGGGCAAATACTTTTAATTGTTTACCGAGTTCAAGTTGTTTATTTCTGACCTAACAGACACACACCCAAATGCAATATAGTTCTGGCCCTTTGTCAGAATGTAGGTCTTGTGGTGGTATGTATGTGACGTTTCGTGAGCGTAGGGCAAATACTTTTGAAGTTTTGACCGAGGTTAAGTTAATATGTATGTGAAGTTTCATGGGCGTAGGGCAAATACTTTTCAATTATGACCGAGGTTAAGTTTTTTGGTTAATGCGTGACAAACACATGAACAAAAGCAGTTCAGCTCTGGCCTTTTGTCAGAATGTAGGTCTTTTGTTTGTTAGTAGGAGTGTAACGAGTATGGATAATACTTTTAAAGTAATGACCGGTTAAGAATTTTGGTTTAGATATGACAAACTGAATGACAAGGTGATTACTATAGGCCACCCAAAATACTGTGCGGGGTCCTATTTTAGAAGGGAAGTAACTCCGTAAATAATGTTGGCAGGGTTATGGTTCTTGTATTCTCCGATTCCCCTCATAGCCCCCCTATATCAGTATATAGAGTTTCGCTTAATTACCTTTTACACTTTTAGAGATAAAAAGTGTGTCGGACGGACGGATGGACGGACGAAGCGGCGATTACACGCTCTCCCTTCGGGGAGCATAAAAATTGGATCAATAACCGCAGCCTTCAGAACGCTCTCTACCAGCGAGTTTCGTTGTTCGTTTAAAGGCAATAAACATTTCGCCTCTTAGTCGGCTGATCATGACACCGCACCAGCGCCTGACAGTAGTAATATCCTAAATGTTGCGATGGAAGACTGCTGCTGTTGTGTAACGTTACAACAAGCCCAACAATTTGCGTTAACGACTGACCGACTGCCCCTTACCAAACGGAGCTAACCCTGACCGAGCGCATCTATCGCTCCGTCTCCGCTATGCCCTCAGTCAATCCTCTTTATACCGACATTCGTTATAACGGCACACTCGTTATAACGATAATTTAAACGGTAGAAATCCTCAAAACTAAGCATTGATCTGATCAGTTTGATAGGAAATGCGTGTATAAATAACATAGCCAAGAAAAATTCTCCGAGATACAAATGTTATAGATATATGTTAGAGTAGCCTTGCCGAGGCGGTTCTCACGAGTACCCACAACCATGTCTTGGAGCAGTAATAAGGAAAATAATGTTTACCCCTGCAAAGCCAAATTTTACTGAATAAAAGTTGGGTTTAAATATGTTAGAATCGCCTCGATGAGGCGGTTCTAACGAGTACCCACAACCTATGTCTTGGATCAGTAATAAGGAAAATAAGGTTTACCCCACTGCATACCCAAAGTTTATCTGGCTACGCCCCCACGATAACTGTATAAATTTCATAGCCGAGAAAGATTCTCCGAGATACAAATGTTGTAGATATGTCCGGTAAAGGTCTCGCACAACTGGAAGCAACGTCCACAAAATGATCTATACGGCGTTGACGGGGACGTGAAACCTCAAATCGAACAAACAAAACTTTTTTTCCCGGGATTCTCCGAGATATAAATATTGTAGATATGTCCGGTAAAGGTCTCACACAACTGGGAGCAACGCCCCCCAAAATGACCTATACGGCGTTGACGGGGACGTTAAACCTAAAATCGAACAAACCAAACTTTTTTTTTCCGGGACGCGGTCCATTCCTAGTTTCTCACACCTTCCATTGTTTTCCGGTTTTCGAGGCGATAATCGTTTTGCGTGTGAGAGAATTAATTTGCGCCCCATCAATACTATACCGGGTAGTATCTCCCTAAATATTGGGATAGGAGCGCTCGAGCGAACGGGGTAGACCCCGATCACCCCGACCAGATCGGGGACGGCGAACTGCGCCAATCCGCGGGAACATCTTTCGCCTCAAAATTTAGGATACTTACGGCGTAATTACCGCGAGTTACGTCATTCGAACACTCGTCCGATATTTAGGGTAGTTTCGTCATCTAATCGTTTCGCTTACGTTTCACCGGAAGTTATACAAATGCTGCGCATGCGCAGTTCGTGGCGCTAAAGTAACGCTAATACTACTATCGGACTGTCTACGGCGAGATCCATTAAGTCGTTCAAGACAATGATGTTATTACATCTCGTGTCTAAATCACTCAGGTTGTTTTGAAAGTCTGGAAGGTCTGGAAGGCCTTCTCGAAAGGTAATTTCCTCTTTCAATGTTCGCTTCATTTCTTTGAACATACCTTGATACTGTCCATAAAACCACTGTATGTTATGGGATTTGTTGCACACTTCGTGTTGAATATAATCCCTTTCTAGCAGTTGTTCGACGAAAAATAGCTTTTTCCTGACAAACGTGGCCCTACCACCATATGGGAGAATTTGTGTCGGAATCCAAACCTCGGGTACGGCTCTGGTAAAATGGCGGCCGTCTTGTCCGCGGCGACGATCTTGTGACGTCACTACCGTCAAAGAGGGGCCTATACTACTAGTAGTCATGTATTAATTAATTTTCACATTTTGATATGGTGCTATGGTTTCGTGTAGCGTACGTCACCAATGCGTCCAACTGATATTGGCTTACAATTGGGCAAGGCGTGTTGCCATTGCAGCAGGTAAGGGAAGAGAGAGGAAGCTGTTAATTTGCCTCCTTCTTCACCATTACGAAAACACGCCTATACAAATACATTGTAAACTTTACCGCCGAAAAACGAAAATTTTAAAATGAAAAATTGTGCTATTTTTCTTATTTCTGTTCAAAATATAGATTGTGGGTACACGTTAGAACCGCTTATTGAGGCGGTTCTAACGAGTACCCACAATGTATATTTTAGAGCAGAAATAAAAAAAGGTTTACTCCTGTGAACCCCCTTTTAACTATATGAAAGTGGGGTTCAAAGCGGTCATAGTTATATAGGCATGTTTTCATGATGCTTTCATTCTTTTCTTCTTTCTTTCCTGTCCATTCTCTTTCATCCCTTCTTCTATCTCTTCTGCCTCTTTCCGCCCTTTCTCTGGGAGGCGACATAAAGCGGTGTGAGTGAGTCAGGTCGCCTAATGCATATAAGCCTTCTGGTTTCATTCAGCGACAGAGCTTGATGTCTTATTTCACCTCAATGTCGGGTAAAAGTCCAAAAAAATTGGAAGCAACGTCTCCAAAATGTCATAAATAGTGTTGACTGGTAGGTTAAACCCCAATTCAAATTAATTCAAAAATGGTCCATGCTTGTTGACATGTCGTTAAACCCAAATAAAATGAAATCTTGCTATGGGAATTTGCATTGGTAGATGTTAACCAAGTTTTTCTTTTAAATAATGTGTCTTGAAACTGAGAAGTCGAAGAACTCAGACGCAAGTGACTAAATTAGCTTAATTTCAGAAATAAATGTCTAGTGAAATGTTACAGAGTGGTATTTGAGGAAGCTGTCGATGAATCTGACTGGAAATTAATTGAATGAAATGTAATCATGCACCCTCATGCTGCCAAAGACTGGTCAAGAAGTGCACTCACATATCTTGACAGCATAGCAGGACGACACGTGTTTCCGTCTGTCTGCATATATACCAAAATGCAAATCATTCACGTATTCTCGAACCAACTGTTGTTCTTAGTTAATTCCTTTGAGCCGGGACACAGCATTTCCTACAACTTATATGTACGCCCAGTATATAATCAGATCAGCCTGCGTATCCGTATAGTCTATCCAGAGACTTTTCTTGCTGTATGAAGGAGCATTGGGCACTTAGCTATACTAAGAGCGCACAACGGAGACTCTGATCAGACTGCGCGGATGCGCAGACTGATCTGAGTCTTCGCTTGGCGCACATATCTAATTGTAGGTTTTGTCGTGCGCTGGCTCAATTTAGAATGCGAATGGGATGAGAGTGAGGAATGTTTCTTTCCCTTTAGCGTCTTAAATGGGGGGTCTGATCATTGTCTTCACTTCTATTTTATAGGTGCTAGTGATGAACTGCAAAAACTGAATTATAAACCCATATATGAAAAAGGAATCTTTCGTCTGATAAGTTTAGAGTGGTCCATTTCCAATTATTACATGTATACAGGTATCGGATTTGTTTCGTTTGTGGTAAGTTTAACAAAAATGTATGTGTTTTACACAAACAGTATAGACCCAGATCAGACGCCGCGTTCCCAAACATGGAACGCTATGCAAATATTGGTTGAGCAGAAGCGTTGGTTGAATGGGTCTCCATAAAGCGAGCGGCCAAGACTGATTAGACTGCAGTCTACGGCAAGATTCACATTCCACAAGAATTTCAAACAACGTACAGTAGAACTTCGATGGCTCGAACACCGATGTCTCGTTTACCATGGATGTGTCGAACCCATTCTTTAGCCCCTAGCGAAATCCTCTACATAAGAAATAGTGGGGGATAATTAAGGAGATTTAAGTCTTTTATCTTGCAAATGTATGCTGTGTGTACTCATTAGAATCGCCTCGATGAGGCGATTCTAATGAGTACACACAGCATACATATTCGTTGTAGAACACCGAAAAGATGTCTAAAAGTATCTAGTTATGCCTCCTGACAGTAACCTCAGTGGCTCGAACTACCCCTTGTCTCGAACAGATTTTCGAGGTCCCAAAGGTGTTCGAGCCATTGAAGTTCGACTGTACATGGTTAAAAAACATATGTTTCTGTTTGAACTGAAGTTTAACGTCCCAGACAACACTTTTTAGGTCATTTTAGAGGCGTTCCCGTCCAATTTGGTGAGACTTTTACCCGACCCTGAGATGAAAAGACTTTTCAAGCCCTGCCGCCCAATGGAACCAATAGGCTTTATATGTATGGACGGTCCGACTCGCGCCGCTTTGCCCGGGCAGGCTTGTACGTAAGCGGTTTACCAGTACTCATCTACAGTCGGTTTTAGCTCTGCGTGGACGCACCATGCAGCCCGAACTAGATGTTTTTTCCAAGCCCCAATGAGCGGGGACAAAGGCTGTAGGATGGGCAAGATGATCTGAGGCAAGATTCACATGCCACAAGAATTCAAGCAAGGTACACATGTATCAAGCAAACAGGCCTATATATTTTTGATCTCCTTAAACCCTACTTTTATATAGTAAAACTGGGGTTTACAGGGATATACATTATTTTTCTTATTTCTGCTATGGCTTGAGCAGAAATATGCAAAATATGAGGATTCTGAAAAGTTACTTTTTTGGTGAAAGAATTTAATAAATTTGAATAGGCGTATGTTAAGAGGAGTACTGATGGTTATTAACCCTTGCCCTGCTGAATATATTAATCGGCCACACCCACTACCGATTATCAACCAATCAGATTTCTTGATGCAAATTATTGCAACAAAATCACAATCTGAATGACAATGTAGATCCCGATCAGATGGCTTCTTCAGCAGTCAGAAGCCATCTGATCTGGATCTACTTTGTTTTAAAGATAGAAGCCATCTGATCTGGATCTACATTGTTTGAAGCATAAAGCATATCTGGGCTCGGCAGGACAAGGGTTAAGGTACAATTTTCCTTCCAGTTTCCGTGAGTATCGACAAAGCAGCCGAAGGGACGCAATACATTAAAGAAAGTTCAGTGTGATATCTTGAGTAATTCCTCTTCTATATATATAGAAGTCTCCGTGGTGTAGCGGTTACGTTGCTGCTTTGAAAACCAGGGGTCGCAGGATCGATCCCGGGCTTCTCTAGACTTTCGAATGAGTCTTTAAACCGAGGCCCCATCTCCGTATGACCTTAGCTGTTGGAGAGACGTAAAACTCAAACACTCACTCACGCCTCTTTTATAAAATAAATCAAACTACTGAGCGTACTGGTGGGTCGATTGTCTCTGAGTGTTGACTGGGAATATATAGTCCTGTACTGAGAATTTAACCCTAAAATTCCAGTAGCATTATGTGGCGTCTGATCTGGGTCGTCCGGCACTGTTTGCCATTGACCTGGAACTCGAGCAAGGTCCAGACATTGTTTTTTTACACAGCGCTCGGCGGCTAGCGCTGCTATAATTTACATGGTCAGCAGTAGTCACTAGGACAATAGCAGGCGGAAACTTCTGTAGTTAGTTACTATGGGTCGATTTGACAATTATTCGACCCAACTAGAAATGTGTCCAAGAGCCTGATATTTGTTGCACTGATGAAAATCTTAGACGCAAACGCCAACACTATCTCGGAAAAGGTTAAGGGGAATAGGAACACCTGGCAGATTTTTCCGCCATTTTTCAAAGGGAGACAACTTTGGGGACTTCCTGTTCACTTTTCTATAGGTTCAGTCCCACTGAAAAAGGGGTCTACTCTTAAAGGAAATAATAGGCTCCTCAGGAGCAAATTCTTTCCTTTAAATGTTGACCCATATTGACGTGGGGGGGGGGGGGGGGACAAAAAAAACATTTGCAAGAGTTGCCTCCCCTGAAGGTGTACCTATTCCCCTTAAACGTAAATAGCTAACGTCATCCCGGATGTGGACGGACGGACAGGGATAATACTATATGCCCATTCCACCATTCTTACCCCTTTTTGTACCAAATGGAATATTCCACCTTATTTATAACAGGAGTCCATTTCAAAATTTAGGGATGTCAGATTGTTTTCTTCAAAAACTATTTGGAAATTGGCAGAAAAAAAATGCAGTGTAAGCCCTGATTAGACGCCGCGTTCTGCGGCGTCTGATCTGGGCCTGCCTTGTTTGCCAACTACCCGTTTTAGGGTTTCCGGTACTGAATGGGTGAAAATCAGTGGGGAGGGGGTGCATAAAATGTCATCTGTTTGCTTTGTGTCATATGCTTTGTCAAATTGCCGGATTGCAAATCTTAGGATAGTCCAAGAGGGCCAGTTAGAAAGTATTAATAGTAGTCGTATTGCGTAGTAGTTTCGGAGATTTCGTGTACTTTCTAGCATACATGAGAAATCTTATCATTAATCACTTGACCGAATTTAACCGTGCCCATTTTTATGCTTGCAGTGCGCTAGAGCGGTCTTTGCAGATGACCATGTCTTTGACACTGGGCGAAAATATGGCGCAAAATAGTAATGTTAAATTAGAAGAACAGAGGGTGTACTGCAAAGTGCGTACATTGCTAGATGTGTCGCCATTGGAGATAAAGCCGATTTGGGTAAAGTTTATGGTGAAAATGCACTATCGTATCCAACAGTTGCAGATGGGTGCGACTTTTCAGAGGAGGACGAACTTCAGTCAAAGATGAGCCGCGGCCGGGTCTACCGCTTTCATCAGTGTCAGAAAAAGAAATCGAGATTGTGAAAACGGTAATTGAAGAACATGCGCGGTACGCTGTGGAAGCGATAGTGGATTTATATGGCATGGATTCGTCAGCCGTATTTTATATATTGAAAGACGTGCTTAAGTTTTAGAGTTGTGCTAGTTGGATACCCAATCTTTGACATCTGAACAAAAGCGGGTAAGGATAGGAAAAGCCTCAGAACTTCTAGCAAAATATAAAGATGTGGATCCCAGGAGAAACCTGAGATGAAACATGGCTGTATTTTTTATCCTGATTGCAAAGAAAACAAACAAAAGTTTAGGTGGGTGAAAGAAGACTTCAAATCGTGCGGAGAAATCACTCTTCCAGACGTGTTATATACGCTTTTTTTAACTGCGATGGAATGATCCCCCGAGTACCAGTGCCTGAGAACAAGAGTGTCACATGATATTTTTTAAAGAAAACATTCTTTCTGCTGTGCTGGATCACTATGTTGCAAAGCGCCCACGTGCAGGTGTACGTGGTCTTCACATTCTTCATGATAACGCCCCTGAACACAGATAAGCCGTCGTGATGGAATATTTGCAGAAGTTGAACTTTAAAACTTTACCACATCCTCCATACAGTTCAGACCTTTTCTCCCTGTGATTTCTGGCTTTACCCATATGATAAAACATGTCTGTGAAGATGTTGTTTTGCAAGCCGTCATGCCTTGGGTAGTGCGGTTGTTACAACGCATAATGTAGTAATGTAGTAATTACTACATTTTGATTTTTTTTACTACATTATGCGTTGGCATAGTCGACGCGAAATGAAGTAAAAAATTATTTCATTTCGCGTTGATATGCACCATATCGACGCATAATGAAGTAATGATGGTAGAACATAGCTGTCTTCGAAAAGACTTAGGAAGCAATAGAGTTAAATTCCTACAATTTAGACCACATTTGAGACGGTTCAAAAGTGGTCTTTAAGACCACAGTTGAACAGTCCAAAAGACGGTCTTCCACAAAAGCACACTGAAGGTCAAAATCACAAAGAAAAAGGTTTATTGGGCGGCATCTCAATGTCGGGTAAAAGTCCCATGAAATTGGAAGCAACGTCTCCAAAATGACCTAAATAGTGTTGACGGGGACGTTAAACCTCAAATCAAACAAATCAAACAAAAGACAGACAGGCAGACAGACAGACAGACAGACAGACAGACAGACAGAATGGACAAAAACTATATACCCCCTTGCATACTTCGTATGCCGGGGGTATAAATAGATGGGCTGCACGATGCTTCCACGCAGAGCTGATACCGCCCGTACATGAGTCCTCGTAATCTGCTTAGAAGGTCTAAGCCTGTCCAGGAAAACTGCTGCGAGTCGGCCCATCCATGCATATAAACCCTATTGCTTTTAATTGGACGGCAGCGATTGAGATGTCATTTCATCTCAATATCGGGTAAAAGTCCCATAAAATTTGAAGCAATGTCTCCAAAATGACCTAAATAGTCTTGACGGGAACGTTAAACCTCAAATCAAACAAACAAACTGTTGACGCATAATGAAGTAAAATTAAGTATGCCACCCATCGCCGCAAAATGAAATAATTCTTTCATTTTGCTCAAACCTCTTAGTATCGACGCATAATGAAGTAAAAACGACATTTTATTTCATTTCGCGTCGACTATGCCAACGCATAATGTAGTAAAAATTTCAAAATGAAGAAATTACTACATTACTACATTATGCGTTGTAACATGCGTTGTTCAAGTGTACGAGTATAAACAGTATACCCCAAAAGGGATTCAAAATTCCGATAAAAAGACTGGAAAAGTGCGTACAGGTCAGGGGAGAATACTCTGAGGGCCTCCACTAGTTAGTTTGGAGCAGGTAAGCCTTATATTTACAAACCGCACCCACTATTAATACTTTCCAAACGCACCTCGTTAACTTGAAAATAGACGTGTTCCTCGTACATGTAGTGCATGCAGACGGGCGCGTTTGATGTCGTTACATGTAAAAAAAGTAAAAAAAAAAAAACTATTTCTCACGACGCCCATTGCAGAATAATTATTTGGACAACAGTATGTCGTGAAAAAAATCAGCATGCAGTATAAACATTCCTGATTTTGGTTCTTGACAACAAAATGCGATACGTGTCCGGGTCTAACGGGCTTATGCAAATATCTCTCTCATGCGGGGAATGTGTTACCACGTTCCCCGCCAAGAATCAAAGCAACATATTTTTTTACGCTATTGAATCAGACATACAGTGTAGCATCTATCTTCTGATACTGCGTCGGTCACATTTGACCATTACCGCAGGTGTATATTACATACACTCCAGGTTTTGCAGGATGAAAGCCTACACAGTAATCATGTAATTACGGTAGGGATCTTTAACCTGCACAGTGGATTGTTCTCCCTGCACAGGGGGTCTCCAGTTAAGGTCCCGATCCGAAGGACGGTGCACTTTATGACATTCATCGCTGCAAATGATGCCAATGGAGCGTGTTCGGACACCGAAATTTTATCGCCGCTGCCGGGGATCGAACCCGGGACCTCTAGCATCAGAAGCAAGTGCACTAACCACTGAGCTATCACGCATCCGAAATTTCTCAGGAGCTATAAGTTCTGAGGAGCTTCCATTAGGAAAACATGTCCGTAAGAAATAATGGCGTCCAACATGGTGTCAGAAAATGATAAATATTAGGTAAATATGATAACATCTTAAGTATTTCTGCTTCCAACATAGATTGCGGGTGCTCGTTAGAACCGCCTCATTGAGGCGGTTCTAACGCGTACCCACAAGCTATGTCTTGGAGCAGAAATAAGAAAAATAAGGTATAACCCCATAAACCCCAGTTTTCTCTATATAAAATGGGGTTTAGGGGGGGGGGGGGGTGTTCATTTCACTGACTTGTTCACGTGATGGATGGTAAGAAGAGCAAAATAATATTAACAGACAGAAACAATTAAAACTGACGTGTGTTTCACTTATATGTACTTTTGATGATCGAACTTTCGGAGTCTGCAAAAACAGTAACATCAATATTTTCATAACGTAGTTCAGAGATAATTTTGTCTGTACGAAAGAGCTTTATTAACAGCTATCCAGTGTCAATGCATTGAAGATTTATTGCCTGCGAGCACACAATGGCTTTATTGGGAAACATAAAATTCTGAATTTGAATTTCAGCGTAATCAAGGGAAAACCGTAGACCGTATGCAAACTAAAACTCGGATTCTAACACAGTACGCCTATATAGCCAATAGTAAAATCTAGTGATATATTGCGTAATAAATCACAGACCGTTCAAAGGCAGTTCGTCTGTCGCCCTTTATTTTTGTTATGGTTTGTCTTTTGAGGGTATGTATCGCTTTGGATAGCCAATTGGCCATTTTGTGGGAAAGTAACTGTCCTTTTGGCTTACCGCTAATGAATTTAGGGTCTAGTTATTTCATGTTTGTGTTTTCGCCCACCTCTGATTAACGATCGGCTCGATATGAGTGAAATAATCTTGAAAGGGCCGTAAAGCCAAAACCAAAAAAAAAGTTCATGTTTGTGTTTCTTTCCCTTTGATGTCTCTGATGGGAGCTATGGGTTAATTGTATCGATTCCTCATCATTGCTTCAAATTATTTGCCTGAATCGCGACGGAATCAAAGGCGAGGACTGCGGCCGCGTAAAATAGATTTTAGCACCACCCCTCCCCCTAGCGAAATTCTTTTCACTGACAGTTCCAATCGCGGTGTACTTTTTTATGGATTGTCTCTGAGTTTGTTTTTATTTTGGATATCCAACTGGCCATTTTGTGAGGAAGTAACTGTCCTTTTGGCTTTCCACTATCAATGTTTCCATTATGCCATTAGGGTCTTCTTATGTAATGTTGGTGTTTCTTTACCCTTTGATGTCTCTGCTCTGATGGGAAGTGTGCGTTCATAGTATCGACTCCTGATCATTGCCTTCTAAAATATAGATTGTGGGTACTCGTTAGAACCGCCTCGATGAGGCGGTTCTAATGAGTACCCACAATTTATATTTTGAGCAGAAATAAGAAAAATATCACAATTTTTCATCTTATAATTTTCATTTTTTCGGCGATAAAGGTTACAATGTATTTGTATAGGCGCATTTTCCTAATGTCACGTCAATGAAACTACTAGTGAAGGCTTTTCGCGTCAAGCTCATCATCACAGAAATTTGTTTCAGAATTTTGTTTTGTTTGAGTTGAGGTTTTACTTCCCCAGCAACACTATTTAGGTCATTTTGGAGACGTTGCTTCTAATTTTGTGGGACTTTTAGCGAAATGACATCTCAAGCCCTTAAGCCCAAAGATACCGCTAGGATTTATAAATACATGTAGGGACGGTCCGGCTCGTAACACTTTGCCCGGGAAGAATAACGTCGCTTAGTGGCCACACAACGCTTAGTGTCCAACGCTTATTGTTCATTTTGCGAAACTGACAATAGGCGTCGATCATGCAGATCGGAATACAGTATCAACAGCTAATGTCCGATTTTTGATAAGTATTACTATAGTTACACGTCTTGATCAGAATTTAACACGCTGTGGACAAAAGTGACCCGACACGCATTACCGGAGCTGGAATCGGGGACTCGTCGGGATATATTTAGTATGTTCTATAAAAGGTTTATCCTTTGGAAGCAAGGAATATATCAAAGAACTGGAAAATCAGAAGTGTACATGTTTTCTGGCCCAGACTTAATTGGCCTAATTGGCCGAAAGCCAATTAAGTCTAGGCCTATTTCATGGCCCAGTGATTTTTCCTTGCATCTTGAAGACCTTTCGATGTATGAACATTAAACTGCAGGATAATGAGACAGTACCGACATTCTTCCTCACAAAATGTAGGTCACTGTGACCTATATTTCATGGTCATGTGATTTGGCCTTTGGTCTTGAAGACTATTTGATACATGAATACCATACTTTGGTATTATCAGTCAATATGACCTGACATTTCATCTCAAATATAAGTCACAATGCCCTTTATTTCATGGTTAAGTGAGTTTGCTTTATATCCTGAAAACCTTTTGATATGATAATATAATACTTGATATACAAATACAATACTTTGGTATTATGAGTCACAACGAGCCAATATTTGACCTCAAAATAAATGTAGGTCACCATGACCTATTTTTATGGTCCACTGATTTTGCCTTATATCTTAAAGACTTATTGGTGTATGAACATCATACTACAGTATGACCCGGCATTTTATCTCAAACTAAATGTAGGATTATGCGACCTATAGTTCATGGTCTAGTGCTTTTGCTTGCATCTTGAAAACCATTACGAAAACACGCCTATACAAATACATTGCCCTTTTTTGGGCCAAAAAATAGAAATTTTAAGATGAAAATTTGTGATAATTTTCTTATTTCTGCTCAAAACATAGATTGCGGGGATTCGATAGAACCGCCTCGACGAGGCGGGTCTATCGAGTACCCACAATCTATGTTTTTTAGCAGAAATAAGAAGTAGAATGTATACCCCCTTAAACCCCAGTTTTACTATATAAAAGTGGGGTATGAGGGGTTCAAAAATATATAGGCGTGTTTTCGTGATGCTATATGATATGTGTACATCATGTTTCGTATTATGGGTCAGTATGACACAATCTTTGACCTCAAAATGAATGATCTATATTATATGGTCCAGTGATTTTGTCTTATAACTTGAAGACTGTTTGATGTATGAAGATCAAACTTGAGGCTTAAGAATCATTATCACCCCAGCTGACCTCAAAATAAATCTAGGTCACTTTGACCCATATTACAGACCAGGGCCCAGTTGTTCAAAGCAATGTTTGCTTAAGGAGCTCGTTAGTGGTCAAATTGTCAACTGTTCTAGCAAAGACACTATCTAATATAGTGTTATTTTTGCTGAAATGATGAGAGCAGATTTTGTATTGGCAAAAGCTGCTCATATTTTTTTTCAGCAAAACTATCAGAATATTTTCCATATTAAATGATCAAAGTTTCAAAGTTTTAACAATACGTAAGCTAACGACATCATTAGTTTTGAACCACTGGGCCCTGCTCTCTCTCTCTCTCTCTCTCTCTCTCTCTCTCTCTCTCTCTCTCTCTCTCTCTCTCTCTTCCACAAGCAATACAGTTATAGACGTTTGAACTTCTGATTTTTTGTATCACCAGCTGACACGTCGGCTTTGGGAGACAAAAATACTTTTGCAGGAGTTGTCTCCCCTGAAGGTGTTCCCATTCCCCTTAATATAAAAAAATATTCAAATGCCATGTTTACAGGACTGGTCTAAACATCTCTTGCGTGTTAGTATACTCAACAAAAAGAAAAAAAAAATATTTGAATTGAGGTTTAACGTCCCTGTCAACACTATTTAGGTCATTTTGGAGACCCTGCTTACAATTTTGTGGGACAGTTACCCGACATTGGGATGAAAAGACATCTCAAGCCCTGCCACCCAAATGAAACCAAAATGCTTACATGTATATGATTCGGACGGCTGACTCACCCACTTCGCCTGGGTAGGCTTAGTCCTTATAAGGGGGCGGGGGGGGGGGGGCTATCAGTACGCTTGTGTGGACAGTTTCAGCTCGGCGTTTCGATGTGTGCCATGTAATTGGCGGTTTGAAGTAACGCCTCGTTGTTGTCATGACAACAACAATGACAGTCAGATTATTTGCAAACCAAGTCTTGCCCTTCTTCAAGTACAAGCTTGGGCCGTCAACCGGCAACAAAATGCATGTAATGAACCCCACGTTATATATGAGAAATTGGGATTTAAACTATTTTTACTCTTAGTTTTGCTGAAAACATGTAATAAGGTAGTACTAAAGAGCATTCATAATCAGTATTTGTTGCAGAATTGAAAAACAAGAAAATGCCTAACGGCATTATGGACGAGTTTTTCATTGTCTCTTGTAAAAGAACCCAACAGACCAAAAAAGTTAAAAGAGAACACTGAACAAGAAATCTCGTTTTAAGTGATTTTATTAAAAAAATAAAATTCAAATTTTGCCGGTTTTGTTCCAAAAAGCCATTTTCTTATGTGAAAGAGCTAGACAGACTGCAGCAGTTGCAAGAGTACCAGAGTACCAAAAAGTACCCCTAAGAACAAATAAACAAGAATTAATTCCTGTTTTCAAGCCTTTGCATTTACAAAACAAAATCTACAAACTTGCAAGTACTAGTAACTGTTTATGTTCTGTAAGAAAGAAAAACAATAAATATGAAAAAAAAATCATCTGTCAGGATTTGAACTCACGATCCCTTGGTTGAGAGCCCTGCGCTATATTAACTCCACTTGCAAGCTTGCAAGGGAAATAAGGAAGGTTATACAGGGAAAGCTTCTAAAAAAACTTAAGTTCGAAAAAATGGAACATTTCACTAAAACTTTGGTCCTCGGTGCCATTAATGTATTGTATATGAAATGGATACCTCCAATGAAGCAACGATCTTAATAAAAAGCAATCCAATGAATAATGAAGGTAATACATCACTTCGAAAAAAAAAGGTTATCCAGACGACGCCCGACGCCCGCCTCCCGGACATAGCTATTTTTTTTTTCAAATATTTTTTTTTAAAACTAGAGTTGTGTTCATAAGACACGGATGCCTCCCAATATGACACAGGGCACAGACGTGAGTGTTATGTAACACACTGTGGTATTACATGTTTGACCTTGGGCTTGGAGGTACTAATCTGGGTCATGTAAGCGATGCATCGTCTCATGATTGTTAACTCTTTTGTCAAATATTTTCAAAATCCATTTTATAATTAGAAGGTTATTGACCAGACACGAATAAAAGACACTTTATTTGACATTTGACCTCGAAGCATGTCCTTGGCATTTGAGGTACTGATCTCGGTTTTTTTACGCGACACATCGTCTCATGATGGTTAACATTTCTGCCAAGTTACTAAAAAATCCGTCTAAGAATAAAACGATTATATTGACCGGACACGAAAAAAGACCCCCTTTTTACCTTTGACCTCTTAGTGTGACCATGAAATCGGAAGGTCTTGCACGCAACACATCGGATAATAAGGTGAACCTTTCTGCATAGTAATTTAAAAAGTCCACATAGAAAAAAAAAGTTTTTGGCCAGAAACGAGGTCATACGTGTGACGCATCGTATCATGGTTAACATTTCCGCCAAGTAATTTCCAAATCCATCATAGAATAATAAAGTTTTTGACCGGACACGAAAAAAAACCCTTGTTTGACCTTTGACCTTTAAGTATGACCTTGACATTGGAGGTACTGACCCGGGTCTTGCGCGCGACACATCGTCTCATGATGGCTAACAATTCTCCCAAGTAATTTCGAAAGCTATCCAAGAATAAGCCAAGTTATTGACGGACCACGAAAAGAGACCCTTTTTTTTAGCTTTGACTACTAAGTATGACCTTGACCTTTGAGATACCGTCATGGGTCTTGCGCGCGACACATTGTCTTATGAAGGTGAACATTTCTGCAAGGTACATTTAACCTTTCACCTCTAAGTATGACCTTGACCTTGGAGGTACCGACCGGTGTCTTGCACGCAACACATCGTCTCATGATGGTTCGATGCTTCCACGCAGAGCTGAAACCAACTGCATATGAGTACTAGTAAACCGCATGCCCAGGAAAAGTGGTGCGAGTTGGACCGTCCGTGCATATAAACCCTATTGGTTTCATTGGGAGGCAGGGTTGAGATGTCATTTCATCTCAATGTCCTGTAAAAAGTCCCACACAATTTGAAGCAATGTCTTGAACATGACTTACACAGTGTCTACGAGGACGTTAAACCTCAAATGAAATCACACACGCACGCACGCACGCACGCACGCACGCACGCACACACACACACACACACACACACACACACACACACACACACCTGTGGACACAATTCCGTTCAAACTTTGATGTACTTCATTTCATTTTGAAGTTGAAACATCATTCATTATATCCTAACATCCTGTCAGTCAACTGCCAGGCAGAAATAAATTCAAAACACAAGGTGGTGTACATTTCATTGCAGACTCCAACACCGTCCAATCAAAATCCATCTCAAATGTCAATCAGAAAGTGTTTGCAAAAATGAGACCAATCAATTGCTTGATCCAGTTTTAGAATTCTTTGATGAATGACGTTTGCTCGTCAACCTACATACATACATTCGTACATGCATGGTAAAATCTATATGATGATATTAAAAGTGTTGATGGGGACGTAAAACCTCAACGCAAACAAACAAAAAAAATCTATATGACCGCCGCCTTTGCGGGGGTTGGGGGGATAAAAACACATCCAAATATCATAAAGCCATCACGCAAACACGTAAGAAGCGCCTTGCTGGTGCAATTCTAACGAGGTCCCACAATCTATATATATTGAACAGAAATGTGACAAATATCGGATTTTTAAACTGATATTTACAATTTTCAGAACATGTATATTTGAATAGGCGTGTTTTCGCAATGCATGAAAGAACTTAATATTCCACAAGAGCGGAAGATACAAGCAACGCTTTCCCTGCCATTTAGATAGAAAAAAAAAAGATCTTTTCTTATAAAACGAATTTTCGAGCACTCGAACTTATTTTACTTATTATTTTTATTTATTTATTTATTTATTTTTACATCAAGAACATTTAGGAGATTCAAGCGTTAAACCTCAGCAATGCAAACAAACACATTCAACATTTCAACCTTTCTCCGAGAATCGGTCTATTTTTCGGCGGAAGTTTTTTAGACACGGTTCCCAAAGTCGGATAAACGAGATTTACTTTTACAGCATAGACGCATTAGATGAACAGAAATAAACCAAAACGAAACTCATATGGATAAATTTGTCTAAGCTTTCATATGAGCATTCACAAGGCAAAATATATCTCTGTATAAATATACGCTCGGCTAAAGCTTGAATTATCCTGTCTCCCCACTCAGTCATAATATAATTTTCGATTTTGCTTGAAGAAGCTTTGAACCAAAGGCCATACATAAAAAACACAGCAAGGGCTGCGCAGGCTGATCTGAGTCCTTGCTGTATTCAAATGTCATAAGACGTATTTTCGCTAACCATGGCTTATTTAATTGCTTTAGCAGACAAAATTAACGGCGAAAGCTTGTTACCAACCAATCCTGCAGCCCTCATGATATCTGCTATAACTTTTACCCTTATATAGGCATAGAATCCAATTTCTGGGGAAGTTGACAAATGGCAAAGACCCCAATCATTCGCAGAACGCGACATTTGATCAGGGTCTACCATTTTTGCAGCACCTGCAACAAATAATATATGCATGCGATGTTGACATTTGAAATGGATCTGTCAAAAGCTGCTATATGCGTTCGAAAGGTTCCATTGGATTCATGTGGGCTAAACCAGTTACAAGGAAGTATGATAGTTCGCTAATTGTCAAGAAACCTCCGCATTTGGTTAGCACACCTACATGTATATGGTAAAGTATATTTGTGGGGACTCGGCAATGACCAGGAATCGATACAATTAACCCAGAGCTCCTATTAGAGACACCATATGGAAAGAAACACAAACATGAAATAACTAGACCCTAATGGAAACACAAATAGCGGAAAGCCGAAAGGACAGTCACATTCCCACAAAATGGCAAATTAGCTACCCAAAGCCAAAAATATAAGCGATACACACACTCAAAGACAAACCATAACAAAATAAACCGCGACAGAAAGTCAGTGAAAGGAATTCCACTGGGGCCCCTATTAAATCGATTTTACGCGGCTGCAGTCCTCGCCCTTACTTCCGTGGCGATTTAGACAAATAATTTGTTCAGTCCGCATGAAGGCGGCGAATTTTACATTTCCTTTAGCTCTTCACTTGATTTGATGCTTAACGTCCCCGTCAACACTGTAAAGGTCAATTTGGACACGTTGCTTCCAATTTTGTGGGACTTTTACCCGACATTGAGATGAAATGACATCTCAAGCCCTGTCGCCCAACGAAACCAAGAGGGTTTATTTAGCTCTTTATGGGGACTTTCTATTTTGAATTAGGTATTTTGTGTAAGATCAGTTTTTTTCATATGTACAGAATATGTAAAGGAAAGTATATAAAAAATTTCGTCAGAAAAAAAAATAATCGTTTTGGAGATACGAAAGAATGCTCCTAGCAGACACACGTCGCTGAGGCAACGTCAAATCAACGTCGGTGCAACGTCATGACGTTGCACCGACGTAGATGTGACGTTGCTTTAACGTCATGTCGCTGTAGCGACGTTAATGTGACGTGACAATTACGTCATGTGCCTGCTGGGATGTTTGTCACAGGGGCATGTTATTGTGATGGTTACGCCTGTGGAAATGGACTTGAACGTTTTTTGTTCTTGAGAAATTGACTTGAACGTTTGGGCTGTCGCTAAGATTGACGCAAATGTTGACAGATTGAATAACGGACGAACGGAAAACTCGACTTCTTTTTAGCACCATGCTTAAAGCCGGTGCGACACTAAAAGAACCACTGTAAGAGCAAAAACTACAAGTTGACAACTGCCAGCAGAGAACACTCAAATCAGCCTGTGCGTCTGTATACCAAACCTGATTGTCACATTCTGTGCTTGTGAGTTGAGTTTTACGTCCCACCAATATCTAAGGTCATACGGAGATGGAACCTAGGTTGGAGGACTCATCCGAAAGTCTGGAGAAGCCCAGGATCGAACCTACGACCCTGGTTTATAAGTCGAGTAGCATAACCACTACACCACAGAGACTTCTTTACCAATCCAGATACATATGCTAAATATTTATGATGGTTTAACTGGCACCACTGCTTAAAACAACGATTCAATGAAAAGGCTGTCAGTTTCAAACACATCCGTGTGACATAGAGCATTCTTTTATAATTTTAAAATTGTTAATTTTCTGATGAAAATTATATAACTCTTGTTTATACTTGAAACATAGGTTACGGGTACTCGTTACAACCGCCTCATTGACGCGGTTCTAACGAGTACCCATAACCTATGTCTTGGTACAGAAATAAGGAAAAAAATATTCTCCTGTAAACCCCAGTTTCATCTATGTAATGTGGGGTTTAAGGTGGTGTTAAAAACACCGACTTGATAACATGACGCTTAATACTTGCATCCTCGAGTCCCTGAATTGAACTCTTCTGTCTTTGGATTTGGACACGTTCATTCTTTTTAAGGAGGGGTACATGTACTTGTCTAAAGCCACGGTCACAAATCACTGTTCGAGCCCTGCCCGACTATTTGGCGACTGATTTGGGGGTGAAATCGGACTGGAGTCCGGTCGGTGTCCTGCCGGATGTTGGGGCGTCGCTGTTGATAGGGAGGGGCCCGGTGAAATTTTAACTCGCACTTAAAATTCTCATCGAATTCTAGGTCGTTGGCACATCGAATAAAAGTCGAACATAGCTCGTGCCGACGTTGGGACGATGTCAATGGCATCGGTTGGCATCCGGTGGTCACAGAGTGGACCCTAATTAATCAGATAATCGGGCAGTAATAAGCCGACGCCCGACAGGTAATCAAGCGGAATCCACTCGATGAATCCTGTTTCGGCTGTCGCCGCTCAATCGCTGACCCGGGTTTCCTGTCGGCGTCCCACTGATTGACACTCGACTATATAAGGGCCCGATCTCCGATGCGTGCAAGTTCCTAGCAGACCAGTAGGGACCATTGCAAACGTTTAGTAACCTTTTTGTTTTACATTTCAGCATTATGCCACCAAGAGGTAAAGCCAAGGAGGTTCAGAATCAGTTTATATACCCCTGGACAACTGGGCAATTCCCGGCGGGTGTAAACCCGTCCCTCGCCCGGCGACGGGCCATGCCCGGTCGGGAACTGGGCGGACATCTGCGCAACATCGACCGATGCTCGGCCGACTAGTAACAATTGCCAGGTATACGACCGGCGTACGGCCGGTAACCTACAGTGCACCGGTCGATTTCCACCCGGCGTATACGCCGATGCTTCCCCGTCACTGATGAGGCCGAAACAAGCTAGTCTGGACCAGAAAACATGCACACTTCGTATTTTCCAGTTCTGTGGTGTATTCCTTGCTTCCAGAGGATAACCCTTTTATAAAACATATTTAACGTTCCAGTCAACCAACATTATTTAGGTCATTTTGGAGACATTGCTTTCAATTTTGTGGGACTTTTACCCGTAATTGAGATGTCAAAGCACCCCAATCCCCGCCGCCAAATGAAACCAATAGGGTTTTTTACGCATGGACGGTCCGACTCGCACCACTTTATCTGGGCAGTCTCGGTTATCATTATCGTGTGCGGCCGGCTTCAACCCTGCGTGTAAGCATCATGCAACCCGATCTACTTCTCCAGGTTGGGCGGGACTACACAAGATTGTACAGGTAGAAGGAAAGAATAAACATATTAACATTTAAAGGGAGTAATATGGTCCACCGTGAGCGTCTACATCATTTTGCTGGGGCTCAGTGCTTGGGACAAACATCACGAAGACACGCCTACATAATTTTGACCCCCTTGAACCCCACTTTTATACATTAAAACTGGGGTTTAAAGGGGTAAACCTTATTTTTCTTATTTCTGTTCTAAAATATAGATTGTGGGTACTCGTTAGAACCGCCTCGATGAGGCGGTTCTAACGAGTACCCACAATCTATATTTTGAGCAGAAATGAGAAAAATATCACAACTTTTCATCTAAAATTTGGTGTTTTTCGGCGGTAAAATTTACAATGTACATGTATTAGTAGGCGACCTTTCGTAATGAGCTCGCAAAACATCAGAAAATGAATCGGGTGTATTCATACGCCTTACGTCTGCCTTGGTAATAACATGAAGACTTTCGACAAATTTAATTACATATGTACTTCATTCCGCTATGTCTGGTGAGTTTATTTCTGAGCATTTAATACGTTTATGCTGTAAACTTTGATCATGTTAATATGGATCCAGGAATCATGGCTTTTGAAAATTCTGTACGAAGATTAGCAAAGAGAAAGAGAGAGAGAAAAATATTAAATGTAGTAAAATTCAAAGGCTATAACATCCATCACGTTATCACACCCGTGAAATGAATACCCCCGTACACCCCATTTTATAAACAGAAAGTTAGGGTTTACTGGGGTATACTTAAGAAATAATCTCCACGTACCGTGTGTTATCGTGATTAACACACGGTGTTGGAGGGCAGATTGCGAAATATTAATTCACGACGGCGAAGCCGGAGTGAATTAATATTCGCATCTGCCCGACAACACCGTGTGTTAATCACGATAACACACCGGGTGCGTGGAAATTATTTCGATTCTAACATGATGCTAAACTGAAATACAGTAGTAACAAAGCGTTATCTTGGGGACTATTTTGCAGCGGATGTCGACAGAAGGAAATGTTTACATGCAACGTCACGATGACGCCAAATTGCACGCACCACGTTGACGACGTGAATTATCGCATATTTGCAAACGCTGACGTTTCCACTGGGTTCAATGGGAAAAACGTTAACGTCATGTTAGAATATAAGTTATTTTCGTTCTTGGCGGGGAACATGGGATCATATTCCCCTGCCTGAGAGCAAGATATGCCCGAGCCTTCAGGCGAGGGTAAATATCGCTGTCAGGCGGGCAATATGGTGGCAAATATGGCTGTCAGGCGGGGAATATGATCCCCTGTTCCCCGTCAAGAATCGGATTAACGAATTTGTTATACTGCAAAGCGTTTTCACGGTTTTGCAAACAATTCTTTAGAAGCGGACGTCGTGAGAAGTACGTTTACGTGTGACGTCATCAATCGCGCCATTGTGCACGCATTATGTTGATAACGTTGCTCAGTGGAAAACGTTTCGGCATGCTAGAATGAGAGTTTTAAAACAGAAAACAACGGAGAAAGATGCCAAAAGAAATAAAAACAGTCATTTTTTTCATTAATTTTTTCCATTGGCTGGAAATAAGTGCGGTGCTTTTATTTCTTATCAACTGTGCAGTAGATCCAAGATGGTGGCCGTCGCAATTAAGGTAGCAAGCCACTATTCCAAGCTGTCGGCGAGACTCGGACGCGAAGCGGACGAAGTTTTTTGAGCCGTAACAAATAGTACACTTTGCAACCTTTCTTTTTTGTGTTCTCTGCATTGAGACTTGCCACAGAATAATTTGAAGCTGGTTTCTACAGCTTGTACACTGTACAGCCAATGTAGTGGCTATGTAAACAAATTTATATCCCACCCACTTCTGCTGCTTTTTAGCTCACCTGTCACGTAGTGACAAGGTGAGCTTTTGTGATCACTTTCCGTCTGTCGTCCGTCGTCAGTGCGTGCGTGCGTGCGTGTGTGCGTAAACAATTTCTTCAAACGACATCTCCTCCTAAACCACTGATCGGATTTTGACCAAACTTCACAGGAATGACCCTTAGGTGGTCCCCTTTCAAAGTTGTTCAAATGGTTCCGTTCCGTTGCACATCTGGGTCAAAGGAGCCAAAAATAGATTTTTTTCACCGAAAATTTAAAAAATCTTCTTCTCTGAAACCACAAGGCCCAGGTCTTTGATATTTGGTATGAAGCTGCATCTAGTGGACCCCTACCAAGAATGTTCAAATTATAGTACTGGGGCCAAAATGCCCCTGCCCCGGGGTCCTTTGGTTTTACATGGGCTTATATAGGGAAAATCTTTAAAAATCTTCTTCTCTGAAACCGCAAGGCCCAGGTCTTTGATATTTGGTATGTAGCTTCATCTAGTGGACCCCTACCAAGATTATTCAAATTATAGTGCTGGGGACAAAAATGCCTCCGCCCGGGGCCCTTTGGTTTTACATGGGCTTATATAGGGAAAATCTTCTTCTCTGAAACCGCAAGGCCCAGGTCTTTGATATTTGGTATGTAGCTTCATCTAGTGGACCCCTACCAAGATTGTTCAAATTATAGTGCTGGGCCAAAATGCCCCCGCCCCGGGGCCCTTTGGTTTTACATGGGCTTATATAGGGAAAATCTTTAAAAATCTTCTTCTCTGAAACTGCAAGGCCAAGGTCTTTGATATTTGGTATGAAGCTTCATCTTATGGAGCCCTTCAAAGATTGTTCAAATTATAGTTCTGGGGCCAAAAATGACCCGCCTTGGGGCCCTTTAGTTTTACATGGGCTTATATAGGGAAAATCTTCTTCTCTGAAACCGCAAGGCCCAGGTCTTTGATATTTGGTATGTAGCTTCATCTAGTTGACCCCTACCAAGATTGTTCAAATTATAGTGCTGGGGCCAAAAATACCTCCGCCACAGGCCCTTTAGTTTTACATGGGCTTATATAGGGAAAATCTTTAAAAATCTTCTTCTCTGAAACCGCAAGGCCCAGGTCTTTGATATTTGGTATGAAGCTTCATCTAGTGGACCCCTACAAAGATTGTTCAAATTATAGTGCTGGGGTCAAAAATGCCCCCGCCCCGGGGCCCTTTGGTTTTACAAGGGCTTATATAGGGAAAATCTTTAAAGATCTTCTTCTCTGAAACTGCAAGGCCCAGGTCTTTGCTATTTGGTATAAAGCTTCATCTAGTGGACCGCTACCAAGATTGTTCAAATTATTGTGCTCAGACCAAAAATGCCCCCGCCTCGGTGTGAAATTTGATCTACTGGACCTCTATCAAGATTGTTCAAATTATAGCCCTGGGGCCAAAAATGCCCCCGCCCGAGACCCTTTGGTTTTACATAGCCTTATATAGGGAAATCTTTAAAAATCTTCTCCGAAACTGCAAGGCCCATGTCTTTGATATTTGGTATTGAGCTTCATCTAGTGGAGCTCTTCCAAGATTGTTCACATTATAGCCCCCGGGCCACAAATGCCCCCGTCTCGGGGCCCTTTCATTTTACATATTAGACTTATATAGAGATAATCTTTGAAAATCTTCTTCTCTGAAACAGCAAGGCCCAGGTCTTTGATATTTGGTATGAAGCTTCACCTATTGTTTAAATTATAGCCCTGAGGCCAAAAGCCCCCCCCCCCCCCCTGGGGCCATTTGGTTTTACATAGGCTTATGTAGGGAATATCTTTAATAAAATCTTCTTCTCTGAAACCGCAAGGCCCAGATCTTTGATATTTGGTGTGTAGCTCCATCTAGTGGACCTTTGCCAAGATTGTTCAAATTATAGCCTTTGTTGATATTTGGTATGAAGCTTCACCTTTTTAGACCTCCGTCAACATTATGCACATTATAGCCCTGGGGTCAATAATGGCCCTCACCGGGGCCCACTTGTTAATCTATGGATCAGGTGAGCGATCCAGGGCCATCATGGCCCTCTTGTTATCATTTTCTAGCCCTGACAGCACACTGCATTTGCAAGGACAATTGTCAGCATTCAGTTCTATATTTTACACCTGCCAAAAATGAAAGGGGGCTAGAAATTGACCCCTGCCAGCCGTTTACCTTTTTAGCAATATCCAAATGAAGTCAGACAACTACGTTAAAGAGGAAGTGTAGCGATAAATTCGTATAGCAGTAGTTTTATATTTTCAGTTACATCCCTTGATATCCAGGTCATGTGACCATGTATTAATTCATGTTTCTCCACAATGACACAAAAACAATACACTGAAATCAAGATATTGCTTTCATAATTGCCAAACAGTATTTAAACACTGAATTTGATCCCTACCCTTACTTATAAAGAAATTTCCCCATGTGCACAGGCTGGAAACCGTGTTCTGCTACCTAAGCGAAGGCAATCGCGAGAGGGTAATATATTTTTGCTCACAGGGTTATACATTGTATATGGAAAATAATTGCACTTGCGCTGTCCAATCAAGAGCCTGCAAATTTCTTTGCAGTATAACAAATTATTTTTCTTATTTCTGTTCAAAGACATAGGTGGTGGGTACTCGTCAATGAGGCGGTTCCAACGAACACCCACAACCTATGCATCACGAAAACACGCCTATATAATTTTGACCCCCTTGAACCCCACTATTATATTGTAAAACTGAGGTTTACAGGGGTAAACCTTATTTTTCTTATTTCTGCTCTAAAATATAGATTGTGGGTACTCGTTAGAACCGCCTTTCTTATTTCTGCTCTAAAATATAGATTGTTGGTACTCCTTAGAACCGACTCGATGAGGCGGTTCCAACGAGTACCCACAATCTATATTTTTCTTTCTTTCTTATCGGTAAAATTTTCATTTTTTTTTTTTTTTTTTTTTTGGCGATAAAGGTCATATTGTATTTTTATAGGCGTGTTTTCGTAATGATATGAGATTAAATAATAACAATATCTCGAATTTTCAACAGAAAAGTAGCCATTTTTGGGATATGGAAGAATGCACTGTTGAAAGATGTACCAAAAACAAGAATCAATACGAAAACACGCATATTCAAATATATTGAGAATTTTGCCACCAAAATGAAAATTTTCTCATGTAAAAAAAAAAACAAAAACAAAAAAAAAACTGATAGTGTTACCAGACTAAGAAAGCAATATAATTTCGAATACTGGAGATATAATTGATAAACATATTTACATGCTGATGACAATGCTTTGACTTTTAAATGCACGTTTAAAGAGTGTTGAATTAATATCCAGACATACATGTGGACACATCCAAGCAGTGGACGAATTAACTTGTAAAGGATATGTTTGTTACCACTAATATGTGTTTGTTTGTTTGATTTGCGGTTTAACGTCCCCGTCAAAATTGTATAGGTAATTTTGGAGACGTTGCTTCCATTTTTGTGGGACTTTTACCCGACATTGAGATGAAATGACATCTCAAGCCCTGTCGCCCAATGAAACCAATAGGGTTTATAAGCCTGGGCAGGCTTAGATCCTCGAAGCAGTTTACCAGTTCTCGTGTGGGGTCGGTTTCAGCTCTGCGTGGAAGCATCATGCAGCCCATCTATTTCTTCCATCCCAATTGAAAACCTTATTTAATGCACGGTAGATCTGTCAACAGGGCTTTGTCGTCACATAACTGTATGACGTAACAAAGATTGGTGATATCGCTAACCACTCTATCAAAGATAGAGGATTATGGCGAGGTCCATTTCGTGTGATGAAATACGAAGTAAACGGGACTTTTTCTGGGTAGTAATAAGGAAAATTATTGTATACCCAGAAAATGTCCCGTTTACTTTGTACAGAAATTACCGGTGAATATTTTTCCAAAATGCCCGTAGTCAAGTTCGTATTGAGCGTAGATCAGGTCTGAGAGTTTAGCTATTTTTAAAGACTGTCCATAAAAATAAAGACAGTCTTTAAATTTATGGACTCACGTGTCTCTAGAAATCAATGCAAAGCGTAAGAATTTTCAAAAATTCAAAAATCGCAGAATGTGTATTACATTAATCAATCCGTTACATGATGAATTGCATACACAGAAAGTTTTTTCTCGAACTGTTGTCTACTTTTCGAGTATTTATATAAAACGTCTACGGAAGATATTCTTGTTTAGGTTTTCTCCCTTCATGTACTTTACAACAAGTGTGCCACGCATCAGGTGACATATTTCATTGTCTATAGTGTAAGGGAGAAAACCTGAACTACACAGATTCAATTATTTAAGTTCTTGAATTATTAATCAACAAGACAACGGATCATAAAGCGCATTTATGCTGTCAAAAAAATCTGTAATTTCGTTTATGAAATAAGCAGTCATTTGAAAGAAATAAACTGGACACTTTAGAAAAAATGGCGTCCTGCGTTGGGAGACGTCAATGATTTAATGATGTCACGTTCACCAACGTTAACGTCATGTTCACTTTGATGCATTTGGGCGAGTTTTTTTAACGTGTAGGACGACCATTAACGACCTGCATTATCTCAATTTCAAACTACATGAAGATGAATAAATTAACTTTACGTTTAGATTTCTGTCAGGCAGTCCGGAGTTCTAGCAGACAGTTCAAGTTGTGGGCATATAATAAAAAGGTTTTTGACTTTTATTGTAAAGTATTCGGCCCTCGTAACGCATTCGCAAGCTCGTGCGTCCCTCGCCATAGGAGCTCATGCAGAATATTTCACAATATAAAGTCAATAACCTATAAATATTGACCGGTACAGTACATAACCGGTATATAGAATATGTTTGTTTGTTTCTTTTTTATTTGAAGTTTAACGTCCCCGTCTACACTGTGAAGGTCATTTTGGAGACGTTGCTTCCAATTTTGTGGGACTTTTATCCGATATTGAGATGAAATGACATCTCAAGCACTGCCGCCCAATGAAACCAATAGCGATTATAAGCATGGACGGGCCGCCTCGCACCGCATTGCCTGGGCAGGCTTAGATCCTCTAAGCAGTTTACCAGTACTCGTGTGCGGGTCGATTGCAGCTCTGCGTGGAAGCATCACGCAGCACAACAATTTCTTCAAGCCCCGATGGGCGGTTGACAAAATCGGGACATTTTCTGGGTAATCTGCGATATACTGTCAGAACTGTTTGTTTGATTTGAGGTTTAAAGTCCCCGTCAACACTGTAAAGGTCATTTTGGAGACGTTGCTTCTTATTTTGTGGGACTTTTACCCGACATTGAGATGAAATGACGTCTCAATCCCTGTCGCCGAATGAAACCAAAAGGGTTTATTGGCACGGACGGTCCGCCTCGCACCGCGGTTCCCGGACAGGCTTAGATCCTCTAAGCGGTTTACCAGTACTAGTGTGCGGGCCGGATTCAGCTCTGCGTGGAAGCATCATGTAGCCCACATATTTCTTCAGGCCCCTATGGGCGGGGGCCCACTGTCAGAACTGATAGCTCTTACTGTTTTGGCAAAGAAAATGTACAAGTTTTAAACCTTACAAATTAATAAGTGCTTTACATTAGCGATTGTGTGTGTGTGTGAATTCGGGTTTAACGTCGCTTTCAACAATTTTTCAGTCATATCACGACGGTGTCTGGTTGCGACAGGGAACTCAATGCTCACAATTATAGTGCTGCCTCACTAAAGTATCATGTCCCAGACACATTACATGATACAACACCCAGTCACATTATCCTGACACTGGCCACACGGTCGACTAGTCCTAGCTCTACCCCGGAAATCTGAGTGCCAAGCGAGGAGCAGCTAGTACCATTTTTAACGACTTTGGTATGTCGCGGCCCGGGATCGAACCCGTGACCTCCCGTTCCCCGGAGCGGACACTCTACCAACTGAGCTATCGGGGCCGGTACAGTGGGGATAACTGCATTGAAAATTGTCATTTAGCCATTTATCATTAGGTGAGGTAAATCGTTGATTTTATGGTCGAAAATGAAATTTTATGTCTTCGCTGATCCTTCGCAGTAAAACAAAATTTCCGACCGTAAAATCGCTGGCTTATCTTCGCGACGTAAGTAAGGGCGAGGATTGTGCCACGTTAAATCGGTTAAAGACCCCCCCCCACACACACACACACACACACACCCCAGTGGAATTCGTTTCACTGACCGTTCCAAGGCAGTTCTTCAGGCGTGGTTTATTTTTTATTTTGCTTGTCTTTAAGTGTGTTTATTATTTTGCTTTCATTTGGATAGCCAATTGGCCATTTTGTGGGAAAGTAACTGTCCTTTTGGCTTTCCGCTAGTGATGTTTCTTTTAGGGTCTAGTTGTATCATGTTTGTGTTTCTTTCCTTTGGTGTCTCTGGTGAGAGCTGTGGGTTAATTGTATCGATTCCTGATCATTGCCTTCACTTCTATTTTGATACATTACAAGACCACGCCTATACAAATACATTTTAAAATTTACCGCCAAAAAAATGACAAGTTTCACATGAAAAAATCTGATATGTTTTCTTATTTTTAGTCAAAAAAATAGATTGTGGGTACACATTAGAACCGCCTCATTTAGGCGGTTCGTACGAGTACCCACAATCTATATTTGAGAGAAGAAATAAGAAAAATAACGGTTACCCCTGTAAACCCCAGATTTACCATATGAACGTGGGGTTCTGTGGGATCAGAATTATATAGGCGTGTTTTCCTGATGGAAGTCAAATTAGGCGCGATAAGCATTATGATAACACACCCGTGCGACATAGTGCATTTTTTTTTTCACATCTATAAAATGGCTACTTTTCTGATGAAAATCCGTGATATTTTTCTTATAAATTCTGCAAACATATGGTGTGGGTGCTCGTTAGAACCGTCTCATTGAGTCTTGGAGCAAAAGTAAGAAAAATAATGTATACCCCCGTACACCCCAGTTTTCGCTATATAAAGTGGGGTATAGGGGGTGGGGTCTTCATTTCACAGACTTGTTCACGTGATGAGCGAAGACATGAACCAGTAAAATACGACCTGAACTGTCTGCATAAAGAAACTTTCGGTCCGTGGTGTAGTGGCTACGCTACTCGCCTTGTAAACCAGGGTTCGCAGGATCGATCCCAGGCTTCTCCAGACTTTCGGATGAGCCTTTAAACCGAGGTCCCGTCTCCGTATGACCTTAGCTGTTGGTGGGACGTAAAACTCAAACACTCACTCACTCACTCACTCGGCGAACCGGTCATACAATAGTGCACACGAAAAAGTCAGATCAGACTACGGAGTCTGATCTGAGTCTTCGCTGGGCGCAAATACCCGGAGGCACATGTTCATTTGACGCAGCTCAAATAAGGATACCCCCTCAGTCTGCAATATTAATGCGTTCTTTGGTTAATGTTTTCCTTTTAGTATTATCATGCATTGGAAATCGCGTTGCATGATGCTTCCACATCGAACTGAAACAGACCGCACATGAGTACTGGTAACCGCTTAGAAGGACTAAGCCTGTCCAGGCAAAGCGGTGCGAGTCGAAATGTCCCTACATATAGACCCTTTTGGTTTGTTTGGACGACAGGGCTTGAGATGTCATTTCATCTCAATGTCGGGTAAATGTCCCACAAAACTGGAAGCAACGTCTCCAAAATGACCTAAAAAGTGTTGACGGGGACGTAAAACATCAGAAGCCTCCGTGGTGCAGTGGTTACAATGTACGCTACCCGCCATGTTAACCAGGGATCGCAGGATCGATCCCGGGCTTCTCCAGACTTTCGGATGAGTCTTGAAACCGAGGTCCCGTCTCCGTATGACCTAAGCTGTTTGTGGGACGTAAAACTCGAACACTCACTCACACTCACGTAAAACATCAATTTAAACAAATTCAAACAAGAATATCGTTGGACCCGATGGATGCTCCCCGAAGGTGCAACAGTCGGAACAGGAAACATTATCCTAGTTAAAGAGCGGTATCCTGAAAGTTGAACTAGCTCGAAATATTATTATACCCAACATTTGTGTGAAGTTATATTAAAACCCATCAGCAAATGTCGACGCCAGAGCGATGATAAAGTTTTTTTTCTCTAAAAATAGCCGCAGTTACCTTGACCTTGAGCCCAGGACCCTGAATGTTGAACTTGCCCGAGATATTATCATACTCAACATTTGTGTGAAATTATATTAAAATCCATCAATAAATGTAGGCACTAGAGCGAAAACAAAGTTTTTTCTAAAAATAGCCACAGTGACCTTGACCTTAAGCCTAGGACCCTGAAAGTCGAACGTGTGCAGTTATATTAAAATCCATCAGCAAATGACGGCGCTAGAGCGATGACAAAGTTTTTTTTCTAAAAATAGCCGCAGTGACCTTGACATTGAGCCAAGAACTTATCATACCCAAGATTTGTGTGAAATTATATTTAAATCCATCAATAAATGTAGGCACTAGAGCGATGACAATGTTTTTTTTTTTTTCTAAAAAGCCACAGTGACCTTTACCTTAAGCCGAGGATCCTGAAAGTCGAATTTGCTCGAGATATTATTATACACAACATTTATGTGAAGTTATATTAAAATCCATCAGCAAATGACGACGCCAGAGCGATGACAAAGTTTTTTTTTCTAAAAAAAAGCCACCTTGACCTTGAGCCCAGGACCCTGAAAGTCGAACATGATCAAGATATAATCATACCCAACATTTGTGTGAAGTTATATTAAAATCCATCAATAAATGAAGGCACACGAGTGATGACGAAGTTTTTCTAAAAAATAGCCACAGTGACCTTACACTGCAGCTTTAAACAAATCATCTAATCAGATAGCATGGATAATATACGCATCCCCTATTGCTACTTAAGATTCCATTGAATTTCTGCAAGTAGTGGCTGAGAATTCGCGTGGACACGAACAGTATCCTATATATTCATGTAGAATTCATCAAAGGGCCATAAATCTTGGAAAATCATCGAACCAATACACGCAGGTGATATGCGCATCCACCTTCGATACTTAATATTCCCATGAAGTGTCATTGAAATCCGACCAGTAGTTTCTGAGAATTCGCGTGGACAAGAGCGGGACGGACTCACGGACGCACGGACGAAGCGGCGACTATATGCTCCCCCGAAATTCTTCGGGGAGCATAACAACAGATGCATTGGAAATCCTAAATTACCATGTACTTTACTTCCAAATTAAGAGACTCAGTACTGCGTCAATGGGTTCTGTCACAACAGCGTCATTAGCTGTACCTATTTTCCATAATTACAGGCAACATTACAGCAATGAAATTACAAAATCGTCCTACAAAATATTGCCATTTTTGCAGTTGACAGACATGTTTATTGACAATGAATTGCAGCAAAGTCATTAAAATAAGAATTGTGCTTGGCATTGATTGTTGTGTATGCCTTTCTGCAGGCACGAACAATGAAAGAAAGAAATTTAAATCCCTTCAGTTCAAACGCGGTATTCATTACGATAACACACCCGTGTGACATAGTGCATTTTCACATCTCCAGAATGGTAATTTTTCTGATGAAAATCCGTGGCATTTTTCTTATAAATACTGCAAACATGGGTTGTGGGTGCTCGTTAGAACCGCCTCAGTAAGGCGGTTCTAACGAGTACCCACAACCTATGTCTTTGAGCAAAAATAAGAAAAACAATGTATAACCGTAAAACCCCAGTTTTCTCTATACAAAGTGGGGTATAGGGGGTCTTCATTTCACGGTCTTGTTCACGTGATGTACACATATTGATCAAAAGGAGCTAAATCGCTCACCAGAGCAAAGAGATTTTCATATTCAATACTGAAGTTTCACACAAGTAGAGTGCTTTAAACAATAAACATATACATGTACAGCGGACCCTCGCTAAAACGACTGTATTTGTACCTGTATTACAGCGAATTTGTCGCTATAAACAATCCCAATTAGAAAATATAGGACTTTTTCTTTTAATCACTCCAAGAAACAAATGCTTTGGACATTTGTTAGAATCGAGTCTAACAATTTGATGAGGCGGTTAGAATAAAATTTGATTATGGGTACTCGATTATACTTGATTATATTATAAAATATACTTGATTATATTATAAAATACAATTTGATGAGGCGGTTAGAATAAAATATAGATTATGGGTACTCGTTAGAACCGCCTCGATGAGGCGGTTCTAACGAGTGCCCAAAATCTATATTTTGAGCAGAAATAAGAAAAATATCACAATTTTTCATCATAAAATTTTCATTTTTTCGGCGATAAAGGTGGCAATGTATTTGTATAGGCGTGTTTGCGTAATGGTTTGTTTCTTTGAGTATTAAGTAAATACAATGGTCTTGAATATTCCCATTAATCCGTCACATCTTGAGCTAAGGATTGGTTCCATTGAAATTGTCGTTAAAACAGGTTTTGTCTTTATATCGAAAGTCGGTATTAAGAGGGTTGCTCTGTATTTGGTTGGTGTAGACCAACAAAAAATAGAAAATAAGAAAACTAAGTAAGTCTTCACATTACGAAAACACGCCTTTACAAATACATGTACATTGTAAATTTTACCACCAAAAATGAAAATTTTCAGATGAAAAAATTGTGTTTTTTTTTTTTTCTTATTTCTGCTCAAAGCATATATTGTGGATACTCGCTGGTTCTAACGAGTACCCACAATCTATTTTTCTTTTTTAGCAGAAATAAAAAAATAATGTATATCGCTGCAAACCCCAGTTTTCTTATATAAAAGTGGGGTTTAAGTGGGTCAGATTTATATAGACATGTTTTCGTGATGAACAAACGGATGGGTGGCCAGCCTTGGTTTAGGGGTATTGATCTAAACGGTTTCCAAGATACTCAATAAGCCTTATGCAAAGTGGATTGGATGTACAAGCCCTTAGTGGATTACAGTATGGACAAGTAAAAACTGCTCCATTGTGGAGCAAACGAGGAAACGCTACAGAACAAAACTTTTGTAACCTTTAATTGAGCCCCGCCAAGCGAATTTGTGTCTTCGAGCATTCCGTCATGACAAATTTTAACTGCGCATGCCCAGCCATTCAGGGGGGCCAGGGATATGGCTTTCTGTCTGAAGGTTCCTCTTGATTCACTGCTCACATAGGCGATAAGTACCAAAATCGCTTGACGGGGCCCAATTCATAATTTTTCTGCGCCATACTTGAGAAGAAGAGAATGAGCCTTTACTTACTTATTCGTTACATAAAGATTTTCTGAGACATTCCTAACTCAGGCAAGGGTACATCATCAGCAAACAGTGTAACAAAAAAGGCAAATCGGATCATAACGGGCATTTCGCCAGACATAAGCAACAGTTCCTCGAATAATTTTCATGAACATGTAGGGATTTACGAGGGCGAGTCAATAATAAACAGTCGAACTTATTTCTGAGTAAGAGCGATCTCTCTTCTTTCTCGATGTAATTGCCCTCTAAAATGATACACTTGTACCAACGTTATTTCATTGCCATCAGCCGAGAACTGTAGGCGCCAGTGTCCTTGTCCCCGACCAACTCCTTAACTGCCGCTACGACTTCTTCGTTGACCAGCAATGACGCCCATTGATATCCTTTTTCAAGTTTGGGAATAGGAACTAGTCACTAAGGGCCAAGTCCGGGGAATAGGCGGGGTGCGGTATTACCTCATGCACATTCCGCTCAACAGTATCCATTGCGAGTTTGCAGGTGTGGACTCTTGCATTGTCCCGTTGGCGCAGAATCTCTTTGGAGAGTTTACCTCGGCGTTTTTCACGGATCGCAGTTCTCAGTTGGTCGAGCAAATTTGCATAATACGCACCTATTATTGTACATGTACTTTTCATTGCTAGAAAGCCTAACATAACAATGCCTTGTGTGTCCCATATTACAGTTGCCATCACCTTGCCAGCAAAGGGATTTGAACGTCTTTGGTCTCGGCGAGCGGTGCCCTACCAACTGGTGACTTTGAGCTTTATTCTGTGGCTCATCAGAATAAACACTGATCTCATCTACAGTCACCGGACGTGAAAGAAAACCATCTTCCTTTGACCTAAAACACTTCAATAATGTGCTGCATACTGATGTTTTGGTTGCCATTTGCTCGTCGCTAAAGGAGTGTGGGACCAAACGGGCTGTTAGCATGCGCATACCCAAGCGATCATTTAAAAATGTTGAAACGCTACCGTGTGAAATATGAAATGCATTCGCTATTCCTTCCCCCTTAATTCACCTATCAGAGTACACCAGATCCCTTACTTTGTTACACATTTCTTCATCCGTGGCATCTGATGGGCGTCTAGACCTCGTTTCGTCTTCAAAAGACGTCATACCATGTTTTAATTCCCAAGCCAAAAATTAAACGTGTGTATATGATGGTGCAGAAGACCCATAAACATTGGTAAACTCGCAATAATGTATTTCCTGACCTGTACAAGTACCGAATTACAGCTCGGTACTCAACTTTTGACGAAAAGCTTGCTTTTGCATCGCTGGCCACGTTGACGTTCAATCTCTTATGAGTGAATTACACGATACTGAAGGGTTCAGTTTTGTCCTCATGCCTAAAACATGTATTGAAACAAGGCATGAAAATCTTGGTTGTCTCGGTCAATAAGAAATGGGATAGGCTAGTTACTTATTGACTGGCCCTAGTAGATGACTTCAGGATTATACCTGTGTGCTCTTACATGTGTATCATCAGCAGTCAGTGACACGTTACCTGATTGTTCAATATTACTTTCACACATTTTCATGTATTTAGTAATTTCTTTCTCAAAAGCGTCGTATCATAAGCATGCAAAAGATAGTTTATATCCTTTCGCAAAAAGCCTTCTGTGTTGTACAGACGAGCGTTCAAATATGCGAACAGACAAAAGTGTGTTGAATGTGTCAGCCTATGCATTCTGAATTATGGTTAATTATACGAGACATGCACATGATTAATGCCGCCTCATGTCTTGCTTTGCTGTAAGCCCTACTAAGAATTTTTGATTGTAAAGAATGTCACTAGATATTTTTAAAGTAATTTCTTTGGTTTCACTTGACCTAGCAATATCAGACCATGTCTAGACATAAATTCAATCAGCCAAGCTAAGAGAACGCTTCCAGGGGAAGGTAACTCTTCCTAAACCAGCATTATGTCCCTGTAAAATTAAAAAAATCAAAGCATTGAGAGTACTGGTGGGTCGATTGTCTGTTGGTGTAGGCTTGGAAAATAGTCCTCTGAACTGATAATTAAATATTTCCGTTTAACCCTTACATTCCACTTTTTAAGCAAAACGTGTAGGCCTACATTCTGCGGCGTCTGATGTGTGTCTAAGCTATTTGTTAAGGGGAATGTGAGCACCTTCAGGGGAGGCAACTCCTGCAAAAGTATTTTTGTCTCCCATGTCATTAGGGGTCAACTCATAAAGGAAAAAAATTGCTCCTGAGGAGCAAATTCTTTCCTTTAAGAGTAGACCCCTTTATCAGTGGGACAAGGCTTTCAGAAAAGCGTACAGGGAGTCCAGAAAGTTGTCTCCCTTTGAAACATGGAGAAAAATCTGCCATGTGTTCCAATTCCAGTCTAGATTCTGTAGATAACCATGTTACGCGGCGATAAGAACAGCGCGACTATTTTCAATAAATAACCGCTACTTGATAGTTACGTGGACGTAGTACTTAAAATCTTTGCTTAGGAACTTTGGGTCGATTTGTAAACAATCTATATGTCAATCGACCCAATTAATAGTTCTGCACATAAAGGAAAGAATTTGCTCCTGGGGAGCCCCCAGGAGCAAATTCTTTCCTTTAAGAGTACATGTAGTCAGTCCTCTGATCCTGAGGGCTCACGCTATTCACAGACAAACGATCATGAAATTATGAAAGTTATCTCCCTTGTAAGGTGTTTTGGCCATTATTTTAGATTTATCAGCTTCCCTTAAGATTTAAATCATCATTTCTATAGTATGGCTTCGGTACGTGCACCAGTTCTCTCTTAACCCTTTTATGCCTAGCGTCCCAAAATTGAGACGTTTGTTTGTTTGATTTTGGGGTTTAACGTCCCCGTCAACACTGTATAGGTCATTTTGGAGACGTTGCTTACAATTTTGTGGGAATTTTATCCGACATTGAGATGAAATGACATCTCAAGCTCTGTTGCCCAATGAAACCAATTGGGTTTATATGCATGGACGGTCCGACCCGCATCGCTTTGCCTGGGCAGGCTTAGATCATCGGAGACATTTATCACGAAATCACGCCTATATAATTTTGATCCCCTTAAACCCCTTTTATATAATAAAACTTGGGTTTACAAGGAACTACATTATTTTCCTATCTCCGCTCTTACACATAGATTGTGAATACTCGTTGACGATCTACGTTTTGAGCAGAAATATGAAAAATACCAGATTTTGTTATCTGAAAATTTTCATTTTTTGTTGGTAAAATGTTCAATATATTTGAATAAGCTGTTTTCGTAATGTTGACAAACAGTGCAGCCACAGATCACACGCCGCAGAACGTCTGATCAGGGTGATCAGTAATTGATTGACGTACTCGTAAATCGGTGTAAAACTTATCCCAATGGGATAACATGCTTTCTTGCACACCAGACAAGGAAATCCGTGATTTTACCCTGGGATAGAAATTATGTTCTGACCCTGGTGTTCCGACCCAGGCAACTAACATAAATGCGCTTCAATTCTATTCAACTGCCGGAACTACTCCCGCACTACTTTTATTTTGTAAACAATATACATGTGCGAGCTATTAAAACTAACCGGAGGTGTTGTGCAAGAAAAAGAATCCAATATGGGGTTCTGTTGTAGATGGGCGTTTCCAACCCTCGGGATGACCGTGCTGAGCGGAACCTCGGCGTAGCCTCGGTTCCGCTCAGCGCGGTCATCCCTCCCTCGAGGGATGACCGCGCTGAGCGGAACCTCGGCGTAGAGGGATGACCGCGCTGAGCGGAACCGAGGCTACGCCGAGGTTCCGCTCAGCACGGTCATCCCGAGGGTTGGAAACGCCCATCTACAACAGAACCCCATATCAGATTCTTATATGCTCATGTCCTGTAATACAGTGAAATTCCGCTATTAAGACCACCTAAAATTAGGACTAATTCGACTTTGAAACCTTTATTTACAAGGTTGTAGCTATTCTTTCTTTGTGTTTTGGATATACTGTGTCCTCTGGTTAAGGGCCACTTTTTAACAGTCCCAAAGGTGGTCTTAATTGAGAAAGTTTACTGTATTTTCTTCATTGGCCGTTGGATTAGAGATTTTCGGATGGAAATGTGTGATATTTTATTTTCCTCAGATCAAAACAAAGATTGTGGAAGCGCGTTACATGGACATCCGCGTCAATGACAGGGGTTCGAACAAGTACCATTAATCCATCTTTAAAGCAGAAAAACGGAAAATGAATTGTTTGTTTGTTTGTTTGAAATGATGTTTAACGTCCCCGTCAACACTATTTAGGTCATTTTTGAGACGTTGCTTCCAAATTGTGGGATTTTTGACATGAAATGACAATTCATGTTTTGTCGCCCCAACATAGGGTTTATATGCATGGACGGTCCGACACTCACCACTTTTCTTGTGAAAACTTAGACCTTCTAAGCGGTATTCCAGTACTTACATGTACGGTCGGTTCTAGGTCTGCGTAGAAGTACCATGCAGCACAATCTATTTCTTCAAGCCCAAAAGGACGGGGGCCTAAGCATGGGCCGTATGTAGATACACCCCCTGTATCCACCATACAACCAAACAGCCGACCTCGGAGATCAGATGCAACTTAACACGTCACGTGCAGTGATGGAGACAGGAAAGAGGACGCTTTTTTCTCATGTTGTGCCTATTTAGAAAAAGATCTATGAGCTGAAAGGTTTGGAAGAAGAAAAGCGTACTTTACTGCTATTTTAGCCGTTTCCGCTCTATTAAAAGACAGCTTCTTCTGCCTCAAAAGTATACATTTAAACCGGAAATATCGCGTGAGGAACACCAAGCCCAGTTTCAATCGCAGATATATTTGCTTCTGCTCTGTCGAATCACATCGTGTATGTGTCTGTGTATACAATAAACATTCCTGGTCACGTAAGAACAAAAGATATTATTCAAATCAAATACTTGTCCCACAATTATGCCTCAACACGACTGGGTCGGATTTTATGGATGCAACCGACTTCGGTGTGTATTTTTAGAGGGAGCAACCGACCTCGGAGATCTTTCGTCGAAAAAGATGCAACCGATTTCGTAATAGGCGACAGAAAATGGTGCAACCGACTTTAGTGAAATAAAAAATCAAATAATATTGCTGTAGAATGTTGAACAAACATCGAATTTACGTCTTTATGTCAATCTTTATTCCGTTGCGTCCATTGATTTTCAATGTAACTTGAATAATGACAGTGCTTGCATGCGGATAGTAGATTACAGAGGATCCTACTAATCAATATATCAGTTGCTAATCACATACTTTCAGTTGGATCTCGTCATTGTTTGTGTATCCACCGGTTTTAGAGAAATAGAAAGCAAGACATTTTGCAGGCTTATTTGGAGACTGTTCATCGATATTTCTATTTTGACTCTGTAGCTGTTTTCAGTCCAGTTCTTAAAGCAAACAAGGAAGAATGTGGCGCCTCTACCTTGTGGGACTCCAGAAAAAACTGGGGCCCACTCCGAAGATTCACCATTAACAACAACGCGCTGTTTTCTGTAACAAAGAAAGGAATCTGTCCATTTGAGAGTCTTCCCATACATTCATAACCAAATACATTAGATTTAAGTAGTTCATGTGTTGGGGTGTCAAAATCCTTCTCGAAGTCAAGAATAAATGTGTTCACACGTCCCCCTTTGTCCAAGGCTTTTGCCCCGTCATTAATAGCTGTGCTCAGCTGAGTTTCGCAACTAAGCCTTTTCCTAAATGCATCTTGTTGGATTAGGCAATAGGCCTTAGAAGGTTGGAAAATTTTTAACATTCTCGGTACCAAAAGGTCACCTTGCACTAGAAAAAGTACAACCTTCTATCTGATTTCTTATGGCTTGAGTTCCCAGTGCTGCATACCAATTTCCATGGTCATCGGACATTTGATTCCAGAGAATTTCAAAGGGTTTTTCATTAGGGACTTCACCTTGTCACCTTGCACTAGAAAAAGTACAACCTTCTATCTGATTTCTTATGGCTTGAGTTCCCAGTGCTGCATACCAATTTCCATGGTCATCGGACATTTGATTCCAGAGAATTTCAAAGGGTTTTTCGTTACGGACGACGACGACGACTGAAGAGTATAGACATGCATGTAAACTCCCCCCACAGCCTAGGGTCAGGGGAGTTAAAATATTTGTTACAAAGAAAACTAGCAAATTAGAAATATCTCTCAAAAGTCTTAAGTGGTCGAAAGGCATGTAGCCCGGACCAAGAGGAAGATGTGTTTCTGACCGGGCACACAACACTGCAACAACATTGCTTTGGCGTAAGGCTTCTTTATTCCTTAATGCCTGTCATCTTATTTCACAAAAAGTCGGTTGAATCATTTTCTGTCGCTTATTCCGAAGTCGACTGCATCATTTGCGACGAAAGATCTCCGTAGTCGGATGCTTCCTCTACAAATACACATCGAAGTCGGTTGCATCCATAAAATCCGACCCCAGATGTGTTTGAGGCAATATTGTGTAAAAACGTGTTTTATTTGAATAATATCCTTTGTTATTACGTGACCAGGAATGTTTATTGTATAAACACACACATCCAAGATGTAATTCGACAAAGCAGAAGCCAAGATATCTGCGATTGAAACTGGGTTTGGTGTTCCTCACGCGAGATTTCCCGTTTAAATGTATAATTTTCAGGCAGTAGAAGTTGTCTTTAATAGAACGAGAACGGCCAAAATAGCAGTAAAGTACGCATTTCTTCTTCCAAAACGTTCAGCTCATATCTTTTTCTAAAAAGGAACAAAATGAGAAAAAAAATCGTCCTCTTACCTGTCTCCGTCACTGCACGTGACGTGTTAAGTTGCATCTGATCTCCGTAGTCGGCTATTTGGTTATAACCGTTGTACATGTACATTGTAATCGGTATTTTGCAATCCGATCGTTAATCAGTAAAATACATTATATTGCTGGACATTTGAGTTTAGACACCAAGTTACCAAGTTACATGTACACCTATAGACTCTATGCGGAGTCATTGTTATATGTACGCGCATGAATAAGCGCCCCATTAAAGCCGTTCAAAGGAGCACCAAACACTTATGCATGGCCAATGTAGGCATAAAGGGGAAAAAAACTCACAAAACACTATTTAAAAAGGACATCCCATAATGTTATAAAATATAAGAACGAACCAGGTTGTAAGGAAATTTGTCGAAATTCGTAATGACTTCTCTATGGCATTACTAGTCGGTAGACCTCAAAGCGGCGAAGCTCGTCCATATTTTCAAATTAATACGGTTAGCCTTTGGCATCCACAGTTTAACCCTATCTGTTGTAATCAGAGAAAGGACAAACAAACAAAGGTTTCCTCGAGCATGCTCGCCCAGCGAAGACGCTCTCTGTAAGTATGATACTGGTAATTATGCCTTCAATATACCCGTGGTTCCGCTAACACAATCGACTCTTATATTTTTTGTTCCGACCCTGCAGAAAAAAAAAAAAAAAAAACAGAAAAAAAATTCTTACCTACCGACCTTAATATTCCCTGGTACTTTTGATTAACCAATGCTAACCGCCCTGTTCTTTTTGCTCCTTGATCCTTTGCATGTTTTCTGTTTTCTGACCCTTCTCTCGCGGTTTATGTATGGTTTGTCTTTGAGTGTGTGTATCGCTTATATTATTTTGTTTTGGATAGCCAGTTGGCCATTTTGTGGGAAAGTAACTGTCTTTTTGGCTTTCCACTATTGATGTTTCCATTAGGGTCTATTTGATTCATGTTTGTGTTTCTTTCCCTTTGGTGTCTGATGGGAGCTGTGGGTTAATTGTATCGATTCCTGATCATTGCATTCACTTCTATTCTAGTATTTGTTTTTAAATTTAGCCCTTTTCAAGAATTTTCCTCTTTGTTCATCAAAATAAAAAGTTGATAAAACAAAAAAAAAAAAAAAAAAAAAAAAAATGTTTTTTTTTTTTGTTTTTGTTTTTTTTTTTGTTTTTGTTTTTTCAACCTATCGACCCTAAGCTAAGTTTTTCGGTATGTAAGGGCAAAGACAACTATTTTTACGCACAACCTAGTTACGATGCAGCCTTCTATGTACACGATGAAGCATTGTGTTAAGGGGCATTCTATCGCGCAGCTAATACTCTAATCGGGCTGATCCGAGTATTCGTAGTGCGAACATGCTTGAAGTTACCTGTTTGCTTGGTATGGTCCAATCCTGATCCTGCTGAATATTTTAACTCGCCACGCTCATTTGTGACTATCAGCCAATCAGATTACATGATATAATGTTTTCTTTCAAATTCGAAAACGGAATGACAAACAGTGTAGATCCTGATCAGATGGCTTCTTCAGAAGCCATCTGATCAGGATCTACACTGTTTGCAAAGGTTGAGTTTGTCGTGAACAGCAGGATCTAAAGTAGCATCATATGTTGATAAATTTTCCACCCTATTTTCAGATATCAGTTGCCACTTCAGAAGTAATTGGAAACATGACAGACCATAAGCGGCTATTTAATTAACGAGGTCGCCGTCATTGGCATTCCGATCATCATGAAGTAACAGACTGCTTATTGCAGGACAAATGGACAAACACACATGTTAGAGAATACATTTATAGGCTTATAAGTTCTTAGCTAACCCAGACAGAACGTGTTTATGTTGACCCTTTCACCTCTGTGCTCCTGAAGTCATCAGGTAAGCAAGTCCATGAAATGAAGATCCCTCGGAACCCCAGTTGATAAGAGAAAACTGGGGTTTACGGGAGTATTCATTATTTTCATTATTTTTGCTGAAACATATAGATTGTGAGTGCTCGTGAGAACCGCCTAAATGAGGCGGTTGTAACGAGCACTCGCAATCTAACTTTTTGGACTAGGAATAAGAAAAATATCGAAACATTTGATCTGAAAACTGTTGGTTCTCATCACATGAACAAGTCCGTGAAATGAACACCCCTTAAAACCACACTTTATATAGAGAAAACTGGGGTTTACGGGGGCATCCATTATTTTTCTTATTGTATTTCTGCTCCAATAAAAAGGTTGTTTGTACTCGTTTGAACCGCCTCACTGAGGCTGTTCTAACGAGCACCCATAACCTATGTTTGCAGTATAAATAAGAAAAAATATCACGGATTTTCATCAGAAAAGTAGCCATTTTGGAGATGGGAAAAATACACTATGTCGCACGGGTATGTTATCGTAATGGATTCATTAATTTCCTTTTTCTTGCTCAAAACATAGACTGTGGGTATTCGTTAGAACCCGCCTCAATGCTAACGAGCACTCACAATGTAACTTTTTGGACTAAGAATAAGAAAACTATATAAAAAAAAACACATCTGAAAACTGTTGGTTCTATTGATGATAGACACCATTTTAGGGTGTGTAATCATAATGCCACTCTTCCATCTCTGGATTTCGACATGCCCATTTTGAATATATTTTGATATATGCTTATAAACACAGACTGGCGTACAATGCACTCGTGAGAACGGTCTCCGTGAGGCGGGTTTATTGAGCCGCCAAACGGATTGGAGCAAAAAAAAAAAAAAAAAGCACACACACACACGAAAAAATACAAATATGCTACCCGATAGATACATGTACCATTTCTAGATACATAAAAGGGTGTAAAATATGATTTGGGCCTGCTTTCGCACGTATATGAAAAAGTGTAAACCCGATTTCTTCATATTACGATGAAAATGCCAAAATATGTAGATTTCGGTAATCTACATAGCTTTCACATATACTTTCGACAGCCATAGCGTATTTCTGCGTAATTGCTGATCAACACTTTTTGAACAACACACTTTTTTTACATTGTCGTTTACGCATACGTTATTCTTACACATTTTCACAGCATGCATATCAGTCCTCTAAGAGATACAAGAAAAACACAAGAAGCTTTCAAAAATTATCCAGAAGACGAAAAATATATCCTCTGAAAATTTCAGTTTCACCTATTTCTTTTGGGACGGTAAGTACTCTATACTACCGCCCCGCCCATAGGGGTTTGAAGAAATAGATAGGCTGCATGATACTTCCACGCAGAGCTGAAACCGACCGCACACGAGTACTAGCAGCCGCTTAGAGGATCTAAGCCTGCCCAGGCAAAGCGGTCCGAGTCGGACCGTCCATGCTTATAAACCTTATTGGTTTCATTGGGCGACAAGGCTTGAGATGTCATTTCATCTCAATGTCGGGTAAAAGTCCCACAAAATTGGAAACAATGTCTCCAAATGACCTATACAGTGTTGACGGGGACGTTAAACCTCAAGTCAAACTAACAAAAACTCTATACTTAACAAGTGTGGCCACAATTAAGACTTCCCTTGACTGCAGCTGCTGTAGTCATTACGCCTATATAATTTTGACCCCCTTGAACCCCACTTTTATGTAGTAAAACTGGAGTTTACAGGGGTAAACCTAATTTTTCTTATTTCTGCTCTAAAATATAGTTTGTGGGTACTCGTTAGAACCGCCTCGATGAGGCGGTTCTAACGAGTGTTCACAATCTATATTTTGAGCAGAAATGAGAAATATATTACAATTTTTCATCTAAAAAAGTTTCATTTTTTCGGTGGTAAAGTTTGAAATGTATTTGTATGGGCGTGTTAACGTAATGGTGACGTCAAATGCTCTATGAAAGAAGCACGGAATTCACAACAGAATTGACAAATATGATGGAATGTTTTCTTTTCTGTTCCAGACTTGCTAGTTTCGCCAATTAAGCCTCATCAGTGTCTCTGAAATATTTTCAAAACTCAACAATGGAATCAAATCAATGATTCCAAAGGACAAGCAAATACAAACTACAAAATGATAAAATGACAGGGAGACTTTTACAGCCGCTACAGATACACTCCCTGAACACCTGTTGCAGTCACATAAAATATGTTTTGTTAAGAAGCAAGGAGTACGCGGCATAACTGAAACGTATGGAGTGTACATTTTTTCAGGGCCAAAACTCGTACCTAGTTTCGGTCAGTTAGACCTTATCAGTGACGGTCAAATATTTTCGAAACGATATTATGGAATCAATGATCACAGCGGACAAAAAAGGCTATATAAATGACATAAAAATAGAAGTGAAAGCAATGATCATTAATCGATACAATCCCATCACAGACACCAAAGGGAAAGAAACACAAACATGAAATAACTAGACCCTAATGGAAACATAAATTTCGGAAAGCCAAAAGGACAATTATGTTCCCACAAAATGACCAATTGGCTATCTAAACCAAAAACACATAAGCGAGTTATCAACTGTGTATGCTGTCTGTTGTATTACATTAATGTTGTACCCAATCTTTTTGTTTTACGAAATCGGGTACTGAAGAAATTGCAAGTTTATAATTTTCTGAAACTATATACCAAGTCATCTGACATAAAATTGGGGCGTACTCAAAGACAAAAACAAATATACAAACAAAAAAACAATATGCGCAACAAACACAAAGCCGAAAGAACCATGCAAGGCAGCACAAATGAATAATTGCATTTGGAAGATTAACATGACTTCGGTCCCGTAGCTGTTTTTTTTTACCGTAATGAGAAGTCACAACACTATTTTAACAAGAGTTGTCACAAGACAACATAGCTCGCCTTTGGGGGCCTAAGTTTGATGGGGCAAATTATCAAAAATGAAATTTTTCTTCTCTAAAACAGCCCAATAGACTGTAGTAAAAAAAACATTTTCTTATGCTAAAGAGCTAAACAGACTGAAGCAAATGAAAGAGAACCAAAAAGTACAGCCTGTAATGCAAAAGTGACAGTGACCTTCAGCCTAGGACCCTGAAGGTCGAACTTGCTTGAGATATCATCAAATGCAACATGTGTGTGACTTAAAAATATATAAATAAATGTGATGACAAAGTTTTCTTATAATAGCCACAGTGACCTTGACCTTAAGACCAGGATCCTGAAAGTCGGACTCGCTCGAGATATTATCGTATGCAACATTTGTGTGTAGTTACATTAAAATCCATCAATAAATGTAGGTGCTAGAGCGATGACAAAGTTTTTTTCTAAAAATAGTCACAGTGACCTTGACCTCTGGACCCTGAAAGTCCAACTCGTTAGAGATATCATCATACCCAACACGTGTGTGAAGTTATATTAAAATCCTTCAATAAATGCAGGGGCTATAGCAATGACAAAGTTTTTTTCTAAAAATAGCCACAGTGACCTTGACCTTCAGCCTAGGACTCTGAAAGTCGAACTTGCTCGAGATATCATCATACCCAACATTTGTGTGAAGTTATATTAAAATCCATCAATAAATGTAGGCACTAGAGCCATGACAATGTGTTTTCTAAAAATAGCCACAATGACCTTGACCTTGAGCCACAGTCCTTGACCTTGAGCCCCGTACCCTGAAAGTCAAAGTCGCTTGAGATATCATACCCAAAATTTGTGTGAAGTTAAATTAAAATCCACCAATAAATGAAGGCACTAGAGCGATGACAAAGTTTTTCCAAAAATAGCTACATTGACCTTGACCTTGAGCCCCGGACCCTGAAAGTCGAATTGTGTTTTAAAAAGGAAATAAAAAAAAAAAGAAGACAAAAATATCCTCCACCGGGATTTGAACCCACAACCCTTTGATTCAGAGTCTGAGCTCTATCCTGAGCTCTATCCACTACACTAAACAGAGCTTGCAGGTAAACTTTAACATTGGGAAATAAGGGAGGTAATACAGAGCAAATAATTAACATCTAAAAAAGGCCAATTTAAGCTAAAAAAAAAAAAAAAAACCTTTAAAATGAAGTACAATGATAATGTTAAATATTGTTTTTATGCCCCCGGAATCTAAGAGATTCGGGGGCATATAGTTTTTGGTCTGTCCGTCTGTTTGTCTGTTTGTCCGTTTGTCCGTTTGTCCGTCTGCAAAAACTTTAACATTGGGCATAACTTTTGAATGGTAATAGATAGAGCATTCATATTTCACATGTGTATACCTTATCACAAGACCTTTCCAGTGGTACCATAATTTTTGATCTCGTGACCTTGAACTTGACCTTTGACCTATTTTTTTTTCAAAATTTTTAAAAACATTAACATTGGCGCTGTCCGGGGGCATCAGTGTTTCACAAACACATCTTGTTACCAATTGTTAATTATATATCCAAAATAAACTAAACATCACATATAAGAGTTTGCAGGTAAACTTTAACCAAATGCGGACGCCGACGCTGAAGCTGACGACGGAAGCCCGGGGGTATGGCAATAGCTCCCCTTTACTTTCGTAAGGCGAGCTAATTAGTAAGTCATAAGCATATGCCCAGCGTTGTGACGAGGAGCGTACGTCAGCTTTACATCCTAATTGACATTATTAAGATCATACGTACCGAGGCTACGAGCATTGAGACGTGATGTAGGATGGCATAATTATGTTAAAAAGGCCTCGAATTGATGCTTCATTAAAAAGAAAGGATTTTCAACATGCTTACAAAGGAAACAAGTGTTATGCAGTGTTTGTTTTCCTGTACATGTACTACCCATTTTGATTTAGCTGCAACATTCTCTTCATTGAACTAAAAAACTGATTTCCTAACTACACGTATTTCCATTTACCTCTATGTCTTTGATGCTAAGAATGTACAAGGATTGCCATCGGCCCCCGCCCATCGGGGCTTGAAGAAATATATGGGATGCAAGATGCTTCCATGCAGAGCTAAAACCGACCCGCACACGAGTACTGGTAAACAGCTTAGAGGATCTAAGCCTGCCCAGGCAAAGCGGTGCGAGCCGGCCCGTCCATGCTTATAAACCCTATTTGTTTCATTGGGCGACAGGGCTTGAGAAGTCATTTCATCTCAATGTCGGGTAAAAGTCCCACAAAATTGGAAGTAACGTCTCCAAAATGACATTTACAGTGTTGATGGGGACGTTAAACCTCAAATCAAACAAAAACAATGATTGTCATGAAACACAGTTGAGACAAGACAGTAAAGTATCACAACTTTGCTTCTGTGACCTCTTTGACCTCAGAACTGTACAACACATGCTGTAAATTATGACGCAATGCAATGGCCAAACAATGGTCATCAATCACAATTGGGTGAGCTCTTGAACTAGCTGGGTTGACCTTGTGATCGTGAAAAGTATTTCAGTTCCTGTCTTTGATCTTTACCTAAAAAGAAACATTCGACAGCAGTGCCGGAATTAGAATGCTGCAGCTAAAACACAATTTGTAGTAAATTGATTCTTTCTCCTCCCCCCAAAAATGGAATGTCCTGAAATCGGCTACCGTCTCTTTGAGGCGGTTCTAACGAGTACCAACACTCTATATTTTAGAGCAGAAATAAGAAAAATAAGGTTTACCCCTGTAAACCACAGTTTTAAATGTACTGTATAAAAGTGGGATTCTAAACTCAAAACCAGTGCTTCAGCTGAAGTGCACGACCCGCCGGATGCTTTTAGCTTTATGAGTGTTACCATATATGGGTATGGCGGCCATGTTGGTCATGTGACCTGGACCTAAAACGGTTCCCCCAATAAATGCGCCTTATCGTAAGGAGCAAAAATATATCTTATACTTTAGTACTGTATTCTGAATCGTTTGCAGGATAAAATGCATTCTTACTTTTCCAATACAAAGCATATGTGTCAAAGTTTGACCTAGGCACAAAGAATGTCAAGGTCAACCCAGGGTCACCATATTAGCACTTTATGATGGGCCTACGTCCCAGATGCTATTTATCAAGTTTCGTGGAAATCTGCCCAGTGGTTCTGGAGAAGACTATTTTTGAAGGTTTTTTACCATATATGGCTTGGCGGCCATTTTGGTCATGTGACCTGGACCCCATGAGCAAATAGTGGTTTTACCCATCCCATAGAGGCTCCATATGAAATTTAACTTCAATTGGCCAAACGGTTTCCGAGGAGAAGCAGTTCGAAAATTTTCACATTTTTCGCCTCGGCGAGGCTATTCTAAATGGAATGTAATATTTGGCAAGTTCATTGGTTAGATCTCATTGATATCTAACAGTATGCCAAAAATTATTTCAATATTCCAATCGGTTAAGTCACTATCACAAATTTTCACAAACGGGTTACGGACGGACAGACAGACTGACAGAATGACACGGTGATTTTAGGGCACTCTTAGAAAATCAACCGACTTCAGTCGGTCGCTTTTTCTGCGGGTCGTGCAATTATATAGGTGTATTTTCGTGACGTCTGTCACGATGAATATGACATGGGATCATCTCTCTCTCTCTCTCTCTCTCTCTCTCTCTCTCTCTCTCTCTCTCTCTCTCTCTCTCTCTCTCGTCAAACCATTCACCATACTATATAGATTCCACGTGGCTTCAGGAAATGACAGATATAATTTATAACTTACCATCAACCATCAAATTATAAATTATATTGTATGTACGGAATTTGTATTGTTTGAAAGAAATTGAATATTGTTTAATTGAACCAAATCATGTGTCAGTGGTTCAAAATCTATTTGAAAAAGAAGTACACGTAACCATTATCCCAAATGTTCAAGTATGATTGAACATTGGCATTTTGCTTGTTTAACCCTTTTTGTATCAAATGGAATCTTCCTCCTCATATATAGCAGGAGTCCAATTCAAAATTTAGGGGAGGGGAGTCAGGTTGTGTTTTCTTCAAAATCTATTTGGAAACTGGCTGAACGTTTTGCAAACAGTGTAGGCCCTGATCAGACGCCGCGTTCTGCGGCGCCTGATCTGGGCCTGCACTGTTTGCCAAGTACCCCTTTAGGGGTTTCCAGTACTAAATGGGTTAACCATCGTGGGGCCCGAAATTAACTGTTGGTGACTATTGAAGCCGTTGACAAGTAACACGCAGTTACTTAATTAAATTCGCCGTTCAACAGAGAGTCTTGTCACCAAATACAAAACCTGCTGTCATGTTTACATGATAAAACCGACATGTGATGCTTTACTAAGATGGATAAATTCAACTTGCTGTCTTTCTTTGTTTGGATTCTGTTTAATCTCTATCCCGATGAACACACCAACAGCTACCTATGCAAACACTGTAGCTCAAGATCATATGGCTTCTGAATCTGATCAGGATCTACACTGTTTGTCATTCAGTTTGCGAATTTCAATGAATACATTATGCAAGCAATTTGATTGTTGGTTGATAGTCAAAAAATGGTGTGGCAAATTAATTTATTCAGCAGGATAAGAGTTGACTCATATATGACACACAGAATCTTCCACACAGTACCATGTGGCAGGTCCATTTTACACTTTAGCGGTGTTATGGGATTTTAATTTTTGGAGTTAAAAAACATGCTATACTATATGTGAACATAGTACACCATGAGCAGACACCGCGTTATGTGGCGACTGATGTGGGACACTGTTTGCAAATGTCCGATCTTTGTTAAACAAAGGGATTATAGATATACTCTACAAGTACAAAGTACATGTATATGTCGGCCCCCGCCCACCGGGGCTTGAAGAAATATATGGGCTGCATGATGCTTCCACGCAGAGCTGAAACCGACCCGCACACGAATACTGGTAACCGGCTTAGAGGATCTAAGCCTGCCCAGGCAATGCGGTGCGAGACGGACCATTCCTGCGGTGCGAGTCGGACCGCCCATGCTTATAAACCCTATTGGTTTCATTGGGTGGCAGGGCTTGAGATGTCATTTCATCTCAATGTCGGGTAAAATCCCACAAAATTGGAAGCAACGTCTCCAAAATGGCCTTTACAGTGTTGACGGGGACGTTAAACCTCAAACCAAACAAACAATAACCAAGGGACTATAAATATATTCTAAAAGTACAAAGAACATGTATGATTCCAGTGTGAAACAAAAAAAAGAATTACATATACAGAAACACCGATTTGATTTTCTTTTTTTTATTCCTAATTATTACTCTTAATACGAATTGTGGGTGCTTGTTAGAACTGCCTCATCGAGGCAGTTTTTACCAGCATCCACAATCTATATTTTGGAGCAGAAGTAAGGAAACTACAGTAAACCTCCATATAAATACCACTTTTACCTATATAAAGTGAGGTTTACGAGGGTATGCAATACACGGAATTGTTAACATGGTGTCAGAGGACAACGGACATGTAACTCTAAGATGTGACTCTCAGTTTCTTCCACTTTCCACCACTCTCAGCCAAGTACACTAAAATTCCTATATTAAGACAATCCTTGTGACTGTTCAAAAGTGGTCTTTAAGACCACTTTTGAACAGTCCCAAAGGTGGTCTCTGACCAGAGGACATTGTGTACATGAAATTCGAAGAAAGAATACCTGCACCCTTCCAAAATAAGCTTTTAAAAAAGTAGAATTCGTCTTAATATCAGGTGGTCTTAATAACGGAATTTTACTGTAGATAAGTCTCTCCCCCCCCCCCCCCCCTCTTGAGTGGACTCCTGTTTATAACGGAGGCAAACTATTTTAAACCATTACCCTGCTCATTGATTTCAATTGCCAAACCCATTTCTGTCTATTAACCAATCAGATTATATGCTACATGTATGAACTTTTCGTTTAAATTCACAAACTGAATGACAGTGCAGATCCTTGTCAGATTCCGAAGCCATGTGATCGGGATCTACACTGTTTGCAAAGGTTAGGATTATCGTGAAAAGCAGAACCCCTGAAGACTTTATCCCAAACCATTAACCTTGTTTGTACCAAATGGAATCCTCCTCCTTATATATAGCAGGAGTCTATTTCAAAATTTTGGGGTGTCAGGTTGTGTTATCTTCAAAACTAATTTGGAAAATGACTTAACTTTTCGCCAACAGTGTAGGCCCTGATCAGACGCCGCGTTCTGCGGCGTCTGATCTGGGCCTGCACTGTTGGCCAAGGTACGCCTTTAGGGGTTTCTGGTACTGAATGGGTTAATACCATAAGGAAGCGTTTGGAAATTTCAGGGCAATTAGTTGCTACTTTATTCCCGTTTTAGCGATAGACTAACATCCCATATATGACAATAGAATCTTCCACCTAAATGTTCGGAGTGGTACATTTCCAATTTTGGGTGTGTCAGGTTTGTTTTGTTTGTGGTAAGTGGTACCAATCTGTATGTTCTTTAAGCAAACAGTGCAGATCCTGATCAGACGTCGCTCTGATCTGGGTCTGCACTGTTTGCCAATGTCCCAGAAATGGGACGTTATACATACATGGGTTAATGTCTCAGGTGTTCTTGCAGTGCACAAATGAATGTCAGAGATGAGAGGGTCTCTTGGACCGTGATCCAAAGAAAGCAGAACAGCTATGATTCGCGCGCTTCATTGTGGTTTGATGGCTTGCTAAATACTCGTTCTATGGCAAAATTCTAAATGCAACAAGTCCAAGATAATTTGAAATAGTTATTCCAATTAGAGGATGACTGTATTCTAAATTGTAATTTGGGGAGGTAAATCGCCGGTTTAACGGCCGGGAATTTTGGCTTGCGCCGGCGGAGCCGTAAACCGGAATTTGCGACAGTATAACCAACGATTTACAGAGGACCCGCGTTATAACGACATTCGTTATAACGGCAAAACTCGTTACAACGACGATTTCAATGGAATTAATTCTTAGCTCAATGTTTAGCCTCAATTCCGAGCGGCTTGGAATTCCCTCGGGTTGGAAATGCCCAAATCGAATCCATAGTCATGAGCGATTCTTGTAGAAACAAATGTTAAAGACATTTGTTAGAATCGCCTCAGGCGATTCTAACAAATGTCTATAACATTTGTTTCTTGGAGTAATGATGTGGAAAAGATCTTTTATAACCTATCATAATCCTAACTGGGATTCTTTATAACGGCAAATTCATTATAGCGCCACAATAATAGGGAACAAATACTGTCGTTATAACGCGGGTCCTCTGAACATGTACATCCCCAAATGACAATTTTCAATACAGTTATCCCCATTCTAATGCACTTATTCACTTGTTTTGTTTAAAATTGTACTTCTTTGCTCAAAGCGGCAAGCGCTGTGAGCTGCGCCAAACCAAATGCTACCCAATCAACAGCGACATAACATCATGACATCGAATTGCAGGATATACTATCGCATATTTGGCGTTATCCAATCAAACGTCGAATTACATACATGTACTCAAGTGCATTAGGGTATGGGTTTGACTAGGGTTAATATTTATATTGCTTTCCACCCAAGCTGAGTGTAGGTACATGTACCAAATGTAATAGTTAGAAAGTCATAATATAATACGCACTCCAAATTTGACGTACAAATTATCATGTATTACCTAAATAATCTCCATGACAGAGGCATAAAATAGCTTACTTCATATTTTCTGTGTGTTTGTTTATTACGAGAATGTATGGTGTATCCACAAGTGCGCCAGGGTCGCCGTTTTGGCCATTTTGTGGGAAAGAAATTCTGTCCAATAAATATGCGGCATGCGTGTGTGACCCTTAATCAGAGATAAACTATGGACTTTTATTTGTGACGCGGATTGTTTTGGTTTATTTGCTGAATATAAAACCACACTAAGGCTAAGTGCTCTTTGTTCTTTACGTACATGTACTTAGGTTTGATATGTTTGTCAATAATCAGAATCTATACCAGTCGTACAATGCAAAAGTGGCCAACCGCTCTCTATACTCTATTCTAACACAGCGCGCCTATATACGCAATGGAAAATAACTGTGTTTTATTCTACAACAAATCACGGCAAGGATGAACGTGACGAGTGACATCATTAAAATCTGTCAGTTTATGACGTCACTAGTCGATTTCCTTAACGTTAGACGGTGTAACGTCATATTCTCGCATCAAAAACGTTAGAAAAGGATATAAATGCATGTGTATCAGTCGATAATTTTAGCGGGATTTCTTCTAACAATGGCGAAAAGTTGTGAGATTTTGAAGGAAACAACAGCATTATTGTCGATTTTCAGCGTGTAAGAATCGAAATAGATCAGCTCTAGTTTGTGATTTGTTGAGTAATAAATCACAGTTTGTCTGTCAGTTGTAAGTAGACAAATCACGCGCGCTACGCGCTCGTGGTTTGATCTACTTTACAACTGGCCTCCAAACTGTGATTTATTACTCAACAAATCATAGTTAGAGCTGATCTATTTCTTAAACACAGTCCACCAACAAGACAAAAACAGGAGTGGAATTTCAGGAATGCCAGCCCTGTCAATAGCGCTTCAAACGTTACTCCTCGCCCATGTCATAGGGACGAATGTAGGACAAAACGTCCCATGGACAAAACGTCCCATGCCATTTTTGACCAAGTGGACAAAACGTCCCACATCATTTTTTCAGGGTGGACAAAACGTCCCACATCATTTTGCTAGGGTGGACAAAACGTCCCACATCATTTTTTCAGGGTGGACAAAACGTCCCACACAGTTTTGACAGGGTGGACAAAACGTCCCATGCTATTTTGACAGGATGGACAAAACGTCCCATATTCTTGAGGAGGTGTAAGGGAGGCGGAAGGGATTTATAAGGGTATGTGACAATACAGAGTAAAAATTCACTATTGAGACCACCTTAAATTAAGACAAATTATGCTTTTAAAAGCATATTTAGAAGGTTTTAGATACATTTTCTTTGTGTTTGCAGTGTCCAGCCTGCTCTAGTTGGAGCCCACCCTTGGGACTGTTCAAAAGTGGTCTTTTAGGCCACTACTGAACAGTCCCAAGGGTGGTCTTAATATATGAATTTTACTGTACTAACATGAACACTACAAAAAAGAATGTGGAAATATAGTTAGATGTTTTTATTTACAAAACATGAATATGCAAACGCAATCATTAAAGAGCACATGGTTAAGAGCACATTTTTTACAAAAAAAGATTTTTTTTATGATTGCACATTATAAGAAAATGTGTACTACTCTGTTGAAAAAAAAATAGTATCAGTGGGTAATTGGCAAACAGTGCAGGCCAAGATCAGATGCCTCAGAACACGAGGTCTTATCAGGGCCTAAACTGTTTCCAAAACTATAAGCCACTTTCCAAATTAATTTTAAACAAAGCGCAATCTGATATCCCTATCTGAAACACAGTTTTCACCTATTATTTCATTACTGGATATATCTTGTATAAAAATACTAAAAGGTATCTTGTATAAAATACTGAAAACATCACGAAAAACATACCGTTATAATTTTGACCTCATTAAAACCCACTTTACAGAACAGAACAGAACAGAACAGAAATTTATTACGACTTAGACATATACAGTCTATCATCATAAGTTGCATTTAATCACGATATCATGACGGTGATATCACTTTTATGAGCACACATGTGATAACAATGTGAAAGTGAATACATATTATAATAATCAGTTGCCTGATACTTATAAATGAAGGTCTTTTGAGCTTTAAAATTTCCATCATGAAAACAGGCATATATAAGTTTAACCCCCTATAACTCAAACCCCATATAAAACTGGGGTTTTCAGGGTAAACTTTATTCCTTATACTTCTCCCAAAGCACAGACCGCGGGCACTCGATAGACCCGCCTGGTTCCATCGAGTACCCGCAATCCCCGCCGCGGGCAGAAGTAAGAAAAATATCAGAACATTATCTGGGTTCGTTTCATTTTTGGTGATTTTTTCCAAATATATTTGTATATATGCGTGTTTTCGTAATGCCTAGCTCGGTACTAGGTTTAGTTAATGACGTTATTAGCTTGTAATCTTAACTTTAATGCTTTAATGATAAATACTGCGAGATTATTAAGTGTCTTTACTTTGTCACAATTTAAAAGTTTAATAAACTTATACATGCTGGGGTTTCTAGTGTAATAGGTAGGAATGTACCTATTCCGAAGTGTTTCGTATTTAGAGCACTTCAGGACGAAATGATATTCGTCCTCGACGTCAACGAGTTCACAAAAATTACATTTTCTGTGTTCCCTCGGTACACCGGTATAGCGTCCAGTCTCTATGAATAATGGATGAGACGATAGTCTCAGCTTTGCAATGGCGCTCCTGTACTTCTTATTTAGGACTTTGTAAAGGTAAGGGGCCGGTTGGTAATTATGTTTTAGGTTCCGAAACAGAGAGAGAGATGAAGCAGCTTCCATACCCTCTCTCCAATTTGACAGGTAAGTATCCATGAGTCTCTGTCTCAACACGGGAGTAAATCTATCACTAATGACAGAATCACGATATAACCAGGTGTCTGCGAATCCATTCGATTCTAACAAATACTTCACTTTACTGAGCCAATTCGTGGCTCCTTTAGACACATCATCGATCATAGATCTATAAACTGTGGATAATATTATATTACCACTTTCATTAGAATTGAGTTTTAACCAGTATTTTACAATCCTGACTTGCCTTTCAATAACTAGGGGGTATAAACCTAATTCACTGCATATAGCAAAATTATGAGTTGATTGTTTCACGTTAAGCATCCATCTGCAGAATTTTCTTTGCACTTTATCTATGCTAATTGCACTGGAAAACCCCCAAATTTCACTAGCATACATCAATATAGAGCACACAAATGAATTATATAAATTGATCATGATGTTTAATGGAATTTCCATGGGATTGGTTATTGAAAATAAAGAGCACAATGCTCTAATGGCTTTTCCTGATAGTGTTTTGGAAGCTTGTATAAAGGATCCACCTGGTGTAAACACTACACCCAGATAATTAAACTGATTCACTATTTCTATCTCAATACCATTGTAAACCCATCTTTCCCGTTGGGATAATATTCCACCCTTTCTGAATACCATAATTTTGGTTTTACTAACATTCACGGTTAAATTCCATGTTTCACAATAATTTTGTAATTCGTTTAATGACGACTGTAATCCTTCTGGTGTTTCACTGAAGATGACAGCATCATCTGCGAATAAGATCAAATACAACGACAGTTGATCTAACGTTATTCCAGCGTCTATGTTTTCCTGGAGCGAGTTCTCAATATCGCTGATAAAAAGAGCGAAAAGCAGGGGTGAGCATATTTCGCCCTGCATCACTCCAGTGCTGCAATCAAAGAGATCTGAGAGCGTATTCAAATGTCGGACGCACGACTTGACCTCACTATACATCGACCTTATTAAGCAGGGAAAGTATAAAACCCGGGAGTAACGGCCGGGAGCCGGGAGTAAAATCCGGGAGTAAATTTTGACAATCGAATAAAGGTACTAAACATTCACATATCTGGATGAAATTTGAATCAAAAGTAGAATATAGAAGCTTCTTTGAACTGCACATAAGTGTTAACATTATTATCATGTACTTTTCAAGATATGAACCGAAATATACGACCACGTCGCAAAATTTTCGCCCGGGAGTAACTTTTGCGGTATTGACGATGACAAGCATTTTGCAAAATATGTTCAGTCTGGGGTTTCTACACGAATTACTTTATGTGTTATCAATTAAAAACATGTCAGAGATTTGAAAAATGCAAAATTAAAGTTATTGCATCGCTCCGCCTAGTAAATAATTGACCCGGGAGTGGGCCGGGAGTAATTTCTGGATTGAAATCGGCGTTTATTTGCCTTATTCTCGGCCTTATTGCTTCTATCACATACATGTACATTGTATTTCTTAAACGTTTGCCAGAAGAAAAGCTGAGATTCAGCATGGAGTACAGGAATTTATTTACTTGTCATATCGGGACTCGACACACATCCAAACCCCCAACCCAACTCACGCCCTGTTCCTGTGCCTATGATTTTATGTGACCCGGAACATTTATATTTTGCGCTACTTGTTTTATGGCAGTATAATGTAGAAACAATGACACAATTACCGCCGCAGTCTGATCAGTGCCTTTGCTATAAGCTGTCAGGGTAGTAAGACTACGTTTAATAAATACAATGTATGTGACATAGGCAATAACGCCAATAAACGCCGATTTCAACCCAGAAAATACTCCCGGCCTACTCCCGGGTCAATTACTTACTACACGGAGAGATGAAATAACTTTATTTTTGCATTTTTCTAATCCTTGATATGTTTTTAATTGATAATACACAAACTTATTCTTGTAGCAATCCCAGACTGAACATATTTTGCAAAATGCTTGACATCGTCAATACCGCAAAAAGCTACTCCCGGGCGAAATTTTTGCGACATGGTCATATATTTCGGTTCATATCTTGAAAAGTACTCAATTATAAATAGAAAACGTATATGTATTTTAAAGAGGAGTCTATATTCTACTTTTGATCCAAATTTCATCCAGATATGTTAATGTTTAATACCTTTATTCGATTGCCAAAATTTACTCCCGGATTTTACTCCCGGCTCCCGGCTATTACTCCCGGGTTTTATACTTTCCCTATTAAGCATAGTAATTTACCGTCTACACCACTTTTAATCAGTTTGTACCAAAGGCCATTCCTGTAAACAGAATCGAAGGCGCGTTTAAAGTCTATGAATGCGCAGTATAACCGCCTTTTATTATTAAGATGTTTTTCAATTAATGAGTTTAATATGAATATAGCGTCTACTGTGCTATGCTTGGATTTAAACCCAAATTGAGCGTCCGTGTTCGCAGGATTCTGTGTAGCCCAGTTTTGTAAGCGGTCATTCAATATACTGGAGAATATTTTCCCGAAACAACTAACCAACGTTATCCCACGATAGTTGTTCGTATCACTAAGGGATCCTTTCTTGTGTAACGGTATAATTATCCCTTTTGCCCAAATGACCGGGAATTCCCCTTTATCTAGAATTTTATTGAATAATATTTCCAAGTGTCCACATAACAGTTCTGCGCTTTCAATGAAATATTCGTTCAGTAATGTATCAGGTCCATGGGCCTTGTTGTACTTCAATTTTTTTATACTGTTCATTATCTCAGTCCGTGTAATGGGAACATCTAATTCCGGAAAGGTCGGGGTACTCTGTGGGGTTTCATCAAAAGTTCGAAGAAAGTCGTCCACTTCACCGTGCGTTATTTCGTTTACTTCCGATGCGAGAGACTTAAAATGCTCAAAAAAATCTGAAAGTTCAATATTTCCACAGCTATTTTTGTTCTTTCCCTTGAATAATCTCCAGAACTCTCTCGGTTTAGTTTTCCGTAATTCGTTCATTTCCAAACATAACTGTCTGTTGTACTGCCTTTTGCGTTTAGTACAATAAAATTTATAATCACGTTTCTTTTCCCATAGACTTCGCCTATTTTCGTCATTTTTCATACAGTTGAAGTCACGTAGGGCTTCTAAATAAATATTTCGTTTTTCCGAGTCTTTAAATCTATTCCATGTTTTACCAGAATGGCATTTCTCGAAATATGGTTGAGCACGTGTACTTATATATGTTGAAAAAAATTCGACTGTCTCATTAACTGAAATGTCCGAGACCAAAATTTGATCCAATAAGTGCACGTCCTTCCTCAGAGACTCCATAAAATCGTTCCTGTATGTTTCATTCCATTTGTATGTATAATGTGTATTTCCATCGTTCAAGTCCATGTTTACAAGTATGCATGGAACTACTGATCATGCCAAATATAATCCTAATGGGTTGAGAGGTCCATAAAACCCCTAAGCACACATGTATAGTTATAAAAAGTTATTACAAGTAATTATGCCTCTCACTTTAATCTAAAGAAGGTTTTTTCTTTGATTAGCTGCTAATTACAGAATTAATTTGTTGACAGGAAAATGTATAACTTTTGAAAATTCTGATTGAGTTTTGTGATGAGTCTTTATAATCTGTATGATGAAAATTAATGGTGATGATCAAAGTGATCATAATTGAACAATCATTATTAAGTCAGTTCAATGAATTTAATCTATTTAATTTTCTTATTCATTGTTAGAATTTTTGCATTGATGATTTCACTGTTATACATTTTTTCACCTTCTGTACATGTGCAGTACTACCTGCCTGTTGCAATAATTTCTCCATGAGCACCAAAATAGCTTTGACAGTATTGAAATCTACAGTTTTCAACACATGCATATACATACTGATTTTTCAAAATCAGTAATTGTGCATGTGGAGGTGTGTGGGGGGGGGGGGATATTGTCAGCCTTTACAAAAAGAGGGGATTTTGTCCGGGGTGGGGGGATTATGTTTGGGGCGTCCCATGGTGGGGCGAAATGCATGACCCTAGAGGGCAATTACATCATTTCAACAAACAATTAGTAATTTATTAGATAGATTAGATTAGATAGATTAGATTAAAGGGGCTCTTACACTGTCACGAATTTGGCCACGACTTACCACGATTTTTTAAATCGTGGTAAATCGTGAACAACGTCGTAGAGAAGTCGGCAGAGATCTTGAGGAATCGTGGTTGATCGTGATAGTTCGGGTGTGACCACGACTGTTTTGGACATGTTCAAAACATTCGTGACGAGTCGGCATCATTTTTCAAATCGTAGAGCGGTCGTAGAGAAATCGTAGCTCAGTCGTGAGCCGTCGTCGTGGTAATCGTGGCCAATCGTGAATAATCGTGACTGAATTCTACCACGATTGTGCTACGACAAGACAAGATCATCTACGACGCCTCTACGATTCCGTTGCGACTGCCGTACGATCTACTACGATATCATGACGACTGCTCACGACAATGCAAGATTCACCAGGAATGCACTACGATTGATGACGACGCTAGCACGATTTATCCCGACGCTACGTCGAACGCACTACTTTCTCCACGTAACTTTGTACATATAATTACCCAAGCAACTATGGTCAACTGTCAACTAACTCCCTCCTGTTCCTCTGCACCTCCAGTTGTTCAGCCATTGCAATGTCAATTTCGATCATGTCTTGTTCGAGCTGAACTAAATTTTGAAGATACAGAAGCCTTTGACCTGGCTGCAAAAACATTTTCGTCAGATGCTCTCTACAGAAATGGTTGAAACTGAATGACACTGTGCATTTGATGAACACTTTTATATACCCAGATCGTTATAAATCCTGACGAATCGGGAGAAGTCTTGGTTAATCGTGAGTAAATCGTATGGAATCCTCCATGATCGTACTGAGTCTTTGATCATCGTGCCTTGGTCGTAGAGCAGTCTTGCAGGGATCGTGAGAAATCGTGTATGATCGTCTGATATCTTGAAGCAATCGTGGTGCAGTCGTAGAAGAATCCTAGAGGTTAGTAAGACATCGTGGTCGATCGTAGAGGATCGTTGTAAATCGGTTCCATTGTCGTACAGCAGTCGTGATTGTTCGTAGAAGTGTCGTAGCAATGTCGTGAGTATTCGTAGGGTAGTGAAATCGGAACCGTGTATGCCACGATTTGCCACGATTTTCATGGTCCCAATTGGTCGTGGACAGTCTTGGACAATCGTGGTCAAAGTCGTGACAGTGTAAGAGCCCCTTAATGCTATGTTCCCACTATCACGATTCGCGCCACGATTGCAATCGTGTTCTTAATCGTGGACTAATCGTGGTGATCCTATCAGATCTTATCACATCTTGAGGTCAGTCGTGGCAATCGTGTTAATCGTAGAAAATTTTTGAACGGTTCAAAAATTTTCCACGATCAACACGACCAGTTGTCAAATCGGGATCAACGTATCACAACGTATTGCATCGTAACAAAGCGCGACAGATCGCATCTAATCGTGCTTCTAAATCGTGGTGATCGGGGTCGATCTTGAACAAGAAAAACATCGCGTTCTGTTGAGATGTGTTGCGATCTCCGACGAGATGTCACGATTTGTTACTGTCTGTCGGGTTCCATCGCTCAAGACCTGTCACGAATGATTCGGGATCAGATGCGAGTTGATAAGAGAAGATACGAGTAAATGCGACTAGATACGAGTAGTTACGTTTTTACACGAACGTTCACGATCTGTTACGAGTTCTCGTGCCTATTTGTATACCTGACAAGATTTAATGCGACTCATTCAGCGATCTGCTTTTCAGAAGGGCACATCTAGGTACAGGCCTTTGCTAGTATTTTAGAGCCTTTGAAAGATGTCACCCAAGGGTACTAAAGGTAGGAAGGGAAAAGGAAAGGCTGTGCCTTTCCAGGAGCCTGAACCGTTCCAGACAGAGAAAATGCCACATTGTCACCATCCGCAACTCCTGCCATCACCAATGCTTGAGGGTTAGTGTTTATGCTGTAAAAGTCCGAAAAACAATGAAGTCCATGGTCAGTCTGGCTGTATATATACCCGTCGTAGCTCAAATCGTGATCGCCCTTGATCATGATCGTTGAAACATCGAGACGACAGTCGTATGCTATCGTAATGGAGCGCATCGGTTCTTGATGAGCGTATAAGACCGTATCTGCACGTATCAGATCGTCCCTATTCGGGGATCCCGATCGTGATGATCGTTACAGATCGAGACCAAGTCGTAGACTAAATCGCAACAATCATATCGGAACGTATTTGATCGTATCTGAACGGAGAACAGACCGTGGCTGATCGTGACACCTAAATTGACAAATCGTGATTGGATCGCATCTGATCGTAACAAATCGTACCAAAACGTATCGACACTTATCACCTCGTATCCAAACCTGAAATTTCAGAGAAGAGTCCACGACCAGCTACGAATGACTAATCGTGGCGTTCGTAACGGATCGCACGACAGTGGGAACCTAGCATTAGGTATAATAATTCCCTTTGAATTGAATATGGGACGTTTTGTCCACCCTGTCGAAATAGCATGGGACGTTTTGTCCACCCTGTCAAAACCGTGTGGGACGTTTTGTCCACCCTGTCAAAATCATGTGGGACGTTTTGTCCACCCTTCAAAAATGATGTGGGACGTTTTGTCCACCCTGACAAAATGATGTGGGACGTTTTGTCCACCTGGTCAAAAATGGCATGGGACGTTTTGTCCATGGGACGTTTTGTCCGGATCCCCATAGGGACATTTTGCGCAATATACAGTTCCAATCTGAACTGCCCTAGAATCTCAACTTGCGCAAGCAGAACATAAACACTGATAAATATACTCGAGTAGTGACAACAGAAAATGTTTTTTGGACATATGCACACAGCGAAGACTGTGACTCGTTGCTGTGTGCCATTTAGATGCTCTCTGGCTCAAGACTTCTAAAGGACAGAGGTGTTCCGATTGAGTTGGTACTCAGGTTGCGCAGTCTTAACTAGGCGCTCGTGTTCAAAGAATTGTTGCCTTCAGCGGCGCATTTGCGGCGTGATTAATGTCTAGCTTTGATAAGTTTATATAAGAGTGTTATAAAAACTGTACCTATTTTATCACACTTCTAGGAAATATGACTCTGTAGAAACACTTTCTATTGTAGGGAATACATATATTTGTCGCTAATCTTTCGGTTGAGTTGAGGTTTTACGTCGTAGGACATTTAGGAGACATGGCGTCCTACTGTGTGGGACTTTTACTCGAAATAGAGATGACATCTCAAGCCCTACATGTATATTGTACCGCCTTAACAAACCGCAAAGATTTATATGCTTTGACGGTCCGACTCGCACCACTTTGCGTGCGCACCCCCGCCTATCGGGGCTTGGAGAAATAGATTTGGCTGCATGGTGCTTTCGCGCGGAGCTGAAACCGACCGAACTTGAGTCACTGGGCAGCCGGCTGCCTACGGAAAGTGGTGCGAGTCGGGCCATTCTTTAAACCTTAGTGGTTTCTTTGTCGCGGCGGTATGTCTTGAGATGGCAATGTCTAGTAAAAGTCCAATAAAATTGGAAGCAAAGCCTCCAAAATGACCTAAATAGTGTTGACTGGGACGTAAAATCTCAACGTAACAAACAAACAAAACCATTTTTCCCGGGCACGACAAGTCTCTCCCTCCGCTGATTCAAGATTGGCAGTTATCAGTCTCTGGCGAAAGAACATGTTTAGTACCGTTGCCCGTTTACGTGAAACAATCAGGAATCGATACAACTACCTAAAACCTCCTATCAGAGCCACCAAATAAAAAAAAAACAAAAAAAAAAAAAAACACGAACAACCCTAATGAAAACGTTAAAAGCGGAAACATCACGAAAACATGCCTATATAATTTTGACCCCCTTGAACTTGACTTTTATATAGTAAAACTGGGGTTTCCGGGGGTATACCTTATTTTTCTTATTTCTGCTCTAAAATATAGATTGTGGGTTATCGTTAGAACCGCCTCGATGAGGCGGTTCTAACGAGTGCCAACAATCTATATTTGAGCGGAAATTAGAAAAATATCACTTTTTTTTCATCATAAAAATTTCATTTTTTCGGCGATAAAGGTGGCAATGTATTTGTATAGGCGTGGTTTCGTAATGCTTTCCCACAAAATGACCAAACGGCTATCCAAATCATCACAAACATGAAAAGACAAACAATCCAAAAAAAAAATAAAATAAAATAAAATAAAAATAAATAATTAAATAAATAAATAAATAAAATAAAGCGCGACAGGAGAACCTATGTCTGCCTAGTGTAATCTGTCTGGCTCGACATGACCTTAACAATGCTGACTGTGCCGTTAAACTCCATACAAATCCTGATCTTTATTTTTAGCGGCGCAGAAAACACGCAGATATTGTACTACCATAGCGCCAGCAACTTCAAATTTCAAGTTTCACAAAATCTGTTTTATATATTTACTTCGACAATGATTCTCAAGCATTGGTTTTTCATCGCTGTGGTTCGTAGCTCGCTCGGGCCACGTGTGAGACGCCAAGTTCTTCCATGGAAGTTCTGGTGGTTTTTCGCCGTTTACGTCGTTTTATTACCAGTCGGTTCGATATAAGTGAAATAATTTTGAAAAAGCCGTATTTTTTTTTCTACGGTCACTGTATTAGTTAACGGCTTATGTATAAGCCAGTCAATGTTTTGGTTTGGTTTGGAAGTTCGTCGGCCCCGTCCACACTGTTGAGGTCATTTTGAGCCGGTCAGTTTACTGAACCACACTTTTCATGGACAGGCTTATGCATGAGCGGTAAACCAGCAAAGTGCACAATCTTTCGCCCAAAACTGAAAATTGCACTTCTTGAATCAGCGAAAGGGTCGGAATGACAGAAGAAAAGACATAATGATCAATCTCCACGAAAGAATGTTGCCGACCGTCGTAGATCGAACCTGCGACCTCCTGATCGCAAGTCAGACGTACATCCATAGCAGCAAATAAGTTGGGTATTTTGTGATAACTGAAGGATAGTTTCCCTTATTTCTCCATATAAACCTATATTGTTGGTATTCAGAAGAACCGCCTCGCCGAGGCGGTTCTAATGAATAACCCACAACATAGGTTTTTATGGAATATTGACACAAACTATCCTTCAATCTTCACAAAATACGAACCTTATCTATTGCTGTAACATACGACTGAGCTACCGAGGCTGGCATCAGGTAAACTAAACTTGTCCTGCTTGACATGTCCTCGGTATTGCTGACCGGACCGTTAACCCTTTTGTACCAAATGGAATCTTCCTCATTATATATAGCATGAGTCCATTTAAAAATTTAGGGGTGTCAGGTTTTGTTTTCTTCAACATTTATTAGGAAAATGGTTGAACTTTTTGCAAACAGTGTAGGCCCTGATCAGACACCGCGTTCTGCGGCGTCTGATCTGGGCCTGCACTGTTTGCCCTGGTACCCGTTTTTGGGTTTCCGGTACTAAATGGGTTAAACTCAAATGTTTTCAGAACCGTGAAAGATATTATTATTTCACACTGTTGTGTTATCCTAACGCATGAACTTGTTCCTGTACCAAAATGTAAATGTCCTTTTTATCTCTCCGCTTGTGAAGTTTTCATTATTGTGAAAAATATAAGTGAAGGCAATGAATGATCAGGAAGAGGTAAAATTACCCCACATCTCCCACTAGAGTCTCCAAAGGGAAATAAACACGAATATGAAATAACTAGACCCTAATGAAAACATCATATACGGAAAGCCAAAAAGGACAATTACTTTTCCAAAAACTGGGAAAACGGATATCCAAAATAAAAAAAAATATTATTCATTTTCTTCATACAGTATAACTTCAACTGGCTCGAAGCCTGATCCCTCGTTTCCCATGGATGAGTCGATCCTCTTCTTGTTTCCGCAGGGAATTCCTCCGCATATGATAGTAGAAAGATTTTCTTTTTCTTGCAAATTTATGCTGTATGTGCTCATTTGAATACACAACATACATTTATAATATAGAACATCGAAAAGATACCTCACAATTGTCTCCATTATGCCTCATGGTATGACACTATTATGTATACCTCCGTGTCCGAACTAACGCTGTCTCGAACAAATTTCCAGATGCAAATGGGGGTCGACCCATCGAAGTTCGACTAATTTTTTATGAAAAACGCACTGTTACTGCCGTATTAAATTGAGAATGTTTACTGTTGATATATACCAGAAATTCAACTTCGGTGAAGTTGATGTCGCACCTGCTCCCCACCTGCCCAACACAAAAAATAAAAGTTTATTTAAGGCAGAAGAGATGAATATAGGGCTTTGAGAAGAATCCATAGCCTATATATGTGAGGTAAAAACCTGACTAATTTCTCAATGTGATAAAATGAACTAAAATGATCCAAGAATTATATCCAAAACATATGAACATCCTCATATCATGGAAAAAACACAAGCTAAGTTTCAAAATGATTAGTATAAAACTGTAAGAGAAGTTGCGATGAAGAGGTACCTATCATATATCAACTGAAGGTTAACAATGACTAAGTTCACAATGTGGAAAAAGTGACAAAAATTGATCCGAAGATTAAGTACAAACCACATGCAGGGCCTCATGCCATGGCAAAAACACATGCAAAGTTTCAAAATGATTAGTATAAAACTGTAAGAGGAGTTGCGGTGACAAAGAGGTACCTCCTGAATATCAATTGAAGCTTAAAAATGACTAAGTTCACAATTCGCAAAAAGCAAAAAAAAATATTCTAAGAATTATGTCGAAATCACATGCACATCCTCATACCATGGCAAAAGCACATGCAAAGTTTCAAAATGATTGGTATAAAACTGTAAGAGGAGTTGCGATGACAAGAGGTACCTATCTTATATCAATTGAAGGTTAAAAACGACCTAGTTCACAATGTGGAAAAGTGATAAAAATTGATCCGAAGTTAAAGTCCAAACCACATGCACATCCTCATACCATAGCAAAAACACACACAGAGATTGAAAATGATCAATATAAAACTGTAAGAGGAGTTGCGATGACAAGAGGTACCTATTGTATATCAACTAAAGCATAAAAATGGCTAAGTTCATATTGTGCAAAAAGTGAAAAAATATTCTGAGAATTATGTCGAAACCACATGCACATCCTCAAACCATGGCGAAAGCACACGCAAAGTTTCAAAATGATGGGTATAAAAGTGTAAGAGGAGTTGCGATGACAAGAGGTACCTATCATATATCAATTGTAGGTTACAAATGACTAAGTTCACAATGTGGAAAAAGTGACAAAAATGATCGGACGATAAAGTCCAAACCACATGCGCATCCTCATACCATGGCAAAAACACACGCAAAGTTTCAAAATAATCGGTATGAAACTGTAGGAGGAGTTACGATGACAAGACACCCAGAGTTCAGTGATGACGGAAAGACGGACGGACAACCGGACGGACACGTCCGCAACAACGAAACAACATTTAGGGGGCAAAAAATTTTGACAGTTTGACACTTAGGTATATATTTGTGAGTCCAAATGGACTTTATTCCGTAATTTTGGTACTTATGTGGCAAAAATTCGCTCTTAGGTGGCTTGCCGCTTAAGATAATTTGCCGCTTAAGTAGTCAATATCCATCGCTTAGCCACTTAAGTATCCATTCGTAGACAAACGAACGAACGAACGGACGGACGGATGGAAACTTGCACGCCTATGTCTTCCTGCTAAAGCAGGGGCGACAAAACTGTAAGAGGAGTTGCGATGACAAGAGGTACCTATTGCATATCAACTAAAGCATAAAAATGGCTAAGTTCATAATGTGCAAAAAGTGAAAAAAATATTCTGAGACTTTTGTCGAAACCACATGCACATCCTAAAACCATGGCGAAAGCACATGCAAAGTTTCAAAATGATTGGTATAAAACTGTAAGAGGAGTTGCGATGACAAGAGGTACCTATCATATATCAATTGTAGGTTACAAATGACTAAGTTCACAATGTGAAAAAAGTGACAAAAATTGATCGGAGGATAAAGTCCAAACCACATGCGCATCCTCATACCATGGCAAAAACACACACAAAGTTTCAAAATAATCGGTATGAAACTGTAGGAGGAGTTGCGATTACAAGACACCCAGTGTTAAATGTTGACGGAAAGACGGACGGACAACCGGACGGACGAACGAACGGACGGACGGATGGAAACTTACACGCCTATGTCTTCCTGCTAAAGCAGGTGCGACAAAAACTGTAAGAGGAGTTGCGATGACAAGAGGTACCTATTGTATATCAACTAAATCATAAAAATGGCTAAGTTCATAATGTGCAAAAAGTGAAAAAAAAAATATTCTGAGAATTACCGTATTCGCCCTAATTACCGCACCGTGCGCTTAGTTTTTTTCAAAATCTTGTCATAAAATCATGGTGAAAAATCTACCTAATTAGCGCACATTGATACGAAAACAACAGCTTCCAAGATGATGCATACTGATATTTAATGGGACGGAAAAAGATACTTAAGCATTTCCTTCACTGTTGGAAGAAATAATGGTAAGTTTTTATAGATTTACTATGAGAACTTCAAGGGGAGATTACTGAAAAGTGTGCGCTTATGCATTTCCTTTTCAAAAATAGCTTTGGTGTGCGCTTATAGGAGCATGTGCGGTAATTAGGGCGAATACGGTATGTCGAAACCACATGCACATCCTCAAACCATGGCGAAAGCACATGCAAAGTTTCAAAATGATTGGTATAAAACTGCAAGAGGAGTTGCGATGACAAGAGGTACCAATCATATATCACTTGTAGGTTACAAATGACTAAGTTCACAATGTGAAAAAAGTGACAAAAATTGATCGGACGATAAAATCCAAACCACATGCGCATCCTCATACCATGGCAAAAACACACGCAAAGTTTGAAAATAACCAGTGCTTCAGCTGAAGTGCACGACCCGTCGGATGCTTTTAGCTTTATGAGTGTTACCATATATTGGTATGGCTGCCATTTTGGTCATGTGACCTGGACCTAAAACGGTTCCCCAAATAAATGCGTCTTATCATAAGGAGCAAAAATATATCTTATACTTTAGTACTGTATTCTGAATCGTTTGCAGGATAAAATGCATTCTTACTTCTCCAATACAAAAGCATATGTGTCAAAGTTTGACCTAGGTAAAAAGAATGGCAAGGTCAACCCAGGGTCACCATTTTAGCACTTTATGATGGGCCTACGTCCCAGATGCTATTTATCAAGTTTCGTGGAAATCTGCCCAGTGGTTCTGGAGAAGACTATTTTTGAAGGGTTTTTTACCATATATGGCTTGGCGGCCATTTTGGTCATGTGACCTGGACCCCAAGAGCAAATTTTGGTTTTACCCATCCCATAGAGGCTCCATATGAAATTTGACTTCAATCGGCCCAACGGTTTCCGAAGAGAAGAAGTTCGAAAATTTTCCCATTTTTCGCCTCGGCGAGGCTATACTAAATGGAAGTTAATATTTGGCAAGTCCATTGGTTAGATCTCATTGATATCTATCAGTATGCCAAAAATTATTAAAATATTCCAATCGGTTAGGTCACTATCACCAATTTTTACGAACGGGTTACGGACGGACAGACAGACTGACAGAATGACACGGTGATTTTAGGGCACTCTTAGAAAATCAACCGACTTCAGTCGGTCGTTTTTTCTGCGGGTCGTGCAATCGGTATGAAACTGTTGAAGGAGTTGCGATGACAAGACACCCAGTGTTAAATGTTGACGGAAAGACGGACGGACAACCGGACGGACGGACGGACGACCGGACGGACGGACGGAAACTTGCACGCCTATGTCTTCCTGCTAAAGCAGGTGCGACAAAAACGGGAGAGTTTATTCAGGAAAAATGGGTAAAACTAGATTACGATTCATCTTATAAGACCACAGTCCAGCTCAATAGTACATATAGAACAACGCGTCGAAATAAGACAGATGCGACTTTAAAACAATTTCTGTGTTTGATCAGGCTATTATTAATGGTGTACCATGTCAATAAAAATGGCTACAGTCACAACATGAAGGCCAAATAAAAATATTAGACTGGATATCTTTTTCTTCGATTCTCGAAATAGATAATCAGACTGTCTTTTTGTTACAACCCGTTAGCTGTCTATCTTCCCGAAATGTATTGGGCAACTAAACTAGCTATGCATGAGATAGTGTTTCAAAGACACAAAGAACCACAAAAATACCATCGGTATGGCGCAAAAGATAATGGAAAAAAAATATGTCAACCTCATCCAGCAATCTATGACTTTGGAGCAGCAATAAAAATATTGTACATAATTTTTATATGAGCCCCGCCAAGCGAATTTGTGTCTTCGAGCATTCCGTCATGATGAATTTTAACTGCGCATGCCCAGCCATTCAGAGGGGGCAGGGATATGGCTTTCTGTCTGAAGGTTCCTCTTGATTCACTGCTTGTATGAGCGTGCAGCGAAGGTTCTGGCGAGACTGCGCGGATGCGCAGGCTCGCCTGAACCTTCGCTGCTCCCATAGGCGATAAGTACCAAAATCGCTTGACGGGGCCCATATAAAGAGTGGTTTGCATGTGTGTTCTCTGCAAGTATTTATTAACATGATGGATAGCGGGTGTTCATTTCACGGACTTCTTAACGGGATGATTCAGACTACCCTTAAGTGGACTTTTCATAGTCTCTTGTAACAGGATGACTCCAAAAGTGGTTGCTTGCACTCTTGCAAGAAGACACTAGGTGTAGGAAAAAAAAATAAAGACAGAAAGAAAAAGAAAGAACATTTAAAAAAGAAGAATTACTCCTACATGTAATTTCAGCTGGCATTAATAGCAGAATTTTACTGTGGTTGTTTCCCCTTAACGTACATGCCTTCCCCTTAAGAATGGACTTAAAGAAATCTCTCATAGTTCTGTAGGTTCACTGAAATACTGTGCCAGACAGGAATTATCAGAAGATCACATTAAATCTTTCACTCTGTCTATTTCATTCAACTAAAACGATATTCAAGCGAAATATTTATATCAGCGACTATGCTATGACTGCATTATAATTGCTAAACTGTGCAGGCCTGTCACAGATTGAATTATATTGACAAGTTATAGCGTTAATGTAAGCCTGAACAAGCACTGGAATTGTTTTAAAGCCGCCTATGTCTGATTTGTGTGGCGTCTCCCTGTAGCTGAGATTGTATTTTAATGTAACATGTTACTCTCCTTGTTTTATCTATATACAGTCTCATCTCAACTTGAGGACCATTCAAATTTCATCTAGATAGGGATAGCTCGAGACTCTGGGGGTTAAGAATGGAGAGAAATTGTACGGAAAGTATTTCCTCGAAAGACTTTTTGCTAACCCGACAGGTATCGAACTCAAGTTCTCAAGCCTTGGTAGCACATTCGGATGCGCGTCTGATTGGCCGGGCATCCGAGTAAGCTACCAAGACTGGTGCACTGTTTATAAACATGTATAACGATAATTTTGTATGACTATGGAAATTAGTTTATTTGCATATTTGCACTTGTTGATATCCAAATATGTGCATAAATATTGTTATATACAGTCTGACCGAATCTTTGACAAAAACAGAATAAAGTAAACATACATCAGACCATTAACAAACTGTTAATCAAGGAAATACAATACACAAGGACTAAAATGTTTGCACACAAGTCAGATCATTTAAGTATTGATGAATATTCATCTGTGGTTAATTTGGCAAACCACCCAATTACCGATTTTTCACTTTTGCAGTTGTTAATTTCCTTGACAAATGTATTTGCAAAAGAAGCAAACAACCAGGTACTGTTTTCATGGCAACGTTCGGATTTCTTTTGAATTATGAAAATACAAACCATATTAAAAATAAGCTGCGACAGAACACGGGTGGACATCAGGGTCGCTATCGCAAATTCGCGTTAACGTAATTTTGTTCCCAAGGCACATCAGGGAACCCTCGCGATAGTTCCGATGACCTGAAAATTATAAACAAAGGTAGGTACTCTTGTGTGTTTTCATTTATTGTCGAAGAATTAGAGTAATATACAATTTCGGCGATGCTATTCCATGTGAATATGATTTACTTTTCTAAACAGGCCGAAATAAATATTGAAAAATATCGTTGCCGAAAGAAGGCGACCGTCACAAAATCGAAGAAAGGGTTATCTGACTCAAGTTTTAAGCCAGCACGAATGAATGATGCAACTGTCGCAAATACTGGGTATGTCGGCCCTAATGCATCATTTAGATGTAAAAACAAACTAATCAGTCCATGTACTGTGAAGGAGTAATGCCAGAATTTTCAGGCGGAGTAACTCCCACATCATCGCCGTAGCTCCCAAAACACGCTCTAGTTTCCACGAGTCTATCATGCCATAACCTGGAGAGAAGTTTAAGATAAGATTTTATTTCGATTAAAATCACCAGGCAACCGCTAGAATCATTTAAATGACTCCTTGTTACAAGAATGGAATAAAAAAGGATTTTAAGGCAAAACAATTGTCCAATGGAGTGAAATCTTGTGACGTCACACGCCTGGTCTATATTAACTGAGGGGAATACTGCGGGCCGTAATTATTTGAAAACAACGGGATTTTTAGATATTGTAAACCGCGATATAACTGTGAAGAAAATAAATATCCTCCACAAGTTTTCGTTTTCTGCTAAATTAAACACCCATTCTACGATTTCTAATAACATTTCTATGATTTCGGATATGTTAATGTAAGCAATTCTTCTTAAATATATCGTCAACAATATCTGCCCAATACTTGAATAAAATCGGCATTAATCTCGGTATTTATCCAAATGAAATAACTAATAAATTATTAGAACGACTTTAAAAACGATTTGTTCCGACACTTGTTAGAATTTTAATGTGTTTGGCTGCAAACTATAAATGTTTTGAATTTCAACTATTTCTACTCTATCCTCATACGGACTTTTAAAACCGTTACCGGTCCAGAGTTGTCTTTTATAAGTTCGGATTAAAAGTCAATGTCAGGATTAAATAGAAATATTTAAAATTTCTATTTAATCCTGACGATTTAATCGAAGAAAGGGTTATCTGACTCAAGTTTTAAGCCAGCACGAATGAATGATGCAACTGTCGCAGATACCGGGTATGTCGGCCCATTCTATTTAATCCTGATAATTTTATCGAAGAAATGGTTATCTTACTCAAGTTTTAAGCCAGCACGAATGAATGATGCAACTGTCGCAAATACTGGGTATGTCGGCCCTAATGCATCATTTAGATGTAAAAACAAACTAATCAGTCCATGTACTGTGAAGGAGTAATGCCAGAATTTTCAGGCGGAGTAACTCCCACATCATCGCCGTAGCTCCCAAAACACGCTCTAGTTTCCACGAGTCTATGATGCCATCACCTGGAGAGAAGTTTTAGACAAGATTTTATTTCGATTAAAACCACAAGGCAACCGCTAGAATCATTTAAATGACTCCTTGTTACAAGAATGGAATATAAAAGGATTTTAAGGCAAAACAATTGTCTAATGGAGTGAAATCTTGTGACGTCACACGCCTGGTATATATTAGGCATGGGGAATACTGCGGGCCGTAATTATTTGAAAACAACGGGATTTTTAGATGCTGTAAACCGCGATATAACTGTGAAGAAAATAAATATCCTCCACAAGTTTTCGTTTTCTGCTAAATTAAACACCCATTCTACGATTTCTAATAACATTTCTATGATTTCGGATATGTTAATGTAAGCAACTCTTCTTAAATATATCGTCAACAATATCTGCCCAATACTTGAATAAAATCGGCATTAATCTCGGTATTTATCCAAATGAAATAACTAATAAATTATTAGAACGACTTTAAAAACGATTTGTTCCGATACTTGTAAGAATTTTAATGTGTTTGGCTGCAAAATATAAATATTTTGAATTTCAATTATACTGTATCCTCATACGGACTTTTAAAACCGTTACCGGTCCAGAGTTGTCTTTTATAAGTTCGGATTAAAAGTCAATGTCAGGATTAAATAGAAATATTTAAAATTTCTATTTAATCCTGACGATTTAATCGAAGAAAGGGTTATCTGACTCAAGTTTTAAGCCAGCACGAATGAATGATGCAACTGTCGCAAATACCGGGTATGTCGGCCCATTCTATTTAATCCTGACTATTTAATCGAAGAAAGGGTTATCTGACTCAAGTTTTAATCCAGCACGAATGAATGATGCAACTGTCGCAAATACTGGGTATGTCGGCCCATTAGATTTAATCCTGACTATTTAATCGAAGAAATGGTAATCTGACTCAAGTTTTAAGCCAGCACGAATGAATGATGCAACTGTCGCAAATACTGGGTATGTCGGCCCATTCTATTTAATCGAAGAAAGGGTTATCTTCCTCAAGTTTTAAGCCAGCACGAATGAATGATGCAACTGTCGCAAATACTGGGTATGTCGGCCCTAATGCATCATTTAGATGTAAAAACAAACTTATCAGTCCATGTACTGTGAAGGAGTAATGCCAGAATTTTCAGGCGGAGTAACTCCCACATCATCGCCGTAGCTCCCAAAACACGCTCTAGTTTCCACGAGTCTGTGATGCCATCACCTGGAGAGAAGTTTTAGATAAGATTTTATTTCGATTTAAACCACCAGGCAACCGCTAGAATCATTTAAATTACTCCTTGTTGCAAGAATGGAATATAAAAGGATTTTCAGGCAAAACAATTGTCTAATGGAGTGAAATCTCGTGACGTCACACGCCTGGTCTATATTAACTGAGGGGAATACTGCGGGCCGTAATCATTTGAAAACAACGGGATTTTTAGATATTGTAAACCGCGATATAACTGTGATGAAAATAAATATCCTTCCCAAATTTTCGTTTTCTACTAAATTAAACACCCATTCAACGATTTCTAATAACATTTCTATGATTTCGGATATGTTAATGTAAGCAATTCTTCTTAAATATATCGTCAACAATATCTGCCCAATACTTGAATAAAATCGGCATTAATCTCGGTATTTATCCAAATGAAATAACTAATAAATTATTAGAACGACTTTAAAAACGATTTGTTCCGACACTTGTTAGAATTTTAATGTGTTTGGCTGCAAAATATAAATGTTTTGAATTTCAATTATTTCTACTCTATCCTCATACGGACTTTTAAAACCGTTACCGGTCCAGAGTTGTCTTTTATAAGTTCGGATAAAAAGTCAATGTCAGGATTAAATAGAAATATTTAAAATTTCTATTAAAGTCTGACGATTTAATCGAAGAAAGGGTTATCTGACTCAAGTTTTAAGCCAGCACGAATGAATGATGCAACTGTCGCAAATACTGGGTATGTCGGCCCATTCTATTTAATCGAAGAAAGGGTTATCTTCCTCAAGTTTTAAGCCAGCACGAATGAATGATGCAACTGTCGCAAATACTGGGTATGTCGGCCCTAATGCATCATTTAGATGTAAAAACAAACTTATCAGTCCATGTACTGTGAAGGAGTAATGCCAGAATTTTCAGGCGGAGTAACTCCCACATCATCGCCGTAGCTCCCAAAACACGCTCTAGTTTCCACGAGTCTGTGATGCCATCACCTGGAGAGAAGTTTTAGATAAGATTTTATTTCGATTTAAACCACCAGGCAACCGCTAGAATCATTTAAATTACTCCTTGTTGCAAGAATGGAATATAAAAGGATTTTCAGGCAAAACAATTGTCTAATGGAGTGAAATCTCGTGACGTCACACGCCTGGTCTATATTAACTGAGGGGAATACTGCGGGCCGTAATCATTTGAAAACAACGGGATTTTTAGATATTGTAAACCGCGATATAACTGTGATGAAAATAAATATCCTTCCCAAATTTTCGTTTTCTACTAAATTAAACACCCATTCAACGATTTCTAATAACATTTCTATGATTTCGGATATGTTAATGTAAGCAATTCTTCTTAAATATATCGTCAACAATATCTGCCCAATACTTGAATAAAATCGGCATTAATCTCGGTATTTATCCAAATGAAATAACTAATAAATTATTAGAACGACTTTAAAAACGATTTGTTCCGACACTTGTTAGAATTTTAATGTGTTTGGCTGCAAAATATAAATGTTTTGAATTTCAATTATTTCTACTCTATCCTCATACGGACTTTTAAAACCGTTACCGGTCCAGAGTTGTCTTTTATAAGTTCGGATAAAAAGTCAATGTCAGGATTAAATAGAAATATTTAAAATTTCTATTAAAGTCTGACGATTTAATCGAAGAAAGGGTTATCTGACTCAAGTTTTAAGCCAGCACGAATGAATGATGCACTGTCGCAAATACTGGGTATGTCGGCCCATTCTATTTAATCCTGATAATGTAATCGAAGAAATGGTTATCTTACTCAAAGTAGAAGTAAAACAAAGATCAGGAATTGATACAATTAACTTACTCCATCCATAAAAGACACCAAAGGGAAAGAAATACAAACATTAAGCGACCAGACCATAATGGAAACCTAAACAAAGGAAGGCCATATGGACAGTTACTTTCCCACAAAATGGCCATATGGCCATCCAAAATTAAAAAACACAAGTGATACACACAGTAAGTAACAAACAACAACATAAATAAATCGCCACAGAAGAGCCGCCTTGGAACGGTCAGTGGAAGATTTCCACTGGGGGGCTTAAATCGATTTTACGTGGCCACAATCCTCGCCCTTACTTCCGTCGCGATTTAGACAAATAATTTGTTCAGTCCGCATCAAGTTTTAAGCCAGCACGCATGAATGATGCAACTGTCGCAAATACTGGGTATGTCGGCCCTAATGCATCATTTAGATGTAAAAAAAAAAACTTATCAGTCCATGTACTGTGAAGGAGTAATGCCAGAATGTTCAGGCGGAGTAACTCCCACATCATCGCCGTAGCTCCCAAAACACGCTCTAGTTTCCACGAGTCTATGATGCCATCACCTGGAGAGAAGTTTTAGACAAGATTTTATTTCGATTAAAACCACAAGTCAACCGCTAGAATCATTTAAATGACTCCTTGTTGCAAGAATGGAATATAAAAGGATTTTAAGGCAAAACAATTGTCTAATGGAGTGAAATCTCGTGACGTCACACGCCTGGTCTATATTAACCGAGGGGAATACTGCGGGCCGTAATCATTTGAAAACAACGGGATTTTTAGATGTTGTAAACCGCGATATAACTGTGAAGAAAATAAATATCCTTCCCAAATTTTCGTTTTCTACTAAATTAAACACCCATTCAACGATTTCTAATAACATGTCTATGATTTCGGATATGTTAATGTAAGCAATACTTCTTAAATATATCGTCAACAATATCTGCCCAATACTTGAATAAAATCGGCATTAATCTCGGTATTTATCCAAATGAAATAACTAATAAATTATTAGAACGACTTTAAAAACGATTTGTTCCGACACTTGTTAGAATTTTAATGTGTTTGGCTGCAAACTATAAATGTTTTGAATTTCAATTATTTCTACTCTATCCTCATACGGACTTTTAAAACCGTTACCGGTCCAGAGTTGTCTTTTATAAGTTCGGATTAAAAGTCAATGTCAGGATTAAATAGAAATATTTAAAATTTCTATTTAATCCTGACGATTTAATCGAAGAAAGGGTTATCTGACTCGAGTTTTAAGCCAGCACGAATGAATGATGCAACTGTCGCAAATACTGGGTATGTCGGCCCATTCTATTTAATCCTGATAATTTTATCGAAGAAATGGTTATCTTACTCAAGTTTTAAGCCAGCACGAATGAATGATGCAACTGTCGCAAATACTGGGTATGTCGGCCCTAATGCATTATTTAGATGTAAAAACAAACTTTTCAGTCCATGTACTGTGAAGGAGTAATGCCAGAATTTTCAGGCGGAGTAACTCCCACATTATCGCCGTAGCTCCCAAAACACGCTCTAGTTTCCACGAGTCTATGCTGCCATCACCTGGAGAGACGTTTTAGACAAGATTTTATTTCGATTAAAACCACAAGGCAACCGCTAGAATCATTTAAATGACTCCTTGTTGCAAGAATGGAATATAAAAGGATTTTAAGGCAAAACAATTGTCTAATGGAGTGAAATCTCGTGACGTCACACGCCTGGTCTATATTAACCGAGGGGAATACTGCGGGCCGTAATCATTTGAAAACAACGGGAATCTTAGATATTGTAAACCGTGATATAACTGTGAAGAAAATAAATATCCTTCCCAAATTTTCGTTTTCTGCTAAATTAAACACCCATTCAACGATTTCTAATAACATGTCTATGATTTCGGATATGTTAATGTAAGCAACTCTTCTTAAAGACACATTTTTTCCTTATATAAAAGGGGTGGCCTGTCTAATGATCTCCAATAAACATTTCCTTCGGACCATAGTGCACATCAAAGGCTTATCTTATCTAAGTGCTTATGAGGTGATTATGAACAGATTGATATGTTTAATACGGGGCTCAATAAGGGTACTTGAGTAATAATATAATTTACTGAGATTTCTTCAAATAAAATATTGATTTGAATTACTTCTTTTTTATTTTAAAATAAAGTAAAGAAAAATACTGATATTCATTGTTTCCTTTATTCAAAAGTGCAAAGAAGTTAACAAACAAGGTAAATGAATTGACTAACCGCAAAATTTAATCAATCAATTTTCCTTTATTTATTTATTTATTTGTTTATTTTCTTTGAAAGTATGTGACACACAAATCATATAATGTCTAAAACATTAGCATTTTATAGTTTCAGTCAAGATAGAACTATAAAATGTTCTTTGTTTTATACACAATCATATCAGAAAAGAGAGAGAGAAAAAGAAAAAAAAGAAATATTTTAAGATTTTATTTTTTCACCTTTTCAAGTTTAAAACTAAAATAACAAACACAATTAAATTTATTTTTCTTATTTATAATGCAAACATAGGTTGTGGGTGCTTGTTAGAACCGCCTCATTGAGGCGGTTCAAACGAGTACCCACAACCTATGTCTCAATGAGACGATTCTAATGAGCACCCACAACCTATGACTTGGAGCAGAAATAAGGAAAATAATGTATATCCCATTAAACCCCCATTTTCTCTATAGAAATTTGGGTTTAGGGGATGTTCATTTAACAGATTTGGTCAAATGATGACCACATTGTGCAATCTGTGAGCCCCAGTTTTCTCCATATATGCTGGGGTTTTCGGGGGCACTATTTTTACATTAAAATGGCCTCCAAATGTTAACTGGAAGTATCTTATTTATCCATTTGTTCCACAACTTTTGTCTGTACACATGTGTAAGGCTTTGTCTTTTCACTTGGCAAAGACGAGAAATTATGCCAGCCTGCGTTCTGAGACAGTGTAGAGAGTCGCTACCAAAGATTATTCGGATAAAACTTAAATGATTTTTCATATTTGGGTAAAAATAAGTGTGCTACAATAAATCCATTACGGGAAAAAGATATACATCACATTAATAGGCCTATAAAATTTTGACCTCTTAAACCCCACTTTTATACAGTAGAACTGGGGTTTAGAGGGGTATACATTATTTTTCTTATTTCTACTCAAAAACATATATCGTGTGCCCTCGTTAGAACCGCCTCATGGAAGCAGTTCTAACGAGCAGTCACACTCTAAAAACAAATTGTGGGTACTCGTCAGAACCGCTTCGCCGAGGTGGTTCTAATGAGTACCCACAATAAATTTTTACAGCAGAAATAATAAAGTTATCAGGATTTTATCTGAAAAAAAAAAAAACATTTTTGGTGGAAAAAATTACCAGTATATTTGAATTTGCATTTTCTGTAATAATTATAAATAATCGGAAAAAGTGCTGTTGTTTCTTCCATGCAAATCAAAACAAGGACTTAGGTGTAAATGAATAGATGTCATTTGTCAAAGTCATATTCCTAGATAATTTATTACCCTCTCTTGGTCCCCTACCTGTATGGCAGCCTGAATACCCCAAGTGAATTTGATCTCACTGCTGGATTCTTTAATAAACGGTCATTAGTGTGTTATATAATCGAAAAATGTGTCTTTAAATATATCGTCAACAATATCTGCCCAATACTTGAATAAAATCGGCATTAATCTCGGTATTTATCCAAATGAAATAACTAATAAATTATTAGAACGACTTTAAAAACGATTTGTTCCGATTCTTGTAAGAATTTTAATGTGTTTGGCTGCAAAATGTAAATATTTTGAATTTCAATTATTTATACTGTATCCTCATACCGACTTTAAACCCGTCACCGGTCCAGAGTTGTCTTTATAAGTTCGGGGTTAAAAGTCTATGTCAGGATTAAAATTTGAGCCCCGCCAAGCGAATTTAAGTCTTCGAGCATTCCGTCATGACAAACTTTAACTGCGCATGCCCAGCCATTCAGAGGGGCCAGGGATATGGCTTTCTGTCTGAAGGTTCCTCTTGATTCACTGCTTGTATGAGCGAGCAGCAAAGGTTCTGGCGAGACTGCGCGGATGCGCAGGCTCGCCTGAACCTTCGCTGCTCGCATAGGCGATAAGTACCAAAATCGCTTGACGGGGCCCAAATAGAAATAATTAAAATTCAAGATATTCATATTATGCAGCCAAAGAGATTAAAATTCTTACAATTATCAAAAGATTGTCATATTTAAACTCTTTCAGGTAATTAATTAGTTACTTTATTTTGATAAATTATGAGATTAATGCCCATCTTATTCAAGTACGGTTCAAACACCGTTGACAAATCATGCAAGATTGTCATACTTTTGCATGTCAGATATCATTAACGTTTATTAGAAATCGTTGACTGGATGTATAAGTTTGTAGAAAATGGCAATTGGGGGAAGATATTGCTTTTATTCAGAGTTAATCTGCGGTTTAAAATCTCTTGAATTGCACCCAGGCAGACAAAGGATGTTACATTGGTTCGACCTCAATTTGAGTTAGGCATCCCCATATTAAAACTCAGATTCAACAAAACTCAGATTCAACAGGTTGAGAAGGTTCAGAGGACGCTGCTCGATGGACCTGCAAGATATGGCGGAAATTTCATTCTTTTGCGCAATATCGATACATATTTTATGTAAAAGTTCTTCTGCGCTCGATCAAGGTCGCCTTTGATAAACTTTATCACCTGTACGCGGTCAACACCGATCGCCCCACCAATAACCTGCATTTTCGCTTTTGCTCAAATTTGTCATTTGCTCTGGATGTACCTTTAAAGAAACCCACTATACTACTCTTCATATGGAGAAAACTGGGATATACAGGGATATGCGTTGTTTTTCTTACTCCTGATCTAAGACCATCACGAAAACACGCCTATATATTTTTGACCCCCTTGAACCCCACTTTTATATAGTAAAACTGGGGTTTACAGGTGTAAACCTTATTTTTCTTATTTCTGCTCAAAAATATAGATTGTGGGTACTCGTTAGAACCGCCTCGATGAGGCGGTTCTAACGAGTGCCCACAATCTATATTTTGAGCAGAAATAAGAAAAATATCACAATTTTTCATCATAAAATTTTCATTATTTCGGCGATGAAGGTGGCAATGTATTTGTATAGGCGTGTTTTCGTAATGCCTAAGACGTAGGTACTCGTTAGAACCTTCTAACTAGATCCGCAACTTATATTTTGTGCAGGGCTAAGAAAACAATCACATTTATTTTTCTTTTTTTATCAGATAATGGAAAGATTCGGGCAGCCCTCGCCCATTGGGGCTTGAAGAAATAGATGGGCTACATGATCCTTCCACTGAAAGCTGAATGATACATTTGTTTTACATCTAAATGGTGCATTATGATCGACTCAGTATGAGAAGATAGATAGATAGATAGATAGATAGATAGATAGATAGATAGATAGATAGATAGATAGATAGATAGATAGATAGATAAGTGCTGGTAAACCGCTTAGAGGATCTAAGCTTGCCCAGGCAAAGCGGTGCGAGTCGGGCCGTCCATGCTAATAAACCCTATTGGTTTCATTGGGCGACAGGACTCGGGTATCATTTCATCTCAATAGCGGGTAAAAGTCCCACAAAATTGGAAGCAACGTCTCCGAAATGACCTATACAATGTGGACGGGGACGTTAAACCTCAAATCAAACAAACAAACAAATAATTAACTGTTTCGGAGACTACTTAGAATGGCTTATAGAGACACGAACTGCTGTTTTGAGGGAGTTAAACAATGTGCCTGTTAGCTAACAAGCCATAATGTCGGAGGTTAACTATTCTGCAAGTCTGATAAAAGACATTCATTGTTCTTAAATTTTGACTGCAAGAATTATCGAATACACAGGTAAAAACAGAGATAAAATTGAGCCGGGACATAGCATTACCTGCAATTTACATGTGTGCCCAGCGAAGAATCGGATCAGCCTGGGCATCTATAAAGTCTGACAAAAGACGTCTCTTCTAGCATTGAGGAGCATTGGTCCTTTAGCGATCCTTAGAGCGCACAACGAAGACTCTGATCAGACTGCGCGGATGTGCAGGCTGATCTGAGTCTTCGCTGGGCGCACATGTAAAGTGTAGGAAATGCTGTGTCTCGACTCAAATAACAGCTGTGGAGATATCATTTAAAACGCCTGATCAATTAAGGTGTTTGTCCTGTATGTATTTAAAGCATTTTAAGGCATGTTTGCAAAGAGTAGTAAGGTCGTAGTATCAAAGCGTTAATCCGAAATCATTAATCCATAGACCAAAATGGCAAATATCAATGTTCAGATCAACAGACATGGACTCCAGAAGAGCGTAATCAGGCGCCCGCGGATAGTAAGCATTACTTTGTAAGCAAGCTTCGCCCACCATGCCAATCGACCCGAACGAAGAAAAGGAGAAAATGCCGAGAAGGGTATGTCCGAGATTTTGGAAGTCTTCCTATGGCTTTCCATTGGCAAACATATCAGAAATAATTCTGGAAATGGTCACATTGTACGGATCAACAAGATCATGGTGCCTCCCATAGAACTTCTTTAGTGTTTTTGATACCCCTGTCACAACAACCTGGTAGTGAGCACCTTCCCACGTTCCATAAAGTCCTGATATTTGGAACAGGCTCTAGCATAACGGTTTAACTGTGAAACGTAAAGATATTTTTTTGGACTTCCGGTTTGGTTTCCATGGCAGTGACTCCCTCTGAAGAAGTGACCTACTCCTGTACCTTAAGAAAAGAGTGAAGACCAAAATCAGATGCCGCCCTCCGCGGCGGCTTATTTGGGCCTACTCTGTTCGCAAGTGCTCTTTTTAAGGTACGCCGAAGTGAAACGACCAAACGGCGCTTCAAAACAAGAGAATTGTGGTCCGGACTCAGGTTTACAGTACTGAATTGTGACACGATTTAATTTCTAAATGAATCTAACAAACACGGTATTGCGTGCAAGTGAAGTCGATCATGTTGTAATCAGAAAAATTTGATTTGTTTATTTGAGAGTTTTCTTTGCAGTGTCTAATTTCCGTTTCAATAGGATTCTGCAATTCTCTGTTCTATTCAAATTAAGGGCAATAAATACACATATTTTTAGCCATTAATTGCAAAGGAGGGAACTCAGGTTGTGATCTGCTGTTTATGAACCTTTACCGCGTGCCCTCCGAAGAAGAGGCCTACTCTTGAAGGAATGAATTTCGTCTGAGGAGCAAATTATTTTCTTTAAGAGTTGACATCTATTGATGGGGATGACAATGATATCTCTAGAAGGCATTTCTACCCCCGCACCACAATCACATACTATTATTAGGCTTAAAGTGGAATTCTGTTGTAGATGGCCATTTGCAACACACGTGGTGACCTTGCTGTGTGGAGCCGAAGCATTTCCAAGCTGAAGGATGATCGTGCGGAGCAGAACCTCGTCGTAGCCTCGCTTCCGCTCAACACGTTCATTCCGAGGGTTGGAAACGCCCATCTGCAACAGAACATCATCTGAGATTTTTTTTCTTGCACAACACAACTGAAAATTTAATTTTGCTTTATTTAACCTTTTATTTCTTACTTAGTTTGCTTGGGTAAGAACACCAGACTAAGAATAGAATTTCTATCCCAGGCTAAAACGACGGATTTCCTTATTTGGTGTGCAAGAATGTATGATACATGTATGAAAAATCCAGTAGCCTGGAATTCTATGTTACTATATGTGGTCTTCGGGTTAATAAGCCAGTGTAATAACTTCCCATCACGAAAACACGCCTATATAATTTTCACCCCCTTAAACCCAATTTTTATATAGTAAAACTGGGGTTTCCGGGGGTATACCTTATTTTTCTTATTTCTGCTCTAAAATATAGATTGTGGGTACTCGTTAGAACCGCCTCGATGAGGCGGTGCTAACGAGTGACCACAATCTATATTTTGAGCAGAAATAAGAAAAATATCACAATTTTTCATCATAAAATTTCCATTTTTTTCGGCGATAAAGGTGGCAATGTATTTGTATAGGCGTGTTTTCGTAATGTCATGCAATCTTCATCTATGTTAGACAAAGTAAGGGTTGGCAGATGTACAATTTGTTTTGTTCCTATACATGAAACACAAGATAGTAATCGAACTTTTTCTTTTTCTGTCCTTGCATTTGGACTTTAAGTCGAAATCAACCTGCACATAATCCTCGCGAGTGGGGTGCTGCAGTAGGGATGATAGGTAGAACTTCAGAAAGGCTGGTAAAGCCTATATCGACTCAATACTATGCCTTTTTGCATACAACAGTTTCCCTTTCTTATATAGGCTTATTATATATTCATTTATTACTGACAGTCATCCTAAAGACCATGCGCACGGAAGTGTTATTAACGTTGCCAAAGACAAATTACAAAGCAGTCCTTCACGCTATAAATAATTTTCCTTAGATACACGTAAACTATTTGTTTGTATTGAAGTTTAACGGCCCAGTCAACACTATTTTAGATCATTTTGAGCCGGTCATTTTACCTGTCCACACTTTTCCGTATACATAAGCGGTTAAGCAGTACAGTGCACATTCTATCGCCAGAAACTGACAACTGCCCTTCTTGAATCAGCGGAGTGGAGAGAATGACCGAAGAAAAGATTTAATGATCAATATCCACGTACGAATGATGCCGACCCCGGCAGGTATCGAACCCGCGTCCTCCTGATCACCAGTCAGACACGCATCCGGCTGAGCTACCGAGCCCGGATTACAAGTAAAGTAAACTGAGAAAGTCGACATAACTAGAAACGAAAAGACAACAAAGTGCAATCGTGTGCGGAAATCACGTGAACAAGTCTATGAAATTAACGACACTCTTAACCCCACTTTATATAGAGAAATCAGGGGTTAATAGGGTATACATTATTTTCTTTGTTTCTGCCTCAAGACATAGGTTGTGGGTAGTCGTTAGAACCGCCTCGTCAACCTATGTTTGGAGTGCAAATAAGAAACAATATGCAGTATAAATAAGAAAAATGTCACGAAGTTTCATCACAACAAGAAAAGATAATGGCACAAAGTGCCATATCAAGTGACTTGATTGTGATTCATTTATCCATTTCAGAAAGAAAAAGGCAAAGATATCTCATTATTAAAGCCGTTTAGTTATAAACTTATAACTAGAATTACATGATCAGTGAATTTGCAGTATCAAATGACGGTTGTACATTTTTTTTTTTTGTTGAATTTCATAGATTGAATATCTAAATTGACATATAATCCGGTGTTAAATTTAACAATGAATATTTCACAGAGTTGAATTTGACCATAATTGACCAGCGAGCAAAGCCTTAGCAAAAGTATAAACCGACAAGCACAATCAGTAAAACGTCTGGTCTTCTTCATACTTAACACCCTCCTTTCCACCATCAAGAACAACACATTATTATTATTATTTGTTATCATTATTATTATTGTTGAATGTTCTTTCCTATAAGCAATAATAACTATTTTTTTTAGTGTTTATCAACTTTATTTTCATCACATTAATAATAATTTTAATAATAATAATTGAAGTAGTGATAGTAGTAGAGTGATAGAAGCAGTAGTACTATTAGTAGTAATAGCATTTGGAGTAGTAGCAAGATATAATTATTATCACCTTCGTTTTGATTATTATTATTATTATTATTATTGTACTGAGTTGTAGTAGTGGGAGTAGTAGTAAGAGTATAATTATTATTGTCATCGTTTTTATTTTTAAAATTATTATTTTCGTTGTTTTAAGTAGTATCATCACTAGAAGTGGTTTGTTTGTTTGTACATGTATTGAGATTTTATGTTCCCGACAACATCATTAATGTCATTTTGGAGACGTTGCTTCCAATTTGTGAGACTTTAACCCTACATGGAAATGAAATGGCATCTCAAGCCCTGCCGCCCAAACAAACCAAAAGGGTTGCTATACAGGGATGGTCCGACTCAAATCACTTTGACTAGGCAAGCTAAGACCTCCTAAGCAGTTTACCTGTACTCGTATGCGTCAGTTTCAGCTCTGCGTGGAAGCATCTTGCAGCCCATATCGGCGGGGGCCCAATGATAGTAGCAGTAGTAGAAAAAATAGTAACAGTATAATATCTATCATCGTTTTATTATTAAAATTATGTTCAATAGTAGTAGTAGAAGTAGCAGTAGCAGAAGTAGTAGTTATATTATTATTATTATTATTATTTGTGTATATTAAAAAACATAATAAAACGATATCTTGTGGACAGCTATCTTTGCGACTTAAGTGCTACATCTTATTTTTTTTTGTTTGTTTACATAACACCCTAATGACCGTTTATTAAAGAAAGCAGTTTTGAGATAAGATATACTTGGGGTATTATGGCTGTCATACAAGTAGGGGGCCAAAGGAGGGTAATCAATTACCTGGGGATTTAAGATCTATTCATTTTCTTGTTTGATAACTGCATCCTGGAAAAAAACATCAACACTTTTACTCTGTTTTTAGTTTTAGTCATCATTATTTATAATCATCTTTAAAACATGCCTATTCAAATACATTGGTTAAATTTTACCACACAAATGAAATTTTTCAGAAAAAAAATCCTGATATCTTTATTATTTCTGCTCAAAACTTATATTGTGGGTACTCGTTAGAACCGTCTGGGGTGGAAATAAAAAAAAATAATGTATACCCCTATAAACACCACTTATACTGTACAATATTTTTTTTTACATTGTGAGTACTCGTTTTATGTAAAAACATATATCGCGGGTCCTCGTTAGAGCCGAGGCAGTTTTAACGAGGACCCACAATATATGTTTTTGAGTAGAAATAATGAAGATAATGTATACCCCTCTAAACCCAAATTTTACTGTACAATATGTTTTACATTGTGAGTACTCTTTGGAATTGCCTCGCAGAGGTGGTTATAACAAGGTCCCACAATATATGTTTTTGAGTAGATATAGAAAAAATAATATATACCCCTCTAAACCCCAGTTTCATTTTATAAAATGTGGGGTTTAAGGGGTTCTGTTTTCTGGTATGATTGTTTCTAAAACAAGACACATTTTATAGTTCCAGCTTGACTGAAAATATTAAATGCTGTTTCAGTCATTATATGATTTGTGTCACATACATTCAAAAATAAATAAATAAAATAAATAAACAAAATAAATGTCAATTGATTGATTAAATCTTGAATTAATCAATTCAGTTACCTTTACCGTGTTTGTTCACTTCTTTTCACTTTTAAGTTAATGCAACAGTGGCTGTCAGTACTTTTCTTAACTTTTTTTTTAATAAAAAAGAAGTAGTTTAAAACCAAAATCTTTTGAAAAGAATCTCAGTTAAAAATATATCATCACACAAGTTCTCCTTATAGAGCCCCTTTTTAACATATCTCTCAGAGAGTGTCTGCTCATAATCACCTCATAATCACTTAGATAATATAAGTCTTTGCCATTTTGTGGGAAAGTGGCTGTCCTTGTGGCCTTCCTTTGTTTAGGTTTCCGTTGTGGTCTGGTCGCTTGGTGTTTGTATTTCTTTCCCTTTGGTGTCTTTTATGGGTGGAGTAAGTTAATTGTATCAATTCCTGATCTTTGTTTTACTTCTACTTTGATGTGCACTATGGTCCGAAGGACTTGTTTATTACAGACGATTAGACAGGCCACCCCTTTTATATAGAGAAAAAATGTGTCTTTAACATATTATATACATGGATTGGGCATAACAGAAAACGGTTACATGTGAATGCGAGATGCGGTTCTTGTGGTGTTGGTATCCTTATCAAAAACGATTTACTAAGAGAACTCGATTGTGAAACTGTTGACAAATCGTATGAGGGTATCTTATGGGTAAGGTTGAAGCATAAGATGAGCAATGTTAATATGGTTATATGTGTTTGCTACCTGCCACCAGAGAACTCATCCAGGCAGGAAGATGCATTTGGCTTTTATGATAATCTGCTGTCTGGTATTTATCAATATCAGGGTATTGCACCCGTATGTATTTAGGTGACGTAAAATGAAGATGTGGCGATTTAAAAGATTATATAGAAGGGGTAGACAGTTTGTGCGACCGTGAGGTTATTGATTATCAGACTAATAGATATGGGCACATTTTGATTCATTTCCTGATAAACAGTAATTTTTGCATTTTAAATGGTAGAAACAGTAATAAGAATGATTTTACAAGGGTGTCTGTCAAAGGGTCATCGGTTGTAGATTATTGTTTTGTAAGGCATGCCGATTTGCATATGTTTTCAGAATTTTGCGTATATACAGCTTCAGAGCTTATCAATATGTATAACAACACACTTGGGGTTGTTCCATCAACGATTCCCGACCACTCATGCTTAACGTGGGTTATTAATATTCAGAATTATACAACACACGGTAATTCTCAAGACACTGATGATCAGTCAGAAAATGCTCCAGATATTAAATTCAATGTCAAAACAATCCCCGATAATTTCGCAACAGACACTGCGTTTAATAACGAAATACACACATGTGTTTTGCAGTTAGAGCGAAGCCTTTGTGAACAGCGAGACATTGATCAAGCATATACGGAAATGTGCAACATAATTAAGAATGAAATGTTGGAAAAAGTAGAACATAAAACTATTTTTAAAAATGGCGGGGTATCTAATAAGCGCAGGCGGTCGGCGAAACCTTGGTGGAACGATGGTCTAAGTGTCTTATGGAACGAAGCCTGTGTTGCAGAAAGAATCTGGTTAAGTTGTAAAACTCCAAGGGCAAAACAACAGCTAAGGCAAGTGTATGTAAATAAACGTAAGCTGTTTGATAAAAATGTCCAAAGAGCAAAACGAAGGTATTGGTATGAGGTACAGACTGATTTGGTAAAGACGTCTGAAGATAACCCGCAAATGTTCTGGAAAACAATAGGTAAAGTAGGGGTAGCTTTTGATAAACAGAAAAGAATCCCAATGGAAATTGTGGATGAAAATGGGGACATAATCTCTTGCAAGTGTGCGGCTTTAGATAAGTGGCAAAAAAGCTTCTCACAGTTGCTTCAGCAGCAAGAGCAACATGCAGCTGCAAATGATGTCACGATGATAGGCGAAATAAAAAAACATATCAGAGTTTGATAATGCAATTACGGTGTTAGAAGTGCACAAATCAATTTTCAAAGCTAAGCGGGAGAAAGCGTGCGGGGTAGATGGCATACCTTCTGACGTCTTTCGCAATAATGCTTCGGTTTCATTTCTGCGAGTTTTATTTAATATTTGTTTTGCAACAGGCGTCGTTCCGTCTGAATGGGGAAAAGGTATTATCAACCCAATACCAAAATCTAACACCGTCGACCCCCGGAATCCACTTTCGTACAGAGGAACCACATTGGCACCTGCTACGTACAAACTATATTGTTCTGTTATAAATGAAAGATTAGATAACTGGCTGACCCGCACTGATATTTTAGTCGATGAGCAAAATGGGTTCAGAAAATGCCGAAGTACGATCGCCCACGTCACAAGCCTTATGAATTTGGTAGAAACCCGGCTAAAACGTAAATTGAACACATATACAGCCTACATTGATTTTTCGAAGGCGTATGATACTGTTAACCGTAATTTATTATGGCAAAGACTTGTAAAGATTGGCGTGAACGGAAAGATACTTAAAGCGGTTCAATCACTATATAATTCTGTTTCCTCATGCGTTCGCGTTAATGGCTTCATGACTGACTGGTTTGACGTTAACGTCGGGTTACGTCAAGGCTGTCCACTCTCGCCTTTGTTATTTAACTGCTTTATAGATGATTTGGCATACAAAATTAAGGCCGTAGGAACAGGTGTATTACTTAATGGTACCGAACGAATCTGCTTCCTATTGTATGCCGATGACATTGTGTTGTTAGCAGAAAATGAAACTGATTTACAGGTAATGCTTAATGTGTTATCTTCTTGGTGTGATGAGAATCATATGTCAGTTAATAACTCCAAAACTAAGGTCGTCCATTATAGACCGATGTCTACACCTCGTACTAACTTCAATTTCAGCTGTTCGAACTCGAATATAGAAATAGTTGATAGATATGTATTCTTAGGTATCACTATCCAAGAGCATTTGGACTGGAATATTACGGCTAAAGTCGTTGCACAATCGGCGAACAGAGCATTGGTATTGTTAATAGCCAAAAGTAAGGTCTTGGGTGGAATGCCCTATCATGTCTATAGCAAGCTATTCGACACGATGGTGTGGTCAGTTATATCATATGGGGCAGCCGTTTGGGGTACTCGTCAATTTTCCTTTATAGAAACAATGCAGCTAAAAGCACAACGGCACTTTTAGGGAACCGGCAAATATACGCCATCAGCCGCGGTTGCTGGAGATATGGGCTGGACCCCAACTTTCATTCAACAGTATAAGTGCGAATGTAACCAATTGGCGCGATTCCGTAATATGCCTGACCACCGAATAAATAAACGTATATTTACCTTTTGTAAAGACAAGAGTGGTGCGCGATGTCAAAATTGGTATTTTAGAATATCAAAGCATTTTTCAAACTTTAATTGTATAGATTTTACCAATATGGACCGAAGAGTCAGTAGCCAGTACATGTACAGAATTTTATCTGAAAGTATGATGAACACGTTGGTCGAGGGGTGGCCAGTACAAATTAACAGCGAAAATAGTCGTTCTGGTCACGGAGGCAACAAACTGCGCACGTATAAATTGTTTAAGCGTACATTTGAAACTGAATATTATTGTCAGATTATAATGTCTACGTATCATCGCTCAGCATTTGCAAAATTTCGATGCGGCGTGGCGCCCTTGCTATTAGAAACGGGTCGATACGAGGGGCTACCGATTAATGAACGCCTGTGTCCATTTTGCAGGGAACATGTAGAAAACGAGATGCGTGTCATTCTTAATTGCGAAGCATATGAATCTATAAGAGATATCTTGTTCATAAAAGCACTTGGAGTCTGTCTGAATTTTAACATTTTATCAGACGAGGAGAAAATGATATTTTTGTTTTCCAACTGATCGATGGTAAGACCATGTGCCAAAGCCTGCTGGCTGATTTTACAGCGTCGTGCGGCTTTATTGTATAAGTAATTCTCATATTTTTATTAGTTTTCCATGTCTATTTTGGGATATTTTCGAATCTTAAAAATTTATCATTCAGATTTTTTAATGGCGAGTGTAAATACGTTTAGTGAGGTTTCCTGAAGATGGAGTGTTCTCTGTTGCCCCAGTGGTAGAAACACTGGGTCTGTAATATCGCTGGGATGACAGATTGGGCTTCTGAACAGGTTTCTTTTAAATTAAGATTTAGCTTACTTTGTTAATCTTAATTGGGTTATGTCATAGGTTTTATAATAAATGCGTTTAATCAATGTATCCTTTTAACTGTTTACAGTATATAAGGTTCTGATGAGGGTTCTTTATTTCGTCCATCTCACGCTTTTGTGCTCCATCGTCTGCTCTGGGCCCACTTTGTTGGAATCTGGAGAGACATGATGGTCACGCGGAGAAGCTAGTAAGGTGACACCCCGGTACCAGATCCTCGGTGAGTCGGTATATCTCATGTCTTTCGGGATCGACCCTCAAGATCCCTCGGGGCACTTATGTTTGTCATGGACGATAGCTTTCGATTCAGTCTATGCTGTAACCTCACCGAACATTAATAATACAATTATTTTAACATGTTTTATTTATCTTTTCAGAATTGTATATATATGTTTATTTTGTACTGTAATAGTCTCTTATAATTCTATAAAGAATGGCATAGTTAATTTTTAAAACTATCTGTTGAGAAATGTATATTTATATTTATATGTACATGTATATGTTGTTAACCATGATGGGACTTATATAAACAACCATGCATATTGTATTGCTTCTCTCCAGAGTCAGGGCACAGCAAAATGCACATGTTGGCAGCTGGTGTTTCGGAATGTGTGGCGGCCGTAAAAAGTCTCCCTACCCTACATCATAGTGCAGTTTATATTTTCTTGTCCTTCGGGATCATTGATTCCACTGTGGAATTATCAAAATACTTGAGGGTCACTGATGAGGCCTAATTGGTCGAAACTAGCTAGTCTGGCCCAGAAAACATGTTCACTTCATATTTTCCAGTTCCGTGGTGCATTCCTTGCTTCCAAAGGACAACCATTTTATAGAACACATTTGAAACACAACTTTCCATACAAAAACGCCAATGGTACTGAGTACACTACATTCCTTACGCACCCTCATAATATCCGTCAAATGATCTTTAAATATTATACCCAAAATAATCAGACCCAATCTTATTTGTTTCACAAGACTTTTAATTGCTGTCATTAAATGTGGCATACAAATCCTTTTCTCTTACTGAACTGCAAGGAAAATACACAATTCAACTAATAGATCGTGTAAGCAACTCGTGTTAGAATTAATGTGTTGAAGTATTGAATAACAATATTAGTGACTACAAAGAGTTACGTAGTCAACAGCCCGAGCCACAAAAATAATCATATCGGAGATGTGGAGAAATGCCTTATGTCGCATCGTAAGGAGTCTTCAAAGTGGGTTTATCGTCGACTGACAACCTAAACTCTGTACGCGTTGGAAACAGTGTACAGCAGGGCAGCATAAGTCGAGTAAGATAACAAGGGTAATATGAGAATCTCTATACCCAGTGCTATCGTCGGATAGTTTGTCTGGAATGCAAAATAATAAAAAAAAAAAAAAAAAAAAAACGCAAGAAAAAAGAAAATAGATTTCTATGACGGCTCTAAAAAGGACATTTTTTTTTTCAAATGAATATCATTACATTATTTTGTTATTGCTGTTAGCATACACAGATTCTGAGTGCTCGTTTGAACCGCACCCTGAGGCGGTTCACAAGAGTACGCACAATTTATGTTTTAGGAGGAATATGCAACAGCACATACCCTTGTATATTGTAAACCTCACTGTTTTTATACACTTTCAAGGATGTTCAATGCAAAAAAATGTTCATCATTAAAACACGCCTATATAATTTTTACCCCCTTGAACCCCACTTTTATATAGTAAAACTGGGGTATACAGGGGTAAACCTTATTTTTCTTATTTCTGCTTTAAAATATAGATTGTTGGTATTCGTTAGAACCGCCTCGATGAGGCGGATCTAACGAGTACCCACAATCTATATTTTGAGCACAAATAAGAAAAATATCACAAGTTTTCATCTAAAAAATCGATTTTTCGGAGGTAAAGTTCACAATGTATTAGTATAGGCGTGTTTTCGTCATATGGGCCTATCGACATGATGCTCGTGTCTTACGTACTTCTCCTCATTGCGATAACACACCCGTGTCACATAGTGCATTCTTTCATATTTCCAAAATGGCTGCTTTTCCGATGAAAATTTGCGATATTTTTCTTATTTGTATTCCAAACATAGGTTGTGGGTGCTCGTTAGAACCGCCTCATTTAGGCGGTTCTAACGGGTACCTACAATCTATGTCTAGGAACAGAAATAAGCAAAATAATGTATAGCCCCGTTAACCCCAGTTTTCTCTATATAAAGTGGGGTTTAGGGGAGTGCTAATTTTATGGACTTGTTCACGTTATGTACTGTTATAATGAGCAAGGTTAGTGTGTCCTTTTCAGTGATGCACTTTTGCGCATAGCAGGAAAATTCAATTTCCCACGCTGTTGCTAAAATAACCTGCTTAATGAATTGTCAATATCAGAACTGCATAGCAATGATAAGAAACTGAAGATGCTCTTTAACCCTTTTTGTACCAAATGGAATCTTTCTCTTTATAAATAGCAGGACTGGAGATCATTTGAAAATTTAGGGGTGTCAAGCTGTGTTTTCGTCAAAATTTATTTCGAAAATGAGTGAACTTTTAGCAAAGAGTGGAGGCCCTGATCAGACGCCGCGTTCTGCGGCGTCTGATCTGGGCCTGCACTGTATCCCAGGGTACCCGTTTTGGGGTTTCTGGTACTAAATGGGTTAACGCATTCATGACAAATAGAATAGTCCACTTAACAGTTATTGGCAGGTCCATTTTAATATGAAGAATATCAGTTTTTTTGTGCTTTGTCGTTTTATGAAATTTCCTGAATCTTAGCAAAACGTGAAACCTCCGCTGATACACTGCAATTTGTTGAGTCTGATCTGTGCCCACACTGTTATATAACGTCATTTTGTTGTGGCGCCAGGCATATATGGGTTAAAGTAAAATGAAGAATAGTTCTTTAAAATGGAATAGGATGAGTTGACTGGCAATCACAGATTTTATGAAATAAGATTTAACCAGAGCATTTTCATCGGGTTAACAAGTCCGTGAAATAAACAACTCCCTAAAACCCCATTTTATTTAAGAAATGAATTTTATTTTTCTGCTGTTCATGAAAGTATGACGCAATGCGTCAGCCTCGATAGCGCAGTGGTTAACGCGTTCGACTCATGATCGAGAGGTTGTGCGTTCGAATCCGGCACCCGGTATCGAGGTGTGTCCTTGGGCAAGACACATAATGATACTGCCTCACTCCACCCAGGTGTAAATGGGTAGCAGTGGTGTAACGGTCACTGCCTCTCTCTCGCGTGCGTGAAAACATCCGGAATGAGTGTTCGAGAGCGATTAAATAAGCTAGAAGCTTCCATCGCAATCGAACTAAAAATAAATTAGTATAAACTAATGGGTCGCGTGCAAAGTAAATGGGGTTCATGTAATTCATGTCAATGCAAACTTGCTGTCAATCATACTTTCATGTTAAAAATATAAGTTTTTTTTTTTTTTATATTTACATTCTTTTCCCCTCATCACTGGGCGTAAAAAATGCTTATAGGGCCAACTTTTAAAGCTGAAACACATATACACGCTGTTTTGTACAAACAGTGAAACAGCGTTGACGTCACCAACGACTGTAGAGAACCATGATCTAGACTGACGTCACTTGACGTCACTGAAAATAATATTATTCGATGCGTTCATGGAAGAATGAACTACATTGTTTTCTACAGGTTTACATTAGACTTTACACTGGAAATGTAAATATATGCAGAAAGATGAGGTTTAAAGGGGTATAAACATTGTTTTCTTATTTCTGCTCTAAGATATAGGTCGTGGATACTCGTCAGAACCGCCTCAAGTACTCACGATCTTTGTTTGAATGGTAAATAAGAAAATTATAACATATTCTGATCAGAAAAGTGACCGTATTTGTTGTTAAGAAAGAACGCACTAAGCATTTCGAAAACATGCCTATGCAAATACATTGTAAATCTAACCGCCATAGAAATGGAAATTTTTAGATAAACAATTGTGATATTTTTCTTATTTCTGCTCAAAACATAGATTGTGGGTACTCGTTAGAACCGCCTCGCCTGATATTTTTCTTATTTCTGCTCATCTATGTTTTGAGCAGAAATAAGAAAAATAATGTTTATCCCTGCAAACCGCAGTTTTACCATATAAAAGTGGGGTTTGAGGAGTTCAAAATTATATAGGCAGGTTTTCGTGATGTAACATGACTCTGTAATGATAATGTTTACGTGTACCCATATAAACTCCTCTTTACACAGGGAAATATGGATGTACAAGAGTATCATCATTTTCACTATTTTTTGGTTAAAAACACAGATTGTGGGTGTTGTGGATACTTGTTAGAACTACCTCAATGAGGCGGTTCTAACTAGCACTCACAATCTATGTTTGGAAAAGAAATTCTTATTATGTAATTTCTGCCCAGGGACATAGGTTGTGGGTACTCGTTAGAACCGCATCGCTGAGGCGGTTCTAACGGGTGCCCACAATCTGTGTTTTAAGCAGAATTATGAAAAAAATATCCGTTTTCTATCTGAAATATATTGGTTAAACGGGTATGTTACACAGTGGTCTTTACAAGCAATTGCATAACGAAAAGACGCCTATCTACATGTAAATATATTGAAAGTTGTACCACCAAAAATATTAGTTTTTGGCAAGCATTTTGATATTTTTTCATAATTCTGCTTAAAGCACAGATTGTGGGTACCCGTTAGAACAACCTCAGCGATGCACTTCTAACGAGTACCCACAATCTATGTTCCTGGGCAGAAATAACATAATATGATATACCCCTGTAAACCAAAGTTTTACAATATAAAAGTGGGATTTAGGGGCTAAAATATATATAGGCGTTTTTTCCTGATAGTGCAGTTTGAAGTATCTAGCCATGATCCCTAATTCTGCTTTAAAAAGCATATTTTGAAGGCTTCACTTATTGTTTTCCTTATGCTTTCTTCCCATAGTGTCCTCTTGTCATGGACCACATTTGGGACTGTTCAAAAGTGGTCTTAAAGACCACTTTTGAACAGTCCTAAAGGCGTTCTTAATACAGGAATTTTACTGTATATAGCCGGATGTTTTAACTGGCAATGAAAAGATTTTAAAGTTTATTTTAATACAAGCATTACGAGTATGGTATGTCGATTGCATTCATTAAAACGAGTCCATTGGTATAACTTGCAAAAACACATTTTTTTTTTCCGCCACAAAAAATAAATCTAAGGAAACCTTTAATTTTACGTAGGATTGTAAGCCTGTGCCCAGATTGTAAATCGAAATGATATCGTGCTATATAGTAACGCGAGACGCCAAGTTCTGCAACGGAATAGGTCTCATCAACTTTTAAAGACATTGTAATGAACAGCCCTCTAAACCCCACTTCATCATGAGAAAGAAGGGTTTTCACTGATGAGGCCTAATTGGCCGAAACTAGCTAGTCTGGCCCAGAAATCATATACACTCCATATTTTCAGTTCTGTGGTGTGTTCCTTGCTTCCAAAGGATAACCCTTTTATAAAACATATTTACGGGAACGCTGTGCCCCGGCACATATAAAAAACCTGGTTCAGCAGTTAGGACATACGTGATTTGTTTGGCCCCGCCCATAGGGGCTTGAAGAAATATATGGGCTACATGATGCTTCCACGCAGAGCTGAATCCGGCCCGCACACTAGTACTGGTAAACCGCTTAGAGGATCTAAGCCTGTCCAGGAACCGCGGTGCGAGGCGGACCGTCCATGCTAATAAACCCTATTGGTTTCATTGGGCGACAGGGCTTGAGATGTCATTTCATCTCAATGTCGGGTAAAAGTCCCACAAAATTGGAAGCAACGTCTCCAAAATGACCTTTAAAGTGTTGACGGGGACGTTAAACCTCAAATCAAACAAACGTTATTTGTTATCGTAATGCAATGGTTTTTCTCCGACTACTCCGGTTTTCGTTAATCAGTTAAAAATAAATGAAATCATTTTGAAAGGGTCATTAAACCAAAACCAAATGATCAGGTATAAAAAATCAATACGTTCAATTATTTCATGTCAGTCATTTGAAACGATTGGTATGACACAGATTATCACCGGTATTTTCCCACGCATCTTTCAATGACATTGACAGAACACAACTTTTTTTCACATTCCACACATGTAAATGTCGTTTTCTAGTCCCTTTAATGGATGCTCTTTTTAATTCAATCTTTTATATGGGGAAGTGGAGTTTACAAGGGCCTACATAGAGTAAAATTCCGCTATTAAGACCACCTTAAATAAGGACTAATTCTGCTATAAAAAGCAGATTTTAAAGGGTACACTTATTATTTTTTTTTCTTGTTTTCTGCCTACAATATCCTCTGGTCAGGGACTACCTTTGGGGCTGTTCAAAAGTGGTCTTTAAGACCACTCATTACGATAACACACCCGTACGACATAATGCAATTTTTCACATCTCCGAAATAGCTACTTTTCTGATGAAAATCCGGAATATTTTTCTTATTTATACTCAGAACATAGGTTTTGCGTACTCAATAGAACCGCCTCGTGGAGGCGGTTCCAACGAGTACCCACAAACTATGTCTTAGAGCAGAAATAAGGAAAATAATGATACCCCCGTAAACCCCAGTTTTCTCTATATAAAGATCTATATACACGATCTATATACGGAGCAGCTATAAGAAACAAGATGTGTTTGTGAAACACAAATGCCCCCGGACAGCGCATGTGAAATATGAAAGTCGTATCACAAACCAATAATAAAAAGGAATGCACATGTGAAATATGAAAGCTCTATCAGTTACCAATCAAAAGTTATAGCCAATGTTAAAGTTTTTAAAAAGGAGGTCAAAAGTAGGTCAAATCTCAAGGTCACGAGGTCAAAAATTATAGTACCAATAGAAAGGTCTTGCGACAAGGAATGCACATGTGAAATATTAAAGCTCTATCAGTTACTAATCAAAAGTTATAGCCAATGTTGAAGTTTTTAAAAAGGAGGTCAAAAGTAGGTCAAATCTCAAGGTGAAGGTCACGAGGTCAAAATTTATGGTACCTCTTGAAAGGTCTTGTGACAAGGAATGCACATGTGAAGTATGAAAGCTGTACCACTTACCATTCAAAAGTTATGCCCAATGTTAAAGTTTTTGCAGACGGACAAACGGACAAACGGACAAACAGACAAACGAACAAACAGACGGACAGACTAAAAACTATATGCCCCCCAGAATCTTAGATTCCGGGGGCATAAAAATATCTCTGTTTTTTTTTTCATTGAAGACAATGACAAGAATGGACGTGTTAAAACTTAATGATATAACTATGACGTTGCGTCAATCAGTAACGGAAAAGGGAGACCCCTTTAGAATCTGACCACCACTTCATATTACCAAACTGTAACCTCTAACTAACCCCTAATCCTAACTCCTAACCCTAGCCTAACCCTAACCTCTAGCCCTAACCCTAATGATATAGCTATAACGTTGCATCAGCCAGTTACGGAAAAGGGAGCGACTTTATAATTTGACCGCCACTTCATATTACCTAACTGTAACCCCTAACCTAATCCTCACCCTAACCCCTAATCCTAACTCCTAACCCTAACCTCTAGCCCTAACCCTAATGATATAGTTATAACGTTGCGTCAGCCAAATACGGAAAAGGGAGCGACTTTAGAATCTGATCGCCACTTCAATAACCTAACCCTAAACCCTAACTCTAACTACAACCTAACCCTAATCCTAACCTAACCATAACCCCTAGCCCTACTGATATAGCTATAACGCTGCGTCAGCCAGTTACGGAAAAGGGAACGACTTAAGACTCCTGACCCTAACACCTAAACCTCACCTTAACCTAACCCTAACCCTAGCCTAACCCTAACTCCAACGATATAGCTATAACGTTGTGTCAGACAGTTACGGAAAAGGGAGCGACTTTAGAATCAGACCGCCACTTCAAAGTACTTAACCCTTAACCCTAACCCCTAACCCTAACCCTAACCTAACCAAAGCCCCCTTTCCGTAACTGGCTGACGCAAAGTTATAACTGCATCATTAGGTTTGGGTTAAAGGTTAGGGTTAGGGTTAGGCTTTGGTTAGGTTAAGGTTAGGGGTTAGGGATAAGGGTTAAGTATTTTGAAGTGGCGGTCTGATTCTAAAGTCGCTCCCTTTACCGTGACTGTCTGACACAACGGGAGCGACTTTAGAATCTGACCGCCACTTCATATTACATAACCTTAACCCCTAACCATATAGCTATAACGTCTCGTAGTTAAAAAAAGCGACTTTAGAATCTGACCCCACTTCAAAATACTTAACCCTAACCCTAGCCTAACCATGGCCCAACCCTAACCCTAACCCTGGCTGACGCAAAGTTATAGCTATATCATTAGGGTTAGGGTTAGAGGTTAGGGTTAGGCTATGGTTAGGTTAGGGTTAGGGATTAGGGTTAAGTATTTTGAAGTGGCGGTCAGATTCTAAAGTCGCTCTTTTTTTTTTCGGGGGGGGGGGGGGGGGGGTGAGGGGGGGAACTAGCTGACGCAACGTTACAGCGATAGGATTAGGGATTAGATAATATGAAGTGGCGGCCAGATTCTAAAGTCGCTCCCAGCCCTCTAAACCCCACTTCATCATGAGAAAGAAGGGTTTTCACTGATGAGGCCTAATTGGCCGAAACTAGCTAGTCTGGCCCAGAAATCATATACACTCCATATTTTCAGTTCTGTGGTGTGTTCCTTGCTTCCAAAGGATAACCCTTTTATAGAACATATTTACGGGGGTTTCGTTATTTTGTTCATTTTTTTTTTTTTTTTTTTTTTTGCTCAAAACATAGATGTAGGTTATTGTTAGAAACGCCTCAAAGAGGCGGATGTAAGAGCACTCTTAATCTATATTTGGACTAGCAATAAGAAAAAAAAATATATGAGCCGGGGCACAGAGTTTCCTACAATTTACATGTGCGCACATCGAAGACTCAGATCAGCCTGCGCATCCGCACAGTCTGATCAGAGCCTTCGTTGTGCGCTGTAAGGATATCTAAGGGCCCAATACTCCTCATGCAGCAAGAGAAGTCACTAGTCAGTCTATTTGAATGTGCAGGCTGACCTGATTCTTCTCTGGGCGCAGCATATAAATACAGTCGAACTTCAATGGCTCGAACACCTTTGGGACCACGAAAATCTGTTCGAGACAAGGGTAGTTCGAGTCTCTGAGGGTTACTGTAAGGAGGGATAACGGGGTTAATTTTGGGACATCTTTTCGGTATTCTATATTAAAAATGTATGCTGTGTGTACTCATTAGAATCGCCTCATAGAGGCGATTCTAATGAGTACACACAGCATACATTTGCAAGATAAAGACGAAAATCTCCTAAATTATCTCGCACCATTTCTTATGTAGAAACCTTCCCTAGGGGCTCAAGAACGGGTTCGAGTTATCCATGGTAAACGAGCCATCGGTGTTCGAGCCATCGAAGTTTTACTGTAGTAGGAAACGCTGTGCCCCGGCTCATAAAAAAAAGCTGGTTCAGCAGTTAGGACATACGTGATTTGTTTGGCCCCCGCCCATAGGGGCTTGAAGAAATATATGGGCTGCATGATGCTTCCACGCAGAGCTGAATCCGGCCCGCACACTAGTACTGGTAAACCGCTTAGAGGATCTAAGCCTGTCCAGGAACCGCGGTGCGAGGCGGACCGTCCATGCTAATAAACCCTATTGGTTTCATTGGGCGACAGGGCTTGAGATGTCATTTCATCTCAATGTCGGGTAAAAGTCCCACAAAATTGGAAGCAACGTCTCCAAAATGACCTTTAAAGTGTTGACGGGGACGTTAAACCTCAAATCAAACAAACGTTATTTGTTATCGTAATGAATTAGTTTTTCTCCGACTACTCCGGTTTTCGCTCATCGGTTCAAAATAAATGAAATAATTTTGAAAGGGTCATTAAACCAAAACCAAATGATCAGGTATAAAAAATCAATAAATTCAATTATTTCATGTCAGTCATTTGAAACGATTGGTATGACACAGATTATCACCGGTATTTTCCCACGCATCTTTCAATAACATTGACAGAACACAACTTTTTTCACATTCCACACACGTAAATGTCGTTTTCTAGTCCCTTTAATGGATGCTCTTTTTAATTCAATCTTTTAGATGGGGAAGTGGAGTTTACAAGGGCCTACATAGAGTAAAATTCCGCTATTAAGACCACCGTAAATAAGGACTAATTCTGCTATAAAAAGCAGATTTTGAAGGGTACACTTATTTTTTTTCTTGTTTTCTGCCTACAATATCCTCTGGTCAGGGACCACCTTTGGGGCTGTTCAAAAGTGGTCTTTAAGACCACTCATTACGATAACACACCCGTACGACATAATGCAATTTTTCACATCTCCGAAATGGCTACTTTTCTGATGAAAATCCGGAATATTTTTCTTATTTATACTCAATAGAACCGCCTCATGGAGGCGGTGTCAACGAGTACCCACAAACTATGTCTTGGAGCAGAAATAAGGAAAATAATGTGGTCTTTATTTCACGGACTTGTTCAGGTGATGTTTGAACAGTTCCAACGGTGGTTTATGACCACTTTTGAACAGTTAAGGTGGTCTTAATATAGGAATTTTACTGTATTTTTTTTTATTTCTGTTCCAAACCACAGATTGTGTGTAACGCTGTGCTGGTTCTAAAGAGCACACACGATCTATATACGGAGCAGCTATAAGAAAAAATATCTCTGTTTTTTTTTTCATTGAAGACAATGACAAGAATGGACGTGTTAAAACTTAATGATATAACTATGACGTTGCGTCAATCAGTAACGGAAAAGGGAGACCCCTTTAGAATCTGACCACCACTTCATAATACCAAACTGTAACCTCTAACTAACCCCTAATCCTAACTCCTAACCCTAGCCTAACCCTAACCTCTAGCCCTAACCCTAATGATATAGTTATAACGTTGCATCAGCCAGTTACGGAAAAGGGAGCGACTTTATAATCTGACCGCCACTTCATATTACCTAACTGGGAGCGACTTTAGAATCTGGCCGCCACTTCATATTCCCTAACCATAACCCCCAACCCTATAGCTAGTTCCAAAAAAAAAAAAAAAATAGCGACTTTACAATCTGACCGCCACTTCATATTACCTAACCCTGACCCAAACCCCTTAACCTATCCTTGACCTAACCCTAACTCTAAACTCTAACCCTAACTCTAATGATATAACGTTGCGTCAAACAGTTACGGATAAGGTAACGACTTTAGAACAGCCACTTCAAAATACCTAACCCTAACCACTAACTCTAACCCTAATCATGACCTAACCCTAACCTCTAACCCTAACCCTAATGGCATAGCTATAACGTTGCGTCAGCCAGTGATGGAAAAGGGAGCGACTTTAGAAACTAACCTCCACTTCAAATTACCTAACACTAAGCCCTTACCCTAACCATAACCATATCTTAACCTTAATCCTAACCTCTAACCCTAACCCTAATGGTATAGCTATAACGTTGCGTCAGCCAATTACGGAAAAGGGAGCGACGTTAGAATCTGACCGCCACTTCAAAATATCTAACCCTAACACCTAACCCTAACCTCTAACCCTAACCTAACCTAACCTTAACCTCTAACCTTAACCCTAATGACACAGCTATAACGTTGCATCAGCCAGTAACGAAAAAGGAGCGACTTAAGAATCTGACCGCCACTTCATATAACCTAACCCAAACCCTAACTCTTATGACCTAACCCTAATCTAACCCTAGCCTAAGCGTAACCATCAGTGACCTACTCCTTACCCTAACCCTAACCATCAATGACCTACTTCTAACAACGGTGGCGGACAGATGCTTCAGTTTAGTTCAGTACGCATGTCTTTAATCAGCATTGTCAGATCAGATAAAAACGTACTATTGTTTTCTTATTTCTGCACGCATAGATTGTGGGTGCTTGTTTGGTACGGGGCTTGATGCGGTTGGGCTTGATACGGTTCGGAAAACAATCCACAATATTTGTTTTTGAGGAAAAAAAATACTGTCGCGCTTTTTAATCCAACTTTTCCGAACCGCGTCAAGCCCCGTATCCAACAAGCACCCACAATCTATGCTTGGTGCAGAAGTAAGAAAACAATGGTACGGTTCCATCTGATCTGACAGTGCTGATTACAGACATGCGCAATGTGCCTAAGGAGTGCAAAGCAGACTGAGTTGCGCGAAATACATGCAGTCTGACCATATTTAACTGTTTGCTCACGTCATCACGCTAACTAGTCCGTGAAATAAACACCCCTTAAATTATATAAAAGGAAAACTGGGGTTTGCGGGTGTATACACTATTTTTTCTTATTTCTACCCCAAGAGATAGGTTGGTTAATCGTTAGAACCGCCTTAGTGAGACAGTTATAAAAATTATTTTCGGACTTAAAATATGAAAAACAAATCACATTTTGTTATCAGAAAAATATCCGTTCTGGAGATATACAGGTACTAAGGTAAACGCATCACAAAATCACGACTATATAATTTTGACTCCCTCGAACCCCACCTTCTTTTAGTAAAAATGGGTTTTACATGGGTAAACATTTTTCTTATTTCTACTCTAAAATAAAGATTGTGGGTACCCGTTAGAACCGCCTCGATGAGGCGGTTCTAACGAGTACCCGCAATCTATATTTTGAACAGAAATAAGAAAAATATCACAATTTTTCATCTTTAATTTTTCACTTTTTTTTCGGCGATAAAGATTACAATGTATTTGCATAGGCGTGTTTTCGAAATGCGTGTGTTTTATCGTAATGCTAATGTATAATGGCAATGAATATCCCCGTAAACCCTACCTTTTATAGAGAAAACGTTGTGAATACTAGTGAAAAGCACCTCGATGAGGAGTTTCTGACGATCACCTTCAACCTATTTGGCAGTTAAATCTAAAGAAAAAAAGTCAATATCCCAGAATTAAAGGTATGAAAAATGCAGTATATCGCATACATGCGTTTTCTCAATGCATCTCATTACAATGGATACCTTACGCCACATTATTAACAGAAAATCTAGTAGATCATAATATTGTGATTCGATTTGTCGTCAATGTTTTACATGTATGTAGTTGGAATGTTTTGACGTGCGGAATTTGTAAATGTTTCTAAAATATCTATTACGTTCACATTTAATTTTCAACATGTAGACGTAGCGTTTGGATAACAACTTCGCATAGTATTCATAAGCCCATGTAGAGGATACCCTTCTTTATCCCCTAAAACAGAGAGAAGTGGGATTTACCTCTTTCTCAGAACATTTATACAGGTTTAACTTTCCTTACAATTGCCCGACAACATAAACTGTTGGTACTCATTTGAACCGTCTCAATAAGACGGTTCTAATGGGCATCCATAATCCATGTTTGGTGCAGACATAAACAAAATACAGTAAAATTACGTTATTAAGACCACCTAAAAAGTAAGACTAAATCTGCTTTTAAAAGCTTATTGAGAAGGTTTCAGTTATTCCTTTTTGTTTTCTACAATCAGTGTCTCCTAAATAAAAGACCACTTTTGGGACTATTCAAAAATGGTCTAAAAGACCAATTTTGAACACACATTTGGGACTTTCAAAAGTGGTCTTAAAGACCACTTTTGAACAGTCCCAAATGTGTTCTTAATATAGGAATTGTACTGTATTACCCATTTATATCAGAACAAAATTATTTTCAGCCATCATTGAAACCATTATCTCAGACGCATTGAAACCATTATCTCAGACACATTGAAATCATTATCTCAGACGAAGATATGTTCGTAATGTAAAACATTCTCCTCGAAGATGTGGGTTATTTTTATTTCTTTTTTTCAGTTTAAAGAATTGCCTTCTATTAAATGGGGTTTCCACCGACTAAGCCAAATTTCCAAGCAAATACAAGCATGCGAAAAACTTGCTTTCACGTTTGAGAAAGCTATGATTTGTATACAGCACTTCTCGACGGTCTTCGTATTTACATAGATGATAAATACAAATGTATTGAAAATTTTACCACCAAAGAATATGAAATTTCTCAAGTAAAACATTCTCGTATTTTTATATTTCTGCTCAAAACGTAGATTGCGGGTACTTGTTAGAACCGCCTCATCGAGGCGGTTCTAACAAGTACCCACAATCTATGTTTTGAGCAGAAATAAGAAAAATGATGTACACACCTGTAAACCACAGTTTTGCTGTATGAAAGTGAGGTTTAAAGGGGTCAAAATTATACAGGTGTGTCTTCCTTGTGTGTTTGCCAAGTACAGTTTAGTCAAAATGTCGCGACGTCGAATTAGTGTTGATTCGACATTGTTTCGGCGTGTGATATCATTAAATAGATATCACTTTATTGTGTTGTTAATGCTTTGTCACGTATTGTTTTACAGAACATGGTGTGAATATCCCATATGATCGTTAATCAGAGATGGGCGAAAATCGGAGTACCCGGAGAAAAACAACCTGACCTTCCGTTGCAGAACTTGGCGTCTCACATGTGACCCGAGCGAGGCTCGAACCACAGCGGTGAGAGACCTAATGATCATATCCCATATGATCGTTAATCAGAGATGGGCGAAAACCGGAGTACCCGGAGAAAAACCACCTGACCTTCCGTTGCAGAACTTGGTGTCTCACATGTGACCCGAGCGAGGCTCGAACCACAGCGGTGAGAGACCTAATGATCAAGAGTCAGCTCTTAACCACTAGGCCACGGAGGCCCGTTCCCATATGATGGGGTGAAACAAAAATATATTGTATTGTATTGTAAAAATCATTAACAGAAAGTCAACTAAGTCAATATGCGTCATCTCATCTGGATCTACACTGTTTGAATACGAATATGTATCAGGCTACAGGATTGAAAGGTTCATGGAAACTGGAAACTGAATGCAGCTGCTGCAGCTTCTGTCATTTTCAGGGAACAAGGAAACTGAATGCAGCTGCTGCACCGTCTGTCATTTTCAAGAAACAAGGAAACTGAATGCAGCTACTGTATCTACTGTCATTTTCAAGGCTTGAAAGGTTCAAGGAAAATGGAAACTGAATGCAGCAGCTGCATCGTCTGTCATGTTCAAGGAACAAGGAAACTGAATGCAGCAGCTGCATCGTCTGTCATGTTCAAGGAACAAGGAAACTGAATGCAGCTGCTGCATCGTCTGTCATTTTCAAGAAGCAAGGAAACTGAATGCAGCTGCTGTATCTTCTGTCATTTTCAAGTATTGAAAGGTTCAAGGAAAATGGAAACTGAATGCAGCTGCTGCATCGTCTGTCATTTTAAAGGAGCAAGGAAACTGAATGCAGCTGCTGCATCTTCTGTCATTTTCAAGGAAGAAAGAAGCTGAACGCAGCTGCGGTATCTTCTGTCATTTTTAAGGATTGAAAAGTTCAAGGAAAATGGAAACTGAATGCAGCTGCTGCATCTTCTGTGATTTTCAAGGAACAAGGACACTGAAAGCAGCTGCTGTAACTTCTGTCATTTTGCAAGGATTGAAAGGTTCAAAGAAAATGGAAACTGAATGCAGCTGCTGCATCGTCTGTCATTTTCAAGGAACAAGGAAACTGAATGCAGCTGCTGCAATTTTTGTCATTTTCAAGTTAGAAAGAAACTGAACGCAGCTGCGGTATCTTCTGTCATTTTCAAGGATTGAAAGGTTCAAGGAAAATGGAAACTGAATGCAGCTGCTGCATCGTCTGTCATTTTCAAGGAACAAGGAAACTGAATGCAGCTACTGTAACGTCTGTCATTTTCAAGGAACAAGTAAAAACTGAATGCAGCTGCTGCATCATTTGTCATTTTCATGGAAGAAGGAAACTGAATGCAGCTGCTGCATCTTTTGTCATTTTCAAGGAACAAGGAAACGGAATGCAGTTGCTGCATAGTCTGCCATTTTCAAGGCAAAAGGAAACTGAATGAAGCTGCTGCATCTTCGGTCATTTTCAAGGAACAAGGAAACTGAATGCAACTGCTGCATCGTCTGTCTTTTTCAAAGAACAAGGAAACCGAATGCAGCTGTTGCATCTTCTGTCATTTTCAAGGAACAAGGAAACTTTATGCAGCTGTTGCATCGTCTGTCATTTTCAAGGAAGAAGGAAATTGAATGCAGCTGATGCATCGTCTGTCATTCTCTAGGAAGAAGGAAACTAAATGCAGCTGCTGCATCTTGTGTCATTTTCAAGGAAGAAGGAAAGTGAATGCAGCTGCTGCATTGTCTGTCATTTTAAAGGAAACTGAATGCAGCTGCTGCATCGTCTGTCATTTTCAAGGAAGAATGAAACTGAATGCAGCTGCTGCATTGTCTGTCATTTTCAAGGAAGAAGGAAACTGAATGCAGCTGCTGCATCTTCGGTCATTTTCAAGGTAGAAGGAAACAAAATGCAGCTGCTGCATCGTCTGTCATTAAGAAGGAAGAAGGAAATTGAATGCAGCTGCTGCATCTTCTGTCTTTTTCAAGGAAGAAGGAAACTAAATGCAGCTGCTGCATCTTGTGTCATTTTCAAGGAAGAAGGAAATTGAATGCAACTGCTGCATCTTGTGTCATTTTCAAGGAAGAAGGAAGCTAAATGCAGCTGCTGCATCGTCTGTCATTTTCAAGGAACAAGGAAATTGAATGCAGCTGCTGCATCTTCGGTCATTTTCAAGGAAGAAGGAAACTAAATGCAGCTGCTGCATCTTGTGTCATTTTCAAAGAACAAGGAAACTGAATGCAGCTGCTGCATCTTCTGTGATTTTCAAGGAAGAAGGAAACTGAATGCAACTGCTGCCTCGTCTGTCATTTTCAAGGAAAATGAAATTGAATGCACCTGCTGTATCTTCTGTCATTTTCAAGGAAGAAGGAAACTGAATGCAACTGCGGCATCTTTTGTCATTTTCAAGAAAAAAAGAAACTGAATGCAGCTGTTGCATCTTCTGTCATTTTGTACTTAAGAGATATTCTTGCTGTTATACAATAAACATGATTCCCGCGAAGTGTCCTTCCTTTAACCCATATATGCCTTCTGTCCCTTTTCTGGGACATTGGCAAACAGTGTATACCAAAATCAGAGACCGCAGAACACGGCGTCTGATCTGGGTCTACACTATCTGCTAAAAGAACATACATTTTCGTACAACTTACTCATAATAAAACAAACCTGACACCCCTAGAATTAAAAATTGACCACTCCAAACTTATAAGGTGGAAGATTCCATTGTCGTAGATGGGTTAAGGAATGAATATGTTAGATAGATTTATCTCTCCTTAAATGGGGTCTATTCACCAAAAATCATCTAAAAGTGGAGGAATGCACCTATCGTTATTACTTTCGTACTTTAAATATTTTTGAAAACACACCAAAAACAAGATCAGGCTCAGGTTTTCGCCTGATTATCTCCATGTTTTGGTTAATTAAACACAGTTTATTGTCAAGGAAAACATCGGGCACAAATTATATCAACTCTCCAGGTGAAACTTATTTTAGTATGTCGAAAGGTTGTACGACCATTTGTACAAGGAAGTTAATATGCAGGACGTTAGTTGCGCATTCTTGACCGGTGAACACTTTCAAAAAGTACATCCAAACTTCAAAATCTCGAATACTTTTTTTCGGCTTGCCCATCGGAGCTTGGAGAAATAGAAAGGGCTGCATGATGGTTCCATGCAGAGCTGAAACCGTCCACACAGGATACTGGTAAACCGCTAAGTAGGTGTAAACTTGACCCGACAAAGTGGTTTCATGAATATAAACCATTATACGTTTCACTGGGCGGCAGGATAGGGATGTCATTGCATTGTCAAAATTGTGAGCAATGTCTCCAGGATGCCCTAAATAGTGTTGACGGGGACGTTAAACCTCAAATCCAACAAAGACAAGCATTCAGCAAAGGAATGCTGCATGTATATGTATTCATTTGAATCGAGTGATTCTAATGCGTATACTTAGCATTCCTTTTCAAAGTAAAGTCTGGAAAAAAGCTCCATAAATAACATGTATCCAAAAATATTTCGACGTCTTGAAAACCGATGGCTCGTTTACAATGGGTTGGTTGGACCCGTACTTGAACCCTTATGAAAATCCTTTACATAATAAAAATAGTGGGAGATAATCTAGGAGATATTCGTCTTTTTTGTCTTGCAAATGTATGCAGTGTGTACACATTAGAATCGCCTCGATGAGGCGATTCTAATGCGTATGCATAGCATTCCTTTTGAAAATAAAGTCTGGAAAAAAGCTCCATAAATTACCTGTATCCTAAAATATTTCGACGGCTCGAAAACCGATGGCTCGTTTACCATAGAAGAGTCGAACCCGTACTTGAGCCAGTATGGAAATCCTTTACAAAATAAATAGTGTGGAATAGTCTTAGAGGTTTTTGTCTTTTATCTTACAAATGTATGCTGCGGGTACTCATAAGAATCGCCTCGACGAGGCGATTCTAATGACTACAAACAGCACAATTTTCATTATAGAACACCGAAAATTGTCGAAAAGTATCACTTTAGGCCTTCTGGCTGTAACCCTCAGTGTCTCGAGCTACCCCTGTCTAGAACAGATTTTCGAGGTCACGGAGACGGGGTGTCGTCATAGCAATTGAAACATTACACATATCAGCTTCTCATACATCTTCTAGGAGATTGTCTACATTAACATCTCAATCTCAATCCCACCCGCCTGTGTCATCTATATTTTACCATACAATAAATTCTAATGCATTTAAGTAAGGCTGACTCGATTAATCGTATAATCGATTAATCGATCGATAAATTCCACAAAAATGATTATCATTTCTGATTTGCTTTTAATCGATTACTTGATAGGTACAATGTACTACCCAAAGTTATGCCTAAAATAGTGGGGTGAGTGGCAAACAGTGCAGACCCTGATGAGACGCCGCATTCTGCCATCTGGGTCGACACTGTTTGCTCAGGCCTGTCTATTCAAATATACATATGGTAAAGTGCAACATATGGTAAGAGTCGAGCTCAGACAGAAAGCCAGACAGGTAAAATTATGATAAAAACCTTAGCGATTACTAATCGATTATCGATCGCAATGACAGGACTGATAATCGATTATTTTTTCAGCTCCGATTAACCAGCCCTAGTGATATTAAGCATAAAACTGCTTAACCCTTTCTGCTGATTAGCACTGCAGAACAATGTAGATACGAGTTCAAGCAGTGTAGATATTGATGTGACGGTACATGATGAGCTATATCATCAGAACCTTCCATTACGCAAACACCCTATATAAATACATTGCCAATTTTTCGCCGAAAAAATGAAAATTTTAAGATGAAAAATTGTGATATTTTTCTTATATCTGCTCTAAAATATAGATTGTGGGTACTCGTTAGAACCGCCTCGTCGATGCGGTTCTAACGAGAACCCACACTCTTTATTTTAGAGCAGAAATAAGAAAAATAAGGTATACCCCCGGAAACCCCAGTTTTACTATGTAAAAGTGGGGTTCAAGGGGGTCAATATTATATAGGCGTGTTTTCGTGATGCACTGTTACGAAGTTAAACATTTTGACTTAGCCTTCTATTTGCTAGACGGGGCATACTGAAGTCTGCTTCAGAAACTTAGGGTAGAGAGGGTTATCCAATTTTGTAGTGCTTATAGGTAATCTCGACTTTAGCCACTATAAATATGGCACCATTTGTTACATGTAGCCTACATCTAACGTTACGTTAAATCTTTTGCTGTCACATGAGCGATTCAACAGTTGGTAAATAATAAATGTGTAATGGCAACGCTACATGTAATTATCACGCTAACGAGTCTCTACAATGGCCATCCCAGAAAACTACACTTTATATAGATTTGTGATTCTGAATTTTTTTAATCATTTTCCTTTAAATCATAGATTGTGGGCACTCACTAGAACGGTCATAATACGGCGGTTTTAACGAGCTCCTACAACGTATGCCCTGAAGAGTCATTACGAAACACGCCTATACAAATACATTGTAAACTTTGCCTCCGAAAAATCGAGTTTTTAGATGAAAAAAATGTGATAATTTTCTTATTTTTCCTCAAAATATAGATTGTGGGTTCACATTAGAACCGCCTCGATGAGGCGGTTCTAACGAGTACCCACAATCTATTTTTTAGAGCAAAAATAAGAAAAAAGTTGGGTTCAAGGGGGTCAAAATTATATAAGTGTGTTTTCGTGATGGTTAGAAAACTGTTACGAGACACCATTTAGAAAAGTTAAAGCTATTAAGGCCTATGAAAGAAAGATATTAGCTATGAAAGATAGAAATATCTCACATGAGTAGTAAAACTATTGAATTCGAACAATAACGTCAGAACTTACCTGCGTCTTGTGCTGTCAGTACAGTTGCCTCCGCCTCCTCCTCTTCTTCAATCGTGGCTATACTTTTACAGCGGATCAATTTAGGGACCTTATCCTGTCCCTCACCACGCCCTTTTGAACGCACACTAAACACAAAAGGAGTTTTATCCCAATCCACCATCATGACCTTTCGGTTCGACCGTCCCTTTTGTTTCACAGTCTCTTTCAGCCTCGTCATATCTTCATCCGTAGATGCGCTGTCAGACCCTAGAGTGCCTGTTCCTTTAGTTAATGCACCCGTAAATTCGTGTTTATCTTGCCTATACCCTTGAGACTTAGAACGTCTCACTTTTGCATGCCTTCTTTTGTAATGTTTTCCATGTTCTTTCTGATTGCCGCTATCCGATGACATTTTGATCTTTTTCTGACTTAAATCATAAGTCTCCTGCTCATCACAAACTTTGCTGTGTTTATTGTCTGAAGCGCTTGCACTTTCTCCGTCGCTATAATCCGATTGTCTAATATTTTCCATATTTAATTCAATATCAGATTTTGCCGAGGTACAGTGCTATATTTGTCACTATAGTTTTTTCACAGATTCGTGAAAAGCTGGTTAACATGCTCCAACAGTTTGCACATATCCAATATAACGAAAAAATGATACAGCTAGTGATTTAGATGACCGATTTTTAGGATTAAACATCGTTAAATTGGTCCCATTACCAAATCCATTTACTTAAATATTTTCCTTTAATATATACAAGGTCTGGTTTGAGTATATACTTACGCGAAAATTGTTCAAATTAATAGTTTAATAGTGTAAATGTGTTTAATTTACCTGTTTACTTGCATGGTCAACGTTCGAATATCCAGGATTTAACCAGACTGTGTGAATGCCGCAGTCTGATCGAAGATGAAATTGTAATACACTAAACGTAAATTGATAAAGTTTATTAAGTTATCTGGAGGAAAAAATGCTGGTGCAAATACCTAGTAGCACCAAAAGGCGGGCCAACGTCGAGCAGACATCGATACGACGTTGGCACGTCGTAGGCCCTATGTTGCACGACCCGCAGAAAAAGCGACCGACTGAAGTCGGTTGATTTTCTAAGAGTGCCCTAAAATCACCGTGTCATTCTGTCAGTCTGTCTGTCCGTCCGTAACCCGTTTGTGAAAATTGGTGATAGTGACTTAACCGATTGGAATATTTAAATAATTTTTGGCATACTGATAGATATCAATGAGATCTAACCAATGAACTTGCCAAATATTACATTCCATTTAGTATAGCCTCGCCGAGGCGAAAAATGTGAAAATTTTCGAACTGCTTCTCCTCGGAAACCGTTGGGCCGATTGAAGTCAAATTTCATATGGAGCCTCTATGGGATGGGTAAAACCAAAATTTGCTCATGGTGTCCAGGTCACATGACCAAAATGACCGCCAAGCCATATATGGTAAAAACCCTTCAAAAACAGTCTTCTCCAGAACCACTGGGCAGATTTCCACGAAACTTGATAAATAGCATCTGAGACGTAGGCCCATCATAAAGTGCTAAAATGGTGACCCTGGGTTGACCTTGACATTCTTTGTGCCTAAGTCAAACTTTGACACATATGCTTTTGTATTGGACAAGTAAGAATGCATTTTATCCTGCAAACGATTCAGAATACAGTACTAAAGTATAAGATATATTTTTGCTCCTTACGATAAGGCGCATTTATTGGGGGAACCGTTTTAGGTCCAGGTCACATGACCAAAATGGCCGCCATACCCATATATGGTAACACTCATAAAGCTAAAAGCATCCGGCGGGTCGTGCACTTCAGCTGAAGCACTGGTTATAAAATTATGATTGCGCATTAACGTTTTGCGTTACCACATTCGAATAGCACGCCTATGTACGATTAATATAGAAGATATGATAAGTAGAAGGGGACCTTAGTTAAGTTTTCAGTTTATTTACGTCTCATGCGAGGTATGCCGAGGTATAAACCCCACTTGTATTTCACCTACCTTTAAGACAGTGCTTGAATGATTTTAACTCTTCTGTCTTATCCTAAACCATTTCACGGATTATCACCGAACTTGGCATGAATGATCTCTGTTGGCATTCTGTCAACATGATTCCAACAAGTTCATTCTGTGGCAACGCATCACGAAAACTCGTCTATATAATTTTGACCCCCTCGAACCCCACTTTTATATAGTGAAACTGGGGTTTGTAGGGGTTAGCCTTATTTTTCTTATTTCTGCTCTAAAATATAGAGTGTGGGTACTCGTTAGAACCGCCTCGATGAGGCGGTTCTAACGAGTACCCACAATCTATATTTTGAGCTGAAATAAGAAACATATCACAATTTTTAATCTTAAAATTTTCATTTTTTCGGCGATAAAGGTTACAATGTATTGGTATAGGCGTGTTTTCGTAATGGAAAAGTGGAAAAAAATTAGTGAAAACCTTAAAAGGTCGTCTTGTTTAAAAGCAGAAGGCCTAAGTCTTTGATATCTGAATTGTAGCTTCGACCGAAATTGTTCAATATATAGCCCTGGGGTCAAGCGTGACTCTGCCACTGGGATCATTTGGTTTACATAGGCCTGTATAGGGAAAACTTAAAACAAATCTTCTTGTGATATTTGATAGAAGCTTAATCTAGTGGGTCTCTGCCAAGATTTTTCAAATCATAGCTCTGGTGCCAATGGTCCCGCTCTGGGCCCCACTTATTTTACATATACTTATTCAAATGACAGCCCTGGGATCGAATCACGAAAACACGACTATATAAATTTGACACCTTTGGACCACACTTTTATATAGTAAAACTGGGGTTTAGAGACGTAAACCTTATTTTTCTTGTTTCTGCTCTAAAGTATAGATTGTGGGTACCCGTTAGAACCGCCTTGACGAGGCGGTTCTAACGAGTAACAACAATCTGTATTTTAAGCAGAAATAAGAAATATATCACACTTTTTCATCTTAAAATTTTCTTTTTTTTAGCGGTAAAATTTACAACGTATTTGTATAGGCGTGTTCTCGTAATGAGAATCGTCTTGTTTGAAAGCAGAAGGTCCAAGCTTTTTACAATAAGTAAGTTGTTTCATCTAGTGAGTATCTACCAATATTGCTCAAAGTATAGTGCCATAGTCAAAACGGACACTATCTTTGGGGTCACTTGTTTAACATAGACACATACGAGTATAAGGAAAAAAAAACTCTTCTCGTCTGAAATCAGACACTCAGACAGTTGTTATTTGGCTTGTAGCTTCACCTCCTCCAAGATCGTTCAAACTAAGGCACTGGGTTCAGAGACCTTAGTTCCCCGGGGTGTATGTCCAACCTCGTAAAGTTCATACAGGCTTTAATATATCAGAAACCGTTCTGATCTCTATCCTAAGTATGTTGTAGAAAGGGTTATCCTTTTGAAGCAAGGAATGCACCACAGAACTGGAAAATGTGGAGTGCATATGTTTTCTGGGCCAGACTAGCTAGTTTCAGCCATTTAGGCCCCATCAGTGACCCTCAAATATTTTCAACAAGAGGCTCAATGAGCCTAAACCGCTCACCTGAGGAACTTAAGTTTTAACAATTCACAGACTTGACTACTAAATCTGCTAATAGAATCCAGCCCATTGACCCTTACAGGATATAAGTCATCATTATTGCATTGCATTCCAAGTTTGAGACTTCTAGCTTCTATAGTTCCTGAGAAATCTTTGACGAAAATTTAACATTGGTCAAAATGGAGAGAAAGAAGAATGAAAGAACAGATGAACAAATAAGCTGAGAAAGCCCAATGTCTCTTACACAAAATAAGTCATCATTATTCTACTGAATACCAAATTTGATGCTTCTAGCTTTTATAGTTCCTGAGAAATCTTTGATTAAAAATTTAACATTGGTCTGTTATCTCTATATGGAGAGAAAGAAGAATGAAGGAACAAATGAACCAGACTAGCTCCAAAACCTAATGCAGCCTTTCCCCTTGCCCAATGGTGCTACACATAAAATTTAAACAAGATTGGTCGACTGCCTTCTGAGATATGCTTCATTGAAAGTGTGAGAAGCCTCCGTGGTGCAGTGGTTACGCTACTCGCCTTGTAAACCAGGGATCGCAGGATCGATTCCGGGCTTCTCCAGACTTTCGGATGAGTCTTTAAAACCGAGGTCCCGTCTCCGTATGACCTTAGCTGTTGGTGGGACATAAAACTCAAAACACTCACTCAGTCATTGAAAGTGTGGACGACGGATGGACGGACGACAGACGACGAACTCCGGAGCCTTGGTATACTATCAGCTCACTGGAGCCTTTGGCTCAGGTGAGCTAAAAATTCAAGTCGCTATTTCTGTCACAACATTTTCCCTACGTTAAGTCTATGGGCAAATTTTTTTGTCTCTCAAGGTCACGTAACTCCGAGGTCAATATTCCGATTCGGCCCAAAATCGAACTTAACCGAGATTTTATGCCTGTCCTCGTTACCTGCAAGTTTGAAGCTGATATGAATAAAAATAAAGTTGCTATCGTGGTCACAACGTATTTTTTTATGCTCAAGGGCAGGTAACTCCAAGGCAAATATTCCGATTCGGCCCAAAATTGAACTTAACCGAGATTTTATGTCTGTCCTCGTTACCTGCAAGTTTGAAGCTGATCTGAAAAAAAATTCAAGTCGCTATTGTAGTCGCAACATTTTCCCTAATTAAGTCTATGGGCAAATTTTTTGTCGCTCAAGGTCACGTAACTCCGAGGTCAATATTTCGATCCGGCCCAAAATTGAACTTAACCGAGATTTTATGTCTGTCCTCGTTACCTGCAAGTTTGAAGCTGATCTGAAAAAAATTCAAGTCGCTATTGTAGTCGCAACATTTTCCCTAATTAAGTCTATGGGCAAATTTTTTGTCGCTCAAGGTCACGTAACTCCGAGGTCAATATTTCGATCCGGCCCAAAATTGAACTTAACCGAGATTTTATGCCTGTCCTTGTTACCTGCAAGTTTGAAGCTGATATGAATAAAAATAAAGTTGCAATCGTGGTCACAACATATTTTTTTATGCTCAAGGGCAGGTAACTCCAAGGCAAATAATCCGATTCGGCCCAAAATCAAACTTAACCGAGATTTTATGTCTGTCCTCTTTACCTGCAAGTTTGAAGCTGATCTGAAAAAAATTCAAGTCGCTATCGTAGTCACAACATTTTCCCTATGTAAAGTCTATGGGCAAATTTTTTGTCGCTCAAGGTCATGTAACTCCGAGGTCAATATTCCGATTCCAACTTAACTTAGATTTTATGCCTGTCCACGTTACCTGCAAGTTTGAAGCTGATCTGAATAAAAATAAAGTTGCTATCGTGGTCACAATGTATTTTTTTATGCTCAAGGGCAGGTAACTCCAAGGCAAATAATCCGATTCGGCCCAAAATCTAACTTAACCGAGATTTTATGTCTGTCCTTGTTACCTGCAAGTTTGAAGCTGATCTGAAAAAAATTCAGGTCGCTATCGTAGTCACAACATTTTCCCTATGTTAAGTCTATGGGCAAATTTTTTGTCGCTCAAGGTCACGTAACTCCGAGGTCAATATTTCGATTCGGCCCAAAATCGAACTTAACCGGGATTTTATGCCTGTCCTCGTTACCTGCAAGTTTGAAGCTGATCTGAATAAAAATAAAGTTGCTATCGTGGTCACAACGTATTTTTTCATGCTCAAGGGCAGGTAACTCCAAGGCAAATAATCCAATTCGGCCCAAAATCGAACTTTACCGTGATTTTATGCCTGTCCTCGTTACCTGCAAGTTTGAAGCTGATCTGAAAAAAATTCAAGTCGCTATCGTAGTCACAACATTTTCCCTATGTTAAGTCTATGGGCAAATTTTTTGTCGCTCAAGGTCACGTAACTCCGAGGTCAATATTCCGATTCTGCCCAAAATCGAACTTAACCGAGATTTTATGCCTGTCCTTATTATCTGCAAGAATGAAGTCGATCAGAAAAAAATTGACGGAGCTAGAGTGATGACAAGCTTTTTCCTATGTTAAGTCTATGGGAGCTATATGTTGCCATGGTAACCAGAGTTCCACTCAGATCTGCATGAAAACCTTATGCAGTCTTTCTACTTGCCCAATAATGTTACACATGAAATTTGATCAAAGTCGGCCAAGTAGTCTTCAAGATATACATTTTTGAAATTCACATTAACCCTTATGCAAAAATGCACAAGGGCAGGTAACTCATAAGTGTATGATCCGATTCTGCCAATTATCGAACTTGACCGAGATTTCATGGCTGTGCTGGTTATCTGTAAGAATGAAGCCAATCCCAACAAAATTGAAGCAGCTACATTGATGACATTTTCCCCATGTTAAGTCGATTGGCAATTTTTCGGGCGCTCAAGGGGACGTAACTCTTGAGTGAATTATCTGATTGGGCCCAAAATCGAACTTGACCGAGATTTTATGCCTGTACTGGTTATCTGCAAGAATGAAGTCGATCAGAAAAAAATTGACGGAGCTAGAGTGATGACAAGCTTTTTCCTATGTGAAGTCTATGGGAGCTAGATGTTGCCATGGCAACCAGAGTTCCACTCAGATCTGCCTGAAAACCTAATGAAGCCTTTCCACTTGCCCAATAATGCGACACATGAAATTTGATCAAAGTTGGCCAAGTAGTCTTTAAGATATACATTTTTGAAATTCCCATTAACCCTAATGCAAAAACACACAAGGGCAGGTAACTCCTAATTGAATGATCCGATTCTGCCAGTTATCGAACTTGACCGAGATTTCATGGCTGTGCTGGTTATCTGCAAGAATAAAGCCAATCTGAAAATAATTGAAGCAGCTACGGTGATGACAACATTCTCCCCATGTTAAGTCAATAGGCACTTTTTTCAACGCTCAAGGGCACGTAACTCCTGAGTGAATAATCCGATTCAGCCCAAAATCGAACTTGATCGAGATTTTATGCCTGTCCTCGTTATCTGCAAGAATGAAGTGGATCAGAAAAAAATTGACGGAGCTAGAGTGATGACAAGCTTTTTCCTATGTTTTTTCAACGCTCAAGGGCACGTAACTCCTGAGTGAATAATCCGATTCAGCCCAAAATCAAACTTGATCGAGATTTCATGCCTGTCCTCGTTATCTGCAAGAATGAAGACAATCAGAAAAAAATTGACGGAGCTAGAGTGATGACAAACTTTTTCCTATGTTAAGTCTATGGGAGCTATTTGTTGCCATGGCAACCAGAGTTCCAATCCGATCTGCCCGAAAACAGTATGCAGCCTTTCCCCCTACCTGATAATGCTTCACATGAAATTTGATCAAGATTGGCCCACTGGTTCCGGAGATATACTTCTTTGAAAGTGTGGACGACGACGACGGACGACGACGACGGACGACGACGGACGACGGACGCCGGCTCGTGGTATACTAATACCTCACATGAGCCTTCGGCTCAGGTGAGCTAAAAATCCACAATGGAATCAATAATCCAAAAGGACAAGAAAATATAAATTACACTATGATGTAGGGCAGGGTGACTTTTTACGGCCGCCACACATTCCCTGACAACAGCTGCAGTGACGTTAAGTATGTTGTAGAAAGGGTTATCTCTTGGAAGTAAGGTAAATATATATATATCAGTGTTCTTTATGATAAGATGCTTTCAGTGATACTGACCGGATTCCCAGGGGTAGGCCCCAGCCCCTTCAGTTCATAAAGGTCTTATTTATTAAATATTGATAATACCTATTTTGATGGTTTGATCAGTCAGATTTACCCCCTAGAACTTCAGTTAAATAAAGCAAATTCTTCTGATACCGAGGCCCCGTTTTTGGATTTACATCTATCTATTGTAGATGGATTTGTTTCGTGCAAAATTTATGATAAACGCGATGACTTTGATTTTGAGATTGTAAATTTTCCTTTTGTGGATGGTGATGTTCCTCGTGCGCCATCCTATGGCGTTTATATTTCGCAATTAATTCGATTTGCTAGAGTGTGTAGTCATGTAACTGACTTCAACACTCGTAATAAATTATTAACGGCTAAACTCCTTAATCAGGGTTATCGGTACCATAAACTACGCAAAGCCTTTTCAAAATTTTATAGACGCCATTCTGATTTAATTTCAAAATTGAATATTGGACTTAAATCTCTTCTGCAACAAGGTCTATCGGAACCCGAATTTTATGGTGACTTAGTATATAAATTCAGAAAAATATATAACCGCAATGACTTCAGCACCCAATTTCGTAAAATCATTCTTCGATATAAAAAGATTGGGTACAACATGGATATTATACGACAGACTGCATGCATGGTAGTTAACCCAATCACAGTTGGCAACTTTGCTTCCCTCTTTAATTGCACGCCGGTGGGTCAGGCCTCAAATTCTATGACGGCTCCAACGTAAAGGCTTATTGAAAATTAGAGAGATAATGTTGGTTTGTGCCTGATGCTCTGTCTCTGGTCGGGCTCATCGGAGTCTAACTGTTGGTTTTCTTTTGCTCCAGCATTTCAGTGGTTTCTTGCTGTCGAGTCCTCACCGTTGTCTCACCTCTGTGGTTCTTTGATTTTTGTGTTCACGGAGATGTTGCACTGATGAGTTAGGAGGCCTTCATGCGGACTGAACAAATTATTTGTCTGAATCGCGGCGGAAGTAAGGGCGAGGATTGTGGCCACGTAAAATCGATTTAAGCCCCCCAGTGGAAATCTTCCACTGACCGTTCCAAGGCGGCTCTTCTGTGGCGATTTATTTATGTTGTTGTTTGTTACTTGCTGTGTGTATCACTTGTGTCTTTTGGTTTTGGATGGCCATACGGCCATTTTGTGGGAAAGTAACTGTCCTTATGGCCTTCCTTTGTTTAGGTTTCCATTATGGTCTGGTCGCTTAATGTTTGTATTTCTTTCCCTTTTGTGTCTTTTATGGGTGGAGTAAGTTAATTGTATCAATTCCTGATCTTTGTTTTACTTCTACTTTATAGCTAAGAAACTGTTAAGATGCCCTAGGGGAATGCCCCAACCTTTTCAGCTCACAGAAGGCTTAGTATCTCAGAACCCTAATAGAACCACACCCCTAAACCATTCATTGTTCTTTATGTTAAGAAATACCGGCCCCGATAGCTCAGTTGGTAGAGTGTCCGCTCCGGGGAACGGGAGGTCTCGGGTTCGATCCCGGGCCGCGACATACCAAAGTCGTTAAAAATGGTACTAGCTGCTCCTCGTTTGACACTCAGATTTACGGGGTAGAGCTAGGACTGGTCGATCCAGTGTCAGGATAATGTGACTGGGTGTGGTATCATGTAATGTGTCTGGGACATGATACTTCAGTGAGGCAGCACTATAAACGTGAGCATTGAGCTCCCTGTCGCAACCAGACACCGTCGTGATATGACTGAAAAATTGTTGAAAGCGACGTTAAACCCGAATTCACACACATTATGATAAGAAATATGTATTGACACTGACCCGGGGTCCCCAGGGGAACGCTCAATCCCCTTCAGATCGCGGCGCTAAACCATCAGTATTATTATCTCGTATAACATTATGTGACACTGAATACCGTCCTGTAGGAGCGTGAACGACCCCTCGATCTCACATTCGGCTTAAAATGTTTGAAATCACCACCCCTTAACCTGTGGACAACTTCAGTGTTAGGTATAGTTCATAAGAGCGATATAGGGCCATCATGGTCCGCTCTTGTTTTTACTGTGTAACTGACAATGACCACTCTTAATCACATGCGAGAAATGCTAACGTTTGTGTGTTCTAAGATAGCTGGTGACCAATTCTAGATCTGAACTGTCTGTTGCAGATAGAGCAACAGAGGTTAGAGGAAAACAGCTCTGTTGGTGATGCTTTAGCACTGGCTTTGCGTTGTGCACGTTCCTGTTCGGCTCCCCTAATTCATTTTGCTTTATATTCACTAGAACACCTTCTGTTGAGTCATCGCCACTTTGCTCGGTCCTGTGCAATTTGTGTCTATGACTCTGTTGGTATGTTAAAGTCCTTAAGGGAGGCTAATTGGCCGAAACTAGCTAGTCTGGCCCAGAAAACATGCTTACTCCATATTTTCAGTTCTGTGGTGTATTCCTTGCTTCCAAAGGATAACCCTTTTATAGAACATATTTGAGGGTGTCCTTGTAACGCTTCTTTTGACCACCATAGGAGCGTTTGCCTGTTTCTAATTCTCAATAGGGAATTTTCTTTGGCAGAAGTTCCTCAGGTATTCTGGTAACATGGCCTGTCCATCTTAGCTGTGCCAGTTTTCCAAGCCCTTTTTAGGTCTTCTGTTTCCAGAATCATGTCTTTCAACTTTATCTTTAGGAGTTTTCTAAGGTGCAGTCTTTTGTCGTGCCGTTTATAATTCGTCCATGTTTCAAATGCATATAATAGTGTTGACAGCAACACAGTCCTTTAGACTTCCAGCTTTGTGTATTGTGTCCAATGAAGCCATTGACATCCAAAAATATTAAAATGCACACAAATGTAACAGTGCAAAGAAGCTAAAGTTTTTATTGTTCTAACTTTCTAATTATTTTGGTTTTTATGTCCCCGTCAACACTATTTAGGTCATTTTGGAAAGTATGCTTCCGATTTGTGTGACTCAACCCCGACACTGAGATGAAATGACTTCTCAAGCCCTACCGCTCAAAGAAACTACTAGGGTATAAGGAGCGGCCCGACTCGCTGTTGAAACATTTTTCAGTGTTCAGTTTCAATCCGTTTTCAAAGAACACGCATTCATTTTCACATACTAGTAAACGGATGTTGTTTTCTGAATTGCTAGTTTATCCACTACTTGACTTTTGTTTTTAATCCATTGTCTGATCAGGGGATACAAGATATGGGAGAGAAAACGGTTTTGGTATTGGTGTTTCCAGTAGGGTCTAGTTGTTTCATGTTTGTGCTTCTTTCCCTTTGGTGTCTCTGATGGAAGCTGTGTGTTGATTGTATCGATTCCTGATCATTGCCTTCTCTTCATTTTTTGGGAAAACCAAAGTACAGACATGTAAGGTAATTCCAGTGCAATGTACGGGTATGCCTATATTAAGCAACGTTTCATCACTTTTTCCGTGACACCTAACAGCAGTTTAATATGAGTGTCCGTTTCATTTGCCAAGGATAAAAACGCAACAAAAAGCTCTGTCCATGTTGTAATCTGTTCTCTGGGCTCAGAGGAAGACCGTATGGGGGCAATGTGCATGTACATGAAGGATTGGCAGATATAATATAGTGAGAAACAAAAGTTTGAGACAAACAAAACTCATCGTTATTGTTCTGTTGGGGCAGAGAAATCGCAATCCTGTGGTCTAGCTGCCCTGAGGGAAACGAGACATTGCCAAGCTTCCAACCTGACCGCTTTTCCCGAGGGCTAGGATTTCCTGTCTCCCATTCCCAACCCTCTCCCATCTGAATAACAACGCTCAATCCTTTTTCTCGCTCAATTCTTTTTCTCGCATACAAACTGCATATGACAATTTGATTGGGGCCTTTCGTTTCACTGACCGTTCCAAGGCGGTTCTTCTGTCGTGGTTTAGTTTTGTTATGGTTTGTCTTTGAGTGTGTGTATCACTTATATTATTTTGCTTTGGGCAGCCAATTGACCATTTTGTGGGAAAATAACTATCCTTTTGGCTTTCCGCTAGTGATGTGTCCATTAGGGTCTGGTCGTTTCATGTGTGCTTCTTTCCCTTGGTTTCTCTGATGGGAGCTGTGGGTTAATTGTATCGATTCCTGATCATTGCCTTCTCTTCTATTTAGCTTAAAACAAAACTAACACAAGACATTTTGGTACAAAAAGGTTCCTTTTGATTTAAACAACGCATATCCCACTGGGGATTTTTTATCAAAAATAACGTAGTTATAGACATTTGAACTTCTGAATTGATGATTTACAGGCTAAAGTCGCTAATTTGAAACGCCATGACGTCAAACATCGCATCTGAGCGCTAATGTGGGGCCGTTTGTTTATTTGTTGTTATACGACCCAGTAAACACTTTTAATGTCATATCGAACCGACCAGTTTACATAACCACATTTTTGCTGGATTTTGTTTGTTTTGTTTGATTTGAGGTTTAACGTCCCCGTCAACATTGTAATGGTCATTTTGGAGACGTTGCTTCCAATTCTGTGGGACTTTTACCCGACGTTGAGATGAAATGACATCTCAAGCCCTGTCGCCCAATGAAACCAATAGGGTTTATTAGCATGAACGGTCCACCTCGCACCGCGGTTCCTGGACATGCTTAGATCCTCTAAGTGGTTTACCAGTACTAGTGTGCGGGCCGGATTCAGCTCTGCGTGGAAGCATCATGCAGCCCATATATTTCTTCAAGCCCCTATGGGCGGGGACCGTCATTTTTGCTGGACAGGAAGCGGCTAATCTGTACAGTGCACATTCATTACGATAACACACTCGTGCGACATAGGGCATTTTTTCACATCTCAAAAATGGCAATTTTTCTGATGATTTCTGATGTTTTCACATCTCAAAAATGGCAATTTTTCTGATGATTTCTGATGTTTTTTCTTATAAATACCGCAAACATAGGTTGTGGGTGCTCGTTAGAACCGCCTCACTGAGGCGGTTCTAACGAGTACCCACAACCTATGTCTTGGAGCAAAAATACGAAAAATAGTGTATACCCCCGTAAACCCAAGTTTTCTATATATAAAGTGGGGTATAGGGGTCTACAATCAGCAGAAGGAGAAAATGGCTTTTGAAAAGACATTACGACAACACACCCGTGTGACACAGTGTACTTTTTCATACTTTCAAATTGTTATTTTTTTCTGATGAAAATTTGTACTATTTTTCTTGTTTATACTCTAAACATAGGTTGTGGGTGCTCATTAGAACCGCTAAATAAGTTAGAATCGACTCATTGAGGCGGTCCTAACGGGACCAACAAACTATGCTTTGAAGCAGAAATAAGAAAAACTAGATCGTGCAGTCGATGGTATACCATCGGAAATACCGGCTTTTTCTATGAATAACACTGATGACTATGTATTAGCTAGCCAAAAGTAAAAAAAAAAAAATTGCAAAGAACATTCTAACTGATAAGCAAAGTTTCAGAAGTGTAACTCTTATAGTTTAGAAGATATGGCAAATTCATACTTTTTGGCCTTTGACCTTGGGGCTATGTTGAGGTCCACGAAAAGTGTCCAAATTTATTTTAATTCCAACGGCCATCCAATAACCATGTTTCGGGAAGTGTAACTCCAGTAGTTTAGAAGATATGGTAAAGTCATACTTTTTGACCTTTGACCTTGAGGTTATATTGTGGTCAAGGTCACACCAAAAGTATCCCAATTTATTCTATATTCCAAGGGCCATTCAATAACCAATGTTTCAGAAGTGTAACTCCAATAGTTTAGAAAATATGGCAAAAATCATATTTTTTGACGTTCGACCTTTGGATCATGTGGAGGTCGAGGTCACATTAAAAGCTGAAAGAAACTGTTATTTATTTATTTATTTATTTATTTATTTATTTTACATGTACCTTCCTGTATCTGAATTAATCTCCTCCGACTTTGCTGACTATAACATATCTATAGAGGCCCACCTACAAATTATCTTTCTGCGTATTCAAAACATCAGAAAGGGGGTCTTTCATGGTATAGGAAATTTACATTGGTTTCTGTCCACGCTTGGAATTTGATGAAATTATGCACAATAATTGCTTTGGGTATAATCATCATAATCACTATGCATTTACTTTTAAATGTCAGTTCCGTAGTAAATTAATTACATTGTTATGAAGTCTCTATCACAACAGAGTACTCTGATATAAACCTATCTACAGTATTCAGAGTTTCATATATATGATGCTGCAATGTTTTATGAATTAAAGCCATAATTTGTGAGTTAGTTGATACTATGAATGGCTTCATATGTCTAGTAATAGTGGCTAGGCATTCAGTTTTCTTTGATGGTATCCCCATATATCAGCTTCAAGTTTTGTATTCATTACAATTTTATATACAATTTTACAATGTTCCAATTTTTGTCAAGACACCATTTTAGTATGAAAACTGTCCACATATCATAGGAATATGTAGATGAAATTTCATGGAAATTGAGGACCGGTAACATTGTGTTGTAACAGACTGAATACAGATAGTCCTGATTCAGCAAAATGTGAAATTATATGATTATCATGTTTCGGTCATGCTGTTTAATAATACTTTACTACTGCTTTAAATTTGAATGGCTATAGTATAGTATAGTATGGTTTGTGTTAGTAGTTCATAGCGTAATTATAAGTATTATTGCAAAACAGCCAGTTCGGTAAATTTGCCCCCTTTTGAACGCCATGGCCAAAAGAAACTATTTTATCTACAGAACTATACCGCAAAGGGTTTGATGACAAACGTCATCCAACGCTCCCATGAAATCATGTGCATAGTTTTCTTTCTGTCTGTCTTGTCTAATTTGGCAGTAGCGCTAAGGTGGTGTTTAATATTCAAATCAACAACATACCAATCACTTTAGATGTTGCTTCAGATTTTGTGAGATTTGTTATCCGACTTGAGATAAATGACTCTGAAGTCTTACGGCTCCAACGTAAAGGCTTATTGAAAATTAAAGAGATAATGTTGGTTGGTGCCTGATGCTCTGTCTCTGGTCGGGCTCATCGGAGTCTAACTGTTGATTTTCTTTTGCTCCAGCATTTCAGTGGTTTCTTGCTGTCGAGTCCTCACCGTTGTCTCACCTCTGTGGTTCTTTGATTTCTGTGTTCACGGAGATGTTGCACTGATGAGTTAGGAAGCCTTCATGCGGACTGAACTAATTATTTGTCTAAATCGCGACGGAAGTAAGGGCGAGGATTGTGGCCACGTAAAATCGATTTAAGCCCCCCAGTGGAAATCTTCCACTGACCGTTCCAAGGCGGCTCTTCTGTGGCGATTTATTTATGTTGTTGTTTGCTACTTACTGTGTGTATCACTTGTGTCTTTTAATTTTGGATGGCCATATGGCCATTTTGTGGGAAAGTAACTGTCCATATGGCCTTCCTTTGTTTAGGTTTCCATTATGGTCTGGTCGCTTAATGTTTGTATTTCTTTCCCTTTGGTGTCTTTTATGGATGGAGTAAGTTAATTGTATCAATTCCTGATCTTTGTTTTACTTCTACTTTACTGTTGTTTATTTGTTTGTTTGTGTGTTTGTTTGTTTATCCCTAACGGTCCATTTAAAAAGAAAGGTTTACTCCAGGGACAACCAAAAACACTTGAGATTACTTTTCCTTGACATTAAGACCCATCAAATGGTTTTCAGTATTTGTATCTGCACTATGCACTAGCCAATCTATTTTTTTTTGTATAGTCCCTATGAGCGAAACCAAACGGCTTCCTGAAGTTATATTCCAAGGCCATTTGAATAAATTTGCTTTCAGAAATCACTAGATCGTACTTTTGTCTGTGTTCCAAAACTTATGTGATCATGACTATGTCGTCTGTGTATTTGTATAGGTTTTTCACTTCATTTACCTACCCATGCTTATACACCCTATTGGTTTCATTGGGCGGCAGGGCTTGGGAAGTCATTTCGTCTCAATGTCGGGTAAAAGTCCCCCCAAAAAATTGGAAACAACATCTCCAAAATGACCTTTACAGTGTTGACGGGGTCGTTAAACCTCAAATCAAACAAAGTAGAAGTAAAACAAAGATCAGGAATCGATACAATTAACTTACTCCACCCATCAAAGACACCAAAGGGAAAGAAACACAAACATTAAGCGACCAGACCATAATAGAAACCTAAACAATAGAAGGCCTTAAGGACAGTTACTTTCCCACAAAATGGCCATATGGCCATCCAAAATAAAAAGACACAAGTGATACACACAGTAAGTAACAAACAACAACATAAATAAATCGCCACAGAAGAACCGCCTTGGAACGGTCAGTGGAAATATTTCCACTGGGGGACTTAAATCGATTTTACGTGGCCACAATCCTCGCCCTTACTTCCGTCGCGATTCAGACAAATAATTTGTTCAGTCCGCATGAAGGCCTCCTAACTCATCAGTGCAACATCTCCGTGAACACAAATAATCAAAGAACCACAGAGTTGAGACAACGGTGAGGACTCGACAGCAAGAAACCACTGAAATGCTGGAGCAAAAGAAAACCAACAGTTAGACTCCGATGGGCCCGACCAGAGACAGAGCATCAGGCACCTTGAACTAAATCTCAAACCTATCTCAGCAGTTGTTACAGTCATTACAAAGCACTTAATTATGTAAGGTATCAAGAAGCATTTAAACTGGTGATAATAATTATTCAATCTATGAGTAGCTATCTCATTACTGATAAGATTTGAAATTCGGTTGGTTCTGAAAATTATCTCTTTTAACAGTTAGCCACATATATACCCTAACTTAGTCTGTTCAAGTCCATTTAATAGATCTACAACTTCTTTTCTGGGCCCCATTTGTGCCTGCTTAATCCTTTGTTCTATGAAAACATTGAAGACTTGGAGTGGTTGGCCTGTGATAGTGGTTGTATTGTGGACTGGTAAGCCAAATGTCCAAGAGAAAAGAGGATACTAGCTGTGTGTGCACACATGTCGATAGCTCTTTTTCCAGCAGGACACACAGAGTAGTAATCTTTGACCGAAGCATGTTTGTCCAAATCTCAGTCAAATATTTCTCAGCTGTAGCAAATATATTACAAGAACACTTAATATTAAGAACAATTTCTACATTATTTTAAAAGTGATATCAATTCAGATTGAGCTGAATAATTTCAACTGATACCCATGAACTAAAGTGATATGAATTCAGACTGAGCCACAGTAATAAGACGCAGTCCACCCAAACAATTGAAAGACACACAACACCCACAAAGAAGATGTGAAAACTCACAAAAGACGAGTACAGTAACAGTGCAAAAGAACAACAAGCTCAGCAACTTCTTGTACAAATATAGAATTATAAATGAACAACTGAATTATGTGTCTAGATCATGGAACAGCTTGGTATACACCACATATTCTGTGCCTCATTCGTCAATGATATCTTTTGCAACAGAAACTCAACATCAATGTCAGTTTCGCTTTTTGGAAATACTGACCAATGATTACTGTAACATTTTGTTAGGATAAGATTCCAGCGTACAAAAAGACATAGTATATCAAAGGTTTAATCTAGACATAGATTTATGAACAGTACTATTTTTACTAGCAACAAACAACCACTGACCATTGCGTCCTTGCACACCAAAGGGAAAGAAATACAAACATTAAGCGACCAGACCATAATGGAAACCTAAACAAAGGAAGGCCATAAGGACAGTTACTTTCCCACAAAATGGCCATATGGCCATCCAAAACCAAAAGGCACAAGTGATACACACAGTAAGTAACAAACAACAACATAAATAAATCGCCACAGAAGAGCCACCTTGGAACGGTCAGTGGAAGATTTCCACTGGGGGGCTTAAATCGATTTTACGTGGCCACAATCCTCGCCCTTACTTCCGTCGCGATTTAGACAAATAATTTGTTCAGTCCGCATGAAGGCCTCCTAACTCATCAGTGCAACATCTCCGTGAACACAAAAATCATAGAACCACAGAGGTGCGACAACGGTGAGGACTCGACAGCAAGAAACCACTGAAATGCTGGAGCAAAAGAAAACCAACAGTTAGACTCCGATGAGCCCGACCAGAGACAGAGCATCAGGCACCAACCAACATTATCTCTCTAATTTTCAATAAGCCTTTACGTTGGAGCCGTCATAGAATCTGAGGCCTGACCCACCGGCGTGCAATTAAAGAGGGAAGCAAAGTTGCCAACCGTGATAGGGTTAACTACCATGCATGCAGTCTGTCGTATAATATCCATGTTGTACCCAATCTTTTTATATCGAAGAATGATTTTACGAAATTGGGTGCTGAAGTCATTGCGGTTATATATTTTTCTGAATTTATATACTAAGTCACCATAAAATTCGGGTTCCGATAGATCTTGTTGCAGAAGAGATTTAAGTCCAATATTGAATTTTGAAATTAAATCAGAATGGCGTCTATAAAATTTTGAAAAGGCTTTGCGTAGTTTATGGTACCGATAACCCTGATTAAGGAGTTTAGCCGTTAATAATTTATTACGAGTGTTGAAGTCAGTTACATGACTACACACTCTAGCAAATCGAATTAATTGCGAAATATAAACGCCATAGGATGGCGCACGAGGAACATCACCATCCAAAAAAGGAAACTTTACAATCTCAAAATCAAAGTCATCGCGTTTATCATAAATTTTGCACGAAACAAATCCATCTACAATAGATAGATGTAAATCCAAAAACGGGGCCTCGGTATCAGAAGAATTTGCTTTATTTAACTGAAGTTCTAGGGGGTAAATCTGACTGATCAAACCATCAAAATAGGTATTATCAATATTTAATTAATCATCTAAATATCTAGAAGTAGAGCTAAAAGCTTCAATAATTTCAGATTGGTTATCAATGGAAAGCGACAAAATGAAGTCTCTTTCATAACAATACAAGAACAGATCAGCCACAAGAGGTGCGCAATTAGTACCAATCGGAATACCCACAATTTGTCTAAATAACTTAGTACCGAATCTAATATAAATATTGTCAAGTAGAAAGGTGAGGGCATCACACACTTTCTGACATGACCAAAGTGTATAATTCTTATGCTCTTTAGAAGTGAAAAATGCATTTCTGACATTACATGCAAGATAGAGAGAATCTTCTCTGTGAAAAGCCCATTCAATTAAATCATTAAGCTTTTCTTTTATAAGATTATGAGGAAGTGTAGTGTAAAGAGTGGAAAAATCGAAGGTAGACATACTAGAAGCACGAAAATGTCTAGATTTCAATTTATTTAAAACCTCATTCGAATTTTTTATAGACCAAAACAGATTTCTTCCTGATCTTTCAAAGACCTTATCACAATATTTAATTACATGCGTTTTAATAGCAGTAAGACAGGAAGTTAATACTTTAGAAAGTTCAGTGGTAGTGCAAGAGCTAGAATTTGCAATAAACCGTGCTTTGTAAGGTTTTTTATGAAGTTTTGGTAACCAGTATAGCGTAGGAAGCTTGTCTTGGCCTTCGTTAACACACACAGCAAACTTGGTGGCTGAAAGACAAACATGTTTATCTACTATAGCTCTCTCTTCAGCTAAAGGCTGAAGTTCATAGGCCTTAGTACCACCAAGCTCCTGCTTAAGCGTGTTAACATAATGGAGCCGTCACACAACGACGACGTTGTTAGCGGCCTTGTCTGCAGGGGCCAAAACAAACTTCTTATGAAATTCTTGAATACCTAGTTTAAGATGACGTAAAGACGTCACCTCTTGTGGCTGATCTGTTCTTGTATTGTTATGAAAGAGACTTCATTTTGTCGCTTTCCATTGATAACCAATCTGAAATTATTGAAGCTTTTAGCTCTACTTCTAGATATTTAGATGATTTATTAAATATTGATAATACCTATTTTGATGGTTTGATCAGTCAGATTTACCCCCTAGAACTTCAGTTAAATAGGGCAAATTCTTCTGATACCGAGGCCCCGTTTTTGGATTTACATCTATCTATTGTAGATGGATTTGTTTCGTGCAAAATTTATGATAAACGCGATGACTTTGATTTTGAGATTGTAAATTTTCCTTTTTTGGATGGTGATGTTCCTCGTGCGCCATCCTATGGCGTTTATATTTCGCAAATAATTCGATTTGCTAGAGTGTGTAGTCATGTAACTGACTTCAACACTCGTAATAAATTATTAACGGCTAAACTCCTTAATCAGGGTTATCGGTACCATAAACTACGCAAAGCCTTTTCAAAATTTTATAGACGCCATTCTGATTTAATTTCAAAATTCAATATTGGACTTAAATCTCTTCTGCAACAAGGTCTATCGGAACCCGAATTTTATGGTGACTTAGTATTTAAATTCAGAAAAATATATAACCGCAATGACTTCAGTACCCAATTTCGTAAAATCATTCTTCGATATAAAAAGATTGGGTACAACATGGATATTATACGACAGACTGCATGCATGGTAGTTAACCCAATCACGGTTGGCAACTTTGCTTCCCTCTTTAATTGCACGCCGGTGGGTCAGGCCTCAGATTCTATGACGGCTCCAACGTAAAGGCTTATTGAGAATTAGAGAGATCTAATTCAAGGTAATGTTGGTTGGTGCCTGATGCTCTGTCTCTGGTCGGGCTCATCGGAGTCTAACTGTTGGTTTTCTTTTGCTCCAGCATTTCAGTGGTTTCTTGCTGTCGAGTCCTCACCGTTGTCTCACCTCTGTGGTTCTTTGATTTTTGTGTTCACGGAGATGTTGCACTGATGAGTTAGGAGGCCTTCATGCGGACTGAACAAATTATTTGTCTAAATCGCGACGGAAGTAAGGGCGAGGATTGTGGCCACGTAAAATCGATTTAAGCCCCCCAGTGGAAATCTTCCACTGACCGTTCCAAGGCGGCTCTTCTGTGGCGATTTATTTTATGTTGTTGTTTGTTACTTACTGTGTGTATCACTTGTGTCTTTTAGTTTCGGATGACCATATGGCCATTTTGTGGGAAAGTAACTGTCCTTATGGCCTTCCTTTGTTTAGGTTTCCATTATGGTCTGGTCGCTTAATGTTTGTATTTCTTTCCCTTTGGTGTCTTTTATGGGTGGAGTAAGTTAATTGTATCAATTCCTGATCTTTGTTTTACTTCTACTTTGGGCTTAGGAGGTAATAAGTTAGTATTTTGAGAATAGAAAGAAATGCGTTTATTCACTAGTTTTAAAATGCTAAGTTTCCAGTCCTTAAGGGCTTTGTGCTCAACATACTCTCAATAACACCATCGATTACCGAATTCATTTAAGGAAGCAGCGATTTCATCTCTACATTCACAGAAATTTATTTTAGAAGGAAACCGATATTTCGGTCCTTTAGAAATTATATTCCTTATCCTAGAATCAGGAATAATTTTCAAATTGCCAGTAATTACATTACCAGCAGCAGGATAGCAATACTTTGAGTTTTTACAATCACATGGATCAGGAGTATTAGTATCAATATCAAGATCTGAAACAAGTCTATTGAAATTAAAAATGATAGATCTAATAGGTTTGTTATATTTATAGCAAATTATAGGTGTTTCAGTATTTTGAAAATAAGCAGGAATGGAAGAAAGCACCGATCTCTCACGGAAGATACTGGGCAAATCTATAAAATCCATACCCTTATTAATGAAGGATATTTTGAAGAAATGGCGTTTATGATTAATTTCAGAATCAATGTAAGGACGGAGAGTATGCTGAGTATAGCCTCTAGTTAAGAGAGCCGCATCATATAACTGATGAGAACTATCGTAGAATTTATTCGCCTGGGTGTCCAGAAGACGTAAAACAGAAACGGGTAATGAACTTAAAAATGAAAGCATAGAGTGGCGTCCATGATTTAATAATATAATTGACAGTCACTTCAGTCTAGTATTGTTTCGTTTAAACGCACGTGATTTACGTTTAAAGTTACCATTTTTCCTGGTGCCGTGAGAGCTAGTTCTGCGTTTTCGACATTCCAGGAGTGAGAAAATATCAAAGTCCGGCATTCTGGAAATATTACCCTCATGATAAATGTTGTCATTAAATCCCAGTGGAAAAGGGGTCTGTAAAAATTTAATCCATTTCAGTTCAGCTTCATGTCTTTTGATTATTTTGAATCTAGATGTAGAATTTGCATCGTAATAAAGTTTTTCCACTGGTTGTATAACAATGTTATTTACAGAATGACCTGTACGTCGAAAGTGACGGTATAAGAAAGTGTCAGTTTTCTTAGGCTTACTCATTCTACGATAATGCTCGTTCAATCTAGTTTTAAGCATGCGGTTAGTTTGACCGACGTACTGCATATTACAGTTTGCAGCACGTCAAGTAATTAGATAAATTAAATCTGCAGACTGTCATGTCAAATCAGACATGTTAACTACAGAGAAGCGTCTACCGTTTACAGATGAAGTAACGGTAGACGCAGTGCTTAAATGCGAACAACATCTGCACCTCTTGGCATTGCACTTAGAAATACTAGGATACATTCCACTTCTTTTCCACGGATTAGTATATTTTCGAAGGATGGGCGATTTGAGAGGAGATAGTCTTATACGAAGACTACTCCCAAAAACATTGGTATTGCCTGCTCCTTTGAGATTAACTGAAGTTACAGAAGACAAATTTAAGGGTCTAACCAATACCGAAGGCAACATAGTATTAAAGTTCTTAATAGAATGGGGAATCCGTACAGAAGAAGCATAGTGTAACCTAAGGGGTGATATTGATATTTTAAATGTATTTGTAATACTCATTTTGGTTAATAAGGTTGTGATACCGTCAAAACTAAAGCGATGTTCATACCGGTTATTAAATAAAATATAAAACAGCATATAAAATTACTGAAGAAGATTCCTTCGAATAGAAGGAAGGTACAACAAAAGCCCACAAAACATCCTAGTCTACTTAAAGTACAGGGATGTCAAACAAGCAGCTGTTATACAACGGGGAACGAACATCGGTTTAATAATGACCTTCAACAGGTATCTAAAGGATGTCAATTGATGGAACAGTGAAAAGCAATTGTATAAGCAATCCCTGAGGATTGGAAAAATAAGAGCATTAAATGCATGTACGGGGAGACCTTTTACAGCCGCCACACGGCACAAACAAAACAGCCCTGATATGCAAAGTAGAAGTAAAACAAAGATCAGGAATTGATACAATTGACTTACTCCACCCATAAAAGAAGTTTGTTTGGCACCAGCAGATATGGCCGCTAACAATGCTGTCGTTGTTTGACGGCTTCACTTTGTTAACACTCTTCAGCAAGAACTTGGTGGTACTAAGGCCTATGAACTGCAGCCGTTAATTGTTGAGAGGTCTTATGTTGATTACCACATTTGTAATTCAGCCAGCAAAATAGAAGTAAAGACAATGATCAGGAATCGATACAATTAACACACAGCTCACATCAGAGACACCAAAGGGAAAGAAACACAAACATAAAACACAAACAGAGATGAATCGACAGTGAGGACTCAACACAAAGAAACCACTGCGAAATGCTGGAGCAAAAGAAAACCAACAGTTAGACTCCGATGAGCCCGACCAGAGACAGCACCAACCAACATTACATAGAATTAGATTCTCTCTAATTCTCAGTAAGCCTTTACGCTGGAACCGTCATAGAATCTGAGGCCTGACCCACCGGCGTGCAATTAAAGAGGGAAGCAAATATGTTCTAGATAGGGTTATTCTTTGGAAGCAAGTGATACACTACAGAACTGGAAATATGGAGGGTACTTTTTTCTGGGCCAGACTAGCTAGTATTGGCCAATTAGGCCTCATCAGTGACCCTTATATATTTTCAAAATTCCACAATGGAATCAATGATCCCAAAGGATAAGAAAATATTGTCAATATAAAAAGATTGGGAACAACATAAATGTAATACGACAGACTGCATGCATGGTAGTTAACCCAATAACGGTTGACGACTTTGCTTCCCTCTTCAATTTTACACCGGTCGGTCAGGCCTCAGATTCTATGATGGATCCAGCCTAAATGCTTACAGAGAATTAGAGAGAATCTAATTCTATGTAATGTTGGTTTGTGCCTGATGCTCTGTCTCTGGTCGGGCCCATCGGAGTCTAACTGTTGGTTTTCTTTTGCTCTAGCATTTCAGTGGTTTCTTGCTGTCAAGTCCTCATCGTTGTATCATCCCTGTGGTTGTTTAATTATTTGTGTTCACGGAGATGCACTGATGAGTTAGGAGGCCTTCATGCGGACTAAACAAATTATTTGTCTAAATCTCGACGGAAGTAAGGGCGAGGATTGTAGCCACGTAAAATCGATTTAAGCCCCCACCCCCAGTGAAATTCGTTTCACTGACCGTTCCAAGGCGGTTCTTCTATCGCGGTTTATTTTTGATACGGTTTGTCTTTGAATGTTTGTATCGCTTATATTATTTTGTTTTGGATAGCAAATTGGCCATTTTGTGGAAAAGTAACTGTCCTTTTGCCTTTCCGCTATTGCTGTTTCCATTAGGGTCTGTTGTTTAATGTTTGTGTTTTTTCCCTTTTGTCTCTGGTTGGAGCTGTAGGTTAATTGTATCGGTTCCTGATCATTGCCTTCACTTCTATTTTAGACCTTCTAAGCGGTGTTCCAGTACTCATGTGCGGTCAGTTTCAGCTATGTATGGAAGCACCATACAGCCCAATCTATTTCCCGTTGCCTTAAAGGGCGGGGGCCCGAAAAACTGTCAAAAGGCCCACCTATATACCATATTCATGTTTCTTATGATAATATGCATTCAGTGACACCAACCTTTGGGTCCCCCGGGTGCCCTGGGCCATGTCTCATCCATCCACTTCATAAAAGACCATGTTTCTTAGAAACCGTTCAGATCCATACCCCAAACCATATATATTCTTGTTCCTTATGATAAGACACATTCAGTCGCACCAACCTTGAGGTCGCTCGATGTGTGCTGAGGCCATTCCCAATCCTTTCACTTCATAAAAGTCATATATCGAAGAAACCATTCCGATCCCCACCCCTAGATCATATTTATTCTTGTTCCTTATGATAAGACACATTCAGTTTCACACCACCTGGTAGGGGGTCCCTGCCATTCCGCAGGGACCATTCCTCACCCCTTAAATTCATAAAAAAGGTATCTGTCTCGGAGACCGTCCTAATCCCAACCCCATAACCTTATTTATTCTTGTTATAAAACAGATTCAGGGACAATAATCTTTGGCCTTCCTCGGGTCCTCCGGGCTTATAAATGCCTCCACCCCTCCTCTGCTTAAGAATCATTATATCTCTGGAACTACACGGATCCACATCTCTAAACCATATGTAGCCTTATAAGGCGCATTCAGTGATACCAACCAGGTCCACACCCGACCCAGTGTTCCTAATATTTCAGATAAGGAGTCTACATGGGTGATCGTTTGAGTATTGGGGTTCGTTTGGGAAACTTTACAATTGGTATATTATAATCATATCGTGTCAGAATACATGGCTGCTGGGCGTTGCCACCTGAATTCAGGTGACCATAATGACCGATGGGCCTCTAGTTATAATTATGAATCAGGTTGATTCGGGACAATACATGTGGTTTTTATGTGAAGAGCATGTACTTGATGGTGTTGATGAGGCTCGTATGAACTTTGCTCCTTCAAGACCCATTACTATGACGTAATATTGTTTGGCAACCAGCAGTGACATACTGCTATTTCTTCTTGATGTTATCTTTAGGCCTCAGCATACTTTTCTTTTGTTCCAGCATTTCAGTGGTTTCTTGCTGCCGAGTCCTCACCGTTGTTTCATCTCTGTGGCTGTTTGTGTTCACGGAGATGTTGCACTGATGAGTAAGGAGGCCTTCATGCGGACTGAACAAATTATTTGTCTAAATCTCGACGGAAGTAAGGGCGAGGACTGTGGCCACGTAAAAATCGATTTAAGCACCCCCCCCCCTCCACTCCAGTGGAATTCAAGCGGTTCGTCTGTCGCGGTTTATTTTTGTTATGGTTTGTCTTGGAGTGTTTGTGTCGCTTATTTTATTTTTGTGAGGTAGACAATTGGCTATTGTGTGGGAAAGTAACTGTTCTTTTGGCTTTCCGCTATTGATGTTTCCATTAGGGTCTGTTGTTTCATGTTTGTGTTTCTTTCCCTTTGCTATCTCTGATGGGAGCTGTGGGTTAATTGTATCGATTCCTGATCCTTGCCTTCACTCCTATTTTATTACGAAATGACAGATCTTGAGGTCGGAACGTATTATGACCTATATCCCTCTATTTGATGACTGTATTTGGAAGACACATATATTATATTCGAGTGTCCAGATAATGTCTTGTCTCTTGAAATTGATATGTTGAGCTTTCAAGATAATATAGATTCTGGGAATAAGATCTGGGAACAAATTTGTTCCCTGATAATAATATGCTAAGGATGCAGGATGATATATTTCCGTCACCAAGATAACATGTCAACACCTTGAGATAACATGATGAGATGTCAGCCTTTCCTGAAAGCAACAATGTGAAACAAAGAAACAAAACAACAACAGAAAAAATGTGTGTGTTATCCAACAATTCAAAGTATCGGAAATATTAGTTTGGTTTCTTGGCTATGATTATGTTGTTCTTTGATTTCTTACTAATAAAGTGTTTTTGTTGTTTTAGGTCGCCTGAAGCATCAGAGACAAAGCGTGTTTTAAAACGTCTATGTATATATGTGACTGAAGCCTCGAAGATAAATTGTGTCAAATCAGAGACAAATTGTTTCAGAGCTTTCACATGAATCCACCGGCAGTTGGCTTAATAAATATATATGTTTATGTACAGACAGAGAAAAGAGCCCTTTCCGCATCAATGTTCAAGTAAGTAGAATATGACATTTATTAATCTAAAAACCACGAGACCATATTCTAAAATACAACAACTATTTGCTCTAATTAATGCACATGCGCTTAATAGTGCATACCAAGGCTTTCATTAAGTAACTTACAAAATATGATGGCCAAAATTCTTTAAAGTGTCCAAATAGAAGTAAAGCAAGTTCTGCAACGAAAGGTCAGGTGGTTTCTCCCCGGGTACTCCGGTTTTCCTCCATCTCTGATTAACGGCCGTCGCGATATTGTGAAATAATCTTGAAAAGGCCGTAAAACCAAAACAAAAAAAAAAACAAAAAAAAAAAAAAAAAAAACAAAGTGAAGGCAATGGTCAGGAATCGATGCAATTAATCCAAACCTCCCACCAGAGACACCAAAGGGAAAGAGTGAGTGAGTGTTTGCGTTTTACGTTCCACTAACAGCTAAGGTCATACGGAGACGGGACCTCGGTTTAAAGACTAATCCGAAAGTCTGGAGAAGCCCGGACTCGTTCCTGCGATCCCTGGTTTACAAGGCGAGTAGCGTAACCACTGCACCAAGGAGGCTTCTAACCAAAGGGAAAGAAACGCAAACATGAAATCACTAGACCCAAATGGAAACATTAAAGGCGGAAAGCCCAAAGGAAAGATACTTTCCCACAAAATGGCCAATTGGCTATCCCAAACAAAAATATTTAAGCGATACACACATTTAAAGACGAACTACAAAAAATAAACCACGACAGAAGAACCGACTGAAACTGAAAGCAACTAATTATGCTGTACTGAAATGATTTAAATAAAATAGCGTCATATAAAGCTGCATTGCATCCACACAGCCATAAATTGTGATCTTCGTCTCATTTCACCATTTAAGTTCATATCTAGCAGTAGAGCGTTTGAAACGCATTTGCATCTACAATGGCTGACATTTGTCTGATATCATCGACAGTAGATTCATATTTTCATGAGTTTATTTCATTCAAGTGTTTATTTATGTTTCGAGTGTGTAGCATAATTAAAGTGAAGGTAGTGATCAGAAATCGACACAATTACCTCACTCCTCCCATCAGAGAGCCCAAAGGGAAGCAAGCACAAACATAAATAAATTAACGTCACCATAATACAAACGTCAAGTGGAAAGCCAAGCGGACAGTAACCTACCCACAAAATGGTCGAACGGCTATCCAAAATAAAAATAATACCAATACATACATTCCAAGACGAACTATAAGAATAATAAACCAAAACATTAAAACTGGCTTGGAATGGTCATTAAAACGTTTTTACTGGCGGCTTGAATCGATTTTATCTGGTATTCGGAGTATGCCTGCCCCTTTTAAGAATTATGGCCCTCTGTTGCACTGATGAGTTAGGAGGCCTTCATGCGGACTGAACAAATTATTCGTCTTAATCGCGATGGAAGTAAGGGCGAGGATTGTGGCCACGTAAAATCGATTTAAGCCCCCCCAGTGAAATTCGTTTCCGCTGACCGTTCCAAGGCGGTTCTCCTGTCGCGGTTTATTTTTGTTATGGATTGTCTTTGGGTGTTTGTGTCGCTTATTTTATTTTGTTTTGATAGCCTATTGGTCATTTTGTGGGAAAGTAACTGTCCTTTTGGCATTCCGCTGTTGGTGTTTCTGTTGGGGTCTGTTGCTTCATGTTTGTGTTTCTTTCCCTTTGGTGTCTCTGATGGGAGCTGTGGGTCAGTTGTATCGATTCCTTCCTGATCATTGTCTCCACTACTATTTTGAAAGAATATGATACAATCTTGTCATGATTGTTGGAGCTAGCCCCTTGAAAGTTGGTGGATAGATTGGTGACGATGATTAGATGACCTGATTATCTTTTGACTGAATTCCGAAAAAAAAGACATGCATAATGGCCCTTTGTAACTTTGGGCATTTGTACAATGTATGCTTTATGATGCATAATATACCTTTAGAATTGTGTATGCTAGCGTCTTTAAATTTCATATAAGGGTTCCTCATGAAAACATAGCTGACACGTAATTTGCCTCATTCGGAGTATACCGCTTTTAAGCAGTAGTGATTCACTATTTTGGCCATTTATGAAAGCATACTTATCTTGAGAGCTGTGGTTCGAGCCTCGCTTGGGTTACATGTGATACAGCAAGTTCTGCAACAGGTCAGGTGTTTTATTCTCCGGGTAAACCTCCGATTAGATTGGTGGTGATTAGTAGATGACCTGATTGACTTTTGACTAAATTCCGAAATATACTTCCTGCTGAGTTATGGCCCTTTGTAACTTTGAACATTAGTACAGTGTATGCTTTGAACAATATACGGTAGGATTTTGAAATTTTAAACATGGAACATTGGAACAATAGTTGACAATTTTTTTCTTTCTCAAATGATTGTGATCCTATCCTGAGTTTTTGCCTTTTGCAAAAAAAAATGGATGAAATCTTGTCAGCACAATATCTCAATACAGTAGAACTTCGATGGCTCGAACACCGATGGCTCGTTTACCATGGATGTGTCGAACCCATTCTTGAGCCCCTAGCGAAATCCTCTACATAAGACATATTGGGGGATAATTAAGGAGAATTTAGTCTTTTATCTTGCAAATGTATGCTGTGTGTACTCATTAGAATCGCCTCGATGAGGCGATTCTAATGAGTACACACCTCATACATTTTCATTATAGAACACCGAAAAGATACCTAAAAGTATCTCGTAATGCCTCCTGACAGTAGCCTCAGTGGCTCGAACTACCCCAGTCTCGAACAGATTTTCGAGGTCCCAAAGGTGTTCGAGCCATTAAAGTTCCACTGTAAATATTTAAGCTAGGGCCTTGAAAGTTTATGGGTGGATTGCTAGTGATCAGTAGATGACCTGACAGTAGCCCCCGCCCATCGGGGCTTAAAGAAATACAAGGGCTGCATGATGCTTCCACGCAGAGCTGAAACCGACCCATACATGACTACTGGTAAACCGCTTAGAGGATCTAAGCCTGCCCAGGCAATGCTGTGTGAGTCGGCCCGTCCATGCTAATAAACCCTATTTGTTTCATTGGACAGCAGGGCTTGAGATGTCATTTCATCTCAATGTTGGGTAAAAGTCCCACAAAATTGGAAGCAACGTCTCCAAAATGACCTTTACAGTGTTGACGGGGACTTTAAACCTCAATTCAAACAAACAAAGATGACCTGACTAACCATTACGCTAACATACCCGTGCGACATAGAGCATTTTTTCACATCTGCAAAATGGCTACTTTTCTGATGAAAATCGGTGGTATTTTTCTTATTTATACTAAAAACATAGGTTGTGGATGCTCGTTAGAACCGCCTCATTGAGGCGGTTCTAACGAGTGCCCACAACCTATGTCTTGGAGCAGAAATAAGGAAAATAATGTTGCCCCCCGTAAACCCCAGTTTTCTCTATATAAAGTGGGGTTTAAGGGGGTGTTCATTTCACGGACTTGTTCACGTGATGCTTTTGACTGCTGAATTCCGAAGAATGCTTCATGAGCTATGGCCCATTGTATCATTGGGTATTTGTACATTTCATGCGTATGATACATATTGCCCTTTGAAACAATTTGGATGGAATCATGTCAGCAAAATATCTCAAAAACTTTTGAACTAGAGACTTGAAAGTTGATGAATAGATTATGGTGATTAGATGTTGACCTATTTAACTTTTGAAAACAGAAATCTGAAAATACATTTGGATGGAATCTAGTTCTTCAGTTATGGTCCTTTAAAATTCTGGTCTTTAGGGGCAAGCATATGGTTGGGGCCATAGTGTTTATCAAACACCATTTCTAGTTTATATTTTTTCATTCTAACACACGTGTGTCCAAATGATGTAACTTCGTTAAGGTAACTGAGTTACCACCTGTTTTGGAAAGAGCTGCTAATTCGGCGTGTCGCCTATGATTTCATTGTTTGTTAAGATGTGTCTGTCCGTTTTTCCATTGATATTTGGAGAGGCTTTTCGGAGTCTAACTGTCGGCTTTCTTTTACTCCAGCATTTCAGTGGTGTCTTGCTGTTGAGTCCTCGCCGTTAAATCTCTGTGGTTGATTGATTTTTGTGTTCACGGAGATGCTGAACTGATGAGTTAGGAGGCCTTCATGCGGACTGAACAAATTATTTGTCTAATTGCGACGGAAGGGCGAGGATTGTGTCCACGTAAAATCGTTTTAAGCCCCCAATGGAATTCGTTTCCGCTGACCGTTCCAAGGCGGTTCTCAGACTTTCGGATGAGTCTTTAAACCGAGGTCCCGTCTCCGTATGACCTTAGCTGTTGGTGGGACGTAAAACTAAAACTCACTCACTCCAAGGCGGTTCTTCTGTCGCGGTTTATTTTTGTTATGGTTTGTCTTTAGGTGTTTGTGTCGCTTATATTATTTTATTTTGGATAGCCTATTGGCCATTTTGTGGCAAAGTAACTGTCCTTTTGGCTTTCCGCTATTGATGTTTCCATTAGGGTCTGTTGTTTCATGTTTGTGTTTCTTCCCCTTTGGTGTCTCTGATGGGAGCTGTGGGTTAATTGTATCGATTCCTGATCATTGCCTCCACTTCTACTTTCCAGTCGTTATATGTTAAACAAAATCTAACACACGTGGCGATTTTATATGAAACTTACTAGCTCGTCAAAGGCTTTCTTTCCCTTTGGTGTCTCTGATTGGAGCTGTGGGTTAATTGTATCGATTCCTGATCTTGCATTCATTTCTATTTTGTTTCATAAATTTCCTATGAAATGACAACTCGAGTAAGATCCTTTATCATATGACGTCGCGTCTGAGAGTGTAATAACGCCATGTAATAAATTCGATAATCCACTAGTGGATTAAATATGCAAATTAGTTAGATACGTCCCGTAACGTTACACGTACGACGTCCTTAGCGACGTCGCGTTTACTAATGGCGGAATATTAACATGTTTGTAAACAATCGTGAATAAAATGTGTGTTAAATGTCATGTGCTAAATAGAATCTTGCATTCATGCTAATGTATTATTGAATTTATTAAACTCTGCAAAGCCTCGCATTTTATCCGTTTTCATCAACTCATTTAATAAATTCAGTAATACATGAACACTTATGTAAGATCCTCTATATATATTTTTCTGTGACAGAAAATGCAGAGATATATGAAGTTAACACTTTTCTGGAAAGGAAGAATCGTATTCTGATAGCCTGGCCCCAAGGTCATAAAACTTTTTTCATGCTCAACTCACGTGAGCATGAAATTTGTCCTGCTCATAAATTTGAAAATGCTAACAAATGTTGGCATTTTCAAACTGATGAGCAGGACAAATATCTTTCTCTGCTAACTAAGAAAGGAAAATCGCTCAACTTTGAAATTTGTTTTTCAATTTTTACAAGCACTAAAATTTTCATGCTCAGTTGAGTTGAGCATGAAAAAGACAGTCTCGGTTGGGCAAGTCTTCATCAGTAATTCAGTCCCGAAAATACAGCAAAAAGTGATAGGAAAACATATGGTCAGCTGATATAAAATATATCGACCTGCGGAATGTTCCGACGCACAGAGGACCATCGATAACTGATCCTAAATTGCTAATTTAAGAGTGTACAACGGGCTAAACTGATAAATAGAATACCAAATTCGTGTCATTTGATATCAAGTGTATCAGGCTCGACTTCGAGCACGCATGTAGAACCGCTCGGCAAGCCTCGCGATTCTACAAGCGTTGTCGAAGCCTTGCCTGATAAACTTGATATCAAAAGACACTCACCTGGCATTCTCTATATATATGCCCACTGGTTTAAACTGTGACTTCTCTTGATGCTGAAAATATCTCTTAGGGTACATAGTTACACATAGTTTGCATGGTTGTATTTACTTTATCTGTTACGTGGCATTTACATGTCCCTCAGACAAGTGCCCAAGACGTTTTATTAACAGAAAATTAGAAGAGTTGAAAATGTTTATGTAACTTTTGTAATGTATCCCAATGGCAGTTATATTTTTCCCAGTTTTGGGTGTTTTCATGCATATTCAAACATTACAATAATAAATTATTTTGTTTGGCAGTGGTATTACTTGTCTTGCTCAAGGACACACCTCGCCTCCGGTGGCCGGATTCGAACCTACAAACTCTCGATCATAAGTCGAACGCGCTAACCACTGAGCTGTCGAGGCTGCAGAACTAAGTCCGTGTATTCAATATTCTGATAAACCCCATTTTTCATTGGGAAATACAGGGTGCAGAGGGTGTACATGTTCATTATTTTCCGGATTTTTGTCCGTATGTTTTTCTAAAACACAGATCTTTGCTACTCGGTATCTGCTTGAATGAAGTAGTTCTGACGAGCAACAACTACATGTATCTATATCCGGTGCAGAAATAAGGAATATCAAATCATTTCATCTTTAAATGCCCGTATAGACGCGAAATAACAGTACGAGGGTAGGCTGAAAAGTTCTGAGCCTGACCAAGAAGCAGGTATCGAACAGCCATGAAATTTTGTATTCATTAAATCCAAACCTTTATAACTTGATTTGATTCAAATGAGTTCAAGTTTACATGCAATAACGTAGAAATTCTAGACTTTGAAAATTGATACTAGCACGTTTTTGAGAAAATGGACAAAATCTGGCATCTTAGAGTCATCAAGTACGTCCCTAAAAAGGGGTTAGCTCCTAAGGACATTCATGCCGATATGGTTGCTACATTAGGGGATGATGCTCCTTCGTATGCAACCGTGAAAAGGTGGGCAGCAAATTTTAAGATGGGCAAGGACAGCCTTGAAGATGATGACCGGTGACAACGGCAACAACTGAGGAAACCATCAGCCAAGTGCACAGGGCCGTGATGGATGACAGGCGTTTAACTGTGAATCAGTTAGCTAACACTGTTGGCATCTTCCGTGAACGAGTAGAGAACATCTACACAGTGAATTAGGAATGTCGAAGGTTTCCGCCAGATGGGTGCCACGGCTTTTGACGCCTGACCAAAAGTTGACCAGACTGAACCTGTCACAAGCCAACTTGGCTATTTTTGAAGCAGACCAAGATGGTACTTTGAGCCGGAGACCATAAGACAATCCCTGCAATGGAAGCACCCTGGCTCACCCCCTCCAAAGAAGGCAAAAGTCGTCTCCTCTGCAGGGAAGGTGATGACATCAGTGTTCTGGGACGCCAAGAATATAATATTCATAGATTACCTTCAAAAGGACAGAACAATTAATGGGGAATATTTCGCAGATCTGCTAAAACAATTGCGAAAAGCAATTAAGGCTAAACGACCCGGAAAATTGACAAAAATGGTCTTGTTCCATCAGGACAATGCGCCTGCTTATAAATCGGTTGTCGCAATGGCTCCTGTGCATGACTGTAGCTTCACACTTGTTGATCACCCTCCGTATTCACCTGATCTAGCTCCATCAGATTATTTCCTGTTTCCAAACATGAAAAAGCACTTGGCTGGGCAGCATTATCGGTCAGACAAGGAGGTGATAGCTGCTGTGGAGGAGTTTTTTCGGGGACCAAGATGAGACCTTCTATACCACTGGGATCCAAGGACTCCAGCATCGCTGGAGGAAGTGTGTGGACAGGATGGGAGACTGTGTTGAAACATAAGGCAATTTCAGCATGGACAAACCATTGGATCTTGGTCAGGCTCAGAACTTTTAAGCCTGCCCTCGTATATGAATATATTATCGTGATGAAAGATTTCATTCGTCATAAATACACTGTAAGTATTCAAATCATTGTGTTGCAAATTCACTATTTTTGTGGACTGAACGAAACTGAACTAATTTTAGGGCCTCACCGTATATTTGCATTGAAAGAATTTACATTTGAAAAACATCGTGTCTCGCGAACTTTTACTGTCAACAATGAAAAATCACGAAGTAAAATATTCGCGAAACTGAACTGATATACAGTACACCTCGGTCAAAGCTGTGTTTTATTGGGAACAATTTTAGGGGATTCTTAGAAGTAGAATTACTGTCTATACGTTTACGTTTATTGTACGGCCTTTACAAAATATTCACCCCCTTCTTAACCCACACAATATAGTGATACATATAATTTTTCTGTTACAAGTTTTGAGCAGGTGTATGTCCTGTTTTAGGGCGAGCTTGGTTTTACAGTAGAACTTCGATGGCTCGAACCCCTTTCGGACCATGAAGATTTGTTCGAGACAGCGGCAGTTCGAGCCACGGAGGGTTACTATTAGTGAGTGCTGCATTGTTTGACCTCGAATATGATGAAACACTTGTTTCCAGTCCTCTTGTGGCACACAAGGCATGGGATTAATCCCACTCAGAAGCGGTCACATCCCCCGCCCATCGGGGCTTGAAGAAATAGATTGACTGCATGATGCTTCCACGCAGAGCTAAAATCCGACCGCACACGAGTACAGGTAACCCGCTTAGAGGATTTAAGCCTGTCCAGGTAAAAGCGGTGCGAGTCGGACCGTCCATGCTTATAAACCCTAAAGGTTTCATTGGGTGGCAGGGCTTGAGATGTCATTTCATCTCATTGTCGGGTAAAAGTCCCACAAAAGGGGAAGCAACGTCTCCAAAATGACCTACATGTATAGAGTGTTGACGGGGACGTTAAGCCTCAAATCAAACAAACAAACAGAAGCGGTCAGTTTTAATGAAAGATTTAAACTGTACATATAACAACTGAAAATGCTTTTCATTAGGGAGTCTTTACAAAAACGAATACCATTCCACGCTTAGGTATCGGTTTTCGTGTTACATCACAAAAACACGCCTATATACATTTGACCCCCTTGAACCCCGCGTTTATGTAGTGAAACTGGGGTTAACAGGGGTTTCCCTTATTTTTCTGATTTCTGCTCTAAAATAAAGATTGCGGGTACTCGTTAGAACCGCCTCGATGAGGCGGTTCTAACGAGTACCCACAATCTTTATTTTGAGCAGAAATTAGAAAAATATCACAATTTTTCATCTTAAAATTTCCTTTTTTTTCGGCGGTAAAGTTTACAATGTATTTGTATAGGCGTGTTTTCGTAATGTCAGTCCATCACGTCAACAAGTCCATACAAGGTATACCCTTTTAAACCCCACTTTTATAGGAGAACTTGGGACTTACATAGGTAAATGGTATGGTTTTTATGTCTGATCAAACAAATAGTTTGTGGATACTCGTTAAAACCGCCAAATTGAGGCTTTTCTAACGAGCACCACTACACTATGTTTGGATAACACTATGAAAACACACCCGTGCGACAAACTGCGTTTTTCGCACCTCCAAAATGGCTACTTTTCTGATGAAAATCCGTCATATTTTTCTTATTTATACTTCAAACATAGGTTGTGGGTGCTCGTTAGAACCGCCTCATTCAGGCGGTTCTAACGAGTACCCACAACCTATGTCTTGAAGCAGAAATAAGAAAAATGATGTATATCCCCGTAAACCACAGTTTCTCCATATAAAGTGGGTTTTAAGGGGTGTTAATTTTACGGACTTGTTCACGTGATGAGAAATAAGAAATATACGACAATTTTTTATCATAAAACTACCAATGCTTGGGATAATAAACGAACACTTTGTTTGTTATCCTGATGGCTTTGGAAAAGTGACCCTAAGTGTAGCTATGATCCTTGCTTAAGGGGAATGGGAACACCTTGCAGATTTTCTGCCATTTTTCAAAGGGAGACAACTTTCGGGACTTCTTGTTCGCTTTTCTATAGGCTCAGTCTTGCTGAAAATGGGGTCTACTCTTAAAGGAAAGAATTTGCTCCTTTTCCTTTAAGAGCTGACCCCAATTGGCATGGGAGACAAAAAAGTTTTGCAGGAGTTGCCTCCCATGAAGGTGTACACATTCCCCTTAAGCGAGCTGAATTATCAATCTTGGTGATTTTCACAGGGGCAGACAAAGTAGACTTTTATCGGCTGGATTTGAGGAAAGGAAAGAGCTTAATAAAATGCTTATCAATTACGGAAATGTCTAGGCATCAAACTTTTGTCTCAGTTTACGAGGAATTATTGATTTCTCTTAAACTGTGGTCATTTGCAAGAAACGTCCGTACAGTATAATAACTTTTGTACGGCTCTTTCAGTTGCATGTTTATATATTTATTCCAGTCATTGGCTATCTCGTCTTTTGTTGGCAACAGGTTAACAAGTCCGCGTCTACTGACCCCCCCCCCCCCCCATGCGTAAAATAGAAGTGAAGGCAATGATCAGGAATCGATACAGTTAACCCACAGCTCCCATCAGAGAAAAGTTGGAAATGAAAAAAATAATGAGAAAAATGGTGACTACAGGGGTATGTATATAATGAGGGGTATGTTTATAATGAGAAAAGTGGTGACTATAGAGGTATGTATATACACTATTTTCATTATTTATGCGCAAAAACATAGTTTGTGTGTACTCATTAGAACCGCCTCAATGAGGCGGTTCTAACGAGCACCCACAATCTATGTTTGGACTGTAAATAAGAAAAAATTGTCTGAAAAGTGCAAAACCTTTGATATGAAAGACGCAATTAATTTATAGCAAACACGTGTGTTATTGTAATGACTAGAGACGGATGTTTTCAGAATTCGCGCCTTTCCCTGAGTTACGTTTCTTTTCTGTATATACATGTTGGGAAATTTTATTATTATCAGTGCAAAAAAAAAAATAAAAAAATGACGTACCTGAGCGCGCTTTCGCCTTTTTCAGAGATAAGTATTTACTACATTAAATACATACAACATGAAAACTACAAAATCAATTCGGCCCCCGCCCATCGGGGCTTGAAGAAATTTATGGGCTGCCCGATGCTTCCACGCAGAGCTGAAACCGACCGCACACGAGCACTGGTAAACCGCTTAGAGGATCTTAGCCTGCCCAGGCAAAGCGGTGTGAGTCGGACCGTCCATGGTTATAAACCTTATTGGTTTCATTGGGCAACAGGACTTGAGAAGTCATTTCATCTCATTGTCGGGTAAAAGTCCCACAGAATTGGAAGAAGCGTCTCCAAAATGACCTATACAGTGCTGACGGGGACGTTAAACCTCAAATCAAACAAACAAAACAAAAACAATTATTTGCAAACACAAAATCTGCTTCATGGAAGACAAGCATTGCTATGGTCACCCCATGACGGGGCCCATAAGTGTAGCTGGTGTGGAAAAAGATTCAGTTCCTAACAAATGACTAAACAGGTGAAGCAGATTTATTATTTCTTTTTTTTTTTTCAAATGAACTAAACAAATAATTTTAGCCTGCAAATTATTTGCAGTGAAAAGAAGCTTTCGTTTCGATTTTCCTATAATTAAATGTGCAAAGAACGCGGACGCAATAGATCGTGGCCATGTACCTGCGATCTTTTTACAGGATTTTCCACAGGAATCCTCATATTTTGACTTTTTACACATTCCACAAGTTTTTCGGGCAAATAAACGGGCCCTCATATTTTGACTTTTTACACATTCCACAAGTTTTTCGGGCAAATCAACGGGCCAAGCACCTGTGGGATTTTCCTGTAATTAAATGTGCAAAGCATGTGTACCTGCGTACTATTATATTAATGCAAAACCGTTCCAGTGGGCGGTTCTAACGAATGGCATCACGTTATCAAGTCAGTGAAATGAACAATCTTATAAATCCAACTTAATATGTAGAAAAGTATGGTTTACATGGTTATATACATGTATTTAGATTTTCCTAATTATGTCCCCGCCATTTGTAGAATGGAGGAAGGGCATATACGTAGCGTTGCCCCTGTCCGTTCGTCCGTCTGAAACTTAAACGCAGCCAATAACTTTCTTATTTCAGGATGGATTTTGAAATTACTTTGCGGAAATGTTAACCATCATGAGACGATGTGTCACGTGCAAAACCCAGGTCCGTACCTTCAAGATCAAGGTCTTACTTAGAGGTCAAAGGTACAAAAAGGGTCCGAAACATAAACGCAATCAATAACTTTCTTATTTCTGGATGGATTTTGAAATTACTTTGCAGAAATGTTAACCACCATGAGACGATGTGTGCAAAACCCAGGTCCGTACCTCCAAGTTCAATGCCATACTTAGAGGTCAAAGGTAAAAAAGGGTTCGAAACTTAAACGCAGTCAATAACTTCCTTATTTCTGGATGGATTTTGAAATTACTCGGCAGAAATGTTGGCCATCATGAGACAACCTGCGTCACACAAAACCGAGGTCCTTACACCCAAGATCAAGGTCATACTTAGAGGTCAAAAGTGAAAAAAGGGTCCAAAACTTAAAAACCGTCAATAACTTTCTATGGATTAGTACGAACATAGACATATTTTCAGGCGGGGGCATCCGTGTCCTATGGACGCATTTCTAGTTTTTTGCTTTAATAAATACTAGATTGTCGGTACTCGTTAGAACTGCCTCACTGAGGCGGTTTTAGCAAGCATCCGCACTCTAAATTTGTTGTTTAACTAGTTGCGGTCGTAGTACCAAAGCTGTAATCTAAACTGAATTCATTAACGAATGACGACTCAGAATGTTCACATCACGAAATCACGCCTATATAATTCTGACACCCTTTACCCCCACTTTCATACGGTGAAACTGGGGCTGACAGGGTAAACCTTATTTTTCTTACTTCTGCTCTAAAATATAGATTGTGGGTACTCGTTAGAACCGCCTCGATAAGGCGGCCCTAACGTGTACCCGGAATCTATATTTTGAACAATAATAAGAAAAACAATCACAATTTTTCATCTTGCAATTTTCGATTTTTGGCGATAAAATTTGCAATGTATTTGTATAGGCGTGTTTTCGTAATGAGATCAACAGACATGGACCCCAGAAGGAAAGGTTTTATCAGGCATCCGTAGATAAAATTTAGTACCTGCACTGTCCAATCAATTCCGCCCCCGCCCATCGGGGCTTGAAGAAATAGATGGGATGCATGATGCTTCCACGCATAGCTGAAACCGACCCGCACACGAATACTGGTAAATCGCTTAGAGGATCTAAGCCTGTCCAGGCAATGCGGTGCGAGTCGGCCCATCCATGTTTATAAACCCTATTGGTTTCATTGTGTGGCAGGGCTTGAGAAGTCATTTCATCTCAATGTCGGGTAAAAGTCCCACAAAATTGGAAGCAACGTTTCCAAAATGACCTATACAGTGTTGACGGGGACGTTAAACCTACAATAAAACAAACAAAACTGTCCAGTCAGAATACATCTGGAATGTCAGTCAGATCTAAAAATTGAAAAAGTACTTGCCCCAATAAGACCAATCAATGTATATTTCATGATCCAGTTTTGATCCACTACTTTGATGAATGACATTTGCTTGTCAAACTAACTTGATGCAAAGGGATTCATTGAAAGGTACTTCATCGTGTTTTGAACGCTTTTGTGTCCACAGATGCAGGTAATATCTACATTAGATCTGGAACAAAGTTACATAGACAAATCGTATGTATTCAAATGGATACAAACTGTGCTCCCCTTGTAGCTAATTTATTTACGTTTTGTTATGAACGAGATTTTATGGTGTCACTTTTTAGTCAAAGTCAAGCTGACATTATTGAAGCCTTTTACTCTATCTCAAGATATTTAAACGATTTTTGTCGCGCCTGCTATTAGCATGGGGCGAAATAGGCGTCCGGTTTTCCTCCGTTCGTTCGTCCGTCCGTTTGTCAAGGCGTCAGCATTTCCGACCACCATAGCGTTCACCATAATGGTCAAGTTTATTTCTCAAGAACTATAAGAGCTTCATTAATGATATTTGGTACAAACTTGTATCTGGGGACGGCAACTTAAATGCAAGCATCCATATTTGACACTGACCTACATTTCAGGTTCACTGACTTTGTAAAATATTGCGACCACCCTAGCGTTCGCCCTATTGGCCAAGTTTATTTCTCAAGAACTATAAGAGCTTCATTAATGATATTTGGTACAAACTTGTATTCTGGGGATGGCAACTTAAATGCAAGCACCCATATTTGACCATAAACTATAGTTCATGGTTCACTGACTTTGTAAAATATTGCGACCACCCTAACGTTCACCCTAATGATCAAGTTAATTTCTCAAGAACTATACGAGCTTCATTAATGACACTTGGCACAAACTTGTATTTGGGGATGGCAACTTAAATGCAAGCATCCATATTTGACCTCGACCTACATTTCATGGTTCACTGACTTTGTAAAATATTGCGACCATCCTAGCTTTCACACTACGGGTCAAGTTCATTTCAAAAGAACAATAAGAGTTTTATTAATGATACTTAGTACTTACTCGTATCTAGGGATGACAACTATAATGCAAGCATCCATATTTGACATTGACCTAAATTTCATGGTTCATTGACTTAGTGAACTATTGCATCAACCCTAGTGTTCAACCCAATGTTTCAGTTCATTTCTCAAGAACTATTAGACCTTCAATGATGATACTTAGTACAAGCGTGCATCTAGGAATGGCAACTTTGATGCACGCATCAATGTTTGACCTTGTCCTATATAGATTTCATGGTTCGGTGACTTTGTGCCCCCACAGGCGTGACATAGCCTTCGGTGGAATTCTTGTTTAACTATTGACAACCCTTACTTTCAAAGTATCCATCTGAGCTGCAGTTAAACAAAGCCAATAATTCTGATATCGAAGCCCCGTTTTATTTTATTTGCATTTGAACATTTCAAATGGTTTTGTTTCAACTAAAATTTATGATAAGCGTGATGATTTTGATTTTAATATAGTTAACTTCCCGTTTTTAGATGTTCGCTATCTTACGGTGTTTTCTACTTCGCAGCTTATTCGCTTCGCAAGAGCGTCAAGTCATGTCACTCGTAATAAAAGTTTAACTGCTAAACTACTACATCGGGAATATTGATATAATAAACTTCGGAAAGCATTTTCTAAGTTTTATCGCCGACACTATCAATTAATTTCTAAATTTAAGGTTAGATTAAATAGACTCTTGCTGTAGGGGATGCCCCAGTCTTATTTTTTTTTTTTTTTTTTTTTTTTTTTTTTTTGCGGCATTATATATAAATTAAAAAAGGCAAACCTGTTTTTTTCTGAACAGTTTCAGAATATTGTTAAACGTTACAAACGCATTGGATATAATATAAATTCTATTCAACAGTCTGCTTTTGTTTTGTTTGATTTGAGGTTTAACGTCCCCGTCAACACTGTAAAGGTCATTTTGGAGACGTTGCTTTCAATTTTGTGGGACTTTTACGCGACATTGAGATGAAATGACTTCTCAAGCCCTGTCGTCCAATGAAACCAATAGGGTTCATTAGCATGGACGGTCCGCATCGCACCGCAGTTCCTGGACAGGCTTAGATCCTCTAAGCGGTTTACCAGTACCACTGTGCGGGCCGGAGTCAGCTCTGCGTCGAAGCATCATGCAGCCCATATATTTCTTCAAGCCCCTATGGGCGGGGGCCGTCAACAGTCTGCATGCATTATGTTTTAGCCAATCACGGTCAGACATTTTGCTTTCCTCTTTAATTGCACGCCAGTGGATTGGAGTTCAGACTCCATGATGGCTTTGGCTTAGAGCTATTTATTAGTTGGTCGGAGCCGGAACTTTTATGTCTATTGCTTGGTCCAACGAGGTTCAGTTTTTGGTTTTCGTTTGGTCAGTGTTTCTGTGGCGTTGCACCGGTTGGCTAAGTGCGTTTTACTGTCGAGTCCTCATCCTTGTGCCATCTTTGCTTTAATTGTGATTTCTTTGTTTACCGAGTTGATTCACTGATGAGTGAGAAAACCTTCCCGAGGACCAAACAAATGCTTGGTTGAACCACATTGAAAGTGAGGGTGAGGGTTGGGATCCCGTAAAGTTAACTTAAACACACCAGTAATTTTTACTGAACGTTCCAAGTCGGTGCTTTTGCTGTGGTTCCTTCATGTTTTGTGTTGGTGGTTCTGATACTTTCCCTACTCATATATGTTGTTGCGTTGATGATTCTGATTTTTCCCCCTTTTTTGGTTGTTATTTTTTTGTGTTGGCTCCGAAGGCAAGCCAGTATTCATTTGACTTGGAGATATCCGATTTTATTTATAAAATATTGACGAAGTATGGGAAGAGAACGTTACTGCCTCGTTCCGTTTCGGTATTTTATAGGTCACGGGTATCCCAATAGGGCCACTGCTATAAATAGCTGCTGTTTTTATTGGCTTACTCAATCTTCAGCCTCCTTTTAAGCTTACAGATTCCGTTTATTTTCTCATTGATAGCAGGGTTACAGACAGAGCCGGCTATGATCAGACTGTACAGCTGTTCTAAGTCTTCGTTGGTCGCACACACTACTTTGTTGAAATTTTCAAGAAGTGGTTTACTGATTTCAAACACGTCCCTTGCATGATATTGATACGCCCCTCATTAGAGGGTAGGAGTATCCTTAAGAGGTTCAAAGCCTGACTGGACTGTTCATTGAATCTAATTCAGACTTAACGAACAGTCTAGTAATGGTGAAGGTCAAGTCTAATGAATGAGTAGAATGAGTAAGCCTAAGAAAACTGACACTTTCTTGTACCGTCACTTTCGACGTACAGGTCATTCTGTAAATAACATTGTTATACAACCAGTGGAAAAACTTGATTACGATGCAAATTCTACATCTAGATTCAAAATAATCAAAAGACATGAAGCTGAACTGAAATGGATTAAATTTTTACAGACCCCTTTTCCACTGGGATTTAATGACAACATTTATCATGAGGGTAATATTTCCAGAATGCCGGACTTTGATATTTTCTCACTCCTGGAATGTCGAAAACGCAGAACAAGATCTCACGGCACCAGGAAAAATGGTAACTTTAAACGTAAATCACGTGCGTTTAAACGAAACAATACTAGACTGAAGTGACTGTCAATTATATTATTAAATCATGGCCGCCACTCTATGCTTTCATTTTTAAGTTCATTACCCGTTTCTGTTTTACGTCTTCTGGACACCGAAGCGAATAAATTCTACGATAGTTCTCATCAGTTATATGATGCGGTGTAGCGTGAGATTATTGATCCCGTGAGATTCTTCAGTCGCACCGGAAGCGGCTGAAATCCCTCACGGAGGGGTGTGAGATAATTCAGCCGTGAGAATTGTAATACGATAACTCTATAAGAGACTGCATCGAAACTCTCTTAGTATATTTATGAATAAATTATACTAGCATATCAATTACACTTTAATTTCATGCGAAGAAGCCTATAAACTGTGTTTCTGGTGATTTTATTTATTTATTTATTTATTTTATTTATTTTATTTATTTACTTATTTATTTATTTATTTATTCACCAAGCCCCGATTGGCGGGGCCCAATGACAAACAGATACTATAGAATGTAGAAGGATATTATCTTGATTAAAGACAACTCTGTCAAGCTGAACTTATATTGGGGTCCGACTTGACCAAAGCCAAACTGCAACGCCCGAGATCACTCAGGGCGACTGGACTTAGGGTCGAAATGGTCCGTATTCATAGTGGTGTTGATTATCAAATTCCAAAAAAAAAAAAAAAAAAAAAACTGTAGGGACATTTCTTGATTGTTTTGTTTGATTTGATGTTTAACGTTCCCGTCAACACTGTATAAGGTCATTTTGGAGACGTTGCTTCCAATTTTGCCCGACATTGAGATGAAATGACATTTCAAGCCCTGTCGCCCAATGAAACCAATAGGGTTTATGAGCATAAACGGTCCGACTCGCAGTCAGGCTTAGATTCTCTAAGCGGTTTACCAGTACTCGTGTGCGGTCGGTTTCAGCTCTGCGTGGAAGCCTCGTGCAGCCCATCTATTTCTTCACGCCCCGATGGGCGGGGGCAAGCTTACTTCTTACTTCTGATTTGACGTTGTTTATGTAGGTAAGTAAGTAGGTAGATGGTTTGGTGGCTAGATAGGTAGGTAGATGGGTGGCTGGGTAGGTAGATAGGTTGGGTTTGAGGTTAAACGTCCCCGTCACTACTTTATAGGTCATTTGGAGACGATGCCTCCAATTTCGTGGGACCCGACTTTGAGATAAAAGGACATCTCAAGACCTGCTGCCCAATGAAACCAATAGGGTTTATATGCATGGACGGTCCGACTTGCATCACTTTGCCTGGGCAGGCTTAAGCGGTTTACCAGTACTCAAGTGGGGTCGGGCATCATGCAGCCCATCTATTTCTTCAAGTCCCGATGGGCGGTGTAGATTTATGTAGGTAGGTAAGGAGGTGTGTCTTGGTGGGTCGGTAGGTAGGTAGGTTTGATTTGAGGTTTATCGTCCCCGTCAATACTATATAGGTCATTTGGAGACGATGCTCCCAATTTCGTGGGACCCGACTTTGAGATGAAAAGACATCTCAAGACCTGTCGCCCAATGAAACCAATAGGGTTTTTATTCATGGACACTGAGTCAAAATGACCTTTACAGTGTTGACGTGGAAGTTAAACCTCAAATCAAACAAACAAAACCTACCTACGGCCTTCCTCCCTCTGTCCCTACCTACCTACCTACCTAACTGCATTCCTACGTACGTAGAAATCCACGTACATGACTCGCATCACTCGCCTGGGCAGGCTTTTGCGGTTTACCAGTGCTCAGGTGTGGTAGGGAATCATGCATGGAGCCCATCTAGTTCTTCATGTCCCGATGGGCGGGATAGATTTAGGTAGGCAGGTAAGGGGGGGGGGGGTCTTGGTGGGAAGGTAGGTAGGTATTTGTTTGTTTGTTTGTTTGACTTGAGGTTTTAAGTCCCCGTCAACACTGTGAAAGTTATTTTGGAGATATTGCGACCAATTGCGAACAATTTGTTGGACTTTTACCCGACATTGAGATGAAATGACTTCTCAAGTCCTACCGCCTTATCAAACCAATAGGGTCCTTAGGTAGGTAGTTAGGCCGGTAGGTAGGTAGAAATAAGTAAATGTATGTCCTACCTACTTACCAAAACATACATACCTACGACCCTAGCTACGGTCGGCCCCCGCCCGTCGGGGCTTGAAGAAATATATGGGCTGCATGATGCTTCCACGCAGAGCTGAAACCGACCCGCACACGAGTACTGGTAAACCGCTTAGAGGATCTAAGCCTGCCCAGACAAAGCGGTGCGTGTCGACCCGTCCATGCTTATTAACCCTATTGGTTTCATTGGGTGGCAGGGCTTGAGATACCATTTCATCTCAGTGTCGGGTAAAAGTACCACAAAATTGGAAGCAACGTCTCCAAAATGACCTTTACAGTGTTGACGTGGAAGTTAAACCTCAAATCAAACAAACAAAACCTACCTACGGCCTTCCTCCCTCTGTCCCTACCTACCTACCTACCACATTACCATCCAGCACCTACCTACCTACCTACCTACTTACCTAACTGCATTCCTACGTACGTACCTACCTACCTACCCATTTACCCACTTTCCTTACCACCAACCCAAACCTGTAATTCCTAACTATAACTACCTGCCTTCCTACCTACCTACCTCCACCCTACCTACCTACCTACCCACTTTCCTCGTCTGTCCGTACCTACCTATCTACCTACCTACCCACCGAGCCACGAAGCCACCAGACCATTTCCCTACCTACGTACCTACCTGCCTACCTAGCTACCATGCAGTGCATCTATTTCTTCAAAACCCGGTGGGCGGGGCCGGACTGCATACCTACCTACCGACTTAGTCGCCCCTGCCCATCGGGGCATGGATAAATAGATGGATTGCAG